>OZ038480.1:118079118-118146618 GCA_964036315.1 Acanthosepion esculentum
AGAAGAAGAAGAAGAAGAAGAAGGGAGGAGGAATAGGACAAGAGAGGAAGTAGATGAAGGCGCAAGGAAAGTAGAAAATGGAAAATAATAAGAAAAAGAGGTGGAGAAGGAGTAAGAGGAAGGAGAAGTTAGAATAAGAAGAGGAAGACGAAGAGGAGGAGAAGGAAGAAGAAAAGATGAAGAAGAAGCAAATGGTGAAGAAGACGAAGATGAAGAAGATAATGAAGAAGAAGCAGATGGAGACGATGATGATGAAGACAAAGAAGATGAAGATGAAGAAGAAAAAGAAAACTATGAAAAATATAAAGAAAAAGATGAAGAAGGTGAAGATGAAGAAGAAGAAGAAGAAAAAAGATAATGAAGATGAAGAAGATGATGAAGACAAAAGATGAAGATAATAGAGCAGATGAAGAATAAGATGATGATGATGGTGATGATGATTATGATGATAAAGAAGAAGAAGAAGAAGAAGAAGAAGAAGAAGAAGAAGAAGAAGAAGAAGAAGAAGAAGAAGAAGAAGAAGAAGAAGAAGAAAAAAAAGAAGAAGAAGAAGAAGAAGAAGAAGAAGAAGGGAGGTGGACTTCTCGTAACATACTAATTTCAAATTCTCTCATATTTTTTTTTACATTTTATGTGATGTCATCTATGATGAAACTTGTTTATTTAAATAAGTTTATTTTTTTTAAATCCATAAGCCTTCTTTAACAGCCAGTCTGAATGGCGTGCCCGGCCTGCCATTGATAGAGAAACAATTCAAATTAGATTTTTGTTTAAACCGATCGTTATTTGACCAGACTTTCAAAATTAAGTAATTTTTAGTCACAGCTTAAATTAACAGATGAGACAAAATTCCAGGAATTTTTCATAAAGTGTGTGTCTGCAACAGGAATTATTCAGATGGATTTTTCTCTAAAAAAGAAGAAAAAAAAGTTTTCATTTCGGCTCAAGTATTTGCAACTCAAATGCAGTCCTCTACGTTTATCTTCGTTTTTTTTCTTACTTTAATTAATCAAATCCTGCGAGTTCTGCACTTGCATCAATTTCATTGTTCTTTAATTCAAATTTCTTATTTCCCTTTTTATTATTATTTCCGCTTTTACTATTTTTATAAAATCATATTTATTTTAACTACAGCTTGATTACTGTAGGCATTTACTCTGTCTCCCCACTAAGACGAGATGTGACACAAAGTCTTTTTTAAGATGAGTAACCGACCTCGTACACCCGGGCTAGGAACAAAAATTGCCCGCAACCATCGGTTGTCCTGGCCTCGGAGCGAGCACCGATCACTCTCTTTGGTCCAATGAGAGGGTGCGGCCTCGGGCAGCTGTTCCCCAGGGCTGGGTACCTCTCAATATAATTTTCCTCAGTTGCGACTTTGTTTTTTTTGGCGGAGGTGCCCCTGATAGCACTCTGCCCAAAGACAGAGACACAACTGAGGGATGATAAAGAGATGTGTTACAACCCCCTCAAGAGAGTGATTTACACACTATACAGCTTGATTACAGTAAATGGATATATAGTTTGGTCAACGGCGTTGCCTGGACCAGCAATACATACGCTAATTTCATGTCTCCTGGATAACACAACCCCGCTTAAAACGAGGTCTCGCGACATCTGGTAAGCTTTTGATTACTTGCTATCTCAAGAATATTCGTATTTACATATGTTTGTCATTAAATATCGCACATTGTGATAATGGTCATTCTGCTAAGAATGTTGAAACGTTGTAAGAACATGGACGTAAATTTGCTGTTGATTATCAAGCGATTGAAACACTTTCTAAATTGCGTGAATAGTAGCTTAATATTTCGTCCGATGAATTCCTCTGTATGAATTCCTAAATATGCCTCATACAGCTGTATTTAAAATAAATATGATTTTGATAAAACTGATGTTTTAATTAACTGCATCCAATAATAATGCATGTCATATTCAGATACTAGTATCATATTCAAAAAACAAAGATGGCGAATATACAAGTTTCCCATTGTTTACGTTTATAAAATGTTTAGCTTTTTCACGTTCTGATCTTTATGATTGTACGCGTTTACGCTAGGAGTATATCGATACTAACGATTCTCTTTTACTTTTTTAAGTTATTTAACTATAAGATGGGATAAAGAGATAGGGAAAAAGGTTAGTCTATTGTTATTTGGTCTCTCAAAAAAGGAACTAACATGATATACAAGATACATGATGGAATCATATTTTACAAGTGAAAATATTGGGGCTGCGTTACACGAGTACACACACACACACACACACACACACACACACACACACACACACACACACACATATATATATATATATATATATATATATATATATATATATATATATATATATATTAGGTTGGTGCAAAATTAATGTCGTTTTTTGACGTTCAACTTCATGTGAGAAAACGACATTATTTTTGCACCAACCTAATATATATATATATATATATATAGATAGATAGATAGATAGATAGATGACTTCCCCGTGATGTAATGGTTACGTCTCTTGTCTGGCTAGATCTGTTACGACTTAGTAGTGAGTGAGTTGGATCGTCAATGGGTGCTGACTTGTGATACAACTAAGTTACGATTAATAGACCAGTAAGCACACCCACCCACACACATACACACACATATATATATATATATATATATATATATATTTCATGATGATATATATGAAGAAATATAATTTTATGGTGTACTATGTTTATGGGATTAAGTGCTCAATATCAGAGATAGAGCGTATGTAAATATAAATATAAAAGTGAACATTGAAGTCAATACTCAGAGGCGACAGGCTGTTTCATGCTGGACGGAATCGTCAGGTGGCCTGACGATTGTTGTCAATGTTCACTTATATATATATATATATATATATATATATATATATATATATATATATATATATATATATATATATATATATATATCTTAAATCTAAAAGTTTACAATTTTACTGAACACCAACATCTGCTTCTAACTTCATGTGCCAGTTTCTTTCTTTACTTGATTTACAAGGCATTTTTGACGCTGTGACGCAATACAACATTGTTATGGTCCAGGTTAGAACCAAGGAAGACCAACACGAACACAAGAGTAGAAATAACGAAGATATATTACACGGAATAATAATACAAGATGTGCAAGGTGTTAGTATGACTGTCAGTCTGGTTTGGAGTGAACTACTATCGGCTCGACTCGATTCGTCTCTCTCTCTCTCTTCAGAGGCGTAGTATACATAGTGTTAGGAAGAGTTCATTCTGAAGTTATAGGTAAGGACCCATAACAAACATTCATAATCTATTTTCTCTACCTGACCTTGTGTCAAACTACGTTAAGTTGACTTGTGTATACATAACTACCTGGGTGTGGATATATGGGTGTATTTTTTATGTTTACATTTCTCTGATATTTTTATTTCCATCCGTTTCTTCTGGATTCTGACCATTCGGCTTACATGAAATTCCTTTCTACTTATTCAAACTTCTGTCCCATTTCCATTTGGCTAAATCATGTTGAAGCCCGAGATAGATTTTAATTTTATCGTCTTTCGGAATAATAGAGAGACGCCAACTTTCAGGAGGAAACTGTCAGTGCGTCAGACAGGAACGGGGGGTAATTTAGGAAGCCGAGCTCAATGTGCCTCTGCTAATCGCGTTAGTCTAATCTTAACAGCTTAATGGTAGATCTGAGCTCGATTGTACAATAATTTTTCCGAAAGTGCTGCAACTGATGTAGTGTCATTTTTTTTTATTAATCGAAAGCTATTCACAGATGTCGATCATGAACAGGTCTTTTATCGAAAACGCTTATATTTTGACGCTAATGTACGTCTAAGCATAGATAGACATAGATGAAAAATATCGTACGTTCGATCATATTACATTACATGCGATTGTCGCATCGCGTACTGATTACCATCAATAGAATGCGAATGACGTACTCTCGTGACTGGAATAAATTTTTGGCAGGGTTATTTAAATTCTGATTTTATTTATTGATTGGTTTCATTTTCTACGGCTTATCAGACATTTGCAGGTTATTTAAAGCCGGAAAATATTTTTAGATTATGTTGTGGGGCAGACCGTTTTACACAAGATGGACTCGTCCAAAGTAGACTGACAGAGAGAATACCTGCGGGTTGAGATACGTTGAGTCAGGGTGAGAGATACGGAGACAGTACACAGTGTGTTCACAGAGAGTTATACGAGAGTCCAGCGAGAAAAATAATTACGGTTTCACTTACAGAGACTTGTACATATACTTTCAACTAACCCGCATTCCTGGACTACTAATCTTCACTTCAAGTCTGTATTCTTACGTTTAATACACTGATTTTTCTATCACAATTACTGGCGTTGTTTATTTATTTGTGCAGGATTCCATTCCCGGAATCCACAACAGATTATAAGATATTTTTAGATAAAAATTCATTTTTTTTAGATAATAATTCAATAAAATGCCAGGTTATTGTAATTCAGTAAATAAAAAGTTCAATAAGAACAAGAAAAAGCCTAAAATAATTCCCCATTGAAACCCACTCGAGGACGGTGAATTCCCCTTGGATGAGAAGTCCTGTTCTATATAATGCCTTTCACTACACCGGTTGGGTTTTCCAGCGGTCATCCTTCAATTGGGAGTTTGCCGACACTCGCAATGTGAGTATCCCTCTCTTTGAGGCAAACTGTGAGCTTCTCTTTTATTTAAGTGCACACATCTTAAAATCAAATAGTATTTCTTTAGCACTTCTTTTCCAGAATCTTTCGTTATTCCTGCCTTGTGTACATATCATATCTCGGAAATGTTATTTCGAAATTCTCTATAACCAGACAACATTCAAAAGGATAGGCACAATAGTATTCTCGATGCACCATGATATCAAAGACCAAAAATATTTCTTGCTCAGCTAATTTGGTTGACAGGAAAGAATAGTCGAATATAATTTAGCGTTTTTTTCGGTTGAATTTCAGAAATCAAATATGTCTGAAAACAGTTCTTATGGATAGATTTGTCAAGCTTGCTGTTATCGTTCTTTCTTGTATTGATGAGTTTCCTTCCTAACCTTTTGTTTGAGATAGTGGGGAAAGTCAACATATTAATTTCATTATTAAATATATATGCTATACATTTAAGTTGTTGCAACTCTTAGAAGTATTACACTAATGTGGCTCATTGTATTTAGTAAAGTTCTTTCTTTGTGATTCTATAGCGCCAGTCTATAGGATCTGAGGAAGGATTCACTCGAATCGATTTTTGACCATTGATCCGAGAAAACGGTTGTATATAGCTGATTTTTTAGACATTTCTGACCAGTTCGGATGCCCACAATGATACTCTATAAGGGTCTACATCCTACAAGTCTATTTAAGAACATGGTTCGAGTTTTTAGCTTAATGTTTTCATTTTGAATGAGCTACCATATCAAAGACTTTGCACCGATATAAACTGCTTAGTGTGGCTTAACAGCGGACTTTCTCTAGGCTCATGCATACTAAATGCAGGTTATATTCGCCCGTTATACACTTCGTAGCACAAGTCTGTTCAAGAGAATTAGGCAATCCAGCACAGATCCTGATCGGTCTGCTAATGTATTCGCCAAAATGTTTAACACTGTATTGAACATAACTCTACATTGGCCAACAAGTACAAATCGTTTTTTTCTCTCATAGTAAATTTACTACTCCCCTTGTCCGATTTTTGGAGGAAATACACCTTTGTTTCATCTAACTCTTGTAGATCAGTGCCAGCAAGGGAAATACGTTGCCTCGCTCTGTCTTTTTTCACAAATACTTTCACGGTAATTGCTCCGATGAGCTGCTTTCGCTGGTTCCTAGGTCTCATGAATTTAAACGTCCTACGAGGCTGGCATCACGTTCCCACCCTTCACCGTTGAAACTGTTAGATGTAGACGTATCTTCTACTCAAATAGCTTCATGTCTCGCACATCTCGCCTGTGGAACTCCCTTCCTTATTCCTGTTTCCCTGACAAATACAATCTCCAACTATTTAAGTGTAACGTCAATCGACATCTCCAGTTGCCTTGATCTATCCACTTCCCTTCTCCACATCATTTCACCTTTCATTCCTATCTGCTCTCGCTCCAAATCTTTTGTAACCCCCTTGCCTTGATCGATCCACTATCTTTCTCCACATCCTCTCCTTTACCACTCCTACCTGCTCTTCCTCCAAACGTTCTGTAACCCCTTGCGTGCTAGTGGCCTCCAGCCTTGCTTGGAGTGATAAGCTTCAAAACAACAACAAAAAAAAAACATATGCGTCTAAAATATACTGTGTATGGAAAGTCATTGATTCCCGTTATCTTTTCAGGCTCGAACGTTTTAAATGCTATCTAAATTCTACTAATCAGACGCGCGCATCTAGGTGCTTAAGTTAAAGGAAAGCAACTAAATAAGCGTCCAAATAAAACGTACGCAGTATGGGCTTCTTTCTAACTATACGTCTGGTAGTAGTCACGAAATCCATCGCAGATTCCCTTGGTAGTAAAACGTCGTCCATTCGGCGATGTGACATTTGCCATATATTGTATTGTGCTATTCAGTACTTAATCTGCACGCATTTCTATAGCCACCGTTTTTTTTCCTAGGCAGACACGCTTTTTTATTCAATTTTATCTACCAGATCCTGGACTTTCTTGTTTAAGAATGTGTCGATCTATGCCTTAAATATACACCATTTTCTTTTCTTTGGTGCCATAAAGTCTGCGGGGAACCTCACAGCTTGTTCACTCCAACCTGCCTTCATTACTTTCAAAACCGGCTCCCAGAACCCTGATTCTTATCAGAGATAAGTATATATTTTCTGACCAATGAAGGGTCCAAGAAATTTGTTCAAGAATATTGAAGGGAAAGGTCCCCGATTCTTCGGACTTTCTTGTTTAAGAATAACTCGATCTATACCTTAAATACACATCATCTTCCTTTCTTTGCTATATCGGAGTGTCATTTGGGCTGCTAATCTACATTTTTTTTATTAAGGAGTAAACGGCCGAGTTTTATGTTTGAGTTGATCTCCGCTCAGAATTTGGGGTGTTGTTCCCAAATGTGATTCAAATGCAACAAGTATGAATCATTTTTTTTAATAACCAGTTTGCTTATCCCCTTTCATTCTAACTTCACTTAACCTAGTATTTGAATGAAAACTGTGAAACCTATGAAATCCTCAGTCGACCTCGTAAATAAAATCCGTTTGGATGCTGCACCAAACTCGAGTTGTGGTTCAAGATCATTCTACCCGCTTTGGATATTCATTTTCAAATTTATCTGCTTAATCAAGTTTGGTTATTAATTCGCAAATGTATTTACACTGGAGGGAATGCTAATGTCTTTCCGTTCTACCCCACTGACATTAAATACGTCATCCCAATCACAGGTTACGTTTCACAACTGAATCAAAAAGTATAACATTCCAGACATTATTCAGACGCTGGCTTAATCTCGAAGAAACAAAACTTTTTCTCCTTTACGGTAAGACTTCCAAATGTTGCAACAAATAAAACGGATAGCAGATATTATTCAGGCAATATATATATTGTTGGAATTTAATTTGAGAACAATATTTTACAAGAATTGATTCTTGTCAGAGATTAGAATATATTTTCTGACTAACGAGAGAGCTGGAAAATATAAAACGGAATTCCACCATCATTATTCTTTCCATGGTGCCATAAAATCGGGGGGAAAACTCACAGCTTATTCACTCCAACCTGTTTTCGGTACTTTCAAAACCGGCTTATCAGAGATAAGAATAAATTGTCTGACCAATGAAGGGGTCAGGAAATTTGTTCAAGAATTTTGAAGGGAAAAATCACCGATTCTTCGGAGCCTACCAAATCTGGAGAATCTTTGCCTATTTGGCAGTGAGAATTCAGCCCACCGTGAACCCAGGAAGTTTATTTTCCTGATAAACTGTTTTCAGCCTGTGTGTTGAATGTGCAAAGACAAACGAAAACACGGTATAAGAGTTTATGATCTTTCATCATAATTTTTTGTTAAACAAAAAGACATAAAATTTATGGTCTGTATTCCAACGAATCAACCTGAAACCGACAGCCATATAACTGATGTATATAGAGCTTAGCTCCTGTATAAAGGAGGTGTAACGATACAGATACAGATAAGGTCTATATTAATTACCTGCTGCAAAACACCTGTCATTACGACGGCGGAAAAATTATACGAAAATTAAATATGCTGGTTATAAAAAATAAAAATGGTTGTTGTTTCCCTCCATAGAAATGCTATATTTGTTTTTCTCCATATATATATATATATATATATATATATATATATATATATATATATATATATATATATATATATATATATATATATATGTATGTATTCATAGTTAAACCTAGAGAACCAGACAAACCTACCAAGGTTTCACCTAAGCGGATCGTCAGAGAAGGCCCCTTAGGTGAAACATTGGTAGGTTTGTTTGGCTCTCTAGGTTTAACTACGCCTGCTCTACTTATTGTATTGAGCACTTTATTTAGTCATTTTGCGTACTCATATCGGGTTTTTTTCTTTGGGCTTTGGACTTGCATACTAGAATATTATTTTCGGCTAATGTACATGTTCTTGGTTCTTTATTTTTTATACCATTTTTTCCCTTTGGTATTGATTTGATTATTTGCAAATCAAGACACCGAAGGTTTTCCGAACGAGTGTAATTTCTTATACTTATAAGACTACTACTACTACTAATATATATATATATATATATATATATATATATATATATATATATATATATATATATATATATATATATATATATATATATATATATATATATATATATATATATATTTCGTACCCTTTATGAATTCTTTTAGGATTAGATATATTTTCCAAACTTCCTTACTTAAGCAAAGCCCCAAGATTTAAAAATCTTAACAAAGAATAACAATGATACGAAATAATGATATAAATGCCTCAAATTGTCATTATCACACCTGTCTTGAAGTTGCCCAAGATTTCGACGAATTTCCTCACAGTTTAGTTGTAAGAGATGATCATTTCGGGGAGGGGGTAATTTTCCGCCTTGTCTTTATTTTTTGTAAGCTCTAGGTATATCAATTTTTTTTTCTTCGACATGTGAGTCTTACGCCCCATTTTAGGGCTTCAATCTTGTAAAACGCCTGACTTCTAAATTCAGGACATTTCCAGCTCGAAAGAATTTCAGGGTATTTTAAACTTTTGAAAGCTCTAAAGATATTAATAATTTTTTCGACATCTTAGCCGTTTTGCGGGGTTAAACTCGTAAAACGATTATTAATTTAAGACTTTTAAATCCAAAGAATTTTATATAAATTAAGCTTTACATTTTACACAGGACAAACCGGCTTTCATCCGAACTACGCAAATAGATATTGTCTTCATTCAACAAATAAAACTTTAGATACTAATAAAAAATTATTTACGTATCGATAAAACATGGAGTCGCTAATAATGTGAGATGTAGTGTATACTGCAATTTATTCGTACTGTCTCGTCTGATATATATTTATTTCTCTTGGGTACAATATGCCAATAAGTTTTCATTTGGTCACTGTCCAACGGACTTATATCTGTCTTCGCCAATAACCTGTATTTCTATCATTATTATTTGCTGGCAGACTTTTGAACATATCCCAGTGGTTAGGAGAAGACATAGAGCTTTAAGAGTACAAAACATTTTCCCCGATACCAGAGTTCTGACACTCATGTTCCAATATTCTCTCAGATGAAGGAATCATTTTTTTTAAATGTTTAAAATACGTTTTAATCTATTCGAGAGTAAGTTATAGGAAATAAAGTAATCTGGATTATTTTGTAATATGGATAGTTATATCCCATGCGTGATACAAGCTTAAGCGATCATGTATCTTTTAATACACGACTGACGAGGCAGATTTTTCCCGCAGTAGGTTGCCATTTCTTTTTGCGGTAGATCAGTTACCATCCCATGCTACAGACCACAGATTGCCTTGCTATTTACCCATAGGTGGGGGTGTGGAGAAGAAGAGAATTCATATCTTTCCTAGGGGTATTAGCACGTGAGTTTAATGGATTCGACTGAAATTCGAACTCGGCGATCCGATTCCTCAATCCGAGCCTCTATCCATTGCAAATTGTTCATTAGTAAAATAATTGTTTATTCACGACTGACCCCTGTCAAATTAAAATTGGCCGTGAATAGTATAACGTTTTGGGGATTTTCTTCGATCGTTCGTTCTTTTCGCAAGGATATGTATCGCCGGTTTATATAACTTTCTGTCATCTGTGAGTGTTTGAACAGGCGTAGAGGTTTATTCCTTGTTATATTTTAGGGCTGGGTTTCTGGTTCCTTTTCAGGCCTACTTCAACCTTATATCCCTAACGTCTCGACCTAATCTCTGAAATTTTATTCACTACTTATTTATTTGGTTATTATTCCCCTCCCCAATAGGAATAAATAGTACATATCGTCCGGTTCACACTCCTCGCCGGTCTTTTGAACAGATGGAGAGGTTTTTCTCCCTTGTTCTGTTTCGGATTGAATTTCCGATTCCTTCTCATAAAGACTACTTCCACACTATACATCAAACGAAGAACTTCACTTCTTTCCTTTTCTTAAAGTAACACAAAACCCCGCGGTAAGTGGTTCTTGGGCCTTGTACTGGCGAACAATAGCTTAAAAATGCTCTCTTCCTGTAAATTTAGGCACATCCATAATCATTTGCTCTATTCGGACTTTAATGGCTGTCAACCAATGCAACTCTTTACCAAATAAAACCAATAAATGTAAAATCTTACTAAGCAAAATCAAACAATGTAAATGAAGTCACTTTCTAATTCAAACCTCAAGGCCCCTGGCTATTTTGATGTTCTCAAATGACACCATGTACAAAGCTTACTCTGCTATTTCTAAGCTTCAACCCTACATATACCGGTGTCACTACATATCACCCACACTTTTCAAAACTTCATGATGGACAATGAATGCGATTCAGGTCTCTGGTATTTCCTGGCGTGACTTAGGTACGAAACTCTTTCTTTGATCACTGATTTTATAGCGTCAGTCTATAGTCTATACTTGTCGTCTTTAAGACCTAAAGGATTCCTTAATTTTAGGCTAATTTGGGGGGAGGGGTTGTGGCATTTGTGGGTCGAAGACGGATATCAACGTCAACACAGTCAATCCTCAAATGCCAAAAATGGTTTCTGAGTTGGAGGACTCGCACATTTTTCTGGTTAATAAATTAATACATTGAAAATTACATATTTAACATTTTTCAACAAAATCGCCACGTTCCCATCGACAATAAAAATCATGCTTCGTGATCCCTTTGAAGAGTATTTAAGTAAAGTCTCTGGGCGGAAAAAAGGAGTAAGGAGATAGAGACGTCAGCATACTACATCAGTTTATGACGGCTGCTTCAAAGAGATTCCCTTACTCATTCACCCGTCTTCCTCGTCAAGCTACGTGAAACTTACACTTTTCTAATCACATCCTCCTTCTCTTTTTCAAACATACACGGTTGGGTGGAAAACTTTTTTTTTTGCCTTCCATCAACATGGATGATACTCACCTCCAGAATAGTAACTAATTACATCTTCTCAGTCTAACATTTTCTACCCATATGAATTACAATGATCATATTGTGTCATTTGCTAGGTTTGATGCTTGGAAATTTGGTTCACTTTATTTCATACAAAAATCTGTCATACATTTTAACCCTTCTCTTAGCCCGTGCATTGAATATTGTTGCTACATCTAGTCTTGTGTTTCTGCAATATATGGAAAGATTCTTGAGTACATTCTGAGAAGAATCTGCAATATTATTAGTCCTGACCTGGCATTTCGTCTTCAACCACATTCCCAACGACGTAATATAGCTTCTCGTTGCCTCTTCTACAGATATCTCTCCGGTAATTATTCTGATAAGCTCTCCTCTTTGGTACCTCGACTTCATGAATTTAAGTACAGTACTAGATTAGCAACTAAGACTTATCATTTTACTGTTCCAAATTGCTTGATGTAACCGTAAGTTCCATTCTAATAGTTTCTTCTCTCTAACTTCTCGAAGGTGTTACTATCTTCCGGATACTTGCTTTGCTGTTAACTTCGATCTTCAAAAATTCCAATTCTACGTCCATCTTCTTTCTTCTTTCTCCTTGTGTCTTTTCTTTTTATTGTCTTATTTGTTTCTTTCACTCTCATTTTAGTGTATTTTATTACTCTGCTGGAGAAGGATAACAAAAAGTTGAACTATTCAAATTCATGTTTATATTTACCTTGTTCCTCACTTTTGATTGAAATGACGTCGGCCGTGATTCGACCTACTTCGACTTCTCATTAATGAATGTGGTACATAGCATTTCGCAACTTGGATCTAACGAACGTACATCTATCTATCTATCTATCTATCTATCTATCTATCTATATCAATATAAATAAATTCATATATATATATATATATATATATATATATATATATATAAATACATATATATATAGATACATATATATATAAATACATGTGTATATAAATACATATACATATAAATACATATACATATATATAAATACATATACATATATATATAAATACATATACACATATAATTATAAATACACATACATATATATAAATGCATATACACATATATATATGGATATACATATATATATAAATACATATATATATAAAATACATATATATATAAATACATATATGTATATAAATGCATATATATATATATATATATATATATATATATATATATATATATATATATATATATATATATGCACATTTCATTGAATACGACAGACAAGGAAGGTGCTTTTATTTAGTTTTTTATACAATTTCTCATGCGATATAATAATTTTTTCTTTTCAGATGATAAATTATATAAAAACTGTCCGACTGTTCTTTTCATTCGAACGCTTTCGGCTATACATTTAGCCATTTCCAAGGATTAAATATTTTAAATGTTAAATAAGAAATAGTTTGTTATGTGTATGTGTTATGAAATGTTTTCATTTTTCAAAACACGGTCAAGATATTGTGTCCATGTTCAAAGTTAATATCATTAAGTGTTGTTTTTTTTTATTAATAAGGCTTCTATTATTTTTAGCCTTTTTTTGCATGTAGATGATGCTATTTTGTAGTGTTGTCAACAAGTATGTTACGAATAGTGTCCGGTAGGTCTCCATGAATATTTAAATGAGATCTAATTGAGCTATTGTTAGAAAGGTGTAGAGTGAGTTGACAGTTTTTATATAATTTATCATCCGAAAAGAAAAAAATATTAGATCGCATGAAAAATTGTATAAAAAAAAATAAATAAAAGCACCTTGTCTGTCGTATTCAATGAAATGGGCATGAAAGAAGGATTGCTGCCTAAATACACAAATATATATATATGTATATATATATATATATATATATATATATATATATATATATATATATATATATATATATATATGTGTATGTGTGTGTGTGTGTGTGTGTGTGTGTGTGTGTGTGTGTGTGTGTGTGTGTACTCAAAGCGTTTTTATTCTTTATCAGTTGGAGATGAAATAACAGGGGATTATATTTTCCCGCATTCAACTTTATTGCAATATCTTCTAAAAAGATTATTGATTCATAATTATATAAACCGACACAGTCTTCTGGCCTGTCCTTCAGTGGGTCCTAGAATACTGACTTTATCACCTACAGAGACACCATAATATGCAGACATTCCACACTACTTCAAAGTTTGTAAGGACACCCCAATCGATGGTGTGAAGAGCGATAACATTTAGTGAACTTGAGAAACCTATTTTTTCCAGAATTTTTTTTTAGGGAAAGATTTTATAAATTCCATCCAACAGCAGCACTGGCTGTTCGGTCAATGAACGACCAAAGTTTCAATATAAGGAAACTGCCAACAACAGCATTATCAGCACAATTACCCATGTTTATATTTTGAATTAAGCATACACACTGTCTGAAGTTATTAAGCAAAACATATAAACATCAATAATTCAAATTTGGGTTGAAAAAAATTGTCAAATTGTAAACATTCAATTTAGATATCAAACAAATCCTGAGTAAAAAAAATGTGGGTAGTATCAACATTTGATGTATTCCAAAAGAAAATGCCGTCTGAATTTCTTAGGTAAAAAGTAATTGCATTTCACTTAAATAAAAAGATAATAAAATCATAAAAAATTGATCAACACCTATAATAACAAATACATATAATTATAACAAACGTACTGTTATATTGTTTGCCACCTTCATATAATTTCATCTTCACAATTGACCATAGATTTTCAATCGGATTCAGATCAGGACTTGATTGAGGCCATTCCATTATCTTCTCTCCTGTAAATCTTTTATGCTCTAAGAATCCACGGGTAATCTTAGATACATGAGAAGGAGTATTGTTGTGCATAAATACACACTTCACTTTGAAATTACAAGACGCTAATTATCATCGTTTGGTGTTAAATGTTCTCGGTATGAAAATAGATCAGAAGGAACGCTACAGCGTTTGATTAGAACTTGTATCTTTGGAGTTCCACTGACATGGGTGATGGCTCAATGAATAGATCGCAGAAACTTAACCAAATGGCGAAAATGGGTAAATCGTTTTTCATTTCAATTCTCCAGGCTCTGATTTGCTTAAACTTAGGAGTGGTAGATATAAGGGACATTTTCTAAATGTCCTACATTTCAACAGAGGTGACTGTGGCATGATATATATATATTATATGTGATTCAAACTGTTGTTTGGAGACTAGGGTCATTATTCTGTAATGAGCCGTATCGGTTGCGTCGCTGTGATAGTGTTTACGGCTGTCTACAGACCAATACAGCAACGTCGTACTGTCGCTGTTTCATACAGAAAGTCAAATCAGTAGTCTTTTCATCAAGAAACTTTTTTGTAAAGTTTTAAACAGCTCGACACAAATGATCTGTAATAACAACCTTTATTGTCCGCAGTAGTGGAATTTTGTCGGCTGATTGTCAGTGACGGGGTGATTATATAAGTGACGGGGTGATTATATAAGTGACGGGGTGATTATATAAGTGACTGGTGGTTATAT
Source organism: Acanthosepion esculentum (assembly GCA_964036315.1). Taxonomy (NCBI): domain Eukaryota; kingdom Metazoa; phylum Mollusca; class Cephalopoda; order Sepiida; family Sepiidae; genus Acanthosepion; species Acanthosepion esculentum. Next base: position 118,094,217 of record OZ038480.1, read on the forward strand.
AAGTGAGAGTCTTCACAATCCACACACTGCAAACCGATATCCTACCTGTCGAAAATTCTCGATGAAGAATTTTTGAGCAAAACCCCTGTCTACTAGGAAATTTCGCCTTATCCCTAGTTAATGATTCCTGAAATCACGGGTCAATGAAAAGGCACCGTGACAGCATTCTTCATTTTCCCTGGACTTGCGACCCTATCAAATATATCGTATTTCATAAATAAAATATATTTCCTACAACATCTATAGCAGTTTCTATAGTTCAGGGAACATTATTTTTCTCCATAATCTTAATTTATTCCATGTATTTTACACAGAATGGCACTTATTCTTATTATTGCTAATTTTATCTTAAAGGTTATCTCGTTGTTTGCATTCTACCACAGTTGAAACGGAATGAAAATTCTTCACCTAAGATTTTTACAAATTAATATTTTTTCGAGGATGAATCATTTACTGACTTTTTTATATTTTTAAAGTTTTAAGTTGGCTCCTACCTGAGATTTTAAAATGATGATATTCACAACACAGAACCTGATCCTGTGGGGCCTCTAACGTACACATCTTATACACCCTTTTAACAGATTCTATCATGGAAGCTTTTTCAAGCCAGTCACTAAATTTTGCCGCTGTTCTCTCATCTCTTGCTTTCTTTTTTTCTCCGCCATATTTGTTTTTTTTTTTTTAGTCATTGTCAGATGAAGACTTCTGATTATTATGCGTATTTGTATGAATTTTCAATGTTTCTTTTTCTTCTTAATCATTTTGTTCCCTTTTATCAGGGCGTTTTATGTCGATCCATCTCTTGGACGTTAAAGTAAACAGCAGGAATCGGAATACAAAAGTAGCTTTCATCTAACTCTCATCCTAAACCTATTCCATTTAACGGACAAAGAATCGATCAGCTTGTGATGAAGTGAAAGGAAAATAATGAAAGCACGAATAAAAATAAGAATAAAATTTCTCATAATGAAAAACTTCATCTCAGAATCTGAAGACCACTTGAAAGTATGACTACTTTACGTGTTAATAAACAAATATGGCGCCGAAATAATCGATTGGAATGATGATCTCAATAAGAGAAACCCTGTTTGGATTTCTTGAATGAGGAGTTATCATTATTTGCATTATTTATACAGTCTATTGTAATCGGACTTGTTGGTGTTTTACAACGTTTCAGTTGTTGTGTACTTGGATCTTCTTCAGATACTTGTCGAATTGAACCCTTTATTTGATCTACGAGGACAGATTGTTGATGTTCGAATAATTTTTATTTAGTTCTATTCATTCATTGCTCTTATTATTTAGTTCCTTGAAGGTTATTTGCATCGATAAGCACCTGATGATGGCTGGCGGGAATATTGTGGTGACAACAACAAAGATGAGGACAATAGTCCGCCTGTTTAATAATAAAAAACAAACATTGTTTCAGCATGGAATATTCTTTAGCCGCATGGCTTAGTCGTAAAAGACGAAATACCAAGGCAGAGAAATCCAGTCTAAATCTTGCCGGATAAAATATTCGTCACTGAATGAGAAAAGATTCTGACGAAAAAAACCCCAAAAAAAACAAATAAAATGAACCGAGAAAAGAATGAATTATTTAAACCCAGTTATAAAAGTTCTGGGGTAATGGATGGCGGTTCGAATTGATGAATCGGAGATACGAATTCAAATCGAGTTCATTACATTCACATAAGTGAATGTAAACCTTGGGAAAGTTATGAATCCATCTTTTCCCTTCTCTTCTATGGGTAAATAGCAGATCAGATTTGGGCCCCATAGCCTTGTTTGACAAATAATCTAGAAGGAAAACTGTGAGCACAAACCAGCCTTGATAGAGTTGAGCTCCATCAGGCTGTTTTCCTCAGGAAACACCACTGCAGTAGTTGTAACATCCTTATGAGCGTAATACACGGGACTCGTGATCGTTATTAAAAATCGCATGTCAAAATAAACAACTGGACGAAAACAAATTCGATTATTTTGGTTTGCTGCTAAAGTTCAAAGACCTGAACGTATATAGTTTTTGTTATTTGGAACAGTTCTTTGTTTAGGATTCTATAGCGCCAGTTCAGAATTTTTAAAGATGTTTGGTCCTTGCTATGACCTTCTCTCGAAGCTATTCTTAACCCTTTTGATCTGAGAAAGACGTTTTATGCAAGTCACTGTTTAGACATTTCTGATTGTGTTTGGTGCCATGCATGGCATTCATATCAAAGTCTTGATCTGACCCGAGCTTTTAGGCTTTGATTTTGCAGCAATTTGCATTGTTGCCCGGCCTTCTTCAGGGGATAAATGTTGGAATTTCCGAACCTTTTATTTAGTACACGAAGATGGATTCTTCTAATTGCACGTGCCATGCCCTTTTTGAACATCTCGAGAGTGGCGATAGAAGAAACCGTTAGCATAGAACATGCGGTTCTAGACATTTTAACGGTAAAATGATGGGACTTTGCCGCCAACTTAGTACCACGCTTAAATTCTTAAGGTATAGGCACCATAGAGTGAAAATTAAAACAATAATTTGAAAGTATTTATAGAAAAGGCACAGGAAATCGACGTTACGGCGGTGGGAAAGGGACTGAAGCCGACATACCAGCTCAGGACCAATAACATTGCAGATTATACTTTGGATTTTATTAAGAATATTGTATCCTTAAAGAGGTTACAAATAGACCGAGGTGGTACTCGAGTGAAGGAACAGCAACACGCGCGTAGATGAAAGAAAGAGATGTTTATTGTGAAAGAGAATAGACTACTAAAAGACAGAGAATCGGGTACCAAACTAGTAATTCCCAAAGCAAGTATATCTGCCACTCCCCCCACGCGGTCAGATGTGCCACAAGACCGAATTTAACGCTGGGTATCCGAGCTTGTAAGCTCGGGCAAAAATTCCCCATAGACCACGTATACACGGGGTCGGGTAACTGTTTATTACCCCAGACGAGACTCTGCCCTTCAGCATAGCCTCGTCTGGTTTCTTCTCCGCCCGAGGGCAGAGAGTTCGACCAGCTCAGCTGGATACGAATCTCCAACTAATTGCCAAAGCAAGGATAATTGCCAACCGCCCCACGCGGTCAGATTTAGCACAAGGCTGAATTTAACGTGGGGTATCCGATTCCGTAGGCTTGGGCAAAAATTCCCCGTAGACCCCGTAAAAACGGGGATGAGTAGCTGTATACCACCCCAGACGAGACTCTGCCCTTCAGCATAACCTCGTCTGGGTTCCTCTCCGCCCGAAGGCAGAGAGTTCGACTGGCTTAGCTGGAGTCGAATCTCCTACCAATTGCTGAAGCAAGTCCCAAGTATATCCTGTGCTCATTACATATATCTACTAATACAGTCAGTTCACATACGCCATAGGTAGTGTGGGACATTCAGTTACAACAAAGAATCTCTAAATATATAGCAGAGGCACTAAACAAGATGTAGCAGCAATAGTCAATGCATGGGCGAATGGTAGACCTATTAATATGTAAGGTATATACGACGAGAAAAATCGTGAAACAAATTTATTAGCTGCAGTTTGTTCGATGTAACAATATTTACACTGATTATATCTACAGGTATGATTAGAAAATAAATTTATTAGAAGATATGGCAACATTGTAACTTTCACAATGTAGAAAATAATATGAACCCAAATAACCATCAGTGACAGAAGATGTAGATATTACAGGTCTATAGAACCTCCTCTTACATTCCAACCACATTATACAAGCCAATACTTGCCAATATATAATAATAAAATACTTCAAAAGACAGAAGTGCAATCGCTTAGATATGACAATCCATAAATCATTTAAGCATTAAAAAAGACGAATTTAAAAAAGAAGTTGCAAGAATGTTATATTTAACCACAGCCTGCATTCTTGTACTTATATTAAGATTTTTAAAAAATACTGTTATACATAACAAGAAAAACCCAGGAAATCCATTACAATCTAAGATACAAAGCATTGTACTCGGGGTCATCCTCAGGTACAAAAGAATAAACTCTCAATCTAATATGCGTAACAAATTACTAAGTAGAAAAAAAATCTTAATTTACTTCAGGTTTCGGGTAAAAGACATAGTAATGGATTGTATCAAACAGCGAATCAGGTAAGCAAGTAATAATAATAATGATAATAATAATAATAATAATAATAATAAGGGGATATAGGCAAACCGTATACCTATCAGTGGTTACGTAGTGCAGGGTTAAAAGCTGAAACCGAAGGTTTTATCCTTACTAACTAGAAATTACCAAACACGCAGACTGAAAAATTCTGTTCAATAGAAATGCAGATTCTGTGATAGAGTGGGCCAATATGTGCACGGGAAAATGCAACTTTTAAGAGAAGTAATGTGTAAGAAACTTGTATGAACATAACCCAGGCCCGGTTACAGATATAGGACCTGTAACATTTTTATGAGAATTTACAATATACACAGAAATTAAAAATCAAAACCAGTCGCCCAAACATTGTGATCAAAGACCACAACCAAAAAGAATGTGCTTTCTTATTGACATAGCAGTCCCTTCAGTTTGTAATGGATCTTTGAAGATCTTTAAAAAAAACTATCAAGATACAAGGATCTGGAAATAGAAATCTCAAAAATGTGGCACGTGAGGACATCAATAATTCCAGTTGTAGTTGCAGAACTCGGATTGATTGGAAAAGGTTCCGATAGACTCATTAAATGGATTCCTGGTATCCCATGCCTTAAAGAAATAAAAAAAAATTTCCTCACGTGTACAGCTGACATATTTTATCTATGTAAAATGGGTGTGATCTTATTTTTATTTATTTGTTTATTTATTTATTAAATTGTTTATTTATTTATTTATTTATTTGTTTATTTATTTATTTGTTGATTTGTTTATTTATTTGTTTGTTTGTTTGTTTATTTATTTGTTTGTTTATTTATTTGTTTATTTATTTATTTGTTTATTTGTTTGTTTATTTATTTATTTATTTAGAAGAAGAAGAAAAGAAGAAGAAGAAAAGAAGAAGAAGAAAGTAGAAGGTGGTGATGAAGAAGACGGTTGTGTTTTTTTTAATTTTGTAGGTAAATAGCCAGACAGACAACTGGCAACTGGTCTACCGCAGAAAGAAATGGCAACCTACTGCGGAAAAAAAGAATCTGCATCGTCAGTCATGTATCGAAACATACATGATCTCTTAATCGTGTATCACGCATGGCACATAACTGACTGAGGATAGGGCCGAAGAATGTATATAGGGGTAACATGTAAATACTTGGGAACACCTAAAATCAGAGACCGTCGGTGTGGCCTGATATGAAGATGCCATTTTATACGCAGCGTTTATTAAAATAGTTCACGAGATCGTGTGTCCATTCAGGACTTCGTATATTTGTACTCCGGCGTCACCTTGCTAGCTTGCTACTCTCTCGCCCAATATTAACAATAATAATAATAATACAGAGATAATGGCGAAAACAGCGGCACTAAGAGCTGGTCGTCTAGCTGAGCAGGCAGTGTGGGACTTGGAGAATGGGTCAAAGTGAACTTCTGTGGAAAATTAGCCAGTCATTCCCGTATTTAACTGACGTATTGTATAAGTAATACTCTCAAGGGCGAAATTCTTTTCAAATTACTCGTCTGCCAAAGTGATGATTTTAATCAATTATTTATAAAGTCTCCATCAATATTCCAACTTAACAGCGTCTGCCGAAGATATAAATAAAATAACAAAATCAATGATTTGACGAAATGTCCGAATTGTTCATTCTCGTTTCAAATCGTCTTCAAATATTTTGAATGAACTCTCGGATAAATTTGACCCGAGATTAGAACGCATTTGATTTCAATCCAGCAACAATAAATACAGGAATTTAAATTCAGTGGAATATTTATTTTGGTATGGTCTATTATGTTACTCTTATTTGTTTATTCTATCATACACTGCACTTAGCAATTCCACAAGAGCTGAATCTACCATGATTTCGCAATAAAGCAACGGTAGAATCATGAGAGGGTATATGGAAAAATGACTGCAGATCGTGCTCGAATTCGCCAACAAAACTTGCGTTAAGACTACGTCTATAAAAAGACAAACTTTCGTGGCATTTCATTCGAATTCAACTTTTATCTGCAGAGGCTAGGTTTTCTTTTATGCATTCTGCATCGTTTGTAATATCGATCGAAGTTTATATCTATGTAGCGTAATTTGATTAGACGCAATAATAATAGCATTTAGAAAACAGCTCTAAAATACACAATATATACAGTGGCTTGGTAAAATTCTACATATCTATGAGGCAAACGTATATAATTAACAAGCCTTCATCAAATGCGTCAGTTTAACAACAATAACAACAACAAGAATAATAATAATAATAATAATAATAATAATAATAATAATAATAATAATAATTTAAGGAGGAGGGGTATAAATAAATACTTAACACATACCTAAAGAGTCTTTGAGAATGGGTGAGAGAAAAGGGACTGGTAAATGTAATGACGAGACAAATGTTGCTGAGAAACACATGGCTCAGTGGATAAAAACGTTGGTTGAAGTAATCCACGTGACTTGACTCAAACAATTATGAGTTCAATATCTGGCAACAGCAGAGGTGAACAAAAATGAGATTTGAGTTACTAAAGGCAATTAACTGAAAGAGAGATATCCAGAAATGGCACGTGGAACTCGAACTATCTATCCCATTGGACTAAATAAAGAGTTCGGTTTCGAAATTCCATCATATATCACTTGGAGAAGGTTGGAGCGTACAACGGCCGAAATATCGTGAATATGAAAATAAAGATGAGGACAACAGTCCGAACAATGTAAATAGTGTAAATAGTTGCGATATCTCATATCAGAAATAGAGACAGATTTTGAAAGGACAGAAAGTTGTGGAGAGCTATGCTTGGCCACGTAAATGATGATGATGGATGTTAAAAACACACAAACCCCTCTCGTTTTATAGAGACGTGACAAAGCTGATGTGCATGAGTACAGCATGAAAGATCAATGTTAGATTCTTAATGTGTGTGGTTTCTAGATAAGAATTCTTATCGTCCTATCAAAAGATTTAGCTATATTTTATACAAAGCATTTAGTACATTCATTTGACCATAAATTCTGCTACAATATTTAGAATGAATATATATTTTTATAGGCGCATCGATTCAGGTGCACATTAGCATTTGTCAAATATCCGGAACCCATGTGGCCAAACTTTATTGCACCAGCTGCCCAGACAGGAAAATGTAATATCGTTCCGTTTTATTAGCCTAATAGTCAATAACTGTTGTTAATTTTCCTTCTGTTTAGTCGCTACAGAAAATTGATGGGTGGTCATAAAACCCAGTATTTAGTCCTGTAAGGTAGGATGTATTTTATACGGATTGTCATAAAGTTATTACGGTCCGTTATCCAAATTACCTGAATGTAGTCGTTGTGTAATGGTTAATGGCACGGAAATTCGGAGTGCCGACTTCAAATTGCAGCCGGTGCAGTTGCGTTCGCTTTCACGTCAGCACGCTTGCAAAGGGATGAAACTTTCTCATCTTCTTTCCTCAGCTAAGGTTTACAGACCAGACACTTTAGCTTTCAGTGAGGACCAATTTAGGAAACGGGAAACCAAAAATCCAAAATATAAAACCGGTTGAGTGTGACGCTAACAAATCCAACCCGTAAAATACCTACGGAAACTGGAGCAGAAAAAACCTAAGTGCGTCTGCCGGTTTTATCTTCGAGGTATTAGATGTCTCACTCCAAAAATGAGAGACCTTCTTCGCGTATAGAGGATGTGCGTGAAGCTTAGCGGTTATCACAATATTAATATTGGGATTGGCGTGTCGGGTTTGAATGACAGTTTTATCAAAAGTTCCCTTAAAAAGGCATGAACTCATAGCTTCTCCCCAGCAATTAGCAGTCTATGCTCACTAGGATTTATTAACAACTAGAGAATCAAAATTCTGAATTATTTATATATGGAGCTAGCAACGCTTCTGAAACATAAATGCTACAACGCCTAACTTAGTGCGACTTTGTCCCTGTACACGAACTGGGGAGTCTCCGTCAGATTACAAATTCTTCAAAGTAATGAAGTTACAAATAGAAAGAATAGCCAATTTAAATAAAAGTGTCACATGTTTAAATTCTAATGAAGGGTCTAAATATCAATTTTGTGCCATAGAATGGAATAAACGCAAATCATCAGATAACCGGCGGCTACATATCTACAGACGGATTGCTCTAAGCCTATCGCTAAAGGAGGGTGTTCATCTAAATATTTGCTATGCAAATAGTGAGGGAGTAGCCCCTCACTATTTGCATAGCAAATATTCAGATGAACACCCTCCTTTAGTCCCAGCAATTCAGAGATTTCCATCTGAGACAGGCCCTGCTACTTCCAGCGAGTCGAATCCCCCTCCTTCCCAAATGTCATTTGATAGTTCCATTCAAACAGCCTCCCCAAACTGCTATTTTGTTGAACAGCCTCCTGTGTGGATGCTTATCTGAAGCCTATAATCTTATCCTCCGTCAAGTTCGATCCATATCTATCTTTCCTATCATCACACACCACACTTCCTAAAATCTCTGTTTCATTTATATAGCACACCTCATTCTTCTTTTTAACCTTAAACACCTAACTTAAGAAGATCTCCAAACTTGTATCGGATAAACTTTAGAATAAAAAACAACCAGTCCCATAACCACTCTTGAATATTTTACTTTGTTATTCTCCGTGCTAATTAGAATATATACTTGACAAAAACGGTGGATAAATAAGTAAAAGTTTATTGTAATAACCAGTACCATAAGAAATAAGGTAGTTATACGCACGATCGTCGCAGGTCAATCCAGTAGCGAGTGATGCTATTGGAAGGTTAGTTGTTTTCGCGTCGAACTGAACAGATCACAACAAGTCGATATTTACTGCCTCCCCACAAAGAAGGATGTGGTACAGAGCCGAGTTAAATGTGGGGCAATCCGAGCCCGTATGCTCGGGCCAAAATTCCACGTAACCCCACGTAAACGGGTTCGGGTCTGTCTACCTCTCCGGACGAGACTCTGCTCTTCGGCATAACCTCGTCCGGGTTCCTCTCTGGCTGAAGGCAGAGAGTTCAACAGCAGCCAACATCTGAATAACAGATCCCAGCAAGTTAATATTTACATCTAATATCTACGAGGGTAGATGTGGCACAATGCCAAGTTTAACGTGAGAAAGTAGGCTCGGCCACAAATTCCCCGTAGAACCCGCATAGACGGGTTCGGGTCTGTCTATCTCCCCAGACGAGACTATGCTGAAAGGCAGAGTCTCGTCTGTGTTCCTCTTTGCCCGACGACTGTAAGTTCGACAGCACAGCTGGAACAGATTCCAGCTAGTATATTTAATAACCTCCCCACGCGAGCAGATGTGGCACAGGGCCAGGTAGGCTCAACCAAAAATTTCCGTAGACCCCATATGAAATCGGATCGGGTAGCTGTTTCCCGAGACGAGAAATGCTCAGATGCAGAGAGGTCGACCAGCTATCCGAAAAAGATTTCAGCTAGTCGGTATTTACTAGCGCCCACCCTTACGAGGGTAGATGTGGCACAAAGCCGAGTTTAACGTGGGTCTTCCGAGCCCGTAGGCTCGACCAAAAATATTCGCTTCGAACCCGTATAAACGGGTTCAGGGTCGGTCTACCTCCCCGAACGAGACTTTGCTCTTCGGCATAACCTTATCCGGGTTCCTTTCTGTTCAGATGCAGAGAGGTCGACCAGCTAGCCGAAAAAAGATTTCAGCTAGTCGGTATTTACTAGCGCCCACCCCTACGAGGGTAGATGTGGCACAAGGCCGAGTTTAACGTCGGTGTAAGAACCCGTATGCACGGCCAAAAATATTCCTTTCGAACCCGTATAAAAGGGATCGGGACAGTCTACCTCCCCGAACGAAACTCTGCTCTTCCGCAGAGCCTCCTCCGAAGGCAGAGAGTTCGACTGAATAGCCGAAAAGATTTCGGCTAGTCTCCCGTAGTCCGTTGCCTTACTGATAGGTAGTTATTACATATAGTGTAGTCACTCATTGGGGTGACAATTTATTCCATTACATCATACTTGAATCCGAAAAATAATCCTGTTTAGACAGAACATCAGTCAGTTAAGAGCCAGACGTGGTATACGTTTGGGCGAACAGGTAAACTCGATTCCTGAGTGTGCAGGCAAAAGGTTTTTCTTGCAGTATGTTGCCAATTGGAATTTCTCATTCCGAGCAGTTATCCAGTATACCACACCTTATACCAACCAAATGAAAGACCATAAGCAACCCAATTGTAGTTTACCTGAAACTCGGATGGAAAGTGTGACACCGAAATCCGAAGGTAAATTGAAATACTAAGCGATTCCCTTCGAACACATAAAAAAAGTACCAAGAAACAAGAACATGTCCTTAGAAACAAATAAAGAATGTTGAACTGCTATGTAATATCAATCCTCCTATGTGGCACTGATGGAGGAAGACTTGAGGCCTAAAATGTCGCTGTACAGAAGGTTCATGATTATACTATGGACGGAACATGTGAGTAACGAGAAAGGTTTAAGCAAAATTAAAAGAAAAAAAAATAGACTTATACTTAGAATCAGAAAGGGACAAGCAGCTGTGATGTGGTTCTACGGAAGAGGTCTAAGAATACCATGGGCCGAGCATATCAACAACGGGAAAATGGAAACAAAAATAAATTTCCCGCAGCCACTTCCTACAATGAGTTTCTTCCTCTCGTCCAGGACTCGTGTTGCCAGTTCAACACAGTAGTTCACTGTCTCTTTTTTTTAAAACTTTTTTCCTTGTCGCCTCATTCTTCCCATTTTGATGTATCATTGACAGACAAAATTGGCATATGCTCAAAGTTAATCTTGCGAGAGAATATCATACTGCAGGATCTAGCTATTTTAAATGTAACCCGCGAAGCCGCCATTTATTTCTCCTTTGGACAGTTTATACGTGAGTTACGTTCGAAACTTTGCTCGCACTGGAGGCAAGTTATTTTATTCTTGATTTTATTCTAGCGTTGCAAAAAATGCATGCAGCCCTAGGCCTCTTTAGCCTCTGCGATAGTTCACTACGGCTTAGAATCAGAGAGAGAGGGGGAGGGGAGAAGGAGAGCTGAAATGTCTAGGACACAGATTGACGAACGTAAGGTACTTGAGAAAATGTATGGCAGAACAGGGAAAGGGGGTGATTGTAAAAAGGTTAACATTGGTAATAGTTACAGTGAATGGAGGAATAATGTTGGAAATTATCAGACCGTGTGTCTGTAATAGAGGTCACTGTTCGCGAAAAATAACATACGAATGTCAACAAACAGAATGGATCCAGAATGCCCAGCTAACAAAACCATGGAGTTTTACTTTGGAAAGACAGACTTCAAAAAGCTCAGAGGTTATGCAGAGAGGTCGACCAGCTAGCCGAAAAAGATTTCAGGTAGTCGGTATTTACTAGCGCCCACCCCTACGAGGGTAGATGTGGCACAAAGCCGAGTTTAACGTGGGTCTGTTCACGCTGAACAGAGTTATTCAAAGAACAACGCAGAAAGATCCCATTTATCCTCTGGAATAGTTTACAATCAAGGAAGATCTGCAACAAATCCGCAAACTCGCAGAGGACAGAGAAGGCTGGCAAAATATTGTCGAATCAGTAGACAATGTCACTGAAGACGATGAACATGTTAATTCATGACCTGAAGTCGAAACAGTTTTGATGGTGATGATAATAAGTACAAAGGTTAGAAAATTCTGGAAAGATATAATCGCCCACGCCCTTGAGAGATACGGCACATAGAAGAAGAAGAAGAAGAAGAAGAAGAAGAAGAAGAAGAAGAAGAAGAAGAAGAAGAAGAAGAAGAAGAAGGAGAAGAAGAAGAAGGAGACGGAGAAGAAGAAGAAGAAGGAGAAGAAGAAGAAGGAGACGGAGAAGAAGAACAAGGAGAAGAAGAAGAAGAAGAAGAAGAAGAAGAAGAAGAATTAATTTTAGTTATTAGTAACATATTGTAGTAGTGTAATACTGCACATTTGTTCTCCATACATATTACATGTTAGTGCCTTTCAAGTGTCCATAAGCAAAAACGCAATTTCGTAATGTAACACAGCTCTTCATACATGGATACGAGAGAATGTTCACTGATAATTTGATATTTGCCTTTATAGATACAAAGTTGTCAGACAACTTATCGAATATAACAGGATTGTAGTTACCAGATAAGCACATAATCGAGCAACCGTCTGTTAAACGGTTATGAAATAGGTTATGTGATTAGTTATCAGATATTCCACATGTGAAATGCCTGAAGTCCGCGTCATCTTACTAGATAGTTAATGCTAATGAGGACATAACTCCAGGCAGAGAAACTTTGATACACTAAGAGTAATTTCCTCAACTCTCTTATATCTGCATGCGTAATACAATGTATCGACTATTGGGTCTCGTTTGAAATTAGGCAATATCACACTTTTTAATTATGCGCTGTCATGTTTTCGTTTTGCCCTCCTCACACAGCTGTGATTAATACTTTTTTTTCCAGTGATCATTCAGTCTCTGGAGAATTGCAATTATTTTCATCTTGTCCTAAAAATGTCAGGGGAAAAAGACATTGGAACAGAAAAGGTAAATATCGCGCCTAGATTCTATTGGAAGTTTTTTAATATTGTTATAAGTAGCAGTGCTGGATTTGAGATGCGTGTGCTATTGTAACTATGCAGTAAAGGAAGATGAACCAGGAATATCTGTCTATGTCTCTGAGATGAGATATTATGTACACTATTTACATCATTCGGACTATTGTCCTCATCTTTGTCGCCATATTTATTACAACGTTTCGGCCGTTATACGCTCCAGCCTTCTTCAGGTGGTTGGAATGTCGAACTGAACCCTTTATTTCGCTCACTGAAGTAGACTGTTCTAGTTCCACGTGCCATGTCTAATGGATGTCACTTGCCAGTTATCTCCTGTTAATTCCCCTCTCCAAGGTTTCCACCGCTTTAACTAGGTATTGAACTCACACTCGTTGGGTTTGGTCACTGGATCTCACTCACGCCTTTATCAACTGTGCCATGTGTCACCTGGTTAAGGCGGTGGAGAACTTGGCGAGGGGGATTAGCAGGAGGTAACTGACAACTGACATCTATTAGACATGGCATGTGGAACTAGAACAGTCTGCCTCAGTGAGCGAAATGAAGGGTTCAGTTCGACATTCCAACCACTTGAAGAAGGCCTGAGCCTACAACGGCTGAAACGTTGAACTTCAACGTTTGTTCTTTTCTTTCATTTTTTTGTAGGGGGGGTTACGGTTAATTTGGAGTGTAACACCCGTTCTCAGTTCGCATTAAAAATTTCCAAAATACTTACATTTATGTAATTGTGCATGCTCCATTTGATTCTGGCTTGATAAATTTGATAAACTCTACCGTTTTGGAGTCATTGACAGTGAAATTTGGGATTCAATCGTGTCATTGGCGGCAACCCTTACTCGCGTTGTTTAGATACATTCGCTGTGGTAAGCTAAACGCGGAAGACTACGGAAAGCTAAGCTCGAAACTGATCTGTCTTATCTAAATTTGTCTCAGTTACTGCGCACGAGAACTATTTACGTAGACACGCTCAGTTTGGGCAATGCTACCTACACTGATAGCTACTCTGTAGCGAATATATGCAAAAAACGCTCGTAATGGCTGCCCGCGACGCAAATGAATCCGAACTTTCACTGTCGATAACTCCAAAACGGCAGATTTTATCAAATTTATCAAGTTAGACTCGAATGGAACATGTATAATTATATATAAATGTAAATATTCTGGAAAATTTTCAATGCGAACTGAGCGCGGCTGTTAAACTGCAAATTAACCTTTTTCTACTTCATAAACATCCCTTTTTTGTTCTTGTTGATTTCGTAAAAAGGACGACTTGACAGGCAAATATGAAGTTGCTTTAAAGCGGTAAAATTCTATGGTTTATTCAAAGAAAAAATGTTCGAAATTCTAAAGTACTTTGTATTGAAATTAAAAACAGCATTTTCTACTAAACGAAAGTCTGTCTGTAATCCACAAACATTAAATATAATTTTCTATTAACATTGAAATCATTTGAAATGCACAAATGCAAACAGGATTTTCTATGGAAATTAAAATCGTTTAAAATCTACAAATAGTAAATAGAATTTTCTATTGAAATTAAAATTGTTTACAATACAAAAACGCGATGGATCATTTCTTAACAACGGAAACTGGAAAGTGAACTCTGCTTCGGAATATTTGAGATCGAGAACAAATTAGATAAAATAGTTTTGCTTGAGGAAAAACAACCAAATGCTCTTTGGTCATGCAGACGACGGCGCGCGTACACGCACGCGCACACACGCACACAAACGCACACACACACACACACACACAAACGAACACACGCAAATCAATTAATTATGGTATACTATTTCGGCCTGCGGGAGATTGAGAGATCACGTGACTTATTCCCTTCCAAATGTTTCGGTCCAGTGCGATTTTATTTACATTTGACCAACTCTCCGGCCTTTGATCAATTGACTATGTTGTCTTTCCATCTGAATTTCCGTTGACCGCAATTTTTTCTCGGCGAGGAATGTATCCCCCGAGACATAATTTCGAAAGTCCTATTTTTGACCGTTCAATATGTCCGAAAAGATTAAATGATTTGGCCTTAATGCTCTTAAACGACGAGTAGCTTTTGTCACACACACACACACACACGCACACGCGCACACACGCACACGCGCACACACACACACACGATTAATGTTGTTTCTTATGAAGGTAATATATTTTGCTGAACTCTGAAAGCTTTCGGGCGATAATCAAGTGAAAACGAATTACAAATCTCATTATATATATATATATATATATATATATATATATATATATATATATATATATAAACGAAAACTCCAACCACCTACCTACCACATTCAAAAACAGACCGGTATCTATAAATAAAAGAATACCAACCTACCCTACAATAATACAAAAAGAACAAACATATGAAAAATATTTTTCAACATAATTGGCAAACACCTCCCCAAACACAGCAAACTATCAAAAACCATCTACAAATATCCAGTCAAAATTAGCTACACCGGCATGAACAACATGGAGAAAATAATAACCAAACACAATAAAAAATACTCAAGAAAGCCAATGACAACAACACAAACTAACAAAACAACATCAATAAATGCAACAGTGGAAACAAAGACAACAGTCCTCTTAACATAAAATGACTAGCCAACAATATAATCTATAAAGCCATCGTAACAGACACCATCAACGTAGAAGAAAAACTACCTCTGAGCCACATAAACAAACTTCAAAGAAAGAATGAATTTAAAATTCATAAAGCATCATTCAAATCAGAACGATAGAAAACCAACGCAACCTCGCAAAATATATATGGAGTAAAAATAAATAGCATCATTACCAAAATTAAATGGGAAATTATAAGAAGAGCACGCCCGCTCAATAGCAATAGCCGAAACTGCAAACTATACCTAGTATAGCTACTTTCAAAGACCAAAGCCAATTATTAAACAAGAAAAACGAAATAATGGGGAAATGTAAACATTCAAATAAATAGCTACTCTGTTACTCAAATATCAATACAAACAGAGACTGATAACATATTCAATCACGCCCACACAAAAGCCAGAAGAAAAAGCACAAGCACAAACATCTAAACATACACATACACGCAAGCCTAACCCCGATGTAAAAAAAACGGACATATACATCAGCAGAATAAAGCGATCAATTCAATATAACAAAAGAACGAATCCTATAATTAAGCAACCAGGGCCAGAAATGGGTTAGAACAATACAAAGCAAACAATTACCACGAAACCCAACACTACTTAAGTGATAAAACAATACTCATTAAATGAAAAATCGCACACTGATACAAAAATATCAAATTACACCAAACCAACATAAACATAACAAAACTGAGAAGTAGTATTAGAGAAACCAACAGTCCTGGAGAGTGAAAGCATTATTGGAATGCGCTCACGAAACTTTGTAGTCGGCATGACTGAACCAATACCACGTAGCTAAGAGATAATTTAACATTATCTCCACATTATATATATATATATATATATATATATATATATATATATATATATATATATATATATATGACGTCATATATTTTTGAATTGGTCAAGGTCCGACAATTTATTTAAAGACATTTATGATATGTTTAACGTTCTTTTCTATGAAAATTTCTCGAATATTCAGGCCGGTAAATGTTATTTAATACTGTTTATTATAAAACAGAGCATTTACTTAAATACTTGTATCTATAAAAAGAACGTTAAACATATCAGTAAGTAGTTTTTATTTTCTTTCACCTACTGTTATATTTAGTACTCGTGTATGTGCACTAGTACTTTTATAGGTATATATGAAATATATTTTATATATATTTGTGTGTTTCGAGTTTTCGTTTTTACATATTATATGGTGTTATTTTTATGCGTATATATCTATTTTTCTCTCCATGTCTATCTGACTGTGACACTATGATTCGGATATATGCGCACACGTGTGTGTGTGTGCGCCCGCACATCTGTGTGTGTGTATATATACACCCCCACATCTGTGTGTGCGTGCGCGCGCACACATATGTGCGAGAAGATTAGTTAGATTTGACCTGGGCATCAAACTTCAAGACCAAATGATTAGATTAGGAATCTAGATAAAAACATATGGCGAAAAGGGTAGATAAGTGTTAAGTACTTGTCAAAATACTAAGATAGGAAAAAGACCGGCTCTGGTCAAAACTTAAAAGGGTTTGAATTTAATGTCCCTGAATCGGAGTCAGCTAGGCTAAGAAATATTTTTATGTCCACTTTCTTCAAAGAGAGAAATGGTCATGAAAAAGTTATGGGTTTATTCGTGGGTGTCCCTTGTCCGGAAATGATGAAAGAGGATTCTCCATATATACGGCAGCGCTTTGGGCCACGGGGAGTTAGACTTAGTTTAGGTTCGAGGAAGGTTGATTTAGGCCGGAGCACGTAACATCGAAGAGCGACCCATTAGCAGCCGGACATTGTTAGTTAGGATATATTTTTTCCGCCAGCCGAGAATCAACCAAGAGTTATCATCCACAAAAAGGTCACACACCTTCTCTCCTCTTTTCGTCTTACCCAAGTTTGTAGTTGTGTTTTTCTTTTACCTGTGAGCCTACCTCTCGCTCGATCCACCGCACAGAAATTCTACGACGTGGGGTCAGTGTCTTTGTGCAGCGAGTTGCAGAGGTGGGTAGTCTCACATGACTTAATGTCCTTAGATTTACCTAATGTTTGTTTTACTGTTCTGCCAAAGTTGAACACTATCTATTCTACCATTTTTATCTATGCTTATTTACCCGTATATGTTATTTTAATAAGTGGTTAGAATTCGTTTAATAACATTTTCAAACTTGAATATTTCTTGGTAGGCGTATCGGCGTTTTATGTCAATGTATGTGTGTGTATATACGTGTCTTTATCGCCGTCTGTGTGTATGGTCATTTGTGTGTACCTTTCATTGTGTATGTATGGTGTATGTTTTTTTGTTTTTCTAAGAGTCGTGGAGATCTTTCCTGTCTCGTCGCTTTTGTGTGTGTGTGTATCTAAATATGTCTGCGTGTTTATGTATTATGATCTGATTGTGTATATATTGTCGTTTGCAAGATGTCATCCTCCCCTGCCTCTGTTTATGCCTCAAATGTATCTATGTTGTCCTGAAGTTCAGAGCAACATTTGATCTTAACGTTTATTCCAACTTAATTTCAATAAAAACAAAATAAATAAAATAACATATGTATTTTTTCTTTTTTCCTCAGTAATTTTATAATTTTAATCTTAATCTAGATTAAATTTATATTTTAAAATTGGTCATTTTTAATTTGTAATTTCAAATCTTATCGTATAATTTAATATTTATTAGTTAGAATAAATTCTATTTTCGTCTAACCCCAACATTAAAGCATTAAATAATTATTATAACCTTAGTTCGCTGTAAAGTTTTTTTAAAATTCTTGTATAGTTGTACTTTGATTGGTCATTCCAGCTTATGTAACAGCGTTTCCCCTTAACGAGGAGTGTTTGATTGATTTGAACCTTTTAAAACCCTTTATTCTGCATTCAACACCATCATTTGATAAGACACCAGAAGTGTTGAAAAAAATGGCTATATTTGTTGTGATTTTATAACATATTTATGTTATAATTTTCGAATAAATAATTATATATATATATATATATATATATATATATATACATATTCATATATATATATATATATATATATATATATATATATATATATATATATAAATCCCTCTTTTATACAAGTTTTATCAAAAATAACTGGTAAGGTACTGCAGGTTTTTTTGTTTTCTTTTGTTATTTTATTTTCTTCTTCATTGCTGGTTCATGTAATGCAATATTAATTGGATCTTGTAATCTAATATGGCTCAACAACGTTGCCCCAGACAATATATTATTAAAACCCACACACAAAGACACACACACACACACACACACACACACACACACACACACACATATATATATATATATATATATATATATATATATATATATATACATATTATTAAAATACACAATATACATATATTTATTATTAAAAACGCAATATATATATTAAAGAATATACATAATATACTTACATTTCTTGCACAACTGCGTCTTTCATGCCGAAGCAATTCCCAAATGTTGGAATTATTATATTGATTTTTATTCTTATTTATATTTTTGGTCGGCACCGGTTATTTAAAAAAAAAGTGTTTCTGGATCACGCGAGATATATTATTGCTGCGATGGAATATTATTGGAGTTAAAATATTTAAATGAATTGAGGTTTAATTTTAAATTTTAATATATTTTCAGAATAACATTAGAGATTGAAAATAAATTGCTAAATAAGAAATATAAATTCTAATTTAGGGATACGCTAGTTTTGAAAACGTGAGTAAACAAAAAAAGGGGAGTTGAGAAATCAAGGTGGGGAAACACTGTTTTTTTTCCAAAAATTAAGAGAATTATTGGTTATATCATTACTAAGATAACTAAAACTAATGATATCAAGAACAAATTATGACATGCTAAAATAAAATAAAATAATATGCAATAATATAAAATAAAATAAAGTACTAGTAATAATAACAATAATAACAATAATAACAGTACATAACAATGGAAAGAAAATGATTGAAAATAAAATAAGAAAAAGTTTAAAGAATATCTGTTACTTAACACACTGAGAACTGTTTTTTCTTACACTATAAAGTATTTATCTACATTTGCATACAATCGCTCGCTCGTATACCTAGATTTAACCAATCGGTTAAAAATATATATATATATATATATATATATATATATATGTGTGTAATTTGGCAGCAACTTTTCTTTCAAACATGTAGTGTTGAATGTTAAAGACAACATAGTCTTACATATTTTCTTTTGAATTTTCTCATATTCTCTAATGAGACTTTTTATTTGAAAATAGTTCCGAAATATGTATTTTCCATACGATGACCTAGCGCTTTCGAACATCATTGTTCATCTTCAGGGTCAATATTTTAGTCAAAAAATTTTTTTTTTTTTTTTTTTTTTAAACAAACATTTGCCAATTATCTTGTAGCGTAATCATGTTGCTACTATTTTTTACAAACTAAAAACGTTAAATTCCTTTTAAAGTCAAAAGACGCGATGATGTTATATCACGTGCATGGCGTAGATTTTTATCATGTGACAGCGTGAAAAAGATTTCCAATACACAAGCCAAAAGATCGAAGAATACGCTACAAAATTTAAATATATTATAAACATTGCAATATATTACCAGATATATTATAATCTATACGATTAATAAGAGGTCTTTTTCTTTTAATATGTAATGCCTCTAAGATTTTAAGGCGTCTGTATGTCTGTATATATATATATATATATATATATATATATATATATATATATATATATATATATATATATATATATATATATATATATATATATGTCAGTGACAGACCCAAAGAGTGTGAGTTCAATACCCGGTTAAGACAGTGGAGAACTTTCAGAGAGAAAATTAGCAGGAGA
Organism: Acanthosepion esculentum; assembly: GCA_964036315.1. Classification (NCBI taxonomy): domain Eukaryota; kingdom Metazoa; phylum Mollusca; class Cephalopoda; order Sepiida; family Sepiidae; genus Acanthosepion; species Acanthosepion esculentum. The sequence goes on from OZ038480.1 coordinate 118,114,348, forward strand.
TAACTGATAACTGACATCCATCAAACATGGCACGTGGAACTAGAACAGTCTACCCCAGTGATCGAAATAAAGGGTTCAGTTCGAAATTCCAACCACCTCAAGAAGGCCGGAGCGTACAACGGCCGAAACGTTGTCACAAATATGGCGACAAAGATGAGGACAATAGTCCGACTAATGTAAATACTGCACATAATTATGTAATTCATCCATTTTTTATAGAAGAAACCTCAACAGAATGCAGAAAGGTTGGATGAGTTCCACCACGGAATATATGAATGAGCAGCGCTATGTCGAGTATAATTCGTCGCGTTTTTGTCACTTGGTCTGTGGTACAGCTGGTATGACGTTTGCTTAATAACGTAACTGTCCGGATTTCAATTCCTGGTAGTGGATACGCACTGCTGATGAGTCCCAAATATACGACGATACGGCCGTTCCTGCTTTCTGTTGAGGTTTGTTTTAAAAAAACTCGATTAATTACTTAATTATGATTATCTCAAATCCTCCTAATAATTTCTTATATATATATATATGTGTGTGTGTATAAATATATATGTATTACAATGAATCATTCATACAAATGAAAGTTAATGATATAAAATGCGAAATCCCTTCGCAAACAAAATTTTAAAAGTGTATTAACCTACTAATCACTCGATGAATTTGATGATCCTTGTTTTTTTTTTAAATTATAAACTAAAATACATTATGCAGCTTATAATTAAAAAAAAACATATCATAACATTCATCGAGTGATTAATAGGTTAAAGCAACTTAAAAAAAATATTTAGCGAAGGGATTTCGCCATGTTATATCATTTACTTTACTAATTTACTTTTTGTATGAGTGATTGATTGTAAAATAAATTGAAATGCACCACATATTATATATATATATATATATATATATATATATATATATATATATATATATATATATATATTCTTGTCTCCTGAAGAACACGATGTGTGTGAAAGATGAGTAGCGACTCCAGGTGTGCCTCGATGAGGGTTGATGCTCTCAAGCGTTTTTTGCTCTATCTGGGTAGTCTAAGCGTTGAGTACTGTTATTTACTACTTAGGTAGTAGTTTGCCTTTTGGTCTTTTTTCCCTTTCCTTATTAGTTTGTTTTTCTTTTGTTTCTTGTCTAAGGTTTTTGCTTTTTTTGTGATTAGTGTTTTTTCCCAATTTTTTTTTTCTTTTACGTTTTTGATATGTAAACTTTTGATTATAGTAACATTTCGGATTTACATGTGTGTGTGTGTGTGTGTGTGTGTGTGTGTGTGTGTGTGTGTGTGTGTGTGTGTGTGTGTGTGTGTGTGTGCCAAAAATACTTTTACCAAGTTTCGGGGCGGTTTACTCACATCAAAACAAAGACAAAGTTCATATAAACTTATGTCCACAAATCCTTCGTTTATGTGTTATTCAAGAAGTTAATGGTATATGACCCGGTGTTGTTATGTAGACAAGGTTACATTGGTTATTCATGTACATTTCGGTTTAGGCTGCCTTCAACGTTTAACGTGTGTAATACTAAGTTAACTGAGAAGTGCCCTTTTTAACAAAGCAGGATATTCACATCATGAGCAGGTAGATATGATTTTTACATGCGGTCGCGCGAATGGTAATAGACGCGATTTTGCACTGCTGTATCAGATTGCGTTTCCATACCGAGAGCAGCTGTGTCATCCAACCTTTGCTGCTGTTTATCGTCACGTTGCTGAGACAGAATCTTTCACCACAAACTATGGATCGATGAAGACCGAGATCCACTCGTACACCTGACCACGAAGAACACATTCTACAGGCTGGCGGGGACGACCCAGTTATCAGCACATGTCAAGTGACCCTAGCATGTCTGACACCTCCTTCATTCGTATCATTGTAACGTGTGCAAGGTCTTTCTCCTTCTGATCACTTACCACGTGAGAATTTTTGCTGTTGGTTGTTTGGTGAACTGCCTATCCGTTCAGTCTTGTTTACGGGAGAGGCAACATTTGTAAGAGATGGAATAACAAATTTACACAACCAACATTTGTGGGTGGACTGGAATCCCCATGGTACAATACTGGCTAGACACCAGCAGCAGTTACGATTAATGTGTGGGCTAGAATTATATTTGACTGTCTGGTAGGCCCATATGTTCTCCCAGCACATCTTACATGCGCTGTCTACAGAGACTTTATTTCGAACACACTTCCAGATCTGCTAGAGGATGTACGCCTGCTAATGCGAAGATAGATGTGGTTCATGCATTATGGGGGCTCCAGCATATTTTAGTCACATTGTTTGCGATCCACTGGCTGCCATCTACAATGAAAGATGGATAGGTAGGGGAGGACCGGTTCCATGACCTGTACATTGCCCCGACCTCAATACTTCGGATTTTTATCTGTGGATTCATCTAAAAGAATTGGTTCATGCAGCAGACATTAATAATGCAGAGACGCTTCATCAACGTGCCATGGTGGCCTGAGAAACAATTCGACACAGTGTAGAAGTATTTGAAATGGTCCACAAGTTAATGATCCGACGGGTGCATGCGTGTGTAGAAGCAAGCCTAGGACATTTTGAACATTTGTTATGAGTTGCTGTATTGAGGTAGAACAATGGCCTTGGGGCAGATGTTTATATGAACATTTTACCTTGGATTGGTATCAGGAAATCTCCCCCAACGTTTGGAAAATTATTTTTGGCTGGTATATTGGATTGTTCATATACCAACATCTACCGTAAACTTTAAACTTAATAACTGAGTATTTCCGGGCATATGTTTATATGAACTTTTGCCCTTGTTTTTGGTGTGAGAAACCTGCCCTCATATGATAAAACATTAATTATTGCGTTTAGCCTGAGTGTTGACTTCAATGTACACTTTGATATTTACATGCGCACTCTTACTGATATTGGTCACCCATAAATATAACATACCTCACAATTATGCCATTACGAGATCCAAATGTGAAATTCCGAATTCAAAATGAGTAATTCCAAGTGAAAATGAGAAAACCCAAAGAAAAGACGATAAGACAAAGATACAAATTCATGAGCATTCACAGTTCTTTTTGTCGTACGTTGTATAAATTGATTTTTTTAACTACTTAACAAATTTTGTTTGATCCACCTGCTTAGAACATTTTAGTGAATAAGAGATAGAAAGAGAGAGCGAGAGAGAAAGAGAGAGATAAAGAGAGAGAGAGAGAGAAAGAGAGAGCGAGAGAGAAAGAGAGAGAGAGAAAGAGAGAGAAAGTGAGAGAGAGAAAGAGAGAGAGAGAAAGAGAGAAAGAGAGAGAGAGAGAAAGAGAGAGAGAGAAAGAGATAAATAGAGAGAGACGGGGGAGAAATTTCAGGCTTTAATTTCAAACAAGGTGTTTCAAATTTGTTGAACTCCATTATATATAGTCAAAAAATATATTGCCAATTAAAAGAAAATCTATACTCCTTCAATTCATCGCCTAACAGCCATGACCCAAATGATATAAATAAGAAAATTCCAGGCTCATGTAAAGAAAAGACGATTTTGGTCATTCTTAAAAAAATGATGTAGACTGGAAATCCTCAGCAGGACGTTTGAGTATCAAAACATCCACTGCATATTGATGGATGAAAAAAATTTATAAATAGGCAAAAAAAAGAAGGCTAGAGACATTTCCGAGATCCAGCAACAATTTGTGGTTGATCAGATTGAGCAGAAGCCAAGAATCACCTGTGTTCAGCTTGCAGAAGACATTCAGAAGTACGATATTTCTAGATCAAGTGAATGTATTCGCCAGAACCTTGTGGGCGTAATGCAAACTATCAAAGATATAAGATTTGAGCCGGAAACGAGGAATAGTAACACCAATAAGGAAAACAGAAAGGAATTTGCCGAAAGGTTGTTGAATTATAAATCTGACGATTCCCCCATCCTGTTTACAAACGAAACAAATTTCAGCCTGAATATTTCGACAACGGAAGGTCGATTATTGAAAGGGAAAAGATGCAGTACGTCTTCGGCGGCATCCAAGCGTGCAACTAATTATCGAATTGGATGCATTGGTACCAAGGGGATAATACCTCATGAAATTCATCAAAGTTCCTACAGTAAGGAAGATGTTGGAAATTGGAAAAAGGAATTCTTGCAGAAGGCCTATAAAATCTACGAGGAACCAACGATTATTGTCATTGACAATGATCAATACCGATTCAACAGTGAGAAACTTTTACCGGATGCAGAACTGAAGAGCAATCATTTTCTCAGAATGGCACCGTACAGCTCTATACATAATCCGATAGAAAATGTTTAAAAGGCTTTGATCAAAAGAAGATTGGCTGAAAATATGGGTGAGATCCTCAATGCAGAAATTCAATCAGGGACAACGACAAAAGATATTCGATTGGACAAAATGGAAGGCATCATTGAAGAATCTTTAAAAGAAATAATGCCAATGCTATGGAATGGTATCATAGCAAAAATCTAAAGAATATTTCCATCAGTATTAAATTTGAAGGATGTCGAGTATTCAACTTCCTTGGTTATATCAATAAGCACAATTCTTGTGTTAAATTTGGGTTCTCTCATTTTGACTTTGGATTCTCTCATTTTGACTTTGGATTCTCTCATTTTGAGATTTTTTTCTTCATTAAGTTTGGAAATTCTCATTTTTATGTTATATTTAGCTCCTGATAAGCAGTAGAGCACGTTCGCTGCATTCATGATCTATCATTGATATGGAAAAGTTTAACACCAACTATATATATATATATATATATATATATATATATATATATATATATATATATATATATAATTATTTATTTAAAAGTTATAACATAAATATGTTATAAAATCACTACAAAAATAGCCATTTTGTTTCAACACCTCCGGTGTCTTATCAAGTGATATATATATATATATATATATATATATATATATATATATATATATAGTTAAACCTAGAGAGCCAGACAAACCTACCAAGGTTTCGCCTAAGCGGATCGTCAGGGAGCCAGCCTTCCCTGACGATCCGCTTAGGCGAAACATTACTAGGTTTGACTGGCTCTCTAGGTTTAACTAGGTCTGCTCTACTTATTGTATGGAGCACTTTATTTAGTTAGTTGCGTACTCGTATCGGGTTTTTTTTTCTTTGGGCTTTGGACCTGCATGCTGAACGATGGTTTTCGACAGGCGTTCATGTTCTCAGCTCTTTCTCTTTTTTTGTACCTTTTTTTCCTTCGATATTGATTTGATCATTTGCAAATCAAGAAACCGAAGGTTTTCCGAAACGAGTGTAGTTACTTATACTTATAAGATTACTATTAATAATAATATTATATATATATATATATATATATATATATATATATATATATATATATATATATATATATGCATGCATACATGCCACTTTTTGAATTGTGCGTTTGTTTTCGCTGAGAATTACAATCTAGATCTCTAAGTTAAACCTCAGTATTTCTTCTTCAACCTCGCTTCCATTCATATCACACAGTCCATTCAGCATTAATATTTTCTTGTATATATGTTATATTCTGCCTTCAGTGCATCCTGAGGCTTGTTTTGGTGATATATATATATATATATATATATATATATATATATATATATATATATATATATATATATGTGTGTGTGTGTGTGTGTGTGTGTGTGTGTGTGTGTGTGTTTAAAAAATGAGGATATAGAAATCCCGACAGAGTTTTTAAATTTTGACACCTGGAAACGTTTCATGAAATCTGATTTGTTTAAAAATAGATTTGATAATGTATTCCGCGATTTAAGTCTTCATTATATCCGAAAACGAAAGAATGATATGTGTATATGTATATTTGTACGAAGATTCATTACGCTTAAGTAATGAATCTTAGTACTTATGTTTAAGCTCGTGATTAAAGAAGAAAATAAATGTCTTCTTAAAAAGTCGTTAATATCTATTCTAGTATCATTTCTTTACTCTTAGATCGAGACGAAAATTGTTAATGTATTTTCCGAGCATTTTGCATCGAATTAGAGGCAAATCCTCTTCTCACTGCTAGAATGGCTCAAAAGTAAGCATATATATATATATATATATATATATATATATATATATATATATATATATATATATATATACATTATTCGGACTATTGTCCTCATCTTTGACGCCATATTTATTACAACGTTTCGGCCGTTGTACGCTCCGGCCTTCTTCAGTAGGTTGGAATGTCGAACTGAACCCTTTATTTCGCTCACTGGGGTAAACTGTTCTAGTTCCACGTGACATGTTTTAATGGATGTCAGTTATCAGTTATCTCCTGTTAATTTTTCCCTCTGAAATTTCTCCACTGCCTTAACCGGGTATTGAACTCACACTCTTTGGGTCCTGTCACTGGATCTAACCAACGCCTTTATCCACCGTGACATGTGTCCTTGAGTGTGAGTTCAATACCCGGTTAAGGCAGTGGAGAACTTTCAGAGGGAAAAATTAACAGCCTTTTGCACATGCTTGTTAGGTACGTTATGCACTATTTCCCTCTGTACCGCTTGCTGTTAATAGGTCCTGTGAGTGTCGTATTTTTACAGCCGTGTTTCCTCATCATTTAACCGATAAATTTCAACTTTATCCTTTTGATGTTACCTATAAGTGTTCTTTTGGTTTCCATTGGTTCTAAATTTGCATCGTTGCTCACATCCTCATCATCCTTCTGTAGAAACTGATTTCTGTTGTCTGACGTCTTTTTTAACATCCCGCAAAATATCCAAGACAGTTAATTCCTGCAACTTTTGTTTATTCTGTTTTACGGGTGATGTTTCTCTACCCTTTTTTCCCGTACACCCTCGGGACATGGACAGTCATGGCACTTCACAACTTTCTATTCTTTATAGCTTTCAGCAATGATTCGTAAGTTACTAAATGTTTCTTTATGTCTTTCCGGCCTTCAATATGTTCGGCTCATGTCATATTCTCCAAGCAATCTGTTCTTATGTATCCTAAAACTCCCTACTGCATCTTGCTAAGTAAAAACACCTATAATTAATAGTTCTAATATTTAATGCAAATAGACCTTCATGCAAAAAAACTTCTTAAAGACAAAATTAGTAAAAACATTTATGAAAAATTTATATGACCATTTCACTGACGAACACGCATTTTCTTGAATGATATCTGATGCTTGGTTTGAGGTTATTTGGGATCGCTGAATACGAATTTCAACTCGGTTTCGCTCTATCAGGTCCTGATTCTTGTCAACAGCCTATGTGCAAATTTTTCAAATTAGGACAAAAAAAATTAGGTCATGTGGTATTTTTTCAATTTTCATGAACACAAGCAGTTTAAACTAGATTAAAATTACGTTATAACGATCGAAATGACTTAAAATAAATTTCATTTCCGTTCTTTTATTGTTCTCTCTTCTTAATAGTGTTTTCGGGGCTTTGTCAAAATAAAAAAGATTTATGAGTATTTTATTTATGAGTATTTTATTTAGGTGTATTTTATTTAAGTGTATTTTATTTAGGAGTATTTCATTTAGGTGTATTTTATTTAGGAGTATTTTATTTAGGAGTATTTCATTTAGGAGTATTTTATTTAGGTGTATTTTATTTAGGAGTATTTTATTTAGGTGTATTTCATTTAGGAGTATTTTATTTAGGAGTATTTTATTTAGGTGTATTTTATTTAGGAGTATTTTATTTAGGAGTATTTTATTTAGGTGTATTTTATTTAATAAAGCATTTTAACAGAAAGTTGTATAAATCGTCACGATGAAGAAAAAATATAATAAAAAATAACTCTTCACACTGACTTTAGTCGTTGCCTCCATTTCTGCACACATTAATATTGGCTTTCAGGAGCATCCATTCAGTTTCTGATTGCTAGAATTCCCACCAACCACATCAGTTCTACTGCTAGGAATACATTGCCACAGCTACACTACCTATTACGTCACACGTATTTCATCTGCCAGAGTTGAGGAGGACTGTTTGTAATATTTGACTTTTCAGTTTAAAGCGGACATAAAATAGCTAAAATAAAAATAAAACGGAATCTTTTGACAAAAATTAACTGAAAAAACATTTTCATTTTAAGAATGTTGCAGGTTCCCATTGTAAAATACTACAGTACCGATACATTTAACAATAAACATTGTGAATTAACTTTTACCCAGATTCGATCCAGAATATTTGTTACGAATGTTTATTAAGTCGATGTCCAGTTGGTTCCATGCTCGGTTGGCATATATATTTTCACCGACAACACTACGCTAAAATGTCTTATTTAAGAATATTTCCTAAGCTTATCTATTGCAAATATGTGCAAGAATCAACTTGGGCGCTCTTTGTCGTTGAACTCTCCTGTGTGAAAGGGGATTAAAGACCAAATATTTTAATCATTTCACTGCAGGCTTTGAGTCATAGCGACATGGTTGGAAGGCTTCCTGCTCTATGTCAGAGAACAAATAAGTAAAAATATAGAAAAAACTGCAGTATGTAAAACTGGTAGATACCACACAAACACACGCACGCACACACACACACACATACATACATATATATATATATATATATATATATATATATATATATATATGTGTGTGTGTGTGTGTGTGTGTGTGTGTGTGTGTGTGTGTGTGTGTGTGTGTGTGTGTACATATATTGAACAGAAGGAAATATACATAGGAATATCGGCGGGAAGTTGGAAACATCGATTTTATAACCATCGTCCGTCTTTCAAAGATAAATTTAAAAAGAACCAAACGGCACTGTCAAAGCATTATGGGGGTTTGTTGGAGGATGGCTTAACCCCACAAATAAAGTTGAAAATCATCTCGAGAGCCAGAACTCCAATAAATTTCAGAGACAGATTGTTGAAACTAATGCATGGAATAATAATGTAACACAAAATGTACTTAGAACAAAATGTATTGGAACAAGAAAGTGTACACAATATTTACATATAGTCTTTTGTATATTCCTGGGAAGACCGTTCCTGGAGAATGTGTTGACTAAGTCGCAGTCGGGCAGAGTCTCTAGTTGAATCTCTTGATTCGCCTCTCATGTCTTCCCGGTACCTACCATATTTATATAGTCGGTACTCCACTATGCAAATTAGGTGGATCCTACCACAACACAGATGCAACTTATGTCTAAAAGAAAAGATCCTCATAATAATGTATAAATATATATGTATTACTAAACAGACATAATGAACTAATTTTTAAATGCCGACATAAGAACAACCTCAACCTAACGAAATATATTTAGAAGTAACTATATAGGAAGACTAATATTACATGATCTTTGTTTTTTGCTTTTGGAAATGTTGCTATGCACACATGAATGCGAACACATAACTGTATGTATATAACTATGTAAATGAACTGGAACATTGATACGTCTTTTGATATGTATATGTATATGCTTTTATATGGAGAGATGGGCATGCATGTGCTGTATTTGTGTATTATGAACACATATTTGGAGTGGGCGGGTATGGGTATGGATATGTATGTATATATACTTGTAGGTATATAGGTGGGCTTTTGGTTTTTTATTTGTAAATATATGTAGTTGTATGTATATATGGATGTATATATGTATGTGTGTAGGTATGTGGGTACATGTATATGTGTGGATGTGTGTATATATATATATGTGTGGGGGGTATGTATATATGGGTACATGTGTGTCGTGCCATAGATATGGGATGGCGGGTAATCTGTGGGTGTGTGTGTGTGTGTGTGTGTGTGTGTATGTGTGTGTGTGTGTATGTAAGTATAAATATAAGAATTTGTGAGTTCGTATATATAATATGGGAGAATGTGGGTGAAATATAATAATGTAAATACGTTTGAATATTGATATGTTTGTTGCGTACACGAACATGCGGGTGTATGTATGTGTTGAGTCTTGACTCATTGTTGAATCTCGACTAATGCATGGAATAATAATGCAACACAAAATGTACTTAGAACAAGAATGTATTATAACAAGAAAGTGTACACAATATTTACATCTAGTAATTCTGTATATTTCTGGGAAGACGTTCCTGGAGATTGTGTTGACTAAGTCGCAGTCGGCCAGAGTCTCTAGTTGGATCTCGTGATTCCCCTCCTCTCGTCTTCCGGTACCAACCATTATTTATATAGTCGGTAGTCACCTATGCAGATTAGGTGGATCCTACCACAACAGTATGTATATATATATATATATGTATGTGTATATATGTGTATGTGTGTACATGTATGTGTGTATGTATATGTGTATATATGTCTATATATATATGTATGTATGTATATATATATATAGGTGTATATATGTGTATGTATGTGTATATATATGTGGATGTGAATATATATATATGTGTGTGTGTATATATATGTGTATATATATGTGTGTATATGTGTGTATGTATGTATGTGTATATATTTACATGCGTATGTGTGTATGTATGTGTATATATATATGTGTGTGTGTCGGGTGTATGTGTATGGATATATATGTGTATATATATATGTGTGTGCATGTGTGGAGATATGTGTATATGTGTGTATATGTAGATATATGGATATATATATGTGGATGTGAATATATATATATGTGTGTGTGTATATATATGTGTATATATATGTGTGTATATGTGTGTATGTATGTATGTGTATATATTTACATGCGTATGTGTGTATGTATGTGTATATATATATGTGTGTGTGTCGGGTGTATGTGTATGGATATATATGTGTATATATATATGTGTGTGCATGTGTGGAGATATGTGTATATGTGTGTATATGTAGATATATGGATATATAGAATATTATAAAAGAAGGAATTACAGTTCTGTTATTAATGTTTTACCCTATTTTCTCCTTTAATATTCTCCAATTGGAATTGTGAGTTTAAAATTCTTTATAATGTGGAGGTAAATTTTTAAATTGATAATTTAATTTAAATTTAAATGTATTACACTTTAATAATCATTATCGATGATAAAATATTTTAGTTGGAAAGACATTTTTATATTTGAATACTAAAGTCATCACCTAATATTAACTCTAAATTCTAAGTACACATATATACATATATGTGTAAGTATGCGTAAACATTTAAAAAGATATATGTATGTATTTATACATGAAATTACCCGTGTATATCGGTGCATGTGTACCTGTATGAGTGACTGCACATGTAAAGAAACATATGTATATGTGAAACTTGCATGGGTGTGTATACAATATATGACAGAGTAAGATCTCTAATATTACCCTAAAAAATCACTCCATATTAACTTAAAAACTAAACTTTAAGTAAAAGAAATTACCCATCCAAAAACAGTCACGAATTAAATTCATGAATAAAATTCAAACTGATAGAGATATCGCCTTAATAATCAATTACAACTAGAAGTAAACTTATATTTTAAAATAAAATTTTATTCTTTTAATGTACATTCTATGAATATTTTTCTAATCGACTATTTCATATTAAATCCCCAAAACTTTTGTAATAAAGTTTAAAAAAAACTTAAATCGCTAACAAACATCAAATTAAATTCCTTGTAGACTGTTTAAACATTCAAATTTATATCAAACATTATAATATTTATAAACCCCCAAAATAACACTTTCAAAGTAAAGCAAAACGACAGCGTCTACTTCGTTCATTCCAAAGAAAGTCAGTGACACCTTCTCTCGTGACTTCCTTCTCTCTTTTTCTTTTTAGGTTTTTTCCCCTTCTCCCCCTTCTATATCAATATATAACTTCCGTTAAGTTAACCGATTATATATGTCAATGTCTGGACCTCCTCAAGTAATATTAAGTATGAAAGAATAGAAGTATTCAATTACATCTAACTCAATCATGTCTCTCCCCCCTCACTTCCTCACTTCGTTAATTATATATGCTTAGTACTGCCCGTCAAAAATGTGTAAATTTCTTTTAATTTTTCGTTTCAACCTTTGGAAGTTAAGTCTGATGATCCGCAGTCCTTTAAAAAGGGCTGTGGTGAAATAATTTATTACATGGAACCTTAAAGTGGTCTGTTTTTATTTAAATTATTAGCTCTGATTTACATTAAGCCCTCTGGATTATATCCTCCTTGGGTCTACCCATACGGATTACCTAGTTTTTCATAAACTAACTATATACATACATACATACACACACACACACACACACATACACATATATATATATATATATATATATATATATATATATATATATATATATGATATAACATATATATGTATATTGATATATATATATATATGTATGTGTGTGTGTGTGTGCGTGTGTGTGTGCATGTGTGTGTGCGTGTGTGTATGTGATAAAATGTAATTTTATTTATGGGTTAAAGCTAAATTTACATACGTATGTAAATATAAAAATGGACATTGAAGTCAAAATCCAGTCTGTCTGTTTTATGCTTAGGCGCTTAAGACTGTCACCACCGGGTGTTCTCTTCAATATCGACTTATATATATATATATATATATTCAAATAAGATTGACCCCCCTTTATCTTTCGGAAAAAGAGGTAACGTTTTGATTTTGAAATTTTTTAAAACTTATTTAATCTCCAATCATTTACCATTCGCCTGAAGAGGTACAACATAGTACCAAAACAGGAAAGCTACTGTGTAGTGAGTACTACCTGTTTTAGTCTTAATATCTGAAATAAACAACTACTACTCCTGCATACTTATGGATGTATATAATAATTATATATATATATATATATACATACATATATATATATATATATATATATATATATATATATATATATATATATATAATCATAGGTATAATAATAATAATAATAATAATAATAATAATAATAATAATAATAATAATAATATATATATATATATATGTGTGTGTGTGTGTGTGTATGTGTGTGTAAACATGTATAGTTGCATTAAACCCAGTAAATCTAACAACTAGCAAGTTCGTCAACTTTTGAAAAATGTATGCTAGTAGAATGTGTAATATTCCTTAAAAACGAATTTTTAATAAAGGTAAAGATAACTGGAAAATAATTACAGTTAGTTGTAAATAAAACGGTTCTTTCCTGCCAAAATTGATGTTCTAAAAATATTTACGTAACACGTTATTTAGCTCATAAATATGAAAAGGACTTCCAAATCATAGCTTTATATAATACCAACCTATGATTAACAATATGTTGTTATATATAAATAATTGTTTTTATTACCGTCATCTTCAGTCGAAAAGTGGATGAATAACTTCTGAATTGATTGTAAAAATAATCATGCATACTTCGGTTTGAATTTCTGGAATGGCACTTATTATTACTTACATTAATTTATGTCATATTAATATCGTCAAATTTGTTGTAACAATCACAACGTTTCGCACCATGTGCCCTCCGACACAGCACATACACCTGAAGATGGCCGAAACGCTGTAATCGTAACATTAGCTCGACTGTTGATGATATAAATAATCATTATTATTGTTTGTAATTAAAAGTCGAATTCATTCATAATTTGATGTTGTTTCATTTGAATTCCTAGGTTTGTTTATTTCTTATTCGCAGCACGTGGCCCATTTTCTTGTTTGTAAAACTGCCAGATCTCGATCTCGCGTGTGAGAATATATATATATATATATATATATATATATATATATATATATATATATATATATATATCAACATTAACGAATGCTTATAACTTCTGAGTTGTTATCGGTATAAAGTCATCTCTAAGTCTGAAAGCTAATAACTTTCACACAACAAAAGAAATGTTCATACTTATTAAGTAAACAGGCATAACAAAGCGAGTTAACCGATAAAAAGGAAAGTCGATAATTTCAAATACAGTAAGATTATTGATTATAGCGTTATTACGTGTTACTGAGAGACCTGGATGCATACTGGTTCAGGTGCGTAACTGTCTTCTTGTCGTTTTAAGGTCAATTTCTTCAAAATGGCGAAACAACATTGTGATCTGGAATGTTATTTACGAAGCGTGAAAGGTTTTATTTTATAGCAACGCGTTGACGGTACAAAATAAACTACTTCGCCAAGATCACAGTGCCATAACGTTAACGAGTTACACGAGTGTTATAATGTCGAGAACGCTTGGCAAAAAGCGATCAGGTGTAAGTTGGAAGAAGTGAAGTAATCTGAGGTCAGATAAATATGTAAAGCTCTTGTTGGGTTTGCGTTTAAATGGAACTTAACAGCCGGAGGAAGGGACTCTAGGGCAGAGGTTTAGAGGTTCAAATTTCAATTCAAAATGTGTTGAAACTTGTTCGCAAAAAAGATGGGAAAATTATCCCTTGATAAAGCGTAATTTATGACGAAATGGGTCGCGAGGAACATAATATTAAATAAACTTGTTCAAGATCCGCCATCATAACACACTGTCAAACTTCCATTAAACTGGTTGAACAAACACCATTCCTTATCAAATAGATCAGTATTATGTCTCAGTCCCGTTACATAGACAGACAGACAGATAAACATAGAGATAGATAGATAGATACTGAGAGATAGATTTACATGGAGATAGTGGTTTTTCTTTAGTAGTATGTAAGTATATATATATATATATATATATATATATATATTTGAATTGGACGTAGTCCGACAATTTATTTAAAGACATTTTTTATATGTTTAACGCTCTTTTTATAGATACAAGTATTTAAGCAAATGCTCTGTTTATAATAAACAGTATTAAATAACATTTACCAGCCTGAATGTCCGAGAAATTTTCATAGAAAAAAATATTTTTCGTTCTCCGACAGGAATCGAACCTGTATCCTATACGGAACTGTTGCCACAGAGCAACGTCCGCTTAGCAAGATCGATTTTACTATCTTTAAAATATATTAAAATCGACCTTGCTAACCGGACGCTTCTCTGTCGGAGAACGAAAATTTTCTATGAAAATTTCTCGGACATTCAGGCTGGTAAATGTTATTTAATACTGTTTATTATAAACAGAGCATTTGCTTAAATACTTGTATCTATAAAAAGAGCGTTAAACATATAAAAAATGTCTTTAAATAAATTGTCGGACTCATTCAAAAATATATGACGTCATTTGTTTACATTTGATACTCTAGAGCAGATATGAATAGAAGAGATTCATGGAAGATTTAAGTTAAAAGATAGTAAAATCGACTTTGCTAACCAGACGCTCATCTGTGGCCGAACGGTTAAGGCACATCGCGTGAAATGATGGTTCCGTATAGGATACATGTTCGATTCCTGTCGGAGAACGGAAATTTTCTATGATTTAGGCCGGTAAATGTTATTTAATACAGTTTATTATAAAACAGGGCATTTGCTTAAAATACTTGCATCTATAAAAAGAACGTTATATATATGTATATGAGGAAACAATGTTGCCGTTTCGGACTTCATCGGAGTAAATTTGTTATATCTACTGCCTGCTAATAAACTTGACGGGAAAAAAAAGCAAAATAAAAATCGGCTAGATTTTAAAAAAAAAAATTCCCAGTATCGTGTAACAATAAAACTTTTTACACTTTGTCATACATTTTTCTTTCCTATCTATCTATCTATCTATCTATCTATCTATCTATATATATATATATATATATATATATATATATATATATATTCTTCCGTTTCTCGACTGAGCACTTTAGAGGAAGGGCAATTTTAAAAAAAAAACAGTGGCAGCTCCTGCTATTAACCCATCGGTCTTCAATTAAGAATTGAGTTACGAATGTCTAGTCACACTGATGAGCTGTTAAACTGCGAAACAGGCTTGTATGTGGATGACTATATATATATATATATATGTATATATATATATATAAATAAAAAGATAAATAAATTAATTGTTTTTATTCTTAATTCAAGATTTTATCTCTTCAAATAGTGGATACTTCGTATTTGAAAGAGATGCATTATTTTTATTTATTAAACATTTTGAGAAATGTTATTAAAGAAAATATTTCTCTCGTCAGGGATCGAACCTTTGTGCCCTATGTAGTGAAAACCAAGTCTTGCCCTGGCATCCTTTAACGTGCAGCCCCGAAGAACGTACCATCGGGTAAATGTCTATTTTCTCTTTTAAAGAGATTCATATTCACTTGTCTCAAATTATTTTCACGAAATGTTCACATCTGGTCTATTTCAGATGGGTACCGACCAAAACCCGGTGCGGGTCCAGACGGTAAGTCTCGATTCCCAACAAAGTTCTTTCTAAAGAATTAATGGATTTTATTTTCACTCTGGCATTTTCCTTACTTCAAACGTTATAAAGTGTATTATAATCAATGGGACACTGAGCTGTCGGCCCGTGGTCAACTCCCAGTCGCGGCGCGAAGCTGTAATCTTTCTTCTACCGGCGTTATGGGGTTGACATTTAGTCCTGGTCGATCGGTGGTCGTCGCTACTCGGCGGAATCCCTTTGTCAGGATACCAATATGTGACACTTGCCCGTCCAGGTTCGATTTCTGGTCGTCGATGTTAACGGATTCACACCAGCTGTACCGGTTCGCTACCAGCTCTGTCGTTCCCAGCTCACTTCCAACGTCTGGTTACCGGAGTAACTGCTTCAATCTCATGTCTAACCTACCCATGTTGTGATTTTGGTCTTAGGTAGACGAGATCAATCAGGCGTCGGGTCGTAGTATAAGCTAAATCCAGACTGAAGGTGATATCGCACAAGCGTAAAGAAAAAGAAGCAAATAAAAGAAAAACCCAAGAGGTTCAAGTATGTTAAGAAATAACAAATTAACCTTATCCATCTGTTATATACAGGAGTGTGTTTCTCTCCCAGCCAGTTTTCTACGGAATGTGACACTTTTAGGTTTCAAGCAAGTTTTGGTATCTTAAGTCAACTGATTTAGTTCTTAGGTTCTGGCTTGGCTTCGATCATCAGTATAACTTGCTATTAGTAGAATAGGCGAAGTCGGAGGTCGTGGAATCTCTCGGTCAGCTTTTGCGAGGTAACACTCTGGTTCCCGCTACTCGAACTCCAAAGCCAACTCAACTGACTCGACAGACTGTACTCTCTGACTGTCGAACGGCCCGAGGACGTTCGTTTATATGGGTACCGTCCAAAGCTCGGTGCGGGGCTTGAGGTTCTCGGTAAATCTCGATTCCTAACAAGAAATCTCTTTGTTGTCAGGCCAGGAAAATTGATTACTTCCCAGTTTTGGAAAATTAATCACTTTCCATTTGGGGTGGTCTCCTTCGTCTGTGTCGGGAGGTCGGAGGAGAGCTATCCTCCTAAACTCTTCCTCTCTCACATTTATATCTCATACCAATCCCTTCAGTGGGCGTTAATAACTTTTCCGTCCTTCTCATCCATTCACCTCCGCCTATCACCATTGCTACCACTCGACAAATGGCATCCCGGCCCTGCGGGTGTGGTTAAGCAGGCCTCCTAAAAATTATAATCCAGAATTTTTGTTTACAAAATTCTCCTTTTTTCCCATTGGCCAAAATTTTTACGAATCCCATATTGCCACTTAAAATCTATCATATCTTTTGGTCACCCAGAATCCACTTAGCCAGCACTCTTTACCAATTCCATCAATCATTGACAAAGTTTTCCATCTGGTCCCTTCGTGAAGTTAGCTTATACTGGAACCCTTGGCTTCTTGAGAAATTAAATTATTTATCTCACCAATTACAATTCTTCCACTCTATCTTTTCTCATGCCCAAAATTTTACAATCACCATATTTCTACTCGGCGTCTGAAAGTGACACCTTGGTAAAGTAAAAAATAACGGTCCTCTCCACCCGTATCGAGACAAATGCCAAAATTTTATAATCACCACATTGCTTTTCCTTGCCGGCACTCAAGAAAAAATAAATGATATCTAGGAAAGAAAATTAATATTGATTGTCCCTACCCTGTATCGGCAATCGCCTTAGGCCGAAATTTTTATGACTGCCATCTGGTCTACCCGATATCTTAATGTTTTGCTTTTCTTTCCTAATTCTCCTATCTCTTTCGGTAAGACATTCATCAACTTGACAAAATCTTACATATGGCTTTTTCTACAGGTATACTGTCTTTTGTGAAAAGTATCTTTTTCGTAAATAAAATAAAATCTTTTTAACATCGAACGGCATATCTTTCGATATAACTTCTTTCCGTCTTCGGTATTTCCTGTTTTAATTTCTATGGTTAATTAGTTAGGCAATTACCATAGCTAAATAGTGTCACATCAAGAAATTGATGGGTGCTTAATAGGAGGATGAGCTGAATAATACATAGGCTGACTATATAAAGGCACGATGCACGAGCTGTGAAATCTTGCACGCATTTATATCAACTCTTCTTGGGCACCTCGAGGCGGTGTAATGATTAGCAAGCTTGTGTCGCTGGAACAACTGCGACTGAGTAGTGATTTCGAACTAGAACCATCTACCCCAGTGAGCGAAATAAAAGGTTCAGTTCAACATTCCAGCCACCTGAAGAAGGCCGGAGCGTATAACGACCGAAACGTTGTAATAAATATGACGACAAAGATGAGGACATTAATCCGAATAATGTAAATAGTGTACAAAATAGCTCATCTCAGAAATACATACAGATACAAAACGAGTAGTACTTATTATCTGGTTGTTATGTAGTGTTGGAGACACGTGACACAGTAATACTGAGTAAAATTGTTAGCTTGGGGCCAGATGTAGTTTAAATATGGACCGGGATCCGACAGAATGATAAGATAAAGAGTAAGTAAAGTGTATACCGTCTTTCTCGTGTGATTTCTTTTTATAGATACGTGTAATGAATATTCAGATAATTTGCTTGGAAAGTGTCTCGGGTTTTCTTACTTCGGATTTTTGTGCTGAAAGATAATTGTTACGATTATGACCTGAAAAAGAAAAAAAGAAATAAAAGTTTCGTTAGGCTAATTGTCCAATGGAGTTTTATCCTGGCTTCATGGGCAGTGCTATAAAAATAGATCTCCTTAGGTATTAGATCGCCACTGTTTTAGATTTCATTTATTATTTCTGTAATCTTGTCTATGCGGAAATAATCTAAGGCTGCTCGCATCTGTATTACAATTCCGTCTGGCCCTGCCTCAGTGTTTCTGTTCATTTTAGGTGGTGCATTTTCCACTTCAGGTTATAATATTTACGGTCAGTCGAGTGGGGTTAAATTTTAATCAGTGAGACGGTTTGTTTATGTGGGGCGATGCCTATTATGATACAATGGGTCCTATCGGGATGGAACAACTTTCCTTAGTTACACTAGTTCATTCAGGGCTAAACCCCGCGACGCTATGCACATTGCAGCGAACCAACCGCATTACATCTGTATCCCACTGGTGAGAAGCAAGTTCTACTCGAGTAGTCTCTTCCTGCGAACCGCTACTCCATGGAACCGACTCCTGAGAGGATGGTTTAGCGATCATTATAATCTTAACCTGTTCATATCTAGGTTTATCTTCCCCACCCATCTGCATAAACTGTGCCTCTGGCTCAATAAAACCTCTGCCTCGAATACAGGGTAAATCTCACTGTAAAAAAAAGAAGAAAAATTATTTACGCATAAAGCGAGTGCTCTCTATAAAAGAATAGCAAGTTGTGCGGTGTTTTCTTTGTTTTTTTTTTCGTCAGCTATCACTACAACAGATTATCAACGACTGTTTAACGAGCTTATAATAGATTTGATGCGTGGCCAGAGAAAACTATATTATTACATTGGCTCTTAGTATATGTGATGGAAAATTGACTTTGACCGAATGATCTTTTTGTCAAAAAAAGAGAATAATATACTACCATTGAAAATTGGTTTTCTTGTGCTCCGGGAATCAGACGGTCTTTCGGAATATGAAATAACTTTCGAAAAAGAACTTTTAAATACGATGTCAGGACGCTTTCAGCCTCATTTTTCCTTTGTTCGAAACACGCTGCTTGTCGTCACGTTGCCAGACTGTATGTAGAATAGGAATGAAACCTATCGGAATTTTTTCTAAAAAAAAATAAAAGAAAATGAAATAAGTTAAATTTGTTTAAAAAAGATATTTGACAGTTGAGAAATTATAGGGGGGTTTCTTTTTTTCTTTTTCTGTTTTGTTTTTAGATTTCACATCATTTCTGCTTCAAAACTAATTAATTTTCTGAACAATCCTTTTTAAAGATTCCCAGTAGAAGATTTAATAAACTTTTTTGGTGTAAATATCTTTAGGAGAGAGAAAAGAAAATTTATTAGAATAGACTCGAAAATTTTGGCGGGGCTATTTTTTTTTTGTCTTTTTTGGTTTGTTTTTTTCTAAGATGACTTCATATATTAAAACATGTAGTCAGTAGTGAGTACCAATATACCGATGGAGGATTCAGACGAAAAAGTGCAAAAGGTTTCTAGATAGAATGTCAAAAGAAAGCGAGAAGGAAGGACTAGCCATTAAATAAAAGAAGACGATGTAAAGAGAAGCATTCAAACATGTGAATTCGAACTGTAGACATCGGAATAGATCTGGGGTAGAAATTTAACTATCTAAGAAGAGTTATAAGAGATAATGGAAAGTGTGACAGATATAAGAATAAGAATTGTAAAATATCCCTTCGAGAAGCTAAGGACATTTTTAAAGAATTGGAATATTTCGTTACAGACAAGCAGTACTGATCTATCTATCTATCTATCTATCTATCTATATATATATATATATATATATATATATATATATATATATATATATATATATATATATATATATATATATATCTGTATATTCACATCTATCTATCAATCTATCTATCTCACTCTATTCACATCTATCTATCAATCTATCTCACTCTATTCACATCTATCTATCTCAGTCTTTTCACTCTATCTATCCATCTATCTCTTGAAACAGGTATCTATCTATCTATCTATCTATCTATCTATCTATCAATCAGTATATTCACATCTATCTATCTATATATCTATCTATCTCACTCTATTCACATCTATATATTTCAGTCTTTTCACTCTATCTATCCATCTATCTCATGAAACAGGTCTTTATCTATCTATCTATCTATCTATCTATCTATCTATCTATATATATATATATATATATATATATATATATATATATCAGTATATTCACACCTATCTATCTATCTCAGTCTATTCACATCTATCTATCTATCTATCTATCTATCTATCTATCTATCTCACTCTATTCACATCTATCTATCTCAGTCTTTTATCTATCTATCTATCCATCTATCTCTTGAAACAGGTATAATATCGGTCTGCTTGCTAACGATAGTGTTATTTTACTCTTTTTAAGGGCGGTTTGACTCTGTGATAAAATGGTAAATTCTTAACAACTCTGTCCATCATTATGTTTTATGTGACCAGCAGTTTCGGAAACAAAATCTGCTTTATCATAATGTCATAATATATCTGCCATATCTACCCTCCTTCATGGCAGTGAATACTGCCAAGTTTCCTCATACATGAAGGAAAGACTCGGACCGAAAGTCTATTACTGCGAATAACATGGACGGAACATGCTTGCAACGAGGAAGTTCTAATGAAAGTAGAAAGACATGAATTCAGAAAATTAGAAAGACGTATTTAAAATTTCTGTAACATATGATGAGGAAAGGCGACTTGAAAAATTTAAAACTCATATCATATAATGAAGGCAGATGGACAGAAGGAAATAGAGAGTAACCTACTAAACGAGTTTGCGTGAATGGGTGGCACGCCGGGGACAAAGAGGAAAGACAGAGTGTTAAAACGTGTTTAGATTAACAAGAACAGAAAGTTTTCGGTAGCTTTCTTCACACACACTCTGAAGGATGATGGCACTGAAGAAGAACAGAGTTGATTGATTGATTCGTTTTTTACGGTTTATCAACCATTTGCAAGCTATTTAAAGCCAGTAAATATTTTAGATTTTATATATATATATTTTTTGTGATAATAACTGTTTAGTGATGCAAGTCTTACTAATTAACCAACAACTGAAGGAGAGGACGTGGTTTCATTCTTTTCCAAAGAGTATTTGCACGAAAATGAATATAACGAAGTCAACGGGAATTAGAACTCGGCTCTCCGACTAACAATTTCCAGCCATTATCCACTGCACCACCCGCACATCTATGCTTACAGAACCCGGTGAAGAAGTAGAAGAAGAATAACTAATAAAAAGAAATCGTTCAAACTTTTCTCCCTGTCTTTTTTTTTTCGCTATTAGTATCTATCTATCTATCTATATCTATATCTATATCTATATCTATATTTATCTCTATCTCTCTCTCTCTCTCTCTCTCTCTCTATATATATATATATATATATATATATATATATATATATATATATATATATATATATATATATATATATATATATATATATATATTGAACAATAAAATATATTAAAATAATAAAAACTTCAGACACACTGGGTTGTATATTAATATTCATTCGTTTTTATTATTATTTCATTTAGATTCATCGACTAGTTTTGGCTAACATGGCCATCATTAGGAGAAAAAGTCCTGCTTGCTGGTAGCAGTGAAATACAGAATTGAATGTCTTGATGGAGAAAATGAACTTTTGTCTGTAGTTTTCATTTGTTTTTTTTTTGTTTTTTTTAACATGAATTTTGGTCAGCCCTTCTGTTGGTCAAATAGTCTCTTTTAAGTTGTTATTTAAGATAAGAACTGGATGGATTCATGCTGTTCCGAATTCCTTTGGTCATTTTGACGATTTTATTGGTTCCTGGAAAGGGGATGTGTCTCTGTTAAGTGTGTGTGTAATTTGGTTCTTAGGAAGTAAGTGAGTATGATGTGTGTAAGCGTGTATATTCGTGTGGCTGGGTGTATAAGTGGCAGGCCTCAACACTTCCATAAGCATGCCTGTCTTGTGTGTGTGAGAAATGTGGGTATGTCCTGATTTGTAGGGTTATATATTAATACTATCTATATTGTTAAATTTGTGATTAAGTCCGCCTGGATAGTGCGTTTTTAAACGTCCTATCCACTTATTTTGATGGAACTCTAAAATCTTTCTAATATTATCTGTTCTGAATATATATATATATATATATATATATATATATATATATATATATATATATATATATATATATACCGAGTGCGACAGTAAAATTGACCAAATCGTCTCTTAGAAATTATTAAAGATTATTTAATTGAAGTCTCCGAGGATTTTATAACGCTACTGGACAATATTTTAACAATAAGAATGTATAATTATACTCTATAAGATTAACAGAAGTATTGTGATGAAATCGATCATAAACGCAAATGACATGTCCATCATTAATTAATAATAGCTAAGGAACGGAAGCACATGAACGATTGAAATCAATTTTAAAAATATATATTATTTTAGGATCATTTTCCAACTTATTTAACATGATCTTCTCCCTCTCTAAACTTCTGACTTTCTGTCCTGAAGTAACTAGGTGCCTCACAAGTTTCATGTATGATTTCATTTTCAAGTCTTTTTGTCATGGCTTTTTGAACTGTCATAGCTGAAACTCCCCTCTCATGTCCCAAACGTCTTATGGATTGAGCTGAATCTTTCCTAATTGATCTCTTTAGTTCTAAGTTGAAATGATGATCTTCTTGATGTTGTGACCTTCTGATTCCGATTTTCTCTCTACTGTTCCGTCTTTTTTCAACATTCACCGTTCGCTGGATGGTTCTTGAGTGGACTTTGACGATGGAAGCCAGAGTATGAATGTTGGTACCATTACTAAAGGACTGAATGATCTTTTTGCTCTCACTTTTGCTGAGTTAGGAAGACAATGGGGCTGACACAAAACGATTTTAACATTATCATTTTCTAGCTGAATAACTTAAAGGCCTTTTCAATGATTCTCAGGGTAAATGATGTCAAGATAGCTAAATGTCGTACATAAAAACCTTGAAAAAATAAACTCAATTGGTTTAATGGTTTTTTAGGTATTAAACATTTTGTGAGATGGCCTATTATGCTGTTACACGATTATTTGAACAATTATACTGACACGCCCGGTAAATATTTACACACGCACACACACACACACACACACACACACACACACACACACACACACACACACACACACACACACATATATATATATATATATATATATATATATATATATATAAGTATAGGATTGGTGTATACAGAATAAATTCAGTATAATGGTTAAAACTAAAATAAGACGTATATTTCTAAAGCTCATCAAGAAACAATTCTCCGACCCCAAAACTAACCCACTTAGTAAAATGTTCAATCCTAATACCCTTAAATTAAGCTATGGTTGTGCGGATAACCTAGAGAAAATAATTAAGAAACATAACAACAGAGTCTTTAACAAGTATAGGGAATCAAAAAACTTGACTACTCACAAGGTTGCTAGCTGTACTACTAAGTATAATGACACGAATAACAACTTATGCAATTGTAGGAATCCAAATAATTGTCCATTACAGAATAATTGTTTGACTAGTTCTGTAGTTTAGTACAATCTCTACACTAGAAACCCAAGTATCAAAAGATTTTACATACACCATGAATTCATTCAAGGACTGTAGGCGGGGGCATATTCAATCTTTTAATTATAAGTACAAGAATTCATTATACAAGTGTTTTTGGAGTCTAAAAGAAAGGAATAAAACACCTACTGTTAAATGGAAATTAATCAAGAGAGCCCGTACATATAACTCCATATATGCTCCTTTTTATCTATGTCTTAACGAAAAGTTTGAAATAATTAGATTTAAAAATAAAACCTATCTCTTACATAAAACATATGAACTAACTGTTAACT
The DNA here is from genome assembly GCA_964036315.1 of Acanthosepion esculentum. Taxonomy (NCBI): domain Eukaryota; kingdom Metazoa; phylum Mollusca; class Cephalopoda; order Sepiida; family Sepiidae; genus Acanthosepion; species Acanthosepion esculentum. The sequence goes on from OZ038480.1 coordinate 118,139,092, forward strand.
GTAAACACCATTAAAAAATTAACTTACTATAGGGTTTGTAATACTTTCAACGATAATGATATGTCACTGTTAGTTTTGTAGGTTATTACTTTTATTACCTGATTGCCCTCCTGTTGATGTGGGTGTCTGTTTTGCTGATAAATATATATATATATATATACATATATATATATATATATATATATATATATATATATATATATATATATATATATATATATATATATACATCTCTCAGTAAAAACACACACACAGCGATGCTGAATAACTTTAGAAAATGAAACTAAATGTGAAATTTTATGTTTAATTTAAGATTTAGCTTTTTGTTTCAAAACATTGCAATTTCTGTGTCGCGATAAATACATATTTTTAAAAAATAATTATAATAAAATGCTTTACTGTATATCGAGCACGGTTTTTAAAAATAAATGCTAAAGAACTCTGGGTTATAAATCTGATTGTTCTTTCTCTTTAGTTTGGTACATATATATATATATATATATATATATATATATATATATATATATATATACACGATGTTAGATTTCGTTATGAAAATCAGGGTTGACACAATAATGTTGCCATTAACTATCGGTATTGCTTACATAAATCAGTACATACTCGTTTTTATATGATAAATATAACATGAGAAATTTCAATGGTTAACCTTCTTTTATTAGAAATATTTACAATAACTTTGTTGGTGATATCAGAATTTATTTTCCAGCTCGAGGCTTATTCATTTTATTGTAAGTATATATATATAATAATACAGAAAGGAGACATCGTAATATTATTTTATGACGGGAAAACAACGTTAGAACGTTTAGAAAAGATGAACAGATATCACCGAAAATGTAAAAATCAAAGAATCAAAAACTGATTTAAGACTTTCACAAAAAAGATATTCAAGTAAAATAAAAATCGTAACAAATAAGAAAAAATCTATTGAACAGCAAACTACATATTTGCAGAAGTTGGTTTTACAACTCTAAACAAATGGAAAAAGCATTCAGAATAATAAAAACATAATCTAAATATATAATAGTATCCAAACTACCAGTTTTAAGTAAAAATCATAAAATAAAACGCATTAATTCGGGTAACATGTACATTAAGGTTTCTGAACAGTCATATTTTATTGATGTATATAGAATATACATAGAATATAAATATATAGAATATGTACATATTATATATAGAATATATATTGATGCATCTAGACTATAGTTGAACGTAATCACAGGGCGAAAGACAGTCTTTTTCGTGGAAATAGTCAACCAATCCGAATTATATTAACAAGATTGTGTAGTCCTGTTTTCTGTTCGGTTTGAAATTCCAATCACCTGATGAAGGCTGGAGCTTACAACGGCCGAAATGTTGTGAATATGGCAATGAAGATGAGGATAACAGTCCGAATAATGTAAGTAATCATAATACCTTATCTCAGCGATTTAGACAGTTCCTGTTTTGGACTTGTATTATAGGGTATAAAATTACTGGTGACTGCAAAGGTTCCTGGCGTCAAATCAAAATGCAAAGAATTGGTAAATAAAACTTTTTTGAGTGACACAAGTCACAACCAATATGCCTTATGCTAAAGAATATATTTGTGCATTGAAAAAATCTCGAATTTTATATGGAGATTAAAATAACTTTCCATACAAATTACTTATCTACTATAAATCCTGCGTTCAAAGTTTGAGAGAGTCGGGAAAGTGAGTTGTAATCTTAAGGAATGGCTTCCCGACAGAAAGGAGAGAGTTAGTTGCCGCGGATTCTTGGAAGATTAATTCGGTAGTTCAGTCCAACAAATTAAATGAATGTCTTGCTAACGTTAGAAATTGTCATATCTGCAAGTCGACTGTTTATACCGGAAACATTCTATGTATTGTGCGCAGGGTGATGTGAATGTTTGGCATTTTCTAAAAGAATCAGTCGTATTATAGTTCTTACCGTATTTCCTTTGCTATAATGAAATTCAGTTAGTCACTATTTAGTTAATTGATATTTAAGAAGACTATTAATTCGGAGCGCAAAAATACACCAGAAAATACACACACACACACACACACATATATACATATATATATATATGTATTAGCGCAATTCAGATGAAATTAGGATTATTTATTCTTTACTATAATTACTTTAAATTATAATGTTTGATTCAAGTCCATATATCTTCATGGGTATAGTAAATTTCCATCAAAGTTTTAGAATACAGAAAGACCATGAAACAATTCACGTTCTTTTTATATATATATATATATATATATATATATATATATATATATATATATATATATATATATATATATATAAAGAATGTGAATGTGAAGACCATGAAACAATTCCCGTTCTTTATATATATATATATATATATAAAGAATGTGAATTGTTTCATGGTCTTTCTCTTTATATATATATATATATATATATATATATATATATATATATATATATATATATATACATACATATATATATATATATGTGTGTGTGTGTGTGTGTGTGTGTGTGTGTGTGTGTATATATATATATATATATGCAACAACATATATATATATATACATACACACATATATATATATATATATATATATATATATATATATATATATATATATATATATATATATGATAAAATGAAATGAAGAGACAAATACGAACGTATCTCAATCTAATATGTTTCACTTTTGTTAAAGCTTCGTTAGAGATAGAAAATAGAAATGGAAAAAAAAAGCAAAGAGACAAAGAGGACTGGTATGTCATGATTTTTGCTTAGTTTTTATTGGTCAGATACGTGTCACGTGCATTAACACAATAGATAATAATTAAATATGCGTGAGGAACATTTTAGATTCTATGTAATTTATTTATATATGCTCTTTTATAATAAACACATTGAGTTCAGTTTGTAGATCAGTTTTAATATTTCATATTAGGATTAAATTGGATTATATACTAACGGATTATTACCTGTATATATATATATATATATATATATATATATATATATATATATATATATATATATATATATATACATATATTGTTGTATCATACCTACAGACGATAATGGCTATGTCCCCATTCACGTAAACACAGTAGTAAATACTGTATGTTGGTCTGCAGTTGGAGATTAATCGCCAGCTGTGCTGGTCAAACTCCCTGTCTCCGGGCAGAGATGATCCCCAGACGAGGCTATGTCGAAGGGCAGACTCTCATCTCAGGAAACAGCTACCCGACTCCGTTTTATACGGGGTCAACGGGGAATTTTTTGCCGAGTCTACAGGCTTGGATACCCCACATTAAATTCGGCTTTGTGGCATATCTGACCGCGGCAGGCGGTTGGTAGATACCCTGGAGATTCATTGTGGAATTCACTTGACTCACTTCTAGAAGTTGGCTGCTACTTCTACGCGCCGCTGGGTCGGTGAGACGTATTGTAATAATGGTGTTTTGATTGGATTATCATTAAAGCATCTCTCATGTGTATATTTTGAAAGGAATTTTGAATTTTCATTATTGTATGTATTAGATATACATAAGAGATTTATGCATTATGGATCTGTAGAAAGATGATGATGTGATGTAATATTTCAAGCCAGTGTTTAGTAATGAATATATTTTCAAAATATTTTATCCTTTAAGGGTTATGTCCTTTTTTTTATTAGGCTGCTATTTTGAAAATATACCTAATGTCTTCGTGTATAGCCAACTTGACAGTGGACAAAAGACTTTTGGACGGTCCTGGTTTAGGTATAAAACTCAGCTGTCAGGGTGTTTCAGACCAACTTCAAGCGAGTCGCTCTGGATTGAAATAACTATAAATATTTGTGCCAGAGTAGCATTATTTATTCTGTGCTATACAGAGTACCATGAACAATTTTGAAATCAGTCGTATTGACCGGCTAAAGACCCCATACGAAAGACAACAGCGAAAAGCGTAAATACATGGTCTAGCTGTTATGTTCCGAGATCCTCGCTGTTGCACAATATGTGGATATGCATGTAGGTCACCATCGGGACTGAAGTGTGACATCCGACGCGAACATAAAATCTGAATGAGTTTGACGGATCTATATCAATTAGCGCGTGTGAATTCTGGAATTACATTTTTAGATAGATTAAACATAGTAAGTAAAGAGATAACCAGAACGACACATAAAATATAGCCCAGTATTATAAATTATTAAGTACTGTATAGATAGCGAACTGCACGCCTTTCGAAATTCAAATAAAAAAAAGACGATCAGAAGTCACCGATGAATATTAACGCAAAATTGATAAACTCGGATCGAACCAATCTGTTCGCTTCAGCCGAGTTCTTTTCAATTGCTCATTCATCATTTATTTGACATAATCTAAACTCTTCTGAAATATAACACGTAAATGTACATCAGTATATCATCCGTGAAAATTGATCGAGGTGCTTCCTGTAATTTTTAAGCACTAAGAGCGAAGGCCATACAAATAGCCCCCGTGCCTAAAACGCTGTAGGTAATTGAGATTTCTGCTAATCTGTATGGTTGATAGTAAATGCAATTTGAAACATCAGGCTGAACTGCGTGAGTAATGAAATATGTATACCAAGGAAATGACAACAAAGACTTGAATCTTTTATATTTAACGTGTCATTTTATTCAAGTACTGACTTCGTATATTACCCTCGGCCAATCTGTGCTATTCGCCCCCATAGATCCCGTCTCCGATATGTCGTCATTTCATTATGTTTGATAAGGCAGACTTGAATCTTTTATGTTTAACGTGTCGTTTTATTCAAGTACTGACTTCGTATATTACCCTCGGCCAATCTGTGCTATTCGCCCCCATGGATCCTGTCTCCGATATGTCGTCATTTCATTATTTTTGCGACGTGTGAGTGACTATCCGAAATTCTCTCAGGGGAAACATGTTCATATAATACCGTGTTTTAAAATATTTTCCATGCGAGCAGAATCGAATGCTTGTGTGGGCTCACGTGCTTCTCCTTTCGGCGACCGGGAGCGAACTCAGGTCAAGCCCGTGGTTTATAATACTACAAATGATTAACACTGTTAAGACTGATTAGAGAAAAATGTTTTGATTCCTATTGTCTAGTAAATTAACATGTTTAGGAGAAGGGTTTTACCAAATTTATCGTTCGAATCACTGAAAAGCATTTTGAGTTATTCAGCTATAAAAAGAACAGGTTAAAATCGTATTGTGTCAGATTCACTTTCTTCCTACCTGAGCCATGATGAGAGGGCAAAGACCATTCAGGCCTTCAGTAATAGTACCACATTCATACTATGGTTTCCATCTTCAAATCCATTCAAGAACAATCACGAGAACAGTGAATAAATGATGGAACAATAGAGAGGAAAACAGTATCAAAAGGTTACAGCTGCAAGAAAGAACATTATTTCAACTTATATATATATATATATATACATATATATATATATATATATATATATATATATATATATATATATATATATATATATATATATATATATATATGATGAAAATGTGGAAAAGACAAAGCAAAATCCGAATATGTGAGTTTACTGTTTTTTATTTTGTTTTTTATAAATTATTTTTTTATAAAATAAAAAAACAGTAAACTCACATATTCGGATTTTGCTTTGTCTTTTCCACATTTTCATCATACCGTCGGATCTACATCCACATATTTGCTTACATATATATATATATATATATAGAGAGAGAGAGAGAGAGAGATAGATAGATAGATAGATAGAGAGAGAGAGAGAGAGAGAGAGATACCGGGTGTAACAGCAAAATTGTACAAATAGTGTAACAGCATAATAGTCCATCTCACAAAATTTTTTATATCTAAAAAAGACACTAAACTAATTGAGTTTCTTTTTTCATGGTTTTTATATGGGACGTTTAGCCATCTTGACACCGTTTATCGGAAGAATCGCTAAAAACGTCTTAGTGTTATTCAGCTAGAAAAAAGAACAGGTTAAAATCGTTTTGTGTCAGCCCCTCTGTCTTCCCAACTCAACAATGGTGAGAGGAAAAAATCATTCAGTCCTTCAGTAATGGCACAAATATAAATACACTGGTTTCTATCTTCACATTCCATTCAGGAACTATCAAGAAAATAACGAATAAGTTTAAAAAGAGGGGACAATAGTGATGAAAACTGGATCAAGTGGCCACAACAGCAAGAGGGATCATTATTTCAACTTAGAGCGCAGTTCATTCTTATTGTTCAAAGCAGAGTGCAATAGTGTTAGAAAAGCATCGGGCTATCCCTTATATATATATATATATATATATATATATTTATTTAAAGACATTTATATTATGTTTAACGTTCTTTTTATAGATACAAGTATTTAAGCAAATAGTATTAAATAACATTTACCGGTAAATAAACAGTATTAAATAACATTTACCGGCCTGAATAGAAAATTTTCGCTCTCCGACAAGAATCGAACCTGTATCCTATACGGAACCATCATTTCGCGTGATGTGCCTTAACCTTTCGGCCACAGAGCGGCGTCTGGTTAGCAAGGTCGATTTTACCATCTTTAAACTTAAATCTTCCATGAATCTCTTCTATTCATATCTGCTCTCGCGTATCAAATGTAAACAAATGACGTCATATATTTTAGAATTGGACATAGTCCGACAATTTATTTAAAGACATTTATGATATGTTTAACGTTCTTTTTATAGATACAAGTATTTAAGCAAATGCTCTGTTTTATAATAAACAGTATTAAATAACATTTACCGGCCTGAATGTCCGAGAAATTTTCATAGAAAATTTTCGCTCTCCGACAAGAATCGAACCTGTATCCTATACGGAACCATCATTTCGCGTGATGTGCCTTAACCTTTCGGCCACAGAGCGGCGTCTGGTTAGCAAGGTCGATTTTACTATCTTTAAACTTAAATCTTCCATGAATCTCTTCTATTCATATCTGCTCTCGCGTATCAAATGTAAACAAATGACGTCATATATTTTAGAATTGGACATAGTCCGACAATTTATTTAAAGACATTTATGATATGTTTAACGTTCTTTTTATAGATACAAGTATTTAAGCAAATGCTCTGTTTTATAATAAACAGTATTAAATAACATTTACCGGCCTGAATGTCCGAGAAATTTTCATAGAGCGAAAAAAATTTCGACGGAGAGCGAAAATTTTCTATGAAAATTTCTCGGACATTCAGGCCGGTAAATGTTATTTAATACTGTTTATTATAAAACAGAGCATTTGCTTAAATACTTGTATCTATAAAAAGAACGTTAAACATAATATAAATGTCTTTAAATAAATTGTCGGACTATGTCCAATTCTAAATATATATATATATATATATACACACACACACACACATATATATATATATATATATATATATATACATATATATATATATTCCTGAACACAACTTTATTATGGCTGGATGTAACATTTATATATGGTAATCCATGGTTAGGCTTCCAAAATATCGCAAAGGATCGTTTGTTTAACTTTGACTTTCAAGTTC
>OZ038480.1:118151618-118221618 GCA_964036315.1 Acanthosepion esculentum
ATATGATATTATAAAGAAGTAATTATACAAAGAATTAATTAATTATTCAAGTAACTGATAGTAAGTTAATGTCTCATTAAGTCTTATTAGCGAAGTGATTTCGCTATTAATCACATTAACATTGCTAATTAATACTTTGTATACTTACTTCTTTATGATATAATATATATCTGTGTGTGTGTATAGATAGATAGATAGATAGATAGATAGATAGATAGATAGGTAGATAGATAATTCTTCGGCTCATATTACCCGAAATTTTAAATAACATCTCGTTTTAAAATTAGTTTCGCATCGATAAGTAAGGCTAGAAATGTGGTTAGGAATATCGTGTTGCACCAAACATTCAATTTAGGAGAGCTTGCATTTAAACTCTTCATACTAATTCCTTTTTTGTTTTGTTTTATTTTTTTTTTCATCTGAACTTGACCTGTGACCCCAAGTACTAAAAAGAAATACTGAGCTATCTAATCAAGCATGCAGTCTATAGATTTTTTTAATGTTAATTAAATCTCTTTCTGACAAATTGTTTTGTTCTATTATCTTCTTTATTTCTTCTAAAACTTCTGTAATTTCCCAGAGAAAAAATTAAAGATTAACTCAGATTTATGGAGAAAAAAAATTCTGTTATCTCCTTTATTTCTTTTTTATTTCATTACCTATTTTTCTTTTTGCTTTCTCGTCCAAGATGTATATTCCTAGACATTAAGCTCTGTCGCAAAACCGCATCAGATTGCAGCTATTTTAGGCCACCATTTCTTTCTTGTCTCCCTAAATAAAGTTTATCTCTTTTCATAGCACAAAACTATGCTGACAACCACCAAAATACGATAGCTGTCTTTTAAGGAAAGCTAAAAATGTGGAAGAGACTTGAAAGGATGGAGATGTCGTTCTACAGACGGACGGCTAAGAAAACAAAGGAATATGCAGGCGACACTCATGGAAAATTTAAAGAAGAAAATGAAAAATTGAGAGCCAGGATCGCTTACATCCTGAAATGAGACAATATCAGTCATAACACATTTTGTATAGGATATAAGACTGTTGAACAGTGGAAACGTTGAGATAGGTTTATTTTTGTCCAGCATCTAAAGAAGTGAAATATTGACCAGAAAATATTCATATCCTTAAATAGCCTAGTCAGGTCTAGAATTGTATGTGGATGCCAGGCATGGCAGCCAAGTCATTCGGAAATGTCTGAAATGTTATCTGTATACCGCCGTTTTCATTGGCTAAAAATAGCTTCAAAAGAATAAATCCGAATAAAGCTAAAAGAATACGATTTTTCATAAAACTCTATAGATTGGCACCACAATAATCCAAAAAAAAATATCGTCACTAAATGACAACATTCTTTGAACATCCAACATCAAAAGCGACGAAAATGGGCAGCATCTGTACCTAGAAGAGAATATAATTATATATTCAAGCTGTTAACTTTCTATACGGCTCAAGGAAGAACTCAGTAATGTTATAAATTTTTATTACGTTCGGTCTGAAAATATTAATATTTCTGAAAAAAAAATACTTTTAATAAAAAGGTTTTATACGATGGTGAGTTAAAAAGTAATGCAGCTTGTTTTATTATATACGAAATCTGGAACAAAATCAAACATATCGTACATCACGATATAACTATACATCACAGATTCACATCTCGACTTCTCAACATATTCACCAAAACTTTCAATAGCATTGTCCCACCTACGAATGAGGACATGTAACCCAGCTGGGTTTTACCAATCAGGCAAATGTAGCCAATTCCTCGAAATAGTTTGAGGTCTTCCTCACCACAATAATGCTTGGTTTTCAGTACCTCTTTCATCGCATCAAACACATGGAAGTCTGGGGATGCTATACCAGGTATTGATGAAGAACTGTAAGCTATTGAAAGAAATTGCCTGCACCAGCGACAGCTGAGTTTTCCCTCATTCGAAGTTGAAACTCTCTCATTTAGAAAGGTTGTGACTATATTAATAAGTAGGGATGTGAATCTGTGATGTATCATGATATACGTTATGTTTTGATTGTGTTCCTTGTTTCTTATACCATAAAATATATTGCATTATTTTTTACTCACTCGCGTAAACCGGCAGTAACATTAATTGTTCCATCAATGAATGCCGAATATTACCTCTATGGGAACGACTAATTTCATCATTACTCTTACCATAATAAAAAGGCATTACTAAGTTCCCGACTTCGTCATGTTACCTTCTGACTTCTAGTTTACTTCTTCTCTACTTTGCTTTAGTCGTCGTATCTCCTAAAACACTGAGAACATGTCCTGAGAATTAAAAGACATAAAAATGTAAATAATACGTCCTTTATATATTTTTTAATTTTTTCAAACCAAGCAAGGCGTGAATGCAACTAGCAAGCAGGGGAAAGTGAAAGTGAAAGTGAAAGTGAAAGTGAAAGAGAATACTGAGATTAAGGACCATTGTGGAAAGGGTAAAAGTTGAACGGGATTCAAGAAAACAGAAGATGGCGATTGACGTTGAATTTAAAGTTTTAAAGATTTTATTTATCTAGGAAGCTAGTAAATGTTAGGGCGTTCCACAAGTAGGAGGTGCGAGTAAAGGAAGGGTAAGAGTAGAAGTAACGATTGCATTTATATAACAACAATAAAAGGGTGGGGCAAGATGCCAATCTAGTAACATGTTTAAATCCATATAGTCAGGGCATCATGAAAAGAAAAAACTCGTCAGAGGAGTTGCCATACAAAAAAGGGGAAAAGGCAGAGGCAAGCCACGTTACATCCGTGAGTAAGTGACTGAAGTCGATATGCCAGGATTGATTACATTACAGATCAATCTTTGGATTTTATCAAGAATCTCGACATATACAGCACAAGCAACAGACCTGATATGTTAACAATATTCAATGTATGGCCGAATTGTAGATTTGTAAGTGTGCAAGATGGATTCGGACGACAGTAATCTTCTGGTAGGATATAGTCATTCCACTACAACTCAGTGGAAAACGTGAGACCAAGAAGAAGCAGCGTGTTGGTCTCCTGAAGTCTAGCGTCAGCCATGCTGATGGCTGGTAGAAAAGGTCCTCTATGTTGGTTGAATGAAAGCAGTTTTGTTTTGGAGGCGTTAAAATGTACAAGCCATTTCTTGCCCGAGTTAACAACGGATTGGAAGTCCTTCTCAAGAGCAGCTGCCAGGTTTGCTTTGTTAGATCTGTCGGATTTGCGACTGAGATAGGAGTAAATGCTAGTGTCATTTGCGTAAATACCTAATTAGGAACTGATGACATCGGGGTGATCATTGGCAAAGTTCAGAAATAGCGTAGGACCTAAGATAGCACATTGACGGACACCCGCGTCCGAGAGAAAGGATCAACAATATTTACTTAAAATTGTTTTCGTGCTTTGAAAATAACGAGAAAGGAATAGTCAATAGTCATGAATAAATGTCGTAGTCTGTGACTGAATAAAGCGTTTAAATGTATAGTATATGGAATTGATATCAAGTCACCAAAAATACTCAAATACGCTGGTGTTTCAGAATGTGAAGGCCACGCCCAGAATGGCCATAGATTGGCCGAAGTGGCTCGTGGGCGGGGGATTCTGTCAGTGATTGATTGACTTTGTCTGGGTTTTGAATATATGTGCAAGACAGCGCGAATTCAACGGAAGGTCTCAAGAATCCTGAAGCGTCGATATGCGGCCCCCATCCAGGTTAGCCACCGGCTAAGACCACCCGCGGAGCGATGCTGAGCCAACGTACGACATGTTTTCCTGTGACGTAATTCCTCCTACTGCCTCTTAGAATCCAAGCTGCTACTTTTAATAAAACGAATACCAAAAGTAAATAATTCTTTTCGTTGATACCGTTTTATATTGTAGTGTGGGATTCCCGAGACGACACAGAACGCAACTCTGGGTTAGTTTATATCAATAACATATTTTTTATTCAACATTAATAAAAGATAAAACTTAGTTTGCAAATATCTATAAAACCTATTTATTTTGCCCATAGAACGTTTCCTTGTAAAACGGGCGATTGGATAAAAGCGTCTTTTATATTATTTCTATCATTACCCTGAGTGTTATGATGTCTTCGTAAACAGGCGGTTCAACATCCAGTCTCTTGTCACTTAAACTAAGTAGATTGAAAAACGATACATAGAAAGATTATTTGCAGAAGGAAAAATATTTCGTCTATGATTGATACAATTTTATTCAATCCTGGCATCCCAACAGAGAAACCCGGCTGTCATGTTTTGCGCGAGTGACAGGTCGCTTTCCTCTTATTCGCATCGACGTATTTCTAAGTATTATGAATAATCAAGAATGGTTTCCCCTTGTTTCCTTACAATCCTCTTTAAGAGAGCTATTTATGTTTACTGGGACTATAAAAGGACAATATACGCGAACCTTGTATTCTCAGTTGAATAAAGCTTTCTTAAAGCCTACACCTGCGTGCTTTTGTCATTACACTGAGCATAACAGCTGAATTTGAAACTTAATTTTACGATAGAAGATTGAAAAGTTCCCGACAGGGCCCACTTCCTATAATCTTATGAAACAGCAGAATTTTTATGATTTTCTTCTTAAGCATTCATTCGTTCATTTTTCAACAAGTTTTTTCAACTTATTCCACTTCTTTTTAGATTCCTTTTTTTATAACAATCTATCTCATTTCATTTTCTTTCTTCATATCTTGAATTTTTTATTCTTATAGTTGTTATTGTTTTTTACTGTTGCCGACTTTACATTTTGTGTGGGCCGCTATCATAGCTTCTGGGTCTATATTAGATCTTTATATAGAAACAGACATCGAAATTGATTCTGCAATTATATACGAGTGCATGTAATACATGAAGCCACGCATGAAAGGTATCAATGTGTCTCTCTGTTCTGTGTAAACTGAACTTGTTAAAATCAGTCTATCGCCAAAAGCCTTTTAATAACGAGTTTAGAAATGACTGAGCAAAACGAGAAAATGTAAACTAATAAGAAAAAATGAATATTTGTCGATAAAAGATACTTGCCTACAATATATCAATAGGCATGAAATTCGGTCATCGGTTCGATAAAAGCATTTCTCTTGTTCTAAAGTCACAGACGCTAAAATGACTTGTGGAACTCGTGCACACGACCCATCGCTAAAAATGCTGGGAAAATGGCCGGTTTCTTGTGCCGCACCATAAAATACCTGACTATTTCTTTCTATGCTTTAAGCTTACTGCCATATCCCATTGAAATACTAGTTCTCGTACGATCGCCGAAGGTAAGCAACGTCGAGTCTCGTCAGTACCTATATCGGTGACTGCTTCGGAATCCAAAGTGCTGTAAAATTGGATGTGTGAGTAGTATGTCTTCTGACCATATTACATTGAAACACTGGTTTTCGTACGACCGCCGAAGTTAAGCAACGTTGAGCCTCATCAGTATCTAGATGAGTGACTGCTTCAGAATCAAATGTGCTGTAAAATTGGATGTGCGAGTAGTATGTCTTCCGGTCAGATCACATTGAAACATCGGTTCTCGTACGATCGCCGAAATTAAGCAACGTTAAGCCTCATCAGTATCTAGATGAGTGACTGCTTCGGAATCAAATGTGCTGTAAAATTGGATGTGCAATTATTACGTCTTCCGGCCAGTTCACATTGAAACACCGATTCACGTACGACCGCCGAAGTTAAGCATGTCGAGGTTGGTTTAATGCTTAGATGGGTGGCCGGTTGGAAATATCAGGCGCCGTAAGCTGATTTGGATTAGAAATTTTATACCAAGTGTTCAAAAAATGGAATTTCCGATACTGTTATTTGGAATTAGAGTATGACTACTGACGTCAACTACACTGAATCTATCATAAAATTCAGAATATGCAATTAATAAATTCTGAACACTTCACATACCTCGGTGTATGGAGCAAATTTAGTATTTAGTAATTTAGTATAGGAAACTGAAAACAGGATTGGTTGCGCCGTATGATTAAAAATAACGACCACAATGCTCATATTATTAAATATCTTCGTTATATGGAAACTTTTATATGGAGTCTATGTATGCGCCCAAGTCGTTCAAAAATGTCTTAAATATTGTCTTATTACGATCGTTTTCTCGGTTCAGGGATAAAAAATGGTGTCAAATGAACAAATTCTATAAATAAAACAGATCGTTTCCCCTTTTCAGTCTTTATTCGATAATATTCAAAGTATACCGGCATTCAGCTTTTTAATGCTTCTGCATCCAAATCCAAATCCAATATCGACAAGGTTTTTTTTCATGTTTTTGTAATAGAACCCAATTTTCAAATAATCATTGAGAAACTGTAACTATCTTAATTGCTAGTCTTTTCCATCTTTATAGTTGTCGATTATTATATTATTCTCATTTCGTGTTCTGTTGACTTGAAGAAAGATTAACTCAGAGAAGATGCAATGTAAATTGGAGAATGTTTTAATCGGGTTTTGCCACCTTTAATTTTTACCCAGTTTTCCAATTAGACGAGGATCAATAAGCAGAGGCTGAGCTTGATGAGTGAAAAGTTAATTGGGAAGATCGATCGACTTTGTGTGTGTGTGTGTGTTTTTTCTTTATTTTACGAACAATTTGATCTTCATGACTTTTTCGTGTGTTTTGTTCAGTGTCTTTGGGCGACATCTAGGAGACATGATAATATCACGAGAAGGACTGCGTGGAACATGTAATATAAACACATATTCATGTGACAGTGAAAAATTAGTTTTCCACTGATTAGCTCATAACTTCAAATATCAGAAACATGACACACAGCCAAACACATATGACGATGAAAACATACACAAACACATTATTATTATTATTATTATTATTATTATTATTATTATTTAATTTTTATTAAGTATTTCACTCCAGGCAAGGCGGGATGCCACTAGTACGCAGGAGGTTACAGTGTGGGAGCGATAGTAAAGAAGTGTGATGGAGGAAAGGATGAAGAGAAGGGCAGGGGATAGTTCAGGGCATCTGGAGATGTCGATTGACATTACATTTGAATATTTGGAGATTATAGTTATCCGGGAAACAAATAATAGGAAGGGAATTGCACAGACGGGAGGTGCGAGACGTGAAGCAATTAGAGTAAAAGAGACGGCCACTGTTTCGACAGTGAAAGGGTAGGACCGTGATGCCAGCACGCTTAAATTCATGCAGTCTAGAAACTAGCGAGAGTAGCTCGTCGGGGCAGTTACAGTGAAAGTATTTGTAGAAAAGACAGAGTGAAGCGACAGCCCGTCTCTGAGAGAGCGACTGAAGACGAGGTGCAAGATCAGGACCAACCACATTGCTTATCCGTCTCTGGATCTTGTCGAGGAGACCTTAAGGCGAACAGTGGGGGCACCAGAATATATATGGCAGCAGGATTCCATGCAAGGGCGAATGGTTGATTTGTAGATTTGAAGGAAGGATCCAGGCGAGAAAAAACTTTTTAGCGAGACACAGGGAACCAACTTACCTTGCTGTGGATGAAGCTAATGATTCAATGTATTTGTTCCATTTCAGGTCAGCGGACAGTGTGAGACCAAGCAGTCGTAAAGAGGTGCTCTCTTGGAGTTGAGCATCGCACATTCTATTGATTTGATTTCTGCTGTATGCTCATTTCTTTTCCAGTCCCATCCAGAAACCTAAGGTCAGAAATGGCATCATGGCATTTTCCACTGAAAAAAATCTAAACATCTAAGATCACACATATTTTACATAGATAAAGGCCTTCGTAAGGTGTGATCTGAAATTGTGAGCACAATTTTTTGTTATCTTTAAGGCATTGCCTACCAGGAATCTTTTCAGTGAGAGTATTTGAATCTTTTCCAATCTGTCCAAGGGCTCCATCTACAAGTGGAATTGTTGATTTTCTCATGTGCCACATTTTTAAGATTTTGATTTCAAGGTCCTTGTATGTTGATAGTTTTTTTTAAGTTTTTCAAAAGTACATTATATTCTACAGGGACTGACATGTCAATAAGAAAGTTCATATTTTTGCGTTCCCTGATCACAATGTCAGAGCGATTAGCTTTGACTGTTGTTTGTGTGTTTTTAAAAGTCCTATAAAATTGTTAGAGGACCTATATCTGTAGCCAAGCCTGGGAAGAGTTCAATTTCTCTCTAGCAGTTTTCTTTCCGTAAAGGTCGCATATCTTCAAATGCACATATTGACCCATTTTGTCATGACGAGTTTTAGATTCAATTAGTACCAATACCATACAACCTAATAGAAGATGTTCAATTGTTTCTGGATATTTATCACATAATCTGAATTTTTTCAGTACGTGCTTGTTAATTTCTGGTTAGCAAGCATTTGTCCTGTTCAGCAAGTAGAAACATTCGGCTTCAGATTTTAACCCTGCATGACGTAGCCACAGATGTGTACAGGGTTTGTCTATATCAACTTGTTGGGTCTGGGCAAAATATTGACCGTGAAGGTTTTTGAAACTTCAGAAGGTGTATTATAATTTACTTGCATTTCTTCACCCATTGAAACTCTATTTTGAACTTGTAGGCTACCTTTATTACTGAATAAAGTTTCTTACTTCTTTCATATTCTTTGACACAGATCACCATCCACTCTTCTGTAGTTTCCAGGTATCTTTGAAGGCCAATTTTTGTAGTTTTGTAAGACAGTTTTAGTTGAACTAATCCTCCGCCTCCTTCGGATCTGTGCAACAAGTCTTGGGATGATGTGATAAATGAGAAGCTTTCTCGTTTTAGCATCCATTTCCTTAATGTCAGCTATGGTCCAGTTAAGAATCTTGAAACTGTATTGCACGCAGGGACAGCCGAGGGGTTTATGGATGGTATTCTGTTGTTTTATTTTTAAATTTAGCTCGCTATTCCATACCAGACGCTCACGCTTGTAGGATTCTTTTCTTAGTTTCTTTGATTTCTCTCGTATATTCATTTCCTTTCTGGCTCCAACCTAAGGTCAGAAATGACATCATGACAATTCACTGAACGTTTATGTAAAAAAATAAAAATAAAAATGTAGCAACCAAAAACTACTTACATTTATATAGATAAAGCCCTTCGTAAATTTTGAGCTGTACTTGTGAATACAATTTTTGTATTATTTCTTTAAGGCATGGGCGATCAGGGATTCCTCCAATGACTGTCAGAAATTTTCTTATCAAACTGAAGGCTCCAACCACAACTTGAATTGTTGATAAATTCATGTGCTACACTTATTATTATTATTATTAGTAGTAGTAGTAGTAGTAGTAGTAGTAGTAGTAGTAGTAGTAGTAGTAGTAATAATAATAACAAAAATAATAATGATTAATTTCATTATTGTTATTATAATTATTCTGTTAATGAGATTTGAAATCAATTCTTCGCCACCGATAATCGATAATGTTGAAAATTGGCAGCACAAATTTTACAACAAAATATGATAAAATCAGTTTTGGATCAATTGTTTCCCAAACTTATAGCTAGAATGAAGGGTAGATTGGAACAAAAGGGTAGATTGGAAAATTCATTCAATATTTATTTGTTTTCGGAAAAAAATGAAAGAGTGGGGGCGTTTGGAAATGCTGAAAATAACGTAAAGATGTTTTCCGGAATAACCATAGGCAGGGTGAAAAATATTAAATAACCGGTTAAGCCCATCTATTCAGGACACGAGAGTAGCTATATTTCGCTAATCGGAGCCAACAATAAGCTGCTGATTCTTATAGTAAATGTAAAATCAATAGATAGCGATAAGAAAAATTTTGATCGGATTCGGTAAATAGTATTATCTCATTGTCACCTACCATGAGAGGCAATATGGATTTATTAACAGAATATTAAGAAAGTTTTCTGGTTACAAAGTGAAGGTTTCATTGACAAAATATATATGGCCTCCAATATTTTAAGGTGGCAATTTCAGTGGGACGTACTCAGGATGGAAAACGCGTCTGCACTAAAATTAGCTGCACAATTGCTGTTAATTGTAAAGTGTTCCTCAAAGGAAGACCCGTATGTATTGGTCAGAACATCTGATAGTAAATAATTTGAGTTCCGGATTTTTATAGGCACATTTTGCTTAATCCTAACACCCAGGCTTTGAGTCGTTCTTCCTGCAAACTACATTGTTGAACTGCAACTACATTTAAATAAATAAATCAGGGGACTATTATGGTGTGATGAAAGGACATCTTTCCGCGTGGAAATAGGGTTTTTGTCCTTGGCCCTCAATTGATTTAAACAAATTTTTTACATACTCTCCATTCCTTTTATTGATAATACAGTAATTTTCCAAGCGTAGCTCAGATGTGGCACAAGGCCGAAAGTATGGGGCGCCCAGTGAAGATCGAACTCACTACTCAGTCGCAATCTTTCTAGCGAGACAAGCTTGGTAACCATTACACCACATCGAGATGCCCAAAATATTTTCTAAGCGTAGATTACATGTGGCACAAGGCCAAAAGTATGGGGCACCTAGTGAGGATCGACCTCACTACTCAGTCGTAATTGTTCTAATGAGACAGGTTTGCTAACCATTACGCCAAGTCGATGCCCCCTTTTATTGATAATATCTACTTTTTATTGATCTCGACTTAGCTCTGTTGAGCGAGGGTCGAACCCGGTTAGCTAGATCGTTTTTCCTTTTCCTTTTAATTGCTATCGTGTATGGTAATATTAAAAATAAACATTGTCTATTTATGGCGGTTATTATGTTTTGTATGACTAATAAAATGTTCAAATTCTTTAAAACTATGTACAAACCTGACTTAATCAGCAGATTGAATTTGCTATTGAAAATTAAAATTAAAATTAAAACTGTTGTGGCTAACAAGTCCTTTCCTAATTCGTGTCTGACCCATAAAATCTTCCCTCCTTTTATTTCTTTCGGGATTAAAAGGGATAATTTACATTTAGGACAGAAAATAGAGGAGGCATTTATTCTAGCACTTTCGCCTCAGCCCCTCAACCTCCGGCGTCTTACTCTCTGGTTTGAGGTGTCTACTCGGTCCTAACCGAAACATAGGTCTCCTGAACATCCGTAGATTATTCGACCGGTGCGCTGATTTAATCCTGCTTCCTGCCAACGTTGTGATTTGTTTGATCCAGAAAGCAGAAGTGATGTCCGTCCATTCACGGTCGACTGAAGATGTAGACATGGATGGGGAGTCTGCGCTAAGAAATTTAGAATGCAGCAAAAAAAAAAAAATTAATATCTACAGAAAGCCGGACAAACAACTATTCAATGGTTGAATTGTTAATGTATTTTATATAGCAGAAAAGAATAGTAAAGAAAAGAAACGGGTTACAGAAAAGAAAAGTATTTAAGGTAAAAACTCATACACTGGATTCTAGACAGAGAGAGAGAGAGTGTGTGTGTGTGTATGTGCTTACTTGTTGTTAAATCGTCTCAGTACGATATAGAGACTCTTGCGATGGGGGATAAAGATTTCTGTGCGTGGCTTAAAGTTATAGTGGCGTTCCTCCTCCCAACGCTTGCCCGGAACAATTCTCTCTACTCTCTTTAAGAATTTTCTCCAGTCTCTTGTATATGAAAGATGATCAACAAAATAAAAGAAAATACTTCGTGTAATTTCGTTAAATGAGAGGGGTGGCTTAATTTTTAACCCTTTTTGATTACTGTAACTTGTTCGACGTTTCCGTTCAATTTGTAATGTATAAAAATTATTTCGACCATACATTGTCTTCTGATGACCCAGATTCAATGGGTACATCAGATTTTCCCATCAGTAAAAAAATTCTCTGATTTAATTTCGCTATCCAAATCTACTCCAATTTCACTAAAAATATACGCGTGTGTTTGTGTGTGTGTGTTTCCCGGATTCTCTCTCTCTCTCTCTCTCTCTCTCTCTCTCTCTCTCTCTCTCTCTCTCTCTCTATTTCCAACTTTGACTCCACATTAGCTATTGAGGGTAACATCCAAAAACGCCTAGTCAAGTGAGTTAAAAGTGGAGTTTTGCGTACTGACATTTCTAAATGTATTAGACCCTGTGGTTCAATTCGTCCCCGTCTCTATGGTTTTCCCAAAACACATAAGATTGGGGTACCATAGAGACAAATTTTGTCTATGATAGGATCTTCCAAACCTGGTGTGGCAAAGTGGCTTGCCACTATATGACAGCCAGCTTTGAAACAGTATATTATTTTGAATTCTCTGACTTTATACAGAATTACCCGTCGACTAACAAATGTATGTGTTGCTGTGATATTTCTAGCCTTTTCAACTGCCTTCCTCTTATTGGGACGATTGATATATGTTCCGACGCTTTATATCGTTGTCAGTTGTACCCAACTCTTATTTCAGAGGATATTTTTTCAACCTGATGAAATTTGCCAGGATGTCGGTTGAATTCAATTTTGACAGCGTCATCTATATGCAAATTGATGGAGTCTCAATAGGTTCCTCCTTTAGGGCCCATTTTAGCTAACATCTTTTTAGGCTTATGAAGAGTTTATTATCCTAAGAGACCTGATGTTTATTTACGTTATCTTGATGACATTTTTTGTCTCTTCAATAACGAAAATAAAGCGGGCATTTCCTTTACGCCCCTTAACAATATCCATCCAGCCATTAAGTTTAAAAAGATAAGGAAACTATCTCTTCCTTTTCCTTTCTTGATGTATTGGTTTGTAGAACTTCTTCGGGTTTTCTCACTTTGGCTTATCGAAAACCAAAGTTTACGTGTTTGTATACCCTTTTTGTCCCATAAAATTTAAATTAAACCTAATTAAGACTCTTAACCATAGGGGCTTAATGACCTGTTCTAAAACCAAACTGGATGATGAGATCAGCCTTATTACTACTACTCTCTGCAACAATGTCTCTCCATTAGGCATTGTTCAACCCGTAATTAAAAATCAAATTTCGGGCTCTTTGAAGAAACGCTGGAACAACCATACTTCTTCTTTTAGGGTGCAGAAGCGCAGGTATAATACGAAGCTGGCGGGGGCTATGTCTGCGAATCAAAGGAAGAGCATGGTAAGAGTCTGAATATAAAGTGCAGCATTTTCAGGAGAGTAACATCTGGTAGAAGGAATGGCAGCAGCTGCAGGTTATGTCAGGAGGAGATCAACTAGTATAAGATTAACCGTATATATTAGAATAAGATTACGTGTATAAGATTAACTAGTATAAGATTAACTGTATAAATTAGAATAAGATTAAGTGTATAAGATTAACTAGTATAAGATTAACTGTATAAATTAGAATAAGATTAAGTATATAAGATTAACTAGTATAAGATTAACAGTATAAATTAGAATAAGATTAAGTGTATAAGATTAACTAGTATAAGATTAACTGTATAAATTAGAATAAGATTAAGTATATAAGATTAACTAGTATAAGATTAACTGTATAAATTAGAATAAGATTAAGTATATAAGATTAACTAGTATAAGATTAACTGTATAAATTAGAATAAGATTAAGTGTATAAGATTAACTAGTATAAGATTAACTGTATAAATTAGAATAAGATTAAGTGTATAAGATTAACTAGTATAAGATTAACTGTATAAATTAGAATAAGATTAACTGGATAAAATTAACTAGTATAAGATTAACTGCATAAATTAGAATAAGATTAACTGGATAAAATTAACTAGTATAAGATTAACTGCATAAATTAGAATAAGATTACGTGTATAAGATTAACTAGTATAAGATTAACCGTATATATTAGAATAAGATTAAGTGTATAAGATTAACTAGTATAAGATTAACTGTATAAATTAGAATAAGATTAAGTATATAAGATTAACTAGTATAAGATTAACAGTATAAATTAGAATAAGATTAAGTGTATAAGATTAACTAGTATAAGATTAACTGTATAAATTAGAATAAGATTAAGTATATAAGATTAACTAGTATAAGATTAACTGTATAAATTAGAATAAGATTAAGTGTATAAGATTAACTAGTATAAGATTAACTGTATAAATTAGAATAAGATTAAGTGTATAAGATTAACTAGTATAAGATTAACTGTATAAATTAGAATAAGATTAAGTATATAAGATTAACTAGTATAAGATCAACTGTATAAATTAGAATAAGATTAAGTGTATAAGATTAACTAGTATAAGATTAACTGTATAAATTAGAATAAGATTAAGTGTATAAGATTAACTAGTATAAGATTAACTGTATAAATTAGAATAAGATTAACTGGATAAAATTAACTAGTATAAGATTAACTGCATAAATTAGAATAAGATTAACTGGATAAAATTAACTAGTATAAGATTAACTGCATAAATTAGAATAAGATTACGTGTATAAGACCAACTAGTATAAGATTAACTGTATAAATTAAAATAAGATTAATGAATAAGATGAACTAGTATAAAATTAACTGTATAAATTAGAATAAGATTAAGTGTATAAGATTAACTAGTATAAGATTAACTGTATAAATTAGAATAAGATTAAGTGTATAAGATTAACTAGTATAAGATTAACTGTATAAATTAGAATAAGATTAAGTGTATAAGATTAACTAGTATAAGATTAACTGTATAAATTAGAATAAGATTAAGTGTATAAGATTAACTAGTATAAGATTAACTGTATAAATTAGAATAAGATTAAGTGTATAAGATTAACTAGTATAAGATTAACTGTATAAATTAGAATAAGATTAAGTATATAAGATTAACTAGTATAAGATTAACTGTATAAATTAGAATAAGATTAAGTGTATAAGATTAACTAGTATAAGATTAACTGTATAAATTAGAATAAGATTAAGTGTATAAGATTAACTAGTATAAGATTAACTGTATAAATTAGAATAAGATTAAGTATATAAGATTAACTAGTATAAGATTAACTGTATAAATTAGAATAAGATTAAGTGTATAAGATTAACTAGTATAAGATTAACTGTATAAATTAGAATAAGATTAAGTGTATAAGATTAACTAGTATAAGATTAACTGTATAAATTAGAATAAGATTAAGTATATAAGATTAACTAGTATAAGATTAACTGTATAAATTAGAATAAGATTAAGTGTATAAGATTAACTAGTATAAGATTAACTGTATAAATTAGAATAAGATTAAGTATATAAGATTAACTAGTATAAGATTAACTGTATAAATTAGAATAAGATTAAGTGTATAAGATTAACTAGTATAAGATTAACTGTATAAATTAGAATAAGATTAAGTGTATAAGATTAACTAGTATAAGATTAACTGTATAAATTAGAATAAGATTAAGTATATAAGATTAACTAGTATAAGATTAACTGTATAAATTAGAATAAGATTAAGTGTATAAGATTAACTAGTATAAAATTAACTGTATAAATTAGAATAAGATTAAGTGTATAAGATTAACTAGTATAAGATTAACTGTATAAATTAGAATAAGATTAACTGGATAAAATTAACTAGTATAAGATTAACTGCATAAATTAGAATAAGATTAACTGGATAAAATTAACTAGTATAAGATTAACTGCATAAATTAGAATAAGATTACGTGTATAAGACCAACTAGTATAAGATTAACTGTATAAATTAAAATAAGATTAATGAATAAGATGAACTAGTATAAAATTAACTGTATAAATTAGAATAAGATTAAGTGTATAAAAATTAACTGGTATAAGATTAACTGTATAAATTAGAATAAGATTAACTGGATAAAATTAACTAGTATAAGATTAACTGTATAAATTAGAATAATATTAACTGGATAAGATCGACTAGTATAATATTAACTGTATAAATTAGAATAAGATTACGTGTATAAGATCAACTAGTATAAGATTAACTGTATAAATTAAAATAAGATTAATGTATAAGATGAACTAGTATAAGATTAACTGTATAAATTTGAATAAGATTAAGTGTATAAGATTAACTAGTATAAAATAACCTGTATAAATTAAAATAAGATTAACTGAATAAGATCAATTATTATAAGATTAACTGTATAAATTAAAATAATATTAAGTGTATAAGATTAACTAGTATAAGATTAACTGTATAAATTAAAATAAGATTAAGTGTATAACATCAACTAGTATAAGATTAACTTGTACATATTAGAATAAGATTAACTGAATAAGATCAATTATAATAAGATTAACTGTATAAACCAGTGGAAAAGAATACATGGATTTTTCCTCTTTTTGATTCATTCGTTATTTTAATGACATATCATCTTCTTATTGGTCATTTAATGTCGAATTTTACTTTTGGGGGAGCTTGGAAGTAATAAATATATGCTATTCTGCTTTCACTATTGCATACATAGTAGATACTTTGTGCATATACGTGTTTGTGTGGACATAATTACTAGAGGCCGTGATATGTGTTTTTTATGTTGTAATTTTGTTGAAACTATATTTTAGAATACAGTTTCTTCTAAGGAATTGTATGATATTCTATAGATTAATGTCATGAAAGCGCTCATGTTGGTTGTTGTTTGGTATTTAAAACAGATTTGGGTGAAGTACCTGCGTATTGTTGGTAATTTCACTATTAATATATATTGATGGTAATTTTTTATTATAAAAATGTATTGCCGGTATTTTTGTTCATTTATAGTGTTTTGCTTGGGGTGCTCAATTTGCCCATAGCTAGGACCCTAACTCCAGGTCGGGATGAACCTGCGAACAACAGCAATCAAGAGGTGGTTTCGCGCCCCTAAAAACCTCCAGTTTCCCGATCTGCTGGCGGATGTAGTTTATCGTTATACACAGGACTGAGAAACAAAATAAGACAAAGTGAAAATCTGGACATTGTCATGGAGCTGAGGAAATGTGGAACTGTGAAGGTGATATTAGCACCAGTTGTCATTGGAGCACTGGAAACAGACCCGAAATGAATAGTAAAAATGTCGGAGGAACTTTCAATCCGGGAAAGAGTCAGGAGATTAAAAAAAACAAAAACAGCTACAGCCAGTTACAAAAAGAAAATTGCTGTAGTATTGTAGGGACATGCTGTCACTTGATCTATAGCGAGCCCAACGAATATTTCAGGTATTCGACTCTGCGTTAGTGTAGTGTGTTTTAACGTTTAAAAAGCAATTATTGAGTCAGTATACTGGAATTGCAATCCTGATGTTGATTCATGGAATGTGCTGGTACCTGGAGCAAATCTAAGAGTTTCTTTGAAAATCCGATTTCGGATCGATGCAAGAAAAATCTGTATCTCATCCTCTTTGAAAGTTAGGTGGATAAACTAGAGAAGAGACCAGAAATTTCTTTTGAAACTCTGTAAGTATCTAGAGTTCATGGTAGCTTACGGGTTGAGACATTTCATGATATTTCGGAATGTATGGTTAAAAGTTCTTGGTCTGACCAGGAATCGATTAAAAATATCTAATATTTCGTTTTTGCTCGGAATCTGATTTTGGGTTGTAACGAGTATCTTTCATTATACTCTCGCATATACAGTGTGAGGCAGAGAGGACGGACGTTTTTGAAAAAATCACATCATCATTAATTTTAGCTTCTTTTAATTTTTTTTATTGATATCACTGTGTTCGTATTGAATTAGCATTTGGCAAAATTATATGCGAATGTGCTGTTCCGTTTACATTGATGCCTTTCTAAAGGCGTTCATGGAAGTTGGCCTCCACACTTTCCAGCAATGCTCTGTCGATTTGTGCATCTTAAACGTGAACAGCTTCCTTTGAATCGTCCAATGTACGCGGCTTATGCAATAACGACATTTCAGTGGATTCACCATGCCATTGAGATGAAAATGAGCTTTAACAAAATGAGGTTGTCGTTTGTCTCAAAAATCGCTTCAATCTGACGAAGTTTAGCCCCTCTGCATATTCCCCTGGTCTCAACTGTTGCCTAATGGCCAATTTGTAGGGGTAGAAATACAGGTCTTAATGCAAAATACGTCTTGCCGAACTATTATCGATGCCATGTTCAGTAGCATGCTTCCGAGCAGAGCGATTCGGACTGCGAAGCAAAGCATCTTTGGCGCGTTCCATATTTTCTCGATTACGTACCGTTCGTAGGACCCACACCGGTCTGCTATTAATTAGTGTACCTCGTGTACGAAAGGTATGAGCCCACCGTAAGTATGTGTTACCATTGGGAACAGCCTCATTTCGGTGAATGTCGATCCGGTGAATAGACTAACGCCGAGCTGCTGTGACAGACTCGTTATTCTTCACGAAACTGTCGTAGGCGAACACACGTTGCTCAGCTGTCCACAGCACCAGGCATCAACTGAAAAGAAAAGAAAACGGAACAAATGGAGCTTTTCGGAACGCCTCTCCCTCTGTGGCTGAGTAATAGGCATTTCAAAAACGCCCTTCCTCTCTTTCTCACCATATATATATATATATATATATATATATATATATATATATATATATATATATATATATATATATATATATATATATAATTTATATATATATATATATTAAGACATTTTTTTTATGTTTATACGTTCTTTCTATAGATAGAAAATATGCGCTCTCCGAAAATTTCTCGGACATTCAGGCCGGTAAATGTTGTTAATACTGTTTATTATAAACAGAGCATTTGCTTAAATATTTGTATCTATAAAAAGAACGTATAAACATAAAAATGTCTTAGAATAATTGTCGGACTTTGTCCATTTAATAATATATATATATATATATATATATATATATATATATATATATATATATATATATATATATAAGTTTCGTTAAAAATGACTGACAAGGTGTTGTACTTAATTTCAGGAGAAAAATAATATAAATATTGTCCTAAGGCTCTATATATTCAAGACCTTTCGGATATACTTTTAACCATTACCAAGGATAAGTTTTATTTTACTTTTAACTGAATATATGGATTGTTTTATGTAATATATCTAGAGTTATAGGAAGGTTTTATTTTCCAGGAATAGTCACCACACTGTGCCCGTGTTCATAAGTCAAATTCATCCTCGTAAATAATGTTGTTTCTTTTTTTCATTTTCGGTTTTCCAGGTATGTTGTTATTATTTATGATTATCTCAAAACCAAATTTGAAAAAAATCTTTGTTCTTAACTTCCCATATGAACTGAGTCAAAAACTCCCATTCTTAGACGTCCTCATAGAACATATTAACAACAATTTCAGCACTTCATTATATAAAATGCTACTAGAAGAAACTCTTGCCACCTTAATTTTAAGATTGAATACCTACTCATATATAAAAAAGCTGTTATAAAAAAATGCTAAAGAGACCTGGCGAGAATTCATCTTCTCGTCTACTTTTCCTTAAAGAGGTCAATAAATGCAAAACAGGCACTAGTTAACAATGGTATCCAAAGTACCTTATTGACCACCAGATTAGACTATTTCTTTCCAAATGATACTGAACATATAGACAAAAACATCTATATATCTGCAAACTTTATATAATACACATCCGTATTGCCCTAACAACATATGCCTGAATAACGATGAGGGCAGAATTAATTTAATAATAATAATAATAATAATAATAATAATAATAATAATAATAATAATAATAATAATAATAATAATAATAATAATAAATATTCAGGACCTGTGTCTCTAACCGTCACCCGGTGACATGAGAGCAACAACACTTCACTCGTTCAGCACGAGGAACACGGGGTCGAGCAGATGTGCCCCCCTCATACTTTGTTTTATTTTTGAGTTTGTTTTCGGGGTTCATCTCCCCTCTCACATCATTTCCTAAATCATGAGATTTGTATTTATATATATTTATGAACTTTTAAATTTTTATGTCATGGGGTGTTTTGTCGCTTCCCCTGCGAGTATGTTCTATTTGGTGTATATAGGATTGGAGGTGATGGTTAAATTCGTTGTGGTAAATGTGAAAATTATAATGAATGAGTGGGGCCGCGAGTCGGTTTCACTAGGACTAGGACAGCTAAGTAAGACCAGAACATCGCTTCTCCACATTTGGCCTTGTGCCACAATTTTATATTTTCATACTAAATAAAAACATGTACTCCCACTCCCTGCCAGCAGAAGCAACCGTCGACGTCGCAGCTTCCTCTGACTTAGTCCTCATCATCGACAGCAGAATCGCGACTGACCAGCCTCCGCCTTCGTCCTCAGCATCACCAGCGGAACCGAGATTAACTCGCTTCTGCCTTCGTCCTCAAGATCACCAGCGGACTCCCGACTGACCAGTCTCCGCATTCATTCTCAGCATCACCAGCCGACCCGCGACTAACCAGCCTCCGACTTTGCCCTCATCCTTACCAACGGACCCGCGACTGACCAGCCACCGCTTTCGTCCTCAGTATCAACAGCGGACACGAGACTGACCAGTCTCTGCCTTCATCCTCAGCATCACAGGCGGATCCGAGACTAACCAGCATACGCTTTCGTCCTTATCATCACCAGCGGACTCGCGACTGACCAGCCTCAGCTTTCGTCCTCATAATCACAAGCGGACCTGCGACTGACCAGCCTCCGACTTCGCCCTCATCATCACCAGCGAACCCGCGACTGACCAGGCTCCGACTTCGTCCTCAACATTACCAGCGGACCCGCGACTGACCAGGCTCCGACTTCGTCCTCAACATTACCAGCGGACCCGCGACTGACCAGCCTCCGTCTACGTACTCAGCATCACTAGAGGACCCGCGACTAACAAGCCTCTGCCTTCGCCCTCAGCATCACAAGCGGACCCGCAACAGACCAGCCTACGCCTTCGTCCTCAGCATCACTAGAGGACACGTGATTAATCAACCTCCACTTTCTTTCTCAGCATCAGCAGTTGACCTGCGACTAACCTCCTACGCCTTAGCCCTCATCATCACCAGCTGACCCGTTACTGACCAGCCTCTCCTTCATCCTCAGCATCACCAGCGGATCAGCGACTAACAAGCCTCCGACTTCGTCCTCAGCATTACCATCGGACACGCGGCTGACCAGCCTCCTCCTTTGTCCTCATCATCACCAGCGGACCCGCGTCTAAGGAGCCACCGATTTCGTCCTTATTATCACCAGCGAACCCGCGACTTACCCGACTCCGCCTTCTTCCTCAGCATGACCAACAGACCAGCGACTTATCTACCTACGACTTCTTCCTCAGCATCACCAGTTGACCTGCGACTAACCTGCCTACGCCTTCGCCCTCATGATCACCAGCACACCCGCGACTATCCAGCCTCCGCCTTCGCCCTCATCAGCAAAATCGAACCCACTACTGGCCAGCCCCCGCCTTCGCCAACATCATCACCAGCGGACTTGCAACTGACCAGCCTCCGCCTTCGTCTTCAGCATCACCAGCGGACCCGCGACTGACCAACCTCCGCCTTCTTCCTCAGCATCACCAATTGACCTCCGACTAACCTGCCTCCGCCTTCGCCCTCATCATCACCAGCCTACCCGCAACTGACCAACGTCCGCTTTCGTCCTTATCAACAATATCGGGCCCATGACCTGCCAGCAACTCTGCTTTCGTCCATTCAACAAGATTACTAGACAAGAAGTCTGCCTGATCCAGGGACGACTTTTACCTCATCTCCAACATTACGCGGGATTTGTATTCGTTGTCTTGCCGAAATAAAATTAGGCATATAACTGAACCTTTGGTTTCTGTCATTCTTGTCTTGTGTTGTAAGTCACATTTTTTCCATACATTTTACTTAAGGGGTTATAATTTTTTATTGTCATCCACAGACAGACCGCTTCGCTGTATCACAGCTCTTCAGTGTGGCTAGACGTCCGGTTAGCTCTAGCTAGGATGGAGACCCGACTGAATTGGCGTCAGTCGGAAATTCTACCACTAAGCCGTCAGCGAACGGCAGGGATGGGGGTGAATTTTAGTGTATTTATTTTTAGATAAACACACAGTGACCGACAGGACTCAATTCGCTTTACCGAAGAGTCTTGCTATATCAGCCTTAATAGTCACTGTTTACAAACCCAAACTTTCTTCCCCAGAGAGCTCAACCGAAATTAATTTTTCAGGTGCCTATATATATATATGTATTCTGAGAAGAGTATGACAGGCAGATGCTTAAATGTGAAATGTGAGTGATAAAATTATATATAAATTTTGATAAAAAAAAGCATAATCTTGCATTCGAGGGACTGTTAGATATACATTCAGTTCGGGCAGCACAATTTCTTTAGACGGACACTTTTAGAGAAAATGGAAGCAAAATGGATACTTAGACTTAACATCATTCAGAGATAGTTGAAATTTCTAGGGCACCTGATGATAAAAGAGGGCTTAGAAAATTTGAGTCAGATTGGAAGCAAGAGGGACCGAGGAAAACAACACATAAACTACCAGGCGAGCTTGAGTAAATGGATGGCCGTAGCAAGGTTTAGAAGACATAATAAAGACAAACTTTATTTAGAGATGCAAAGGACAGGAAATTGTGGAGGATTATGTTCGACAACCTACTGAAGGGACATGACACATAGAAGGAGGAAGAGGAGGAAGAGTAATTGACAGTAATATGAGGTTTTTATTTATTTTTTTTTCAAAACATCCCTAAACAAACAAAAAATATACAAATAAAAATGTTGGTTTCATGATGATGGACCAATTTACAATTGCACCAATTTTAACTCGTTTAACTACTTGACTGAAATCGATCTTTCTACGATTTTACACATCTTCTGGAGACGAATTAATGTCATCCGCGTTTATTTTGCGAATAAAATGCCTATTTAACCCCTTACGTCACTTCTTCGTATCTGATCTACGTCATTTTTAAAGATACTAGAAATATTGTGCATAACGAAGCAATGTGATACCAATTACTTAGTTCTATAGCCGCATTAGGAGAACAGTCAAAGCTTACTTAGTTACGCGTTTGTAGAGTCATCCTTTGACCTAGGAGCAGAACCTGAATGTATCTCTTTATCCCACGAACAGAAGTCACCATTGATGTAGTAACATTTACCATTATTTCTTTTTCAATATTTACGAATCTATTAAGAATTCCGTTATGTTGCTTATATTCTCATGTGACCTAAGTACGTGTGCAGATGTATGTATTATGGGATAACATCAAAATATATTTATTTGTGAGCAACTTGATCACATTTCATGTTTTTTATCATCATGTATAAATTGATATAATTTCCTTGCGTTTCTTTGACTTCACTCACATGCTAAAAATAATTGTACGTTATTAAAATTTTTATAGTAACATCAATAATACCACAATCTTTGGAATAAAATTACATGCATCGCAAAAAATAATTTTTATTGCTGTCTAATGACTCATGCCACAATAGAGGAATAGCAATTTTAATATGAAGTTTCCTGTGTAGAGAATGCATATAAATTATATTTATTACATTCCATTTTATAGGAAATTAGTTCAGATGATTAACGAAGCTCTACGTCATACCATATTCCATTATTTGAAGAGAAACTATGTCACTTTTCTTACGACTATATGGGAACGGTCATGGATTGAAAAGTGCAGCATTACAGATTTAATTAGGAAACACATGTGATTTATACGGAACTAGCTAGTTATTATTATTATTATTATTATTATTATTATTATTATTATTATTATTTTCTTTGATATCTGGAGTTTACACATTTCTTTCCGGGTCCCGCCCAGGGACCTAAGGTTAGAAATCACATCATGACACTTTCCACTGCAAAGAACAAAAAATAATTACATAGATAAAACCCTTCGTAAAGTGTGGGCTGTACTTGTCAGAACAAGTTTTTGTATCTCTTTGAGGCATGGACTTCCAGGGATCCCTTCATTCAGCCTACTGGAATCTTTTCCAACCAGCCCAAGGGCTCCAACTACAACAGGGATTGTTGATGTTCCCATGTGCCACATTTTTGAGATTTCTATTTCAAGCTCCTTGTATTTTGACAGCTTTTTGAATATCTTCAAAGATACATTGCAGTCTGCAGGAACTGCCATATCAATAAGGAGGCATTTATTTTGTTTGTGGTCTTTAATAACAATGTCTGGGCGGTTGGCTTTGATTGTTCTGTCAGTGTGTCTTGTGTAGTCCCATAGAATTGTAACAGGTCCTATCTCCTTAACCGGGTCAGGGTGGTGTTCGTACCAGTTTCTTTCAGTTTCCTTCCCGTAGGAATTGCAATTATTAATATTAATATTATTATTATTATTATTGTTATTTGGTTTCTGATGGATACTCATTTCTTTCAGGGTCCAGACCAGAGATCTATGGTCAGAAATGGCATCATGACATTTTCCACTGAGCTGTTTTGAAAAACAGAAACAAAAAATATTAACGCATCTTTTACAAAGATGAAGCCCTTGTAAGGTGTGAGCTGTATTTGTAAGTACATTTTTTTTTTGTATTTCTTTAAGGATTTTCTACCAGGGTTTCCTTCAATGAGTCTACTGGAATCTTTTTCAATCAATCCGACGTCTCCAACTACATCTGGAATTGTTAATGTCCTCATGTGCCACATTTTTTAGAGTTCTATTTCAAGGTCCTTGTAGTTTGATATTTTTTTGAATATCTTCAAAGATACATTGCAGTCTGTAGGGGCTGCCATGTCAATAAGGAGACACTTTTTTTGCTGTTTCTAAACACGATGTTAGCCGATTAGCTTTGATTGTTCTCTGTGTATTATTATTATTATTATTATTATTATTATTATTATTATTTATTTATTTATTTATTTATTTTGATTTGTGTTTAGTGCAATTTCTAAATAGGTCATCACTCGATTTCTGACTATGACAAAGTAGTAAATATATGCATTATTTTTCCACGAATTCTGATCTTAACATGCACAATGTTTATATCTTTATGCTGGACATACTCTCCTGAGTATATGGTCAGTTCTACGGGGTGTAGTTCTTTTTAAATATCTTAAATCTTTTAAACACAAGCTACCAGTGATTTTGTTAAGGTTCTTTCCTGCACATTTTTGGTCGTACCTAGAGCTACAATTTCTATAAGTTTAACAGTGATTTTAAGTGGTGGCACATTTTATTCAATTTCAGTATCCTTATATTTATTCATTTTTCATATAACAAAATACATTGTTATCTGATGTCGCTACCATATCTATGAAAAGTCGGGTTTTGCTTGTAGTTTTTAATTATTTACAATATCTTATCTCTCAGTCTTTATATGTTTGCAAATATGAATGACAAAGTCCTAAAGATTAGCAACTTCATGGCTGTCTATGGATGGTTCAAGGTGATCTTCATAACATTTTTCAGAATAGAGTACACTTTAATACTGACACGAACTGTCAGTAAATATACTGTCCACTCTACATAATGAGTCTGCAGCATTCTTCATTATATGTCTCTAGTAATTAATAATAAATAGATTTTGGTCCTGTGTATCCATCATAAATGCTTCCGTCTCTTCTTTTAACACTCTGGTGTATTTTGTGTTGACCTACATCAACATAAACAATTGTAAGAGCATATTAGCCATATTTACTGTTACTGAAAAGTCACCCAATACAATACTCAAGTCCCAAGGTCCACTCCAGGTAGAAGTTTACTGAGTGTGATTGCAACGGAATGAGGAGAAGAAAGTAAGGGATTTTTATAAGAACTGGCATGATAGATATCCGTTTAAATTTGAGATCAAATTTGTATTTGGCAGGGAGGCATTAACTCGTAAGTATGTTCCATAAAATAAAAGTCCTGGAAAAGAAACTGAGGTGAATTTGATATTTATCAGAGAAACACAAATAGTATGAAGATGGTTTGCAGCCATAGACACAGCATTGAGTGTAATTTGAAGGTCTGAGCTGGTGGAACTAAGGAATATAACTCGTTCGAACATCTGCAACAGTAACTGCAGTATACTAGTGAAAGTCTTGCAACACTTTGTCTATGGGATAAGGATTGCAGTCACAACGGCCACATAAATTATTGAAGCAATACGCCATGTTTGGTCTGATCAGCCACTTAAAAAGAATTTCTTGCCTAAGCATTACAGAGACAAATTTTGCTCCAATGTGTTTTAGATTCTTTAACCCAAACATATTCGCAGCATTTTTAAGAATTGTATCCGGATTTGTTGGCAATGACCCTAAGCATGGGTAGTGGCAAAGACAAATTTTGCTCCAATGTGTTTTAGATTCTTTAACCCAAACATATTCGCAGTATTTTTAAGAATTGTATCCGGATTTGTTGGCAATGGCCCTAAGCATGAGAAGTGGCAAAGACAAATTTTGCTCCAATGTGTTTTAGATTCTTTAACCCAAACATATTCGCAGCATTTTTAAGAATTGTATCCGGATTTGTTGGCAATGGCCCTAAGCATGGGTAGTGGCAAAGACAAATTTTGCTCCAATGTGTTTTAGATTCTTTAACCCAAACATATTCGCAGCATTTTTAAGATTTGTATCCGGATTTGTTGGCAATGACCCTAAGCATGGGTAGTGGCAAAGACAAATTTGGCTCCAATGTGTTTTAGATTCTTCAACCCAAACATATTCGCAGCATTTTTAAGATTTGTATCCGGATTTGTTGGCAATGACCCTAAGCATGGGTAGTGGCAAAGACAAATTTTGCTCCAATGTGTTTTAGATTCTTTAACCCAAACATATTCGCAGCATTTTTAAGAATTGTATCCGGATTTGTTGGCAATGACCCTAAGCATGGGTAGTGGCAAAGACAAATTTTGCTCCAATGTGTTTTAGATTCTTTAACCCAAACATATTCGCAGCATTTTTAAGAATTGTATCCGGATTTGTTGGCAATGACCCTAAGCATGGGTAGTGGCAAAGACAAATTTTGCTCCAATGTGTTTTAGATTCTT
Source organism: Acanthosepion esculentum (assembly GCA_964036315.1). Lineage (NCBI taxonomy): Eukaryota > Metazoa > Mollusca > Cephalopoda > Sepiida > Sepiidae > Acanthosepion > Acanthosepion esculentum. Next base: position 118,178,307 of record OZ038480.1, read on the forward strand.
TAACCCAAACATATTCGCAGCATTTTTAAGAATTGTGTCCGAATTTGTGGGCAATGACCCAAAGCATGGGTAGTGGCAAAGACAAATTTTGCTCCAATGTGTTTTAGATTCTTTAACCCAAACATATTCGCAGCATTTTTAAGAATTGTATCCGGATTTGTGGACAATGACCCTAAGCATGGGTAGTGGCAAAGACAAATTTTGCTCCAATGTGCTTTAGATTCTTTAACCCAAACATATTCGCAGCATTTTTAAGAATTGTATCCGGATTTGTTGGCAATGGCCCTAAGCATGGGTAGTGGCAAAGACAAATTTTGCTCCAATGTGTTTTAGATTCTTTAACCCAAACATATTCGCAGCATTTTTAAGAATTGTATCCGGATTTGTTGGCAATGACCCTAAGCATAGGTAGTGGCAAAGACAAATTTTGCTCCAATGTGTTTTAGATTCTTTAACCCAAACATATTCCCAGCATTTTTAAGAATTGTATCCGGATTTGTTGGCAATGGCCCTAAGCATGGGTAGTGGCAAAGACAAATATTGCTCCAATGTGTTTTAGATTCGTTAACCCAAACATATTCGCAGCATTTTTAAGAATTGTATCCGGATTTGTTGGCAATGGCCCTAAGCATGGGTAGTGGCAAAGACAAATTTTGCTCCAATGTGTTTTAGATTCTTTAACCCAAACATATTCGCAGCATTTCTAAGAATTTTATCCGGATTTGTGGGCAATGACCCTAAGCATGGGTAGTGGCAAAGACAAATTTTGCTCCAATGTGTTTTAGATTCTTTAACCCAAACATATTCGCAGCATTTTTAAGATTTGTATCCGGATTTGTTGGCAATGACCCTAAGCATGGGTAGTGGCAAAGACAAATTTTGCTCCAATGTGTTTTAGATTCTTTAACCCAAACATATTCGCAGCATTTTTAAGAATTGTATCCGGATTTGTTGGCAATGACCCTAAGCATGGGTAGTGGCAAAGACAAATTTTGCTCCAATGTGTTTTAGATTCTTTAACCCAAACATATTCGCAGCATTTTTAAGAATTGTATCCGGATTTGTTGGCAATGACCCTAAGCATGGGTAGTGGCAAAGACAAATTTTGCTCCAATGTGTTTTAGATTCTTTAACCCAAACATATTCGCAGCATTTTTAAGAATTGTGTCCGAATTTGTGGGCAATGACCCAAAGCATGGGTAGTGGCAAAGACAAATTTTGCTCCAATGTGTTTTAGATTCTTTAACCCAAACATATTCGCAGCATTTTTAAGAATTGTATCCGGATTTGTGGACAATGACCCTAAGCATGGGTAGTGGCAAAGACAAATTTTGCTCCAATGTGCTTTAGATTCTTTAACCCAAACATATTCGCAGCATTTTTAAGAATTGTATCCGGATTTGTTGGCAATGGCCCTAAGCATGGGTAGTGGCAAAGACAAATTTTGCTCCAATGTGTTTTAGATTCTTTAACCCAAACATATTCGCAGCATTTTTAAGAATTGTATCCGGATTTGTTGGCAATGACCCTAAGCATAGGTAGTGGCAAAGACAAATTTTGCTCCAATGTGTTTTAGATTCTTTAACCCAAACATATTCCCAGCATTTTTAAGAATTGTATCCGGATTTGTTGGCAATGGCCCTAAGCATGGGTAGTGGCAAAGACAAATATTGCTCCAATGTGTTTTAGATTCGTTAACCCAAACATATTCGCAGCATTTTTAAGAATTGTATCCGGATTTGTTGGCAATGGCCCTAAGCATGGGTAGTGGCAAAGACAAATTTTGCTCCAATGTGTTTTAGATTCTTTAACCCAAACATATTCGCAGCATTTCTAAGAATTTTATCCGGATTTGTGAGCAATGACCCTAAGCATGGGTAGTGGCAAAGACAAATTTTGCTCCAATGTGTTTTAGATTCTTTAACCCAAACATATTCGCAGCATTTTTAAGAATTGTATCCGGATTTGTTGGCAATGACCCTAAGCATGGGTAGTGGCAAAGACAAATTTTGCTCCAATGTGTTTTAGATTCTTTAACCCAAACATATTCGCAGCATTTTTAAGAATTGTATCCGGATTTGTTGGCAATGACCCTAAGCATGGGTAGTGGCAAAGACAAATTTTGCTCCAATGTGTTTTAGATTCTTTAACCCAAACATATTCGCAGCATTTTTAAGAATTGTATCCGGATTTGTGGGCAATGACCCAAAGCATGGGTAGTGGCAAAGACAAATTTTGCTCCAATGTGTTTTAGATTCTTTAACCCAAACATATTCGCAGCATTTTTAAGAATTGTATCCGGATTTGTTGGCAATGGCCCTAAGCATGGGTAGTGGCAAAGACAAATTTTGCTCCAATGTGTTTTAGATTCGTTAACCCAAACATATTCGCAGCATTTTTAAGAATTGTATCCGGATTTGTTGGCAATGACCCTAACCATGGGTAGTGGCAAAGACAAATTTTGCTCCAATGTGTTTTAGATTCTTTAACCCAAACATATTCGCAGCATTTTTAAGAATTGTATCCGGATTTGTGGGCAATGACCCAAAGCATGGGTAGTGGCAAAGACAAATATTGCTCCAATGTGTTTTAGATTCGTTAACCCAAACATATTCGCAGCATTTTTAAGAATTGTATCCGGATTTGTTGGCAATGACCCTAAGCATGGGTAGTGGCAAAGACAAATTTTGCTCCAATGTGTTTTAGATTCTTTAACCCAAACATATTCGCAGAATTTTTAAGAATTGTATCCGGATTTGTTGGCAATGGCCCTAAGCATGGGTAGTGGCAAAGACAAATTTTGCTCCAATGTGTTTTAGATTCTTTAACCCAAACATATTCGCAGCATTTTTAAGAATTGTATCCGGATTTGTTGGCAATGACCCTAAGCATGGGTAGTGGCAAAGACAAATTTTGCTCCAATGTGTTTTAGATTCTTTAACCCAAACATATTCGCAGCATTTTTAAGAATTGTATCCGGATTTGTTGGCAATGACCCTAAGCATGGGTAGTGGCAAAGACAAATTTTGCTCCAATGTGTTTTAGATTCTTTAACCCAAACATATTCGCAGCATTTTTAAGAATTGTATCCGGATTTGTTGGCAATGGCCCTAAGCATGGGTAGTGGCAAAGACAAATTTTGCTCCAATGTGTTTTAGATTCTTTAATCCAAACATATTCGCAGTATTTTTAAGAATTGTATCCGGATTTGTTGGCAATGGCCCTAAGCATGGGTAGTGGCAAAGACAAATTTTGCTCCAATGTGTTTTAGATTCTTTAACCCAAACATATTCGCAGCATTTTTAAGATTTGTATCCGGATTTGTTGGCAATGACCCAAAGCATGGGTAGTGGCAAAGACAAATTTTGCTCAAATGTGTTTTAGATTCTTTAACCCAAACATATTCGCAGCATTTTTAAGAATTGTATCCGGATTTGTTGGCAATGACCCTAAGCATGGGTAGTGGCAAAGACAAATTTTGCTCCAATGTGTTTTAGATTCTTTAACCCAAACATATTCGCAGCATTTTTAAGAATTGTGTCCGAATTTGTGGGCAATGACCCAAAGCATGGGTAGTGGCAAAGACAAATTTTGCTCCAATGTGTTTTAGATTCTTTAACCCAAACATATTCGCAGCATTTTTAAGAATTGTATCCGGATTTGTGGACAATGACCCTAAGCATGGGTAGTGGCAAAGACACATTTTGCTCCAATGTGATTTAGATTCTTTAACCCAAACATATTCGCAGCATTTTTAAGAATTGTATCCGGATTTGTTGGCAATGGCCCTAAGCATGGGTAGTGGCAAAGACAAATTTTGCTCCAATGTGTTTTAGATTCTTTAACCCAAACATATTCGCAGCATTTTTAAGAATTGTATCCGGATTTGTTGGCAATGACCCTATGCATAGGTAGTGGCAAAGACAAATGTTGCTCCAATGTGTTTTAGATTCTTTAACCCAAACATATTCCCAGCATTTTTAAGAATTGTATCGGGATTTGTTGGCAATGGCCCTAAGCATGGGTAGTGGCAAAGACAAATATTGCTCCAATGTGTTTTAGATTCGTTAACCCAAACATATTCGCAGCATTTTTAAGAATTGTATCCGGATTTGTTGGCAATGGCCCTAAGCATGGGTAGTGGCAAAGACAAATTTTGCTCCAATGTGTTTTAGATTCTTTAACCCAAACATATTCGCAGCATTTCTAAGAATTTTATCCGGATTTGTGGACAATGACCCTAAGCATGGGTAGTGGCAAAGACAAATTTTGCTCCAATGTGTTTTAGATTCTTTAACCCAAACATATTCCCAGCATTTTTAAGAATTGTATCCGGATTTGTTGGCAATGACCCTAAGCATGGGTAGTGGCAAAGACAAATTTTGCTCCAATGTGTTTTAGATTCTTTAACCCAAACATATTCGCAGCATTTTTAAGAATTGTATCCGGATTTGTTGGCAATGACACTAAGCATGGGTAGTGGCAAAGACAAATTTTGCTCCAATGTGTTTTAGATTCTTTAACCCAAACATATTCCCAGCATTTTTAAGAAATGTATCCGGATTTGTTGGCAATGGCCCTAAGCATGGGTAGTGGCAAAAACAAATTTTGCTCCAATGTGTTTTAGATTCCTTAACCCAAACATATTCCCAGCATTTTTAAGAATTGTATCCGGATTTGTTGGCAATGGCCCTAAGCATGGGTAGTGGTAAAGACAAATTTTGCTCCAATGTGTTTTAGATTCTTTAACCCAAACATATTCGCAGCATTTTTAAGAATTGTATCCGGATTTGTGGGCAATGACCCTAAGCATGGGTAGTGGTAAAGACAAATTTTGCTCCAATGTGTTTTAGATTCTTTAACCCAAACATATTCGCAGCATTTTTAAGAATTGTATCCGGATTTGTTGGCAATGGCCGTAAGCATGGGTAGTGGCAAAAACAAATTTTGCTCCAATGTGTTTTAGATTCTTTAACCCAAACATATTCGCAGCATTTTTAAGAATTGTATCCGGATTTGTTGGCAATGGCCCTAAGCATGGGTAGTGGCAAAGACAAATTTTGCTCCAATGTGTTTTAGATTCTTTAACCCAAACATATTCGCAGCATTTTTAAGAATTGTATCCGGATTTGTTGGCAATGGCCCTAAGCATGTGTAGTGGCAAAGACAAATTTTGCTCCAATGTGTTTTAGATTCTTTAACCCAAACATATTCGCACCATTTCTAAGAATTGTATCCGGATTTGTGGGCAATGACCCTAAGCATGGGGAGTGGCAAAGACAAATTTTGCTCCAATGTGTTTTAGATTCTTTAACCCAAACATATTCGCAGCATTTTTAAGAATTGTATCCGGATTTGTTGGCAATGGCCCTAAGCATGGGTAGTGGCAAAGACAAATTTTGCTCCAATGTGTTTTAGATTCTTTAACCCAAACATATTCGCAGCATTTTTAAGAATTGTATCCGGATTTGTTGGCAATGGCCCTAAGCATGGGTAGTGGCAAAGACAAATTTTGCTCTAATGTGTTTTAGATTCTTTAACACAAACATATTCGCAGCATTTTTAAGAATTGTATCCGGATTTGTTGGCAATGGCCCTAAGCATGTGTAGTGGCAAAGACAAATTTTGCTCTAATGTGTTTTAGATTCTTTAACACAAACATATTCGCAGCATTTTTAAGAATTGTATCCGGATTTGTTGGCAATGGCCCTAAGCATAGGTAGTGGCAAAGACAAATTTTGCTCCAATGTGTTTTAGATTCTTTAACCCAAACATATTTGCAGCATTTTTAAGAATTGTATCCGGATTTGTTGGCAATGGCCCTAAGCATGTGTAGTGGCAAAGACAAATTTTGCTCTAATGTGTTTTAGATTCTTTAACCCAAACATATTCGCAGCATTTTTAAGAATTGTATCCGGATTTGTTGGCAATGGCCCTAAGCATGTGTAGTGGCAAAGACAAATTTTGCTCTAATGTGTTTTAGATTCTTTAACCCAAACATATTCGCAGCATTTTTAAGAATTGTATCCGGATTTGTTGGCAATGGCCCTAAGCATAGGTAGTGGCAAAGACAAATTTTGCTCCAATGTGTTTTAGATTCTTTAACCCAAACATATTCCCAGCATTTTTAAGAATTGTATCCGGATTTGTTGGCAATGGCCCTAAGCATGTGTAGTGGCAAAGACAAATTTTGCTCTAATGTGTTTTAGATTCTTTAACCCAAACATATTCGCAGCATTTTTAAGAATTGTATCCGGATTTGTTGGCAATGGCCCTAAGCATGTGTAGTGGCAAAGACAAATTTTGCTCTAATGTGATTTAGATTCTTTAACCCAAACATATTCGCAGCATTTTTAAGAATTGTATCCGGATTTGTTGGCAATGGCCCTAAGCATAGGTAGTGGCAAAGACAAATTTTGCTCCAATGTGTTTTAGATTCTTTAACCCAAACATATTTGCAGCATTTTTAAGAATTGTATCCGGATTTGTGGGGAATGACCCTAAGCATGGGTAGTGGCAAAGACAAATTTTGCTCCAATGTGCTTTAGATTCTTTAACCCAAACATATTCGCAGCATTTTTAAGAATTGTATCCGGATTTGTTGGCAATGGCCCTAAGCATAGGTAGTGGCAAAGACAAATTTTGCTCCAATGTGTTTTAGATTCTTTAACCCAAACATATTTGCAGCATTTTTAAGAATTGTATCCGGATTTGTGGGGAATGACCCTAAGCATGGGTAGTGGCAAAGACAAATTTTGCTCCAATGTGTTTTAGATTCTTTAACCCAAACATATTCGCAGCATTTTTAAGAATTGTATCCGGATTTGTTGGCAATGGCCCTAAGCATGGGTAGTGGCAAAGACAAATTTTGCTCTAATGTGTTTTAGATTCTTTAACCCAAACATATTCGCAGCATTTTTAAGAATTGTATCCGGATTTGTTGGCAATGGCCCTAAGCATGTGTAGTGGCAAAGACAAATTTTGCTCTAATGTGTTTTAGATTCTTTAACACAAACATATTCGCAGCATTTTTAAGAATTGTATCCGGATTTGTTGGCAATGGCCCTAAGCATAGGTAGTGGCAAAGACAAATTTTGCTCCAATGTGTTTTAGATTCTTTAACCCAAACATATTTGCAGCATTTTTAAGAATTGTATCCGGATTTGTGGGGAATGACCCTAAGCATGGGTAGTGGCAAAGACAAATTTTGCTCCAATGTGTTTTAGATTCTTTAACCCAAACATATTCGCAGCATTTTTAAGAATTGTATCCGGATTTGTTGGCAATGGCCCTAAGCATGGGTAGTGGCAAAGACAAATTTTGCTCTAATGTGTTTTAGATTCTTTAACCCAAACATATTCGCAGCATTTTTAAGAATTGTATCCGGATTTGTTGGCAATGGCCCTAAGCATGTGTAGTGGCAAAGACAAATTTTGCTCTAATGTGTTTTAGATTCTTTAACACAAACATATTCGCAGCATTTTTAAGAATTGTATCCGGATTTGTTGGCAATGGCCCTAAGCATAGGTAGTGGCAAAGACAAATTTTGCTCCAATGTGTTTTAGATTCTTTAACCCAAACATATTTGCAGCATTTTTAAGAATTGTATCCGGATTTGTGGGGAATGACCCTAAGCATGGGTAGTGGCAAAGACAAATTTTGCTCCAATGTGCTTTAGATTCTTTAACCCAAACATATTCGCAGCATTTTTAAGAATTGTATCCGGATTTGTTGGCAATGGCCCTAAGCATGTGTAGTGGCAAAGACAAATTTTGCTCTAATGTGTTTTAGATTCTTTAACACAAACATATTCGCAGCATTTTTAAGAATTGTATCCGGATTTGTTGGCAATGGCCCTAAGCATGGGTAGTGGCAAAGACAAATTTTGCTCCAATGTGTTTTAGATTCTTTAACCCAAACATATTCGCAGCATTTTTAAGAATTGTATCCGGATTGGTTGGCAATGGCCCTAAGAATGTGTAGTGGCAAAGACAAATTTTGCTCTAATGTGTTTTAGATTCTTTAACACAAACATATTCGCAGCATTTTTAAGAATTGTATCCGGATTTGTTGGCAATGGCCCTAAGCATAGGTAGTGGCAAAGACAAATTTTGCTCCAATGTGTTTTAGATTCTTTAACCCAAACATATTTGCAGCATTTTTAAGAATTGTATCCGGATTTGTGGGGAATGACCCTAAGCATGGGTAGTGGCAAAGACAAATTTTGCTCCAATGTGCTTTAGATTCTTTAACCCAAACATATTCGCAGCATTTTTAAGAATTGTATCCGGATTTGTTGGCAATGGCCCTAAGCATGGGTAGTGGCAAAGACAAATTTTGCTCTAATGCGTTTTAGATTCTGTAACCCAAACATATTCGCAGCATTTCTAAGAATTTTATCCGGATTTGTGGGCAATGACCCTAAGCATGGGTAGTGGCAAAGACAAATTTTGCTCCAATGTGTTTTAGATTCTTTAACCGAAACATATTCCCAGCATTTTTAAGAATTGTATCCGGATTTGTTGGCAATGACCCTAAGCATGGGTAGTGGCAAAGACAAATTTTGCTCCAATGTGTTTTAGATTCTTTAACCCAAACATATTCGCAGCATTTTTAAGAATTGTATCCGGATTTGTTGGCAATGACCCTAAGCATGGGTAGTGGCAAAGACAAATTTTGCTCCAATGTGTTTTAGATTCTTTAACCCAAACATATTCGCAGCATTTCTAAGAATTTTATCCGGATTTGTGGGCAATGACCCTAAGCATGGGTAGTGGCAAAGACAAATTTTGCTCCAATGTGTTTTAGATTCTTTAACCCAAACATATTCCCAGCATTTTTAAGAATTGTATCCGGATTTGTTGGCAATGACCCTAAGCATGGGTAGTGGCAAAGACAAATTTTGCTCCAATGTGTTTTAGATTCTTTAACCCAAACATATTCGCAGCATTTTTAAGAATTGTATCCGGATTTGTTGGCAATGACCCTAAGCATGGGTAGTGGCAAAGACAAATTTTGCTCCAATGTGTTTTAGATTCTTTAACCCAAACATATTCGCAGCATTTCTAAGAATTTTATCCGGATTTGTGGGCAATGACCCTAAGCATGGGTAGTGGCAAAGACAAATTTTGCTCCAATGTGTTTTAGATTCTTTAACCCAAACATATTCCCAGCATTTTTAAGAATTGTATCCGGATTTGTTGGCAATGACCCTAAGCATGGGTAGTGGCAAAGACAAATTTTGCTCTAATGTGTTTTAGATTCTTTAACCCAAACATATTCGCAGCATTTTTAAGAATTGTATCCGGATTTGTTGGCAATGACCCTAAGCATGGGTAGTGGCAAAGACAAATTTTGCTCCAATGTGTTTTAGATTCTTTAACCCAAACATATTCCCAGCATTTTTAAGAAATGTATCCGGATTTGTTGGCAATGGCCCTAAGCATGGGTAGTGGCAAAAACAAATTTTGCTCCAATGTGTTTTAGATTCTTTAACCCAAACATATTCGCAGCATTTTTAAGAATTGTATCCGGATTTGTTGGCAATGGCCCTAAGCATGGGTAGTGGCAAAGACAAATTTTGCTCCAATGTGTTTTAGATTCTTTAACCCAAACATATTCGCAGCATTTTTAAGATTTGTATCCGGATTTGTTGGCAATGACCCTAAGCATGGGTAGTGGCAAAGACAAATTTGGCTCCAATGTGTTTTAGATTCTTCAACCCAAACATATTCGCAGCATTTTTAAGATTTGTATCCGGATTTGTTGGCAATGACCCTAAGCATGGGTAGTGGCAAAGACAAATTTTGCTCCAATGTGTTTTAGATTCTTTAACCCAAACATATTCGCAGCATTTTTAAGATTTGTATCCGGATTTGTTGGCAATGACCCTAAGCATGGGTAGTGGCAAAGACAAATTTTGCTCCAATGTGTTTTAGATTCTTTAACCCAAACATATTCGCAGCATTTTTAAGAATTGTGTCCGAATTTGTGGGCAATGACCCAAAGCATGGGTAGTGGCAAAGACAAATTTTGCTCCAATGTGTTTTAGATTCTTTAACCCAAACATATTCGCAGCATTTTTAAGAATTGTATCCGGATTTGTGGACAATGACCCTAAGCATGGGTAGTGGCAAAGACAAATTTTGCTCCAATGTGCTTTAGATTCTTTAACCCAAACATATTCGCAGCATTTTTAAGAATTGTATCCGGATTTGTTGGCAATGGCCCTAAGCATGGGTAGTGGCAAAGACAAATTTTGCTCCAATGTGTTTTAGATTCTTTAACCCAAACATATTCCCAGCATTTTTAAGAATTGCATCCGGATTTGTTGGCAATGACCCTAAGCATAGGTAGTGGCAAAGACAAATTTTGCTCCAATGTGTTTTAGATTCTTTAACCCAAACATATTCCCAGCATTTTTAAGAATTGTATCCGGATTTGTTGGCAATGGCCCTAAGCATGGGTAGTGGCAAAGACAAATATTGCTCCAATGTGTTTTAGATTCGTTAACCCAAACATATTCGCAGCATTTTTAAGAATTGTATCCGGATTTGTTGGCAATGACCCTAAGCATGGGTAGTGGCAAAGACAAATTTTGCTCCAATGTGTTTTAGATTCTTTAACCCAAACATATTCGCAGCATTTCTAAGAATTTTATCCGGATTTGTGGGCAATGACCCTAAGCATGGGTAGTGGCAAAGACAAATTTTGCTCCAATGTGTTTTAGATTCTTTAACCCAAACATATTCCCAGCATTTTTAAGAATTGTATCCGGATTTGTTGGCAATGACCCTAAGCATGGGTAGTGGCAAAGACAAATTTTGCTCCAATGTGTTTTAGATTCTTTAACCCAAACATATTCGCAGCATTTTTAAGAATTGTATCCGGATTTGTTGGCAATGACCCTAAGCATGGGTAGTGGCAAAGACAAATTTTGCTCCAATGTGTTTTAGATTCTTTAACCCAAACATATTCGCAGTATTTTTAAGAATTGTATCCGGATTTGTTGGCAATGGCCCTAAGCATGAGAAGTGGCAAAGACAAATTTTGCTCCAATGTGTTTTAGATTCTTTAACCCAAACATATTCGCAGCATTTTTAAGAATGGTATCCGGATTTGTTGGCAATGGCCCTAAGCATGGGTAGTGGCAAAGACAAATTTTGCTCCAATGTGTTTTAGATTCTTTAACCCAAACATATTCGCAGCATTTTTAAGATTTGTATCCGGATTTGTTGGCAATGACCCTAAGCATGGGTAGTGGCAAAGACAAATTTGGCTCCAATGTGTTTTAGATTCTTCAACCCAAACATATTCGCAGCATTTTTAAGATTTGTATCCGGATTTGTTGGCAATGACCCTAAGCATGGGTAGTGGCAAAGACAAATTTTGCTCCAATGTGTTTTAGATTCTTTAACCCAAACATATTCGCAGCATTTTTAAGATTTGTATCCGGATTTGTTGGCAATGACCCTAAGCATGGGTAGTGGCAAAGACAAATTTTGCTCCAATGTGTTTTAGATTCTTTAACCCAAACATATTCGCAGCATTTTTAAGAATTGTATCCGGATTTGTTGGCAATGACCCTAAGCATGGGTAGTGGCAAAGACAAATTTTGCTCCAATGTGTTTTAGATTCTTTAACCCAAACATATTCGCAGCATTTTTAAGAATTGTGTCCGAATTTGTGGGCAATGACCCAAAGCATGGGTAGTGGCAAAGACAAATTTTGCTCCAATGTGTTTTAGATTCTTTAACCCAAACATATTCGCAGCATTTTTAAGAATTGTATCCGGATTTGTGGACAATGACCCTAAGCATGGGTAGTGGCAAAGACAAATTTTGCTCCGATGTGCTTTAGATTCTTTAACCCAAACATATTCGCAGCATTTTTAAGAATTGTATCCGGATTTGTTGGCAATGGCCCTAAGCATGGATAGTGGCAAAGACAAATTTTGCTCCAATGTGTTTTAGATTCTTTAACCCAAACATATTCGCAGCATTTCTAAGAATTTTATCCGGATTTGTGGACAATGACCCTAAGCATGGGTAGTGGCAAAGACAAATTTTGCTCCAATGTGTTTTAGATTCTTTAACCCAAACATATTCCCAGCATTTTTAAGAATTGTATCCGGATTTGTTGGCAATGACCCTAAGCATGGGTAGTGGCAAAGACAAATTTTGCTCCAATGTGTTTTAGATTCTTTAACCCAAATATATTCGCAGCATTTTTACGAATTGTATCCGGATTTGTTGGCAATGACCCTAAGCATGGGTAGTGGCAAAGACAAATTTTGCTCCAATGTGTTTTAGATTCTTTAACCCAAACATATTCCCAGCATTTTTAAGAAATGTATCCGGATTTGTTGGCAATGGCCCTAAGCATGGGTAGTGGCAAAAACAAATTTCGCTCCAATGTGTTTTAGATTCCTTAACCCAAACATATTCGCAGCATTTTTAAGAATTGTATCCGGATTTGTGGGCAATGACCCTAAGCATGGGTAGTGGCAAAGACAAATTTTGCTCCAATGTGTTTTAGATTCTTTAACCCAAACATATTCGCAGCATTTTTAAGAATTGTATCCGGATTTGTTGGCAATGGCCCTAAGCATGGGTAGTGGCAAAGACAAATTTTGCTCCAATGTGTTTTAGATTCTTTAACCCAAACATATTCGCACCATTTCTAAGAATTGTATCCGGATTTGTGTGCAATGACCCTAAGCATGGGGAGTGGCAAAGACAAATTTTGCTCCAATGTGCTTTAGATTCTTTAACCCAAACATATTCGCAGCATTTTTAAGAATTGTATCCGGATTTGTTGGCAATGGCCCTAAGCATGTGTAGTGGCAAAGACAAATTTTGCTCCAATGTGTTTTAGATTCTTTAACCCAAACATATTCGCACCATTTCTAAGAATTGTATCCGGATTTGTGGGCAATGACCCTAAGCATGCGGAGTGGCAAAGACAAATTTTGCTCCAATGTGCTTTAGATTCTTTAACCCAAACATATTCGCAGCATTTTTAAGAATTGTATCCGGATTTGTTGGCAATGGCCCTAAGCATGGGTAGTGGCAAAGACAAATTTTGCTCCAATGTGTTTTAGATTCTTTAACCCAAACATATTTGCAGCATTTTTAAGAATTGTATCCGGATTTGTGGGCAATGACCCTAAGCATAGGTAGTGGCAAAGACAAATTTGGCTCCAATGTGTTTTAGATTCTTTAACCCAAACATATTTGCAGCATTTTTAAGAATTGTATCCGGATTTGTGGGGAATGACCCTAAGCATGGGTAGTGGCAAAGACAAATTTTGCTCCAATGTGCTTTAGATTCTTTAACCCAAACATATTCGCAGCATTTTTAAGAATTGTATCCGGATTTGTTGGCAATGGCCCTAAGCATGGGTAGTGGCAAAGACAAATTTTGCTCCAATGTGTTTTAGATTCTTTAACCCAAACATATTCGCACCATTTCTAAGAATTGTATCCGGATTTGTGGGCAATGACCCTAAGCATGGGTAGTGGCAAAGACAAATTTTGCTCCAATGTGTTTTAGATTCTTTAACCCAAACATATTCGCAGCATTTTTAAGAATTGTATCCGGATTTGTTGGCAATGGCCCTAAGCATGGGTAGTGGCAAAGACAAATTTTGCTCCAATGTGCTTTAGATTCTTTAACCCAAACATATTCGCAGCATTTTTAAGAATTGTATCCGGATTTGTTGGCAATGGCCCTAAGCATGGGTAGTGGCAAAGACAAATTTTGCTCCAATGTGTTTTAGATTCTTTAACCCAAACATATTCGCAGCATTTTTAAGAATTGTATCCGGATTTGTTGGCAATGACCCTAAGCATGGGTAGTGGCAAAGACAAATTTTGCTCCAATGTGTTTTAGATTCTTTAACCCAAACATATTCGCAGCATTTTTAAGAATGGTATCCGGATTTGTTGGCAATGGCCCTAAGCATGGGTAGTGGCAAAGACAAATTTTGCTCCAATGTGTTTTAGATTCTTTAACCCAAACATATTCGCAGCATTTTTAAGATTTGTATCCGGATTTGTTGGCAATGACCCTAAGCATGGGTAGTGGCAAAGACAAATTTGGCTCCAATGTGTTTTAGATTCTTCAACCCAAACATATTCGCAGCATTTTTAAGATTTGTATCCGGATTTGTTGGCAATGACCCTAAGCATGGGTAGTGGCAAAGACAAATTTTGCTCCAATGTGTTTTAGATTCTTTAACCCAAACATATTCGCAGCATTTTTAAGATTTGTATCCGGATTTGTTGGCAATGACCCTAAGCATGGGTAGTGGCAAAGACAAATTTTGCTCCAATGTGTTTTAGATTCTTTAACCCAAACATATTCCCAGCATTTTTAAGAATTGTATCCGGATTTGTTGGCAATGACCCTAAGCATGGGTAGTGGCAAAGACAAATTTTGCTCCAATGTGTTTTAGATTCTTTAACCCAAACATATTCGCAGCATTTTTAAGAATTGTGTCCGAATTTGTGGGCAATGACCCAAAGCATGGGTAGTGGCAAAGACAAATTTTGCTCCAATGTGTTTTAGATTCTTTAACCCAAACATATTCGCAGCATTTTTAAGAATTGTATCCGGATTTGTGGACAATGACCCTAAGCATGGGTAGTGGCAAAGACAAATTTTGCTCCGATGTGCTTTAGATTCTTTAACCCAAACATATTCGCAGCATTTTTAAGAATTGTATCCGGATTTGTTGGCAATGGCCCTAAGCATGGATAGTGGCAAAGACAAATTTTGCTCCAATGTGTTTTAGATTCTTTAACCCAAACATATTCGCAGCATTTCTAAGAATTTTATCCGGATTTGTGGACAATGACCCTAAGCATGGGTAGTGGCAAAGACAAATTTTGCTCCAATGTGTTTTAGATTCTTTAACCCAAACATATTCCCAGCATTTTTAAGAATTGTATCCGGATTTGTTGGCAATGACCCTAAGCATGGGTAGTGGCAAAGACAAATTTTGCTCCAATGTGTTTTAGATTCTTTAACCCAAATATATTCGCAGCATTTTTACGAATTGTATCCGGATTTGTTGGCAATGACCCTAAGCATGGGTAGTGGCAAAGACAAATTTTGCTCCAATGTGTTTTAGATTCTTTAACCCAAACATATTCCCAGCATTTTTAAGAAATGTATCCGGATTTGTTGGCAATGGCCCTAAGCATGGGTAGTGGCAAAAACAAATTTCGCTCCAATGTGTTTTAGATTCCTTAACCCAAACATATTCGCAGCATTTTTAAGAATTGTATCCGGATTTGTGGGCAATGACCCTAAGCATGGGTAGTGGCAAAGACAAATTTTGCTCCAATGTGTTTTAGATTCTTTAACCCAAACATATTCGCAGCATTTTTAAGAATTGTATCCGGATTTGTTGGCAATGGCCCTAAGCATGGGTAGTGGCAAAGACAAATTTTGCTCCAATGTGTTTTAGATTCTTTAACCCAAACATATTCGCACCATTTCTAAGAATTGTATCCGGATTTGTGTGCAATGACCCTAAGCATGGGGAGTGGCAAAGACAAATTTTGCTCCAATGTGCTTTAGATTCTTTAACCCAAACATATTCGCAGCATTTTTAAGAATTGTATCCGGATTTGTTGGCAATGGCCCTAAGCATGTGTAGTGGCAAAGACAAATTTTGCTCCAATGTGTTTTAGATTCTTTAACCCAAACATATTCGCACCATTTCTAAGAATTGTATCCGGATTTGTGGGCAATGACCCTAAGCATGCGGAGTGGCAAAGACAAATTTTGCTCCAATGTGCTTTAGATTCTTTAACCCAAACATATTCGCAGCATTTTTAAGAATTGTATCCGGATTTGTTGGCAATGGCCCTAAGCATGGGTAGTGGCAAAGACAAATTTTGCTCCAATGTGTTTTAGATTCTTTAACCCAAACATATTTGCAGCATTTTTAAGAATTGTATCCGGATTTGTGGGCAATGACCCTAAGCATAGGTAGTGGCAAAGACAAATTTGGCTCCAATGTGTTTTAGATTCTTTAACCCAAACATATTTGCAGCATTTTTAAGAATTGTATCCGGATTTGTGGGGAATGACCCTAAGCATGGGTAGTGGCAAAGACAAATTTTGCTCCAATGTGCTTTAGATTCTTTAACCCAAACATATTCGCAGCATTTTTAAGAATTGTATCCGGATTTGTTGGCAATGGCCCTAAGCATGGGTAGTGGCAAAGACAAATTTTGCTCCAATGTGTTTTAGATTCTTTAACCCAAACATATTCGCACCATTTCTAAGAATTGTATCCGGATTTGTGGGCAATGACCCTAAGCATGGGTAGTGGCAAAGACAAATTTTGCTCCAATGTGTTTTAGATTCTTTAACCCAAACATATTCGCAGCATTTTTAAGAATTGTATCCGGATTTGTTGGCAATGGCCCTAAGCATGGGTAGTGGCAAAGACAAATTTTGCTCCAATGTGCTTTAGATTCTTTAACCCAAACATATTCGCAGCATTTTTAAGAATTGTATCCGGATTTGTTGGCAATGGCCCTAAGCATGGGTAGTGGCAAAGACAAATTTTGCTCCAATGTGTTTTAGATTCTTTAACCCAAACATATTCGCAGCATTTTTAAGAATTGTATCCGGATTTGTTGGCAATGACCCTAAGCATGGGTAGTGGCAAAGACAAATTTTGCTCCAATGTGTTTTAGATTCTTTAACCCAAACATATTCGCAGCATTTTTAAGAATTGTATCCGGATTTGTTGGCAATGACCCTAAGCATGGGTAGTGGCAAAGACAAATTTTGCTCCAATGTGTTTTAGATTCTTTAACCCAAACATATTCCCAGCATTTTTAAGAAATGTATCCGGATTTGTTGGCAATGGCCCTAAGCATGGGTAGTGGCAAAGACAAATTTTGCTCCAATGTGTTTTAGATTCTTTAACCCAAACATATTCGCAGCATTTTTAAGAATTGTATCCGGATTTGTTGGCAATGACCCTAAGCATGGGTAGTGGCAAAGACAAATTTTGCTCCAATGTGTTTTAGATTCTTTAACCCAAACATATTCGCAGCATTTTTAAGAATTGTATCCGGATTTGTTGGCAATGACCCTAAGCATGGGTAGTGGCAAAGACAAATTTTGCTCCAATGTGTTTTAGATTCTTTAACCCAAACATATTCCCAGCATTTTTAAGAAATGTATCCGGATTTGTTGGCAATGGCCCTAAGCATGGGTAGTGGCAAAGACAAATTTTGCTCCAATGTGTTTTAGATTCTTTAACCCAAACATATTCGCAGCATTTTTAAGAATTGTATCCGGATTTGTTGGCAATGACCCTAAGCATGGGTAGTGGCAAAGACAAATTTTGCTCCAATGTGTTTTAGATTCTTTAACCCAAACATATTCGCAGCATTTTTAAGATTTGTATCCGGATTTGTTGGCATTGACCCTAAGCATGTGTAGTGGCAAAGACAAATTTTGCTCCAATGTGTTTTAGATTCTTTAACCCAAACATATTCGCAGCATTTTTAAGAATTGTATCCGGATTTGTTGGCAATGACCCTAAGCATGGGTAGTGGCAAAGACAAATTTTGCTCCAATGTGTTTTAGATTCTTTAACCCAAACATATTCGCAGCATTTTTAAGAATTGTGTCCGAATTTGTGGGCAATGACCCAAAGCATGGGTAGTGGCAAAGACAAATTTTGCTCCAATGTGTTTTAGATTCTTTAACCCAAACATATTCGCAGCATTTTTAAGAATTGTATCCGGATTTGTGGACAATGACCCTAAGCATGGGTAGTGGCAAAGACAAATTTTGCTCCAATGTGCTTTAGATTCTTTAACCCAAACATATTCGCAGCATTTTTAAGAATTGTATCCGGATTTGTTGGCAATGGCCCTAAGCATGGGTAGTGGCAAAGACAAATTTTGCTCCAATGTGTTTTAGATTCTTTAACCCAAACATATTCGCACCATTTCTAAGAATTGTATCCGGATTTGTGGGCAATGACCCTAAGCATGGGTAGTGGCAAAGACAAATTTTGCTCCAATGTGTTTTAGATTCTTTAACCCAAACATATTCGCAGCATTTTTAAGAATTGTATCCGGATTTGTTGGCAATGGCCCTAAGCATGGGTAGTGGCAAAGACAAATTTTGCTCCAATGTGCTTTAGATTCTTTAACCCAAACATATTCGCAGCATTTTTAAGAATTGTATCCGGATTTGTTGGCAATGGCCCTAAGCATGGGTAGTGGCAAAGACAAATTTTGCTCCAATGTGTTTTAGATTCTTTAACCCAAACATATTCGCAGCATTTTTAAGAATTGTATCCGGATTTGTTGGCAATGGCCCTAAGCATGGGTAGTGGCAAAGACAAATTTTGCTCTAATGTGTTTTAGATTCTTTAACACAAACATATTCGCAGCATTTTTAAGAATTGTATCCGGATTTGTTGGCAATGACCCTAAGCATAGGTAGTGGCAAAGACAAATTTGGCTCCAATGTGTTTTAGATTCTTTAACCCAAACATATTTGCAGCATTTTTAAGAATTGTATCCGGATTTGTGGGGAATGACCCTAAGCATGGGTAGTGGCAAAGACAAATTTTGCTCCAATGTGCTTTAGATTCTTTAACCCAAACATATTCGCAGCATTTTTAAGAATTGTATCCGGATTTGTTGGCAATGGCCCTAAGCATGAGTAGTGGCAAAGACAAATTTTGCTCCAATGTGTTTTAGATTCTTTAACCCAAACATATTCGCAGCATTTCTAAGAATTTTATCCGGATTTGTGGGCAATGACCCTAAGCATGGGTAGTGGCAAAGACAAATTTTGCGCCAATGTGTTTTAGATTCTTTAACCCAAACATATTCCCAGCATTTTTAAGAATTGTATCCGGATTTGTTGGCAATGACCCTAAGCATGGGTAGTGGCAAAGACAAATTTTGCTCCAATGTGTTTTAGATTCTTTAACCCAAACATATTCGCAGCATTTTTAAGAATTGTATCCGGATTTGTTGGCAATGACCCTAAGCATGGGTAGTGGCAAAGACAAATTTTGCTCCAATGTGTTTTAGATTCTTTAACCCAAACATATTCCCAGCATTTTTAAGAAATGTATCCGGATTTGTTGGCAATGGCCCTAAGCATGGGTAGTGGCAAAGACAAATTTTGCTCCAATGTGTTTTAGATTCTTTAACCCAAACATATTCGCAGCATTTTTAAGAATTGTATCCGGATTTGTTGGCAATGACCCTAAGCATGGGTAGTGGCAAAAACAAATTTTGCTCCAATGTGTTTTAGATTCTTTAACCCAAACATATTCGCAGCATTTTTAAGATTTGTATCCGGATTTGTTGGCATTGACCCTAAGCATGGGTAGTGGCAAAGACAAATTTTGCTCCAATGTGTTTTAGATTCTTTAACCCAAACATATTCGCAGCATTTTTAAGAATTGTATCCGGATTTGTGGGCAATGACCCAAAGCATGTGTAGTGGCAAAGACAAATTTTGCTCCAATGTGTTTTAGATTCTTTAACCCAAACATATTCGCAGCATTTTTAAGAATTGTATCCGGATTTGTTGGCAATGACCCTAAGCATGGGTAGTGGCAAAGACAAATTTTGCTCCAATGTGTTTTAGATTCTTTAACCCAAACATATTCGCAGCATTTTTAAGAATCGTGTCCGAATTTGTGGGCAATGACCCAAAGCATGGGTAGTGGCAAAGACAAATTTTGCTCCAATGTGTTTTAGATTCTTTAACCCAAACATATTCGCAGCATTTTTAAGAATTGTATCCGGATTTGTGGACAATGACCCTAAGCATGTGTAGTGGCAAAGACAAATTTTGCTCCAATGTGCTTTAGATTCTTTAACCCAAACATATTCGCAGCATTTTTAAGAATTGTATCCGGATTTGTTGGCAATGGCCCTAAGCATGGGTAGTGGCAAAGACAAATTTTGCTCCAATGTGTTTTAGATTCTTTAACCCAAACATATTCGCAGCATTTTTAAGTATTGTATCCGGGTTTGTTGGCAATGACCCTAAGCATAGGTAGTGGCAAAGACAAATTTTGCTCCAATGTGTTTTAGATTCTTTAACCCAAACATATTCCCAGCATTTTTAAGAATTGTATCCGGATTTGTTGGCAATGGCCCTAAGCATGGGTAGTGGCAAAGACAAATATTGCTCCAATGTGTTTTAGATTCTTTAACCCAAACATATTCGCAGCATTTTTAAGAATTGTATCCGGATTTGTTGGCAATGGCCCTAAGCATGGGTAGTGGCAAAGACAAATTTTGCTCCAATGTGTTTTAGATTCTTTAACCCAAACATATTCGCAGCATTTTTAAGAATTGTATCCGGATTTGTTGGCAATGGCCCTAAGCATGGGTAGTGGCAAAGTCAAATTTTGCTCTAATGTGTTTTAGATTCTTTAACACAAACATATTCGCAGCATTTTTAAGAATTGTATCCGGATTTGTTGGCAATGACCCTAAGCATAGGTAGTGGCAAAGACAAATTTTGCTCCAATGTGTTTTAGATTCTTTAACCCAAACATATTTGCAGCATTTTTAAGAATTGTATCCGGATTTGTTGGCAATGACCCTAAGCATGGGTAGTGGCAAAGACAAATTTTGCTCCAATGTGTTTTAGATTCTTTAACCCAAACATATTCCCAGCATTTTTAAGAAATGTATCCGGATTTGTTGGCAATGGCCCTAAGCATGGGTAGTGGCAAAAACAAATTTTGCTCCAATGTGTTTTAGATTCCTTAACCCAAACATATTCGCAGCATTTTTAAGAATTGTATCCGGATTTGTGGGCAATGACCCTAAGCATGGGTAGTGGCAAAGACAAATTTTGCTCCAATGTGTTTTAGATTCTTTAACCCAAACATATTCCCAGCATTTTTAAGAATTGTATCCGGATTTGTTGGCAATGGCCCTAAGCATGGGTAGTGGCAAAGACAAATTTTGCTCCAATGTGTTTTAGATTCTTTAACCCAAACCTATTCGCAGCATTTTTAAGAATTGTATCCGGATTTGTGGGCAATGACCCTAAGCATGGGTAGTGGCAAAGACAAATTTTGCTCCAATGTGTTTTAGATTCTTTAACCCAAACATATTCGCAGCATTTTTAAGAATTGTATCCGGATTTGTTGGCAATGGCCGTAAGCATGGGTAGTGGCAAAAACAAATTTTGCTCCAATGTGTTTTAGATTCTTTAACCCAAACATATTCGCAGCATTTTTAAGAATAGTATCCGGATTTGTTGGCAATGGCCCTAAGCATGGGTAGTGGCAAAGACAAATTTTGCTACAATGTGTTTTAGATTCTTTAACCCAAACATATTCGCAGCATTTTTAAGAATTGTATCCGGATTTGTTGGCAATGGCCCTAAGCATGTGTAGTGGCAAAGACAAATTTTGCTCCAATGTGTTTTAGATTCTTTAACCCAAACATATTCGCACCATTTCTAAGAATTGTATCCGGATTTGTGGGCAATGACCCTAAGCATGGGGAGTGGCAAAGACAAATTTTGCTCCAATGTGTTTTAGATTCTTTAACCCAAACATATTCGCAGCATTTTTAAAAATTGTATCCGGATTTGTTGGCAATGGCCCTAAGCATGGGTAGTGGCAAAGACAAATTTTGCTCCAATGTGTTTTAGATTCTTTAACCCAAACATATTCGCAGCATTTTTAAGAATTGTATCCGGATTTGTTGGCAATGGCCCTAAGCATGGGTAGTGGCAAAGACAAATTTTGCTCCAATGTGCTTTAGATTCTTTAACCCAAACATATTTGCAGCATTTTTAAGAATTGTATCCGGATTTGTGGGGAATGACCCTAAGCATGGGTAGTGGCAAAGACAAATTTTGCTCCAATGTGTTTTAGATTCTTTAACCCAAACATATTCGCAGCATTTTTAAGAATTGTATCCGGATTTGTTGGCAATGGCCCTAAGCATGGGTAGTGGCAAAGACAAATTTTGCTCTAATGTGTTTTAGATTCTTTAACACAAACATATTCGCAGCATTTTTAAGAATTGTATCCGGATTTGTTGGCAATGGCCCTAAGCATGGGTAGTGGCAAAGACAAATTTTGCTCTAATGTGTTTTAGATTCTTTAACACAAACATATTCGCAGCATTTTTAAGAATTGTATCCGGATTTGTTGGCAATGGCCCTAAGCATGTGTAGTGGCAAAGACAAATTTTGCTCTAATGTGTTTTAGATTCTTTAACACAAACATATTCGCAGCATTTTTAAGAATTGTATCCGGATTTGTTGGCAATGGCCCTAAGCATTGGTAGTGGCAAAGACAAATTTTGCTCTAATGTGTTTTAGATTCTTTAACACAAACATATTCGCAGCATTTTTAAGAATTGTATCCGGATTTGTTGGCAATGGCCCTAAGCATGTGTAGTGGCAAAGACAAATTTTGCTCTAATGTGTTTTAGATTCTTTAACACAAACATATTCGCAGCATTTTTAAGAATTGTATCCGGATTTGTTGGCAATGGCCCTAAGCATAGGTAGTGGCAAAGACAAATTTTGCTCCAATGTGTTTTAGATTCTTTAACCCAAACATATTTGCAGCATTTTTAAGAATTGTATCCGGATTTGTGGGGAATGACCCTAAGCATGGGTAGTGGCAAAAACAAATTTTGCTCCAATGTGCTTTAGATTCTTTAACCCAAACATATTCGCAGCATTTTTAAGAATTGTATCCGGATTTGTTGGCAATGGCCCTAAGCATGGGTAGTGGCAAAGACAAATTTTGCTCCAATGTGTTTTAGATTCTTTAACCCAAACATATTCGCAGCATTTCTAAGAATTTTATCCGGATTTGTGGGCAATGACCCTAAGCATGGGTAGTGGCAAAGACAAATTTTGCGCCAATGTGTTTTAGATTCTTTAACCCAAACATATTCCCAGCATTTTTAAGAATTGTATCCGGATTTGTTGGCAATGACCCTAAGCATGGGTAGTGGCAAAGACAAATTTTGCTCCAATGTGTTTTAGATTCTTTAACCCAAACATATTCGCAGCATTTTTAAGAATTGTATCCGGATTTGTTGGCAATGACCCTAAGCATGGGTAGTGGCAAAGACAAATTTTGCTCCAATGTGTTTTAGATTCTTTAACCCAAACATATTCCCAGCATTTTTAAGAAATGTATCCGGATTTGTTGGCAATGGCCCTAAGCATGGGTAGTGGCAAAAACAAATTTTGCTCCAATGTGTTTTAGATTCCTTAACCCAAACATATTCGCAGCATTTTTAAGAATTGTATCCGGATTTGTGGGCAATGACCCTAAGCATGGGTAGTGGCAAAGACAAATTTTGCTCCAATGTGTTTTAGATTCTTTAACCCAAACATATTCGCAGCATTTTTAAGAATTGTATCCGGATTTGTTGGCAATGGCCCTAAGCATGGGTAGTGGCAAAGACAAATTTTGCTCCAATGTGTTTTAGATTCTTTAACCCAAACATATTCGCAGCATTTTTAAGAATTGTATCCGGATTTGTGGGCAATGACCCTAAGCATGGGTAGTGGCAAAGACAAATTTTGCTCCAATGTGTTTTAGATTCTTTAACCCAAACATATTCGCAGCATTTTTAAGAATTGTATCCGGATTTGTTGGCAATGGCCGTAAGCATGGGTAGTGGCAAAGACAAATTTTGCTCCAATGTGTTTTAGATTCTTTAACCCAAACATATTCGCAGCATTTTTAAGAATTGTATCCGGATTTGTTGGCAATGGCCCTAAGCATGGGTAGTGGCAAAGACAAATTTTGCTCCAATGTGTTTTAGATTCTTTAACCCAAACATATTCGCAGCATTTTTAAGAATTGTATCCGGATTTGTTGGCAATGGCCCTAAGCATGTGTAGTGGCAAAGACAAATTTTGCTCCAATGTGTTTTAGATTCTTTAACCCAAACATATTCGCAGCATTTCTAAGAATTGTATCCGGATTTGTGGGCAATGACCCTAAGCATGGGGAGTGGCAAAGACAAATTTTGCTCCAATGTGTTTTAGATTCTTTAACCCAAACATATTCGCAGCATTTTTAAGAATTGTATCCGGATTTGTTGGCAATGGCCCTAAGCATGGGTAGTGGCAAAGACAAATTTTGCTCCAATGTGTTTTAGATTCTTTAACCCAAACATATTCCCAGCATTTTTAAGAATTGTATCCGGATTTGTTGGCAATGACCCTAAGCATGGGTAGTGGCAAAGACAAATTTTGCTCCAGTGTGTTTTAGATTCTTTAACCCAAACATATTCCCAGCATTTTTAAGAATTGTATCCGGATTTGTTGGCAATGACCCTAAGCATGGGTAGTGGCAATGACAAATTTTGCTCCAATGTGTTTTAGATTCTTTAACCCAAACATATTCGCAGCATTTTTAAGAATTGTATCCGGATTTGTGGGCAATGACCCTAAGCATGGGTAGTGGCAAAGACAAATTTTGCTCCAATGTGTTTTAGATTCTTTAACCCAAACATATTCGCAGCATTTTTAAGAATTGTATCCGGATTTGTTGGCAATGGCCCTAAGCATGGGTAGTGGCAAAGACAAATTTTGCTCCAATGTGTTTTAGATTCTTTAACCCAAACATATTCGCAGCATTTTTAAGAATTGTATCCGGATTTGTTGGCAATGGCCCTAAGCATGGGTAGTGGCAAAGACAAATTTTGCTCCAATGTGTTTTAGATTCTTTAACCCAAACATATTCGCAGCATTTTAAGAATTGTATCCTAATGTTGTTTGTATTTTTGCAATGAAACATGACGCACTACACACGTTATTACTTCGTATGACCATTCCACGAAGTCGATCCTTGCAGATTGACCACAGACTCACTATTGGATTTAAATCAGAGGAGTTTCCGTGCCAGTCTATATTACTTTGATTTGCTCACTGGTAAGGCTTGCCAGTATGTTCATGAACGTTACAATTTTTATACGCTTCCTTCGAGTAATGTACATCACAGACAATGGCCAATCAACAGTCGAAACAATAGTGTCTGGGCGTGATAAAAATCTGATATAATCTCGGATGCCGAAATATTTTTCAAGGCCAAAGAAATTTCATCACACACCCGGAAAACAGATTCATATTACTGCACCCCACTGAAAATGACCTAATCTAAGGAAAGAAATAGAAATCGATTACACCCTGTCACTCCAGTGGGTTTAAAACTGATCGTATGGTGAAAAAGAGGAAACTAATGCGGTTGTTTCAAATAATTTACACAAGGGTTTGAGAGTTTTTATTTTCTTAACAAAATCATCAACTTCAGCATGTGATTTCGAATTATCTGTATAAAATAGGCGGTTTATACATCTTCCATATATTGTTTTTTTAATTAAATTCAATTGAATGCGGAATAAGAAATACAGAAAAGAATAGGGCAAAACATGAGTTTCAATTATGTTCAAGTTTTCAATATGCTGCTTATGCGACGTAATTAGCCAATAGCCTTTCTATAATAGATAAATTATTATTATTATTATCGTCACTATTATTATTGTTGTTGTTGTTTTTGTTTTTTATTTCCTTTGATTCCTGGTGTATTCTGATTTCTTTCTGTGTCCCGCCCAGAGACCTATGGTCAGAAATGGCATTTTCCACCGACCAATTAAAAATGACATTTTCCACTTAGAAATTAAGAAACCCTGAAAAACATATTTTACATAGATAAAACCCTTCGTAAGGTATGAGCTATACTATATTATTATTATTATTATTATTATTATTATTATTATTATTATTATTATTATTATTATTTGCTTTGATTTATGCTGTATACTCATTTTCCTGCTCGCTCCGAAACCAGAGACCTGAGGTCAGAAATGGCTTCATGAAATTTTCCACTGATCATTTTTGTAAAAAAGAAACTAACATCACAAACTTTTCCATATCTTCGTAATGTGTTAGCTGTATTTGGGAGTACATTTTTTGTATTTCTTTAAGGCATTGGCTATATGGAATTCCTTTTACGAATCTATCGAAATATTTTCCAATACAACTGAATTTTCACTTCAAGATCATTTTATTTTGATAGCTGTTTGAAAACCTTTAAGATACATTAAAATCTGCAGGGACTGTCATATCAATAAAATAAACACATTCTGTTTTTGTGCTATTTGATCACGGTGTCTGGGCGATTAGCATTGATTGTTCTCTTCATGCGTATTGTAAAGTCCCATAAAATTGTTACCGCTCCTATGTCTGTAACCGGGTCTGGGTGATGTTCATACCAGTTTCTTGCAGTTTCCCTCCCGTAAAAGTTTCATATTTTGCAGTGCACAAATTGGCCTACTCTATTATTATTATTATTATTATTATTATTATTATTATTATTATTATTATTATTATTATTCCTTTGATTTTTAGTGTATACTCATTTCCTTCCGGGTCCCAACCAGAGACCTAAGGTCAGAAATGACATCATGCTATTTTTCACTGAGCACTTTTGTTATGAAAAAAATCATGCACATGTTATATAGATAAAGCCCTTTGTAAAATGTGAGCAGTACTTGTGAGTATAATCTTTTGTATTTCTTTAAGGTCTGCACTACCAGGAATTCCTTAAATGAGACTATCGGAAACTTTTATTATTATTATTATTATTATTTCTTCCTTTGATTTCTGTTGTACACCCATTTCCTTGTGGTTCCCAACTGGAGCCCTAGGTTTAGAAATGGCATAATAGAATTTTCTCTGATTTTTTTTAAATGTAAGAGCACACACATCTTATATTGATAAAGCTCTTCGTAAGGTGTGAGCCTTACTTTTCAGAAAAAAAGAAATGTATTTCTTTAATGCATGGGCTACCAGACATCCCTTCGATGAGTCTATCGGAACCTTTTCCAACCAAAACGACGGCTCCAAACACAACTGGATTTATTGATGACTTCATGCGCCACATATTTTAACACATTTTTGTTTTTGTCTTTGATCACAGCGTCTGAGAAGGAAGCTGTTAAAATATAACGAATTAATAACGAGTTGTAAAAACAATGGATGAAAATCAAGCCGTTTACCAATCGAGGTGCGTGTAAGGGGTTTTGCTGCAAGGTCTCTATGCAAAGCCCTAACTGATATTGGCTTAGCAGGTGCTAACAAAAGAAAGGCGATTCGGACCATAACTAATACAGCAGAAAGGACAGCAAGATGGTTATGGATTAAGCGTGATAGCTCTTGGACTACAAAGTAAAATTATTTAGCCAGTTAAATCTGTAAATAATTATTATATAATTGTAACATGGCAATAATATAATCATCGTTTTTTTGTTTATATATATATATATATATTTAAATACATGACTTGATTTGTACAGGTACAGTCAAGGAACATATCATGTCAGTTGGTAGATTGTGTTATTTGTAAATATATTGTTTTTATGTTAAACCCATTTTATACGCGGTAGTTTTAAGTTACTAGTTACCTTTAGCGGTTTTGGCGCGATCCATCTCGGAAGACTGTTTTCTATTATTCTCTTTTTCTTTTTTTTAACTTTATATTTATACGAGCTTTTCGCATTTTGTATATTTTAATCGGAATCATAACACGTACATAATGTATTTATAGAGTTTTTTTCTCTCCATTTTTGCTATAAATCGTTTGTATATTATTTTTACTTCATCTTATTAGTTTGTTATCGGTTTTAAGCGATTCATATATATATATGTATGTATGTATGTATGTATATACATATATATACATATATATATATATATATATATGTGTGTGTGTGTGTGTGTGTGTGTGTGTGTGTGTGTGTGTGTGTGTGTGTGTGTGTGTGTGTGTGTGTGTAATGTGAAGTTCAATACTTAATATATTCCAGGAGTATTTTGTAGTCTATTGTATTTAAACGACTTTAAATTTGTAAATAGTTTTAAATCAATGTTAAGGAATGTTGTGTTGCTTATTTTACTTTTTTATTTTATTTTTCATTTTATTTTTGTGTGTACAGGAAAAGAAATATACTCCATGTTCATGGACAATTATTTAAATTTAGTGAATATATCCATTTAAAGTTAACCTGTAATAAATTTTAAGATCGGGCTAAGCGATAAAATGTGATAGTAAGGTTGAGTTTAAGTCCCCCCCACAAAAAGGCACAAATAAAATACAAACGGCAAATATTTAAACGATACAATACTTAGGGAAGGGATTAAACTTAGGAATGTTAAGATTACCTCCTCTGTTATCCTTTGAAACTGCTATCCACCAAAAGAAAAGAAGCAAGTCCCCACCGCGGGCCATTTAAAAGTTAATAGTTCGCGCAGCGGATTGGTTGTACAAACATCCAATCAGATGTGCGGAATACGTGGTCTTTCTTCGTCTAATTCTTTAAAAAGGCCAGAGTAATTGTTAGCGTTTCACTGTGAGGGGAAATCAGGGATTGATCTCCCATGATTGGGTCGATTTGGTGATGGGGAGTATGATACTGAAAGATCCGAAACTCCCGGATAAACCAAGTCAAAACATCACTGACGACCCCCTCGGTCGCCTACTTAAAAGCGTACTTTTGAATTATTCTTTCTACTGTTTTAACAGTGACATCCGGGAACAGACCGGATGACGATCCAG
This sequence comes from Acanthosepion esculentum, assembly GCA_964036315.1. Lineage (NCBI taxonomy): Eukaryota > Metazoa > Mollusca > Cephalopoda > Sepiida > Sepiidae > Acanthosepion > Acanthosepion esculentum. The sequence continues at coordinate 118,206,937 of OZ038480.1, forward strand.
GAATAGACATTAAGAAATTGGAAAGCCAATTGACGGTGAGGAGAGACCACAAAATAGTATTTCTGGGCTAGCAACCCGACTTACGCAACTCTGGAAACGCTACAGAAACTCATGCGAATAAATACCCCCAGGGGATCCCGAGAGGGGGTAGAATGAGATCCCCATTATGCCGGATGAAACGGAAACGAATCAAGCTACGTATTTACGGACAACGAGACTGATATGCCCATGTGGAAAGATGTGCAAAAATATGCGTGTCCTAAAAATCCATCAGACAAAAATGAAGTGTCAGGTGCGGTCGAACCAACAGCAGCGCGCAGGAATTTTTCCTGGTGAGACGCAGGAGGCGCAGGGCCGGGAAGCTCACCACAGTGCCCAGTCCCTCCAAGCAGAGGTTCAAGTAGAGCCTGATACTCCATTTCGAAGAAAGATAAAATGGCCCCAAGCCAGTAATAAACACGCCTGGCACGAATTCGACGTGGACATCAGCGAGATCCTTGAAATAACATCAAGAGGTTCGGTGGATAAACGACTAACGACAATGTCCAAAATCATCACTAGTTATGCAGCAGGGAAATTTGGATATGAGGAGCGGAGGGAAAAGGAAAGTATTAGCAAAGAAAATAGAAGGGAATTAAAAATTAAACAATTTAGGTCGGAGCTAAAATCTCTTCGGAAACAATATAAAATCGCGAAACCCGAAGAAAGACAACCCTTACGGGTGCTTCGAGACCTAATTCGTTTAAAAATTAAGTATTTACGTAGAGCAGAATGGCATAGACGAATGAGGAAAGAAAGGGCGAAGAAACGGATGGCATTTCTCTCTAATCTATTCAATTTTACAAAGAAGCTGTTAGGGGAAAATCGAAGTGGTCACTTGGAGAGTACCCCCAGTGAAATTAATGCTTCCCTACAAGAAACTCTGAGTGATCCAAACAGACAGCTAGACCTTATAGAAAATCCTAATACATCATCAATGCCTGATTACTAATTTCTTAAATTTATTGTTGGTAATAAATTTTTACAAAATATTTATGGTATTAAAACCTATTTTTACACTCTCATAGTGTTTTGACCCCAGCTTGAGGGTTAACCATTTGCCTGTAGTTTGGATCCTAACGAGTGCTGCCACCCTAGCTTAGGATGAACCTGGGAATACCAGAAATTAAGAGGTAGTTCCACGCCTCTCAAAACTTCCTGGTCAGAGGCCTTGCTGTTGCACGTAGTTTATCGTCTTACCCGGGACGCGGATGTATATCATCGTCATACCCAGGACGGGACACAAGTTTCTTTGTGTCGGAAGATATAAACAGATGAGGTGCCATGAAATCAGGGAGAAAAACATAAATGTATTATTGTATGGGGTGAAATCTACGCAAGATATGAGAAGTATTCGTGGGTATGATTGTTTGCAAGTCAAATATTTTTGTGCTGGCAGGGATTTGAGGCAGATATTTAAAATCATCAAAATGGGCTCCAGCCTCTTCAGATTATTCATAGAAAAGGAAACTTCCTAGAAGTCATTAAAATAGATGCATATGAGAGTGGAATCTAAGATTTATGCAAAGAAGATCTCTGGGAAGAAATAAAAACTTCTGCAAGTAAAGTTAAAGTCAAAATAGAAAAGTCAGCAAAATTAATGGACGACGCCATTTCTCATGTGAAATAATAATTTATTCAAGTATATGAGTTATGATGTTAATCGATTATCTGTTTCCGTGGCCGATATCTTACGATTTTTAAATAAAATTGATATTGCACTGAACTTGTTTGCATGATAACATCAGACATATGCAAAACAGAATCTTATCAAAATTGAAATAGGATGTATTATAATCTGTAAGTGACATGATATATCTGACATTAGAATTAAATGGTTTTTACTTATCAAAAGTAAATAACAGCCGATTTTTCCGAACATTTTAATATCTATACTGTTTTATTCATACCGTCAGAAAATGATGTTATATTTTCTGTTTGTAATCTTTTTTTTCTTTCCGTTTCGATGGTAGGATGTAAGAAAGCAATCGCTAAAAAATTCCAAAGAAACTACCATAAAACCCAAAAATATCAAAACCAAATATGAGCTTATTCATCTTCCCCATCTACGAATGAAACACTCCTATATTAGGGTAACACGGGAAATTGTGAGTTTATCGCTAATGGTCGTCGAGTAATGCTCCTGGCTGACATAAAAATGTATCGCCTTACTACCAAATCGAGAACATAAGGCTGCTAAACCAAATAAATATAAGAAATCACATTTCTTATATTATAAAACACACACACACACATATATATATATATATATATATATATATATATATCTGAGATGAGGTATTATGTACACTATTTACATCATTCGGACTATTGTCCTCATCTTTGTCGCCGTGTTTAACACAACGTTTCGGACGTTGTACGCTCCGGCCTCATCTTAGAAATATAGACAGATACTGAAGGAACGATATGGCCCCAATACACCGAAAATATGGAGATAAATTGAATAATCCTACCAGAAACTGGCACGAATATCGAACCATCTGACATTCCTACACCGATGCAGTGATCTACAACTCATCCGTTCAGGCTTGGCACCAAAACTTCCCGTCAATTCAAGGAGAGTCCGTCTGGTCGCAGAAAGTGGGACACGACCTTGTCCGAGAGAGAATCCGGTACAATCGTTGGATAAAACAGAGACTACAAGCTCATATCTCCAGGAGGCTCGAGGATTTCTTCAACGGAAATTTCCATGCAGAAACCAGAGAAGGATCCAAAATGACCTGGATAAATCTTTCAGACATGAATTCGAGGTAGTCAAGGCCCGTCAAGTACACAAATTAAACAAATTGAAAGATCAGAAGGTGACGAACAAGGTCCATCACCCACCAGTGAAAGCAATAATCAACATCAGCCAATACCAGCTGAGTGTCTCTAAGGAATCAGTATTAAATAAGGGTCTCAACTTCGCCACATCCATCCTGCGAGTGCCATACTTGGACATCATTGCCAGAGTCGAAGAGGTGGCCTTGAACTTCTCTCAGACTCAGGCAGATGAACTAAGATGGAAGGTGAGACAGACCTTGGAGAGGGCTATGCCGCCCAGGTCAAACATCACGAAACTGGAGAAGCTGGCGATCGGATCCCTACAGAGGAACGAAAACATCATCATACTACCGGCTAAGAAAGACAATGCGACTGTAGTGATGGACAAATCAGATGATACAAGAAAGCTGGAAGACTTCATTAGCAATGGTAGCTACAGCAAAGTGAAAAAACGCAACGCAAACTGTCGCAGATCCTAGTCAAGAACAAGGATCACTTCGCACCTAAGACGTATAGGCAGTTATCGCAGCATTACACCAAGCTACCTCACATATACTGTCTCCGTAAGATTCACAAAGACAGTATTCCGCTCAGGCCAATTGTTAGTTGCCAAGGCTCTGTGTATCACCATCTGAGTCGCTTAATTGTAGATATAATTGGCCCATTGATCGGAAAGTCTCCTGCATATGTCCGAAACTCCGCCCAAGTCGTGCAAATAATCAAAGATGTCCCCATCCTATCCAATCAGATGGTGAGCTTGGATGTGGTGAGTTTGTTCATCAAGGTACCCACGATTTATCCCTAGAAGAACGGACCAGTATTGCAATAGATAATCTGATGGAGATGTTGACATTCCGTATACAAACATCACACTTCGGAATGGGATCACATATATATCGACAGGATGAGGGCTTAGCAATTGGCTCGCCATTATCACCAGCAATGGCGAATATATACATGGAATAGATGGCATTAGAATCTATATCTCTAAAGCCAACTATATGGTTAAGGTACGTAGATGACACCTTCATACTCTGTCCACACCAGGAAGATGTTCAGGTTCTACTGGAACATGTGAACTCAATAAGACCTTCGATACAGTTCACGATGGAGAAAGAGAGTAAAAACACACTCCCATTTCTGAATTTTCTAATATCTCGAACAGAGCATGGGTTCAAGACATCCGTATACCGTAAACCGACATTCACGGGACAGTACCTCAATTTCAACTCCCACCATACATACTGCGTAAAGAAAGGGATCGTTTGTTGCTTGCGACATCGAGAAAAAGTTATAAGGGGCGATCCAGAGACATTAGATAAAGAATTGGTCATTATAAGTAGTACCCTACAACGTAACAACTACACTGGGTACATGGCAGCAGCTGCAAAAAACTGGGATAGGCGGTTACAAGAGGAGGACAACACTCAGAAAACGGTCTGCCTGCCTTATGTGAAGGGGTTATCAGAGAAAATACAAAGGATCCGCGGTCCATATAACATCAGCCAACATTCAAAAGCGGCAAGGCACTTCGCAGATATCTCTCCAGATTAAGACCCCCCCCCATAGAGGAGAACATGACTAAAGACTCTATGTACGCCATCCCGTACAGCTGCAGAAAGAAATATAAAGGGGAGACAGGTTGCCGCCTTAAGGTAAGGCTTCAAGAACACCAGAAAGCTGTAACACGAGGGGAAGTGGAAAAATCAGGCGTGGTTGACCACATATGGAGAGAAAAGAGAGATCACCACCCTCTATGGGATCAAGTTTAGATCATAGACAAATAACATCATTGGGAAATTCGTAAACTTAAGGAATCAGCACATATGCTAGGCCACAAAAATCTCCTGAGCCGACCAAGCATAGAAATGAATACAATATGGGAACCAGTAATAGGGACCTCCAGAGAAAAGCGATAATAACAACAAAAAATTTCAATATGAGTTCTGGTAAAAAACATGCAATGATAGCAGCAAAAATTGCAGTATGAGCACTGGTAAAACGGTTGCTGAAGACATTAGGTTTATAATTCCCATAAATTCATCCACAGATTATCCTCACAGTGGATAAAGGCGTTAGTTAGATCCAGTGACAGGACCCAAATAGTTTGAGTTCAATACCTGGTTAAGGCGGTGGAGAACATTGAGAGGGGAATTAACAGGAGATAACTGACATCCATTAGACATGGTACGTGGAACTAGAACAGTCTACCACAGTGAGCGAAATAAAGTTCGACATTCCAACCACCTGAAGAAGGCCGGAACGTACAACATAATAAACATGTGACAAAGGTCTGAATAATGTAAATAGTACATATATATATATATATATATATATATATATATATATATATATATATATATATATATATATATATATATATATATATATATATCATAAAGTCACAATTTATACAAGGAATTAAATAGCAACGTTAAAGTAATTAATGGCGAAGTGATTTAAGTTAGAAATCCACGAAATATATATATATATATATATATAAAGAGAGAGCGAGAGAGAGAGAGAGAGAGAGAAACAGACAAACAGACAGACAGAGAGAAATGAAATATAAATATAAAATCCCGTACAGTGAGCGCTGGTAACAATAAAACAGTGCTTGATGTAAAACAACAGAGCTTAAATTTATACGGATAATAAATGTACATTTCCTCTTCTTCGCTTGCTACAGGAGTGAGCTTCATGCAGGTAGCAATCGTCAGGCCGGATTAAAAACGAAATTGTAATATTTACCTTGGTGCTTGACGATTGTCACTTACATAAAAACTCAGAGTTGTGACAAACGGCGATGAATAAAAAAATGTAAATTCATTATTACGATATATTTATGTGTGTGTGTGTGTGTGTGTGTGTGTGTGTGTGTGTGTGTGTCTGTGTGTGTGTCTGTGTGTAGGGGGGAGTTTCACCGGAAAATCAGCCTAAGGAGCCACATAACAAAATTCATCATCTGGATTCTGATGAATAAAGCGCGTAGCAGAATCGGGCTAGAGATAAGACAAGAACAGTGCGGGTTCATTAAAGACACCTGAACAAGGAACGCGATATTTATGCTAAGAATGTTATCAGAAAGAACAATACAAATGCTGAAAAGCGTGTACTTGTGTTTTATAGACTACGCAAAGGTGTTCGACAATATATATATATATATATATATATATATATATATATATAATATATATATATATATATATATATATATATATATATATATATATATATTCTTTCTTGAGAGAAAGAAAGAGAGAGATTCTGCCATTTTGACGAGCATTTAGATTTACAATGATGGTCATATTAACAGAAATCACTTGTACAGATTTCATTGTCAGAATTCAGTCTCTTGATAAGTCATGTTATGCTTACCTATGTACTTAATTAGATTTTTAATTAAATTTTCCCGACATTGAAAGACGATGTACACATCGTAAGGAATTTTGAACACCCACACACACGCACATGTACGTTAATGTTCTAATACACAAACACACACATACACACGTACGCATACACATGTACATGTTTTTTGGGGATTCGGGAATAGAACATAGAATTGAATCCTGTTTATATTTAACGACTATTTGCCTAAGAGAGATTATGCCTTTAACAAATATTCTGGCCTGAAGTACTTAGCGAGGCAAATCCTTCTTCGAAACTCGCTCCCTGGCGCTACAAGATCAAAAACACATAACTGTGGCAAATAACAGACCCCCAAGTCATTTTAAGCGTTTCAGCAGTAGCAACAAGTAAAATGGATACTAGCTTGAATAGAAAATAATGACTTAATCCAGATATTGACGTTCCACACAACTACAAACAAAACGTTACAAAGGAAGGCCAATCAATAGATGAAAGATAAATAACAGTTTCTGGTCTTGAGATAACTATTATCCGAAAAAATTTTTCAGATAAATATTTTATAAATTACCAATAATTAATAGCACTGGCTGAATGTTTCCATATAAGGAAACGGCTAATATTACGATTGCCGAATGAATATGAATAGGAAAATGAAAGTACCTAAATTGTGATCAGAATTTGATCTTTCACCTAAGTTTTCTTTACTGCCCTGTCCTTCTCTATGAAAATACTTTCTTTTGATTAAATCAATTTGTCTATATTGTAACAACTCAGTCATTTATATGAAAATAATGCTCTACGGTTATTGTCTGTCGTACCCCAAAACCTCGTAAGAGATGATGCCTACAACATTCCATGGTCACAAGAAAAAGGCTTTTTTTCTGCTTTAAATGTTAAGGTATTTTTCTCAATCCAGAATCATAAATTCTTTTAACAATAAATAACAAATTATTTACCCTATTTGTCGGTATAAGAAAAAAACATGGCCATATTGGATGCACCTCAATTTCAGCAGGGCATATTCCTAAAATAAGTTTTAGTATGTTGTTGCATAGTCAATCAAATGTTATTGGAAACTTCGTCCTTGTTCCCTGTTTAGCCCATTTGAAAAAAGAAATGTTGCATTTATAGAAACATTAAATCTTAATTTCTTTTTCATAATCATCTGAACTATTCGACACAGCGGATGTTTTTTACGCCTTGAGAAGCCCTGTCGTTTTATATACCAATAACACCAATACATATCTGGATCTCTCATTCAGCTAATCACCTTAATTATTATTTGACTGATTCTGATCTACCACTGAACATTTTACGTCATCCTTACATTCAGGTCGATGCGGGGTTGCGCAACTCTTGTGAAGATGAACACACCTCTCCAGGATATAAATTGGACTCGTCCAAATAGTGTATATATATATATATATATATATATATATATATATATATATATATATATATATATATAAATTAGGCCGAGAATCATCAGTAGTGAGATAAACAGGAGCGAGGCTTATATCCTTACTACAGAATTCAGTGAGAGGAAGTCGACTCCAATTAACATTATATTTCCTGATTGTGTTATCTTCATTTAATGGAATGAAGACATAACAGTGGCGACGAGGATTCGAATTTACACGGGAAAGAAAAAAAATTCTCTCGCTTCGCATAAATAGCTGTCGAGGGAAATTCAAAATTCACGCAAAAGAATGTTGTAGAGTTTGTGTATATTCATAGGGCGAAGTGGATGTCGATAAATTCCAAGGATGTATGACATACAGCTACTCGGCAAAAAAAAATTCTTCCTAGTTAAAGACTACTTGTACGAAAATAATACTCTATAGAAATATTGTAGATAATTATTCGGAAACTATCAGAAAAAAAAGTCAGCGGGTTCGGATTGAATATCACGAACAGTTGAAGGTAATCCTGGAAAAAACAAGGAACAGTAAACCCGCCAATTTCATTTTTACCAGACACATTCGCTATCCGAATTAGTGATTTTAATTACGTCCCAGAAGAAAATATTTTATTCCTATCGTACTTCAGATATTGATTCAGCAAGTGTTTCAAATAATGCATGATTACGGTTTCAAACTCAGCGAATAGAAATGTCAGTTCTTTATGGAGAGATTAAATATTAAGCTCAGATACTCGACGAAAAAGATGGAACGCCAGATTCCGCTAGAGCAAGCGCTATTGAAGCGATGCCTCCTCTGACAAATTTCGTGACCAGACAATCATTTTTCGGATTAAGAAATTATTATAATATATATGTGCCAGATATGTAGAAATTGCGAACACCTCTGAATAATTTCCTTAAGAATGGTACGAAATGGAATTGATCGCTGGAATGTCAAAAACATTTCGAAGAAATTAAATATCTACTAACTTCAGAGTTATCACTGACACATAACAACCCGCACCCACAGATAATAATAGCGTCGGACGCGAGCGAATACGGCATAGGAGTGGTAATAGGCCATACATATCGAAGAAGGCACAGTGAAAGCTGTCAGCCACGCTTCAGAAAGTTTGACAAATACGGAAAAATGCTACAGACAAATTAAAAAGGAAGGGCTTACTGTAATTTCACAGAATGACATTAGGAAGAAGATTTATACTGCAAACTGATCATCGTCCAATATTAAGTATATTTCGTTCTAAGAAAGGGATTCCCACACGTAATACAGGCTACAGCGATGGGGCATGATTTTATTGAACTATGATTTCAAGATGAAATTTCTATCTTCAAAAACATTGGGATACGCAAATGGCTTGTCCAGATTGATATTGAAATGTAAAGAAGATTTTGATGATACTGCGATGACTGAGCTGGAATCCGAAGTGAAATTAAAAGTCATTATTAAAAAATTGCGGGTCATTATAGAAGATATCAAAATTGATCCTGAAAAGGATAACCTTTATTCGAAAAATTATGAATGAAGATGTTTTTTAAATGGAGTAAAACGCAAATTAAACCTGGTAACAAGAATGCAGCATTTTCATTTTTTATGGAATACTTTTGTACATTACTTTTGTAATAAATCTGTAATCACTACAAAAAAGGAATTTGAAACAATTCCACGTTAAACATCGAAGGATGAAGTCCCTGATTAGAAACTGCGTTTGTTGGACAAAGTTGGACGAAGATATTCATAATACAGTTAGAAAATGTAATGGCTGTAATTCAACCACAATATCACCACCTATAAATTACCAGGCATGCCCGATCACTGACAAAATATGGGCAAGACTAAATAATACTTTGCTGGACAACTAAACGGTTCATGCTATTTAATTGTGGTCAACAGTTTCACAAAATGGCCCAAGATATTAAAGTGTAAACGAACTACTACCACAATAAAGATTAAATTCTGACGCGAAGTTTTTGCAAGGTTTGAAGTACCTGATAATGTGGTATCCGATAATGGAACTGAATTTATTTCTAGTGAGTTTTAAGATTTCTGCAAAAACTTCGCGGTTGAACATTTGACAACGCTATTTTATCATCTGAGGTCGAATGGTCAAGCGAAACGGTTTGTTTGCACTTTCAGAAAAGCATTAAGAAAAGCTAAAAACTTGCAAGCTGAAGAAACGGCACTACAAGAATTTCTGAGCGTGTATCGAATGACGTCAAATACAAACGTTACCGCGTAAATGTCACCTGCAGTGATCACGTTTGCTAGGAACGTTAGATCCATTGTTGGCAAATTACTGCCAGGGAATAAAATGATAGGTCGACAATTTGAAATTACCAGGTCATTTAATGTCGGCGACAAAGTCTTCCTTAAAAGCTTTAAAACCGGAAAGGAAAAATGACAGAAAGGAAAATTAATCGACGCCTAGATAGTATAATGTACTTTGTCGAAGGTAGACCATTTCATCATAGAAGACATGTAAGTCAATTGAGGTATAGATATGCTAATAATAAGCAACCAGTACAATTTAATTCAACGATGGACATACTTTACGATACATATGAAGTACCTATTCCTAAAAATGAAATTCTAATACAACGCCATGATAAGCGAAAGCGTAATCCGATTGAAACTTTGTCGGGAAAAGTATGAACTAAGGAAAGTGCATATCTAAAAAGGGGGTGTTGTGGAGTTGAACACACCTCTCGAGATTATGACTTGGAGTCGTCCATATAGCATATATACTGAGGCCGAGAATCGTCAGCAGAGAGCGAGCCGCCCGCTAAGCACTTAGATCTTGTCGAACTCTCTTCCTTCATAGACAGCAACCCTACCCCGTGTGTACGGGCTCTACAGGCAATTTTTGTCCAAGCCTACGGGCTTGGAACGCCCCACGTAAAAACCAGCCTTGTGCCACGTCTTGCTTTTTGGGGAGGTCTCGGGTAAATACCAAGCTAGCTACGCTCTTAGATCATGTCGAACTCTGCCTTCGGGCGGAACGGAACCCAGACGAGACTATGCCAAACGACACCGTCTCGTCTGGGGAGGTAGACATTTAAAGGAGGCACGGTGGTGTAATGAATATCGGTGCGAGGAGTTATTTTTATATCTTTTCACACCGTGTTAATTCCCTTGGAAAAGGCATGAAACCACCTTCTCCCAGTTACGTCTTAAATAACGCAGCAGACTGGGCTCTCTTGCTTTGAGGCGGTAACCAATCAAGCAGAAAGATTACTATGAATTCAAAACCTGCCCGAAGAGGGTTGATCACCGTCAGGCTATCTTTCCCTAAACACATTTCTGGTATGGTTGCAGTAAATGTGGTGCTGCTATGACGGTCATGGGTTACGGGAAACGTCCGCAATAATCTGTCAAGTTACCAATTTCTTTAAAACTTGCTCGTTACTCTCGTATTCAAATTCTCAGCATCAGTTTGTAGAATTACATCCTCGTCCCTTTTATCATGTTCTTAAAACATTCACTGCCCTATCGGTAGATAGATATGACATATATTTTATGACCTCATGATAAAATGTATTTTATGTTGACGAAACTGAATACAATATAGTGGAGAAAAGAACACCATATGATCGGCCAGATTATCACAGAGACAAACCTCCATTAAACTTATTGAAAAATTTCCATTATTACAAATAGGAGAATACATAGTCTTTGATGAGATAGATAGATAGATAGATAGATAGATAGATAGATAATTTTTATACTCGTACTTCCTAACAATGCCCCAGAAATTAAAAATGTCTTCTTTCGCTTTTAAGTACATTTCCTTTTCAGTTCCCATTTCGATCTTCCACGTTGCTCAGGTATACTTCTGACGATCATCTCGGCATTTGTTCATCAAATTAAAAAAAAAAAAACTTAACATGAACCTTTGGAGACAATCAGACGCAATGTATTTTCCTGTTATTGCTTTAAGATTTTAGAATCAATGGATGAGGATTAGATTACATTTAAAATCGAATACTAGTCTCTGTATGTAAGCGGACACTCCCTGTTTATAAAGATTTGAACATTGTTCGCATCTCTCTCGATTGCAGCTGTGCGACAAATACAAGTTATATTGATTTGATGGATATTATTATTCTAATTTATCAATCACTGGGATATGGTTCATTAGGGAATCGGACTTTTATCGGTCGGTGTCTGTATCTGACACCCAAAATGTCATTGTTTTAACAGCATCGAGATGCATGGTTGTTAAGGGGTCTCCCCTTTTCACACAAATGGACTCACCCAGGGTATACATATACTACTACAAGTGAATACCCGATGAGTGAGGGAGTCGAGACGGAACGACAGACGAGTAGTAGAGTTCAGTAGTAGTAGAGTAAGTCACACACAGAGACGGCGGCAAGCGTCACAGTTAGCGAGCACGTAGACTCGGTAAGGAGTCATACTTCAATACCAAGACTGTATATACAGTCTTGGTATTGAAGTATGACTCCTTACCGAGTCTACGTGCTCGCTGAATGGCGATAAACTACATCCGCGTCCTGGGTATGATGATAAACTACATCCGCGTCCTGGGTGTGGCGGTGAACTACATCCGCATTTTTGAACCAGTGGTGTTGCCATCTGTGCGTTTTTGAAATAATAATGTTGCCAGCTACACGTTTCTAAAACAATAATGTTGCCAGCTATACGTTTTTGAAGCAATAATGTTGCCAGGTGTCCGTTTTTTTTAAACAATAATGTTGCCAGCTATATGTTTTTGAAACAATGATGTTGCCAGTTATACGTTTTTGAAACAATGATGTTGCCAGCTATACGTTTTTGAAACAATAATGTTGGCAGCTATACGTTTTTTTAAAACAATAATGTTGCCAGCTATACATTTTTGAAACAATGATGTTGCCAGCTATATGTTTTTGAAACAATGATGTTGCCAGCTGTACGTTCTTGAAACAATTATCTTGCCAGCTATACGTTTTTGAAAAAAATAATGTGAAGAGAAATTATTACCAACATCTGAAACTATTTACTTGAGTAAGAATAAACAAGCTGTGGTTTAAGGACGTTACCCTTAAATTACGTTTACAAAGTATATATATTTAATAAATATGTGGAAACTGGATTTGGCATTAAATAACCCATAGTGGTTGATATGACATAAAACCCCAAACAACCAACCAACCAACTCTGTGTGCTAGTGGCACTCCTGCCTTTATTGGGGCGAAATACTTAAAAAAATGACAAAGTCTATTACTAAAGAAAAATCAACTAATATGGTCCAGGAATGAAAAACGAGGTTCCAGAAAATGTATACTGTAAACAACTTGAGAAAGCCTCAGAACCAAATGAAGAAAACCGGACTGGAAACAAACATGTTTCATATCGAGGAAGGGCGTTGAATTTTCTGTCATATCCTCGGCTTCAGCAGACGGTTATTAATTTGAAATAATGACATGTGAAAGTCGGAATATATTAAGCGACATTTGTATAAAACTGGTATTTTTGGATTAAGAGACAAAAACCGAAAAAATCAAACAAGATGTTGCGGGGCCGACCCGTACGAGTGAGTATGAGATTGTACTAACCAAATGCTCTCGAATTTAGTTTGATTTGATTTGTTTAGTTTTACGGTATATCAACCTCAATGGCTTATTTAATGCCGTCAAGATTTTTATTGCTGTTAATATTTATTTTCAAAAATGTATCGATGGTAATATGTTTTTTCAAACATGTTTTGCTGGTAAATTGCTGGTAATAATTTTTCATCCAAAATGTATTGCTGGTAATAATTTTTCCTTCAAAGATTTATTGCTGTATTAAAACCTATTTTTACACTCTCATAGTGTTTTGATCCTAGTTTAGAGGTTAACTATTTGCCCATAGCTGGGTCCCTAACAGGTACTACCATCCCGGGTCAGTGTGGACCCGGTAGCACCAGCAATTAAAAGGTGGTTCAACGCTCCTCAAAATCTCCTGATCAAGGGCCTTGCTGTTGGATGTAGTTTATCGTCTTACCCAGGAAGCGAATGTAGTTTATCCTCATACTCAGAACAGTCTCAAATTTTGTACACTCAATGAAAAATTCTTTCTTCACTGAGTGTATCAAATTTGGAAGCATGTGGCACATGGACCTCAGTCAGCAACCCAACTGTACTTAAATCTATATACACACGCACACACACAAATATACACATACTCTTACTTCTTTATATGTGTGTGTGTAAGTATGTATATTAGTGAGCGTGTGAGTTACAGGAATAGAGGTGGATATGTTGTGAATACTATTTCCGCACCCAGTAACCCATTGTGTCTTAGTGGCTTTACTACCTTGCTTGGGATGAACGGGATTTAAAATATCTTACAAAAGTAATACATTTATTCCCCTTTTTCGATGCACAACATTTAGATTAAATACCAAAAATCACCGAGTAAATTTTTAGCTAAAAAGAAAATATATTCCAAAGTTCACTTTTTAATCATTAATTTTTTTATCCATTCTTCCGCAATCATTTACGTTTTTTATTTAGAAGCCTGAATGGGAAATGGAAGTGTGACAGGAAGTTCAGTCACTAGCGATGAGAAATGTTCATCTACGGATACAAGATTCACTTGCAATGACATAACACTCTTTCATTACTTCGTGTCATATCCGAATTCCTGTATTGCTCTATATGTAATCATTAGATTGTGATGACTTTGACGTATAAATTCTATAATATATAATGAAAGTCGTATCACTTTATTCATACGATTATTTGTTAAGTCGTCATGTGAGACTACCCACCTCTGCAACTCGTTGCACAAAGATATAGACCCCACGTCGTAGAATTTCTGTGCGGCGGATCGAGTGAGAGGCAGGCTCACAGGCAAAAGAAAAACACAACTACAAACTTGGGTAGGACGAAAAGAGGAGGGAAGGCGTGTGACCTTTTTGTGGATGATTAACTCTGGGCTGATTCTCGGCTGGCAAAAAAAATATATATCTTAGCTAACAATGTCCGGCTGCTAATGGGTCGCTCTTCGTTGTTACGTGCTCCGGCCTAAATCAACCTTCCTCGAACCTAAACTAAGTCTAACTAACTGCCGTGACCCA
>OZ038480.1:118226618-118266618 GCA_964036315.1 Acanthosepion esculentum
GTACACTTTTGCTAATAGCATCACATTCCTTTGGCGAAATACTATTTTTTCCTATGCAATGGGCCACTTTTTAGGCACACTTCAGATTTATTCTGGGGATTGTTTTGTTTTTCACCAATTCATAGAGATTATTCGGCTTTTCCATCTTATGGGCATTCCCCTTCCGCCGAATTTAGTTTGCTTGTGCATACTATGTACACATCAGTTATGATCATCTTAAAAAATTAAGCTATATATATTTCCAACTACCCGAAGATCGTGTTCAAGCGCATGAAACTTATCAAGGACGCCGGAAAATGATTAAAGATTTTTTAAGCATTTCACTCTAAGTCAGACAATAAAGTCAATAAGACGTAAATTGTTACTGAATGTGAGACAAGATGAGAAAAAGAAAACGTTATTAAAGTTATAAACGATAAAAGAGCAGGAATTAAAAAAAACAGAAGATAACGTTTGACATTGCATTTATTTTTTTTAATATCAAAGCAAGACTGAAGTAAGAAGTAGGAGGAGCTTTCCAAAAGAGTCAAGTACGATAAAAGAAACTGTTAGTATAGAAGAGATAAGACCTTGCCATCACTCTAATACTGCACTTAAATTTTAAAAAAAGAATGGTACCAAATAGCAAATCTCATCAGAATAATCACCATGAAACTATTTATAGAAAACGGACAGAAAAGCTAACTTAGGACGGTGGGAAAGCGATTAAAACCAAGATGTCTGATCAGTGCCGATAAGATTGAAAATTCTTCTTTGTATTTTATCAAGAATCTCTAAATACGTAACCGAATCATCAGACCAGATGTGAGAGCAATATTTAATATATGGACGAATGGCAGATGATAAATTATAATTGACATCATCTTACACATTATAGAGGTGTAAGATAAATTCTGGTAAGAAAGGAATTGTCTAGAACGACACAATGAACCAACTTTCCTAACACTAGATATAGGAATTGAATGAATATAATTGATTTGGTTCTACCAGCGGAAAACGGTAGCCGAGAAGGCTCAACGTGTCACTATCCTAAAGGTAACAATCAGTCATGTTGGAATATAAAAAAACGTTCTTTAAGGCGATTAAGAGGGAGCAGTTTTGTTTTGGGAGCGTAAATATTAAGAGGCCGTTCCTTGCCTCAGTTAACAACTGACTGTAGGTCATTTTTGAGAGCATCTGCCAATTACATCCTATTGGACAGATTAGACTTATTATTAAGACCGAAGTAAATTGTGTCATCAAACATAGATACCGAGTTGATTAATAACATCCTGATGGTCGTTGACGAAAATTAGGAACAGCGTAAGTTCAAGGATATAACACCTGCTTTAATATAAAACGATCTAGAGGAATGGCCGTTCAAGACAACTTTCATTTCAGGATTTGATAGAAAAAAACTGCTTTAGTTAAAAGATTCGTGCAGAAAAATACAATTCCAATTTGTGAAGGAACCTGGCATGCCAAATTCTGCGAGTTACATTCAAAATATCGAACAACACGTTATAATGTTATGAACACTCTACAATTTTGCCACTGACCTTTTTACCGTTGTATCGTTTAGAATGGTGCCTTAGGAGTTGCTTACATTGTGGATATATTAAAAAATTGAAGAAACTCCGAAGGCAAACATAAACACAAATAAATTCAATAATAATAATCAAATAAGTGCTCCCACTACAAATAACGTTTACAATGATGATGATAATAATGATAATAATATCTATATATATATATATATATATATATATATGTATTACAGTTCAAAAGTTCGGAATTACCATCAGATTGACTGGAGAAAAGAGTGAAAACTTTCCATCCACAAAATGAAAAAGAGACATTGAAAAAATAGAGACCTTGAAAAAGAGAACAGAATCAATATTATCAAATTAATACTTTGTGAAAGCTTTGCAACGAATGCCAAAAGTTTATGCTGCAGCAATTAAGATATTATTTGAGGATTTTTTGCCAAGAGCAAAATTTAAAAGTAAAATGCTTTTTTCTTTTTGTTATAATAATAAAAAAATAAAAAATCATTTTACACTTTTTTTTAACAATGTATAGTAATTCTCTCTTATTTAAATGCAAAACAACTGCTTTGTGGACCAATTTAAATATTACCAGTGTCGCCTCAAACATTTTAACTGTAATATATATATATATATATATATATATATATATATATATATATATATATATATATATATATATATATATATATATAAACATAAAACATTAGGCAGCATGTATTTCATATACAAAGAAATAATCACGCATAGAAGCAATCAGCAATATTAATGCGATTATTGGCGCTATCACATCGCTAGTAGAATATATTGTATGCATTAAAATACTGTTAATCCATAGAATGATGTGATCCTCATTCATAAAACTGTTGACAGTTGTTTCCAGTTCATATTTTTTTTAAATGCTAGTACTTTCGAATAATCCTTTATTCATCCTCAGGCATATTTTTTCAATTAAAATTAAGACTTGGAGAAGAAATAATTGTTTGTAGACCGAAAGATGTTTTTTTTTAAAAAATGTGTTATTATTGACGGTTGTATACAATATCTGAATGTGCAAAGTCGCAACGTTAGGTTTTTCAAATTTTAAGTGAGAATTTTTTATTTGAATTTATGTGTGATGTGGTAAATCCACGTATTCTATTTTTACAAGTGTTTTCAGTTAATATATCATGAACTAAGTATATAGTTCAATTAATTTAGTGTAATGTCTCAGTAGTTTTTTTAGGAATTTTTTGTACTGCGGATCAGTAGTTATTTATAAACATAAAACATTAGGCAGCATGAATTTTATATACAAAGAAATAATCACGCATAGAATCAATTAGCAATATTAATGCGATTATTGGCTATATCACATCGCTAATAGAATATACGTATATATATATATATATATATATATATATATATATGTGTGTGTGTGTGTGTGTGTGTGTGTGTGTGTGTGCGTATAGAGAGAAAGAGAGAGAGAGAGGGGTGTTTGGTTTGCTTTGTTTTACGGCATATCAACCTCAATGGGTTATTTAATGCCGCCAATTGTTTGTTTTTTTTTTTTTGTTTTTTTTTGCTTGTAATATTTTGTTTTGTCAAAAATCTATTTCTGGTAATATTTTCCTTCAAAAATGTGTTGCTGGTAATATTTTTTTTTCCAAAATGTATTGCTAGTAACAATTTTATTCAAAAGATCATTGCCTGTAATATTTTTTCCTACAAAAATGTATAGCTGGTAATATTTTTCCAAATAATTTTATCTTCAAGAATTTATTGCTGGTAATAATTTTTTTACAAAGTATTTCTGGTATTAAAACCTATTTTTACAATTTCATATGTTTTTACCCCAGTTTCGGGGTTAACTATTTGCCCATAGCTGGGACACTAATAGGTTCTACCACCCCGGGTCAGGGAGGACCTTCGAACACCGGCAATTAAGATGTGATTCCACGACTCCTCAAACCTCGTGATCAGAGGCCTTGATGTTGGATGTAGTTTATCGTCTTACCCATGATTTTTATATATATATATATATATATATATATATATATATATATATATATATATATATATATATATATATATATATATATATATAATCTTATCAGTTCACGATGACTGCGTGAATGAAAAGACGGATGATGCGGTCGGAAATTACAAAATAAATGTTCGAATGCTTATTCCAAAGTCGGTCAAATTTAGTATCGATCAATCATCAATTTGTATATTGCTTTCTAATCAGATAAGAAAAATCTATTGGAAAGCAGTGTCGTTTCCGAGTATTCATTCTTACCTCATCTTTACGCAGTATTTGAGGCGTTAATTTTTCCCATAGCGAAAATCTACCACGTTTGATGCGTATAAGT
This sequence comes from Acanthosepion esculentum, assembly GCA_964036315.1. Taxonomy (NCBI): domain Eukaryota; kingdom Metazoa; phylum Mollusca; class Cephalopoda; order Sepiida; family Sepiidae; genus Acanthosepion; species Acanthosepion esculentum. The sequence continues at coordinate 118,230,499 of OZ038480.1, forward strand.
TGAGAATTAATTATCAATAGCTGGTTATCAATAATCTTCATCTAATGCATTTTACTCATCGCGTTCGCCTCGAGTTTCAGTGCTTCTCAATTACAACCAAGTTTATTATAAAAGTCTCCAAAACAAAATTACTAAAGACAATGTTTTATCAGTTACACTGATGATGAACTGAAAAAGCGTGGAGTCGACAATGGATTTTTAATGAGTTTGCGTCGCAAAATATGGATATACGATTAATGTACTTTTTTATGTGTGGGTTTCCGGTTCCTTACTTCAACTTCTGAGGTCTCCATCTCTGCTTTATTTGCTGTTTCTTTTATGTTATTTTTTCCTCATTATTCATTGATAGGTTTGTCTATCGTCCAGTACACTCTCCTCCCCGGGTTTTTAAAGAGGAGTAGAGGTTTATATCTTATTTCATTTTTAGGATTATGTTTCGGTTTCTTCTAAAATATTCTCATTCTCTTTCACACCAATTGCTCCTTGTGTCTTTGTGGCATGATCGCCTTGCTTCGAGTGAATTTATTTTAAAAAACGTTATATCCATATAGTTAGAATAGTCCAGATCGTAGAGTAGTTTTCCTTTCCAAAGCTGATGATTGCATGAAACAGTCTGTCGGCTCTGAGTGTTGACTTCAATGTTCACTTTTATATATATATATAAATACATATATCTTTATATATATATATATATATATATATATATATATATATATATATATATATATATATATATATATATATATATATATATATATATATATATATATGTATGTATGTATGTATGTATGTATGTATAGTGGGTTCTCGCGTCATTTTTGACGTATGAGGGCCAAGCAGCTCAGTTCCTAGGAACCGACAGCCAGACATCAGCACATATGATTTGATTATAGTGGTGAAAGGCTTGTGCAGAACCGACGATACTTTTTGAAAGGTTGAATACAGAGACCTGGGGCACTAAGTGCCACAAGTTCCCCAAACAGTCATTTCATGATATATATATATATATGATATCAAATCGCTCGGGTTTCGGTTCCGGGTTGAAGTGATCGGATGTCTAGTTAATTTGATGAGCGGTGATATAACGAAACTGTATGTGGATGACGATATATATATATATATATATATATATATATATATATATATATAGATATAGATATATATATATAGAGAGAGAGAGAGATAGATAGATAGATAGATAGATAGATAGATAGATAGATAGATAGATAGATAGATAGAAATATATATATATGGGGAGGTTGGACAAAATAATTGGAACACTTGTTAAATTCAAAGAAAATTCATTTAATATGGAGTTGGTCCTCTTTCAGCCTCACATACAGCTTTAATACGTCTAGGAATGGAATCATACAGCTTCCTGACTTCATCGAAAGGAATTTTCAGCCATTCTTCCATTAACACCTTCTCCAGCTCTTTCAGACACGATGGTAGAGGATAGCGGCCCCTAACTTGTTGCCCCAAAATGCACCACAAATGCTCAATAATATAGGATATCTAGAGATTGCTGAGGCCACTCCATGTGCTCTAGCTCACTTTCGTGCTCTTCATACCAATTCTTAACCACTCGAGCGGTATGTATTGGAGCATTATCATCTTGGAAGATGTAGTCACCATCACGTAACAAATGGATGAACATAATCTCCCAAAATTTTCAGGTAATCTTTGCTGTTGATTCTACTATGCAGGGGAACTTTTGGGCCGAAACATATCCAAGATATGGCGGCCCAAACTATCACTGACTCACCTCCATGCTTCACCGTTTGAAGAAGGCAGTCAGGGTTGTAAGCTTCTTTGTGCTGCCTCCACACAAACTCACCCGATGTTGGGAAAGAGAAAAATTAAACTCGTCTGAGAATATGTGTTACTTCCGTTGGTCTGCAGACCAGGCATTGTGATCTCTGCATCACTTCAACCTCTTCTGAATGTTGCGAGTGTAGAGAAGAGGTATCCTTATGGCGGCTCTTCAATGATATCCAGGCAGGCAATGATATCCAGGCAGGCAATGATATCCTGCCATGCGACCTCCAACAATTTGCCCTTTTTCGAAATCGGAGAGATCACGCATTTAGCTTAAATTTTAATAAATTCTAAAAATAAATTAGACAAGGACAGTAAATTAGATAAATAAATGTATTTACAATAGATATAACCTGCAATTACGAAGTTTTAGTTAAATTTTTAATATAATAGGTCTTCGAAATATAAGAGTGGAATTTGCAACTGTTCCAATCCTGTCCAATCCTGTACATTTGTATTGGCTCCTGAAAAAATAATTTCGGTTGAGCTCTCTGGTTTGAGGTGTGAATTTGTAAACAGTGACTATTTAAGCTGATATTGCACGACTCTTCGGCAGAATTGAGTCACTGTCAGTCACTGTGTGTTTATCTAAATCTAAAAATAAACACGCTAAAATTCACCTTCATCCCTGCCGTGCGCCGACCGCTTAGTGGTAGAAGTTCCGACTGACGCAAATTCAGTCGGGTTTCGATCCTAGCTAGAGGCAACCGGACGTCTAGCCACACTGATGAGCTGTGAAACAGCGAAACAGTCTGTTTGGGGATGACAAATATATATATATATATAAATATATATATATAAACGATAGAAAGTAATTCTGGCTTAATAAATTTGCGATGCAGAACTGTACTGCATTCCTTTCTATACTGCCCCGATCTTTGATAAGCTTCGAAAGATTGAATAGAGTGAGAGTGAAACAGAAAGAGGTTGAAAAGGAAATGATTTCTCAATGTGCTATAAACAAACGCGTAATTCATTTTTTTATACCAAAGCAGAAATAAATGAAGTCATTCTGAAAAGAAAATTGAGCTGACATACGGCATTCAAAACTCATATGTAAAGAAACTTGCTTGTTGTTCATTCATCTTTTTTTAAATGCCCAAAACTTCCCGGTGTTTCTTTAAGGAAATTACATCATGTGATCCAACTTCTCGAAATGGGTTTTCATTCCATATTTCCTTTTCATAGGCGGAAAGCATATCAGCTAACTCACCAGCGGACACAAAGAGTGATTCGATCATTTCAAGACTAGCTTTTCTTCCACGGGATTTGTTTGATAACTGGATACCGCATAGAAACGTATACAATGTTTCTAAATCCGGTCTTCCCTTTTTACGTAAAATAGCAACATATGAAGCAAAAAAATCATCATTATTTTAAGAGCACATTCTTTTCTTTTTTTTTATTTCGTGGCGTTTGTTCAACCATTTGTTTTCTATATAATTAACCTAAGTAGATAGGTAAGCATGTAGATTAGGGCAGCTGGATTTTTCATCTTTATCAGAAAATCAACAATGAATTCGATGTAAAAACTGTTATGAGAAGTACTGACGCCAAAAGTTTGATTCATAGCTTTTACCAGCATGTGAGCATGTAGTTTTAAAGATCGTCTTAAAAATATACAGAAATAACTAATTTTCGTAGGATTTTGCTTACAAACTGACATCAAAATTTTACAAATCCGAATAAAGTTGATATCTTTTTATGAAATGCATTGAATGGAAAATATATTCGAACGAGAATTTTAATTATGAATCACCACAAGCAGAATATACAGTTTTTTTTTCACTAGATTCGATAAGTAAACACTGTAAAACAAATTGTGAATGATTACAAAAATACCTAAGATAAACAACATCCAGGCCGTGGATAAGACGATAAACTATATCTGACTCCTGGGTAAGACGATAAACTACGCCCGGCTTCTGGGTAGGACGATAAACTACATCCGCGTTCTGGGTAAGACGATAAACAACGCCCGCGTTCTGGGTGAGACAACAAACTACGTCCGCATTCTAGGTAAGAAGATAAACTACGTCCGCATTCTAGGTAAGACGATAAACAACATCTGCGCCCAATATATGACGATAAACTACGTCCGCGTTCTGGGTAAGACGATAAAGTACGTCTGCGTTCTAGGTAAGACGATAAGCAACATCCGCCCCCTTTGTAAGACGATAAACTTCGTCCGCTTTTTAGGTAAGACGATAAACTACGTCCGCGTCCTAGGTAAGACGATAAACAACATCTGCGCCCTTTGTAAGACGATAAACAATATCCGCGCCCTGTGTAAGACGATAAGCTACGCCCTCCTTCTGGGTAGGACGATAAACTACGTCCGCGTCCTGGGTAAGACGATAAACTACGCTCAATAGCAAGGCCTCTGATCAGGAGGTTTTGAGGAACGTGGAACCACCTCTTTATTGCTGGTGTTCATGGGGTGGTAGCACCTGTTAAGGTCTCAGCTACGAGCAAATAGTTAACCCCTACACTGGGGTCAAACACGGATGTATTTTATCGTCATACCTAGTACGATATATATTTAGGGAAGCAAAGATGATAAATTAAATTATAATTTTGTCTGAATTTGTCGATAATTTGATGTTTATTTACGTAATCCGTCGAACGTTTTAGAAGAAATGTTGACATTAATAAAATTGCGTGACATTGCTTTCTTCTTGATCAGATAGTTGTGTTCTTAAAAGCCTAGTCGTTTGGGGAAGTCTTTTCTGGCCCCCGAATTTCCCCAAACCGGTAAATGCTGAGGCGATTGGATTCTTTTGGATCTCTGACTCCAGGTACGCTTAGATCGGTACTTCAAACTCACCCTTGCTGAGGCATTCTATTTAAGTGATCACTTATTGGTCACGATGATTTTTAACTTTGTGCTACACAAACTTTGACGGTTTTTGAATATTTAAGTTTACCCAATTTAAATCACCTGTCTTATGTCAACCTGCGGTATAGTCATAAAGTATTCAACAACGGAGCTACAAACTGATAGAATCTGCTGAGACCTATATTATCAGGAACCGTTCTTTTAAAGAAATTCATGGGGAAAATCGAACACGTGTTTCATGTTCGGAACGCTAGCAATACTAGGTACTGACCAGGCTCGACGTTGCTTAAATTCGGTGATCGTACGGGAACAGGAGTTTAAGAATGCAGAACAGTTTGTGTAGCCATATGTGTGTCTCTGATGTACTTTAATGTGCCTGAGTGTATACTTTTATGCTTGCGCCTAGGAAAGCGTTCATTATTCCATCAATTCAATGTGTGACTTTTTTTTCCTGCGAGAGATTATGTGTAATAGATTGACATGAACGGAGAATAGGCTATAAGTATTTGTACAAGGAACGGAAAACAACTGTTTTAGCCCCACAATAGGTTAAGAGAAAATCCGAACGACACCAAAGTTATTGCTTCTACGACACTCACACTCTCACCTGAAGTATTTCCCCGCGCTTTTTAACAATTTGGTTGAACCGGTTTCAGTCAAGAACATTCCGTTTATTTTGAAATGTTTTTGAAATGTTTTTTTTATTTTATAATTTTAGGAGAGCTTGTTTTTCGATATTCATTTAAGTCTAATAACACCATTACTAGTTTTACATAGAAAGAAATAATGTTATTTTCCCATTTACATTTATAAACCATAATCGGATTTAAAAGATGTGGTTTTTCTATCTGTTTTGTCCAAAAACTCCGTAAGAGAATTATTTTACTCCCTCTCCCTGCAGTTACTGATCTCCGTATATCTCTTTACCTACTGCGCATGCTCAAAACAAAATCAGCCTGTAATCGGATTTAGAATTGAAAACAAAAATATAAAACCAGTCTTTTCTTACAAAAGTTTTCCTTTAAGAATAAGAGAAGCAAAGTGATTAAATTCCTCTCTGGCACACACCTAAAACAATGTGTCATGTTAGTAATATTTTTTGATACAATGTTACCTAAAGTCATCTGTATTTATCTTCCACGCGATTTTGCCTTTTATACTATTGCTTATTATGACAGCTGCACTAGTCTAAACATTTATCATTTGTGCGAGAATAAAACAAAATATCGGAGAACTTAAATTTTTCTTACTTCACATACAATATGATCATATTTCTACTCTGCTGGAATCGTCTTTTATTCAATTCTACATAAATAGATGCATGTATTTACTAAACAAAAATCGAGTATTGCTGCCATATCTGAGCTGGAGCTGCCCAGGCCTGACCACTTTATCTTTCTGTCTGTCTATACAAAGACAACATAACGATCGAGATTCTTTAAGCTGTCATATATGGGCTGGAGCTACCAAATCTTCACTTTCTAGTCTTGATAGAGTTCAAATGCGTTTACTCGGTCTTGTGGGTGATGAATTATTTTTCACCTTACAACTCCTATCCCGCAGACGAAAAGTCCCACGCCTCTCTCTACTCTAACGCTATTTCCATGTCATGTATTCTGACGAGCTATATTCCTTGATTCCACCAGACCTGACCATTATAAATAGTGCCAGTCATGATACGTACACAATGGTGAATCATCCTCGTTTCCTTTGTATTACATTAGTAAGGAAGAAGATCCACTCGAATAGCTTCTTTCCAACAACTGTTGATTCATATAATAGACCTGGTAGGGTGTTTTCTCAATTTCTACGATACTGGCCTCTTCAAATCTAGCGTTAATCGTTATTTTTCTTAGATAACCTCACGACTTTCTTGCTTCTTCTTACGCTCATACAACACCATATAGTAATCATCAAACTTGACAGACTCTTGGTGAAAATTAGTATAAACAATCAGCATAAGTTCACAGCAGTGGTGGACCACGGACCAGTGCCATTAACTACCGGTACGCGAGCCATCAGTTACCGGTACTCGAGCCATTAGCTACCGGTACGCGAGCCATCAGCTACCAGTACGCGAACCATCAGCTACCGGTACGCGAGCCATCAGCTAACGGTACGCGAGCCATCCGCTACCGGTACGCGGCCAGTGTCCAGGCCATACAAGGAATCATTTGTAAAAATTAAGGTTATATAATTTTTGTTTTTGTGTTAATAAACTGCACATTTTTTTATATGATTTGATAATGAATTATTTTTTACAAAATAAATGGAAGATAAAAAATACTCAACTTTTATTATATTCATTATATATAACGTTTCCGGTATAAATTAATATTACCATGGAATATTACAGGTACGTGACACATTAAGAAAAAAAATTTGCCTGTCCGCCATATCAGATAATTTAAGAAGCACTGCTGTAAAATACCCATTGAAGATCGAACCCTCTACAAAGTAATATTTATCTGCTAGACAAACTTGTTAAACATTACCCCAATTTAAGGACCCCTTATATTAGTATTTCGTTAAGTTTAGTTTAATTTAGCAAAAGGTCATATATGTAAGATATCCAACAGGATCGAAGTTACCACAATGAACAAGTAGACAATTTTGTTAACCTTGATGACGACAGATATATGAATATTCAGGTGGAATTGGTTGGCTTATTTAAAAGCATGTTCGTGTTGATTGTTAAAAGATAATTCATTCAGAACTACCTTTAAAGAAAACGGGTTCGATGAGAGTTATAACGATTTATATAGCAACCCATATACATCACAAGTTTATCAAACTTTCCACTACAGTAATACCTCGACTTACGTCGTTTCGAGTTAAGTCGAAAATGTGACTTGGTATTGAACTCAGAACTGGTGGGGTCTAGTCACTGGATCAAATCAACGTCTTTGTCCACCGGGCCATGTGTCCTTGATTGACTAGACCCAAAGTGTTGTGTGTTCAATACCAGGCCACAGAAGTGGTGAACCAAAACTTAGAGAGTTGAGTTAAGGGGAAATAACTGAGACATACAGAAGAGGCATGACACGTAGAACTAGAACAATCTACCCTGGTGGATGAAATAAAGGGTTCGGTTCGAAATTCTAATCACCTAAAATAGATCGAAGCGTACAACGGTCGAAAACCTCATCTCAGAGATATAGACAGATGTTGCTATTTTCAGTTTGAATGTTTTGTTATATTTCAATTTTGTTTTGGGGTTCATCCCTTCCCTCTTTTCATGATCATATATTTTTATATATTTTTATAAGAAAAAAGAAAAAAATGAAAACAAGAAGAAACAGTTATTGCGAACTTTTAGAAAAGTTTACCTCATGTTTTTTTGTTTCCTGTGAAAATGAGGTATTGTGGTATATATATGATTGAAAGGTGATGGATGAGTTCTTGTGGTGAATGAGCAACTTGTAATGCATCTGATTAGCTAGGTTTAGGATGATGACTAACATTACCTCATTTTAAACTTTGGCCTTGTGCCTTAATTGTTATAGGAATTTAATAATAAATAAGGATTCCAATTAGTTTGAAATCAACATTTATGATTTCCAAAAAATATTACAGTCCAAAAAAATGATTTTCTGGCTTTAAATGACCTGCAATGTGTTGATATGTCATAAAAAAGAATCAATCAATCAAATGTTGTGGTATCTGTTATTAAATAAAGATTTTTGTGTGTGATTTGTAGAGCTAGTCTATAAGATCTTAAGAAGAATTGTTTCCTATATGTTATGGGATCTTACCGGTAACGATACAATGAACTCTTCCTGACACTATAAAAACTGCGCCTCTCAAGAGAGACGATAGAATGAAGTGGAACGAGTCGAGAATAGTAGTTCACTCTAAACCAGACTGACAGTCATACTAACACCTTCAACTTCTTGTATTATTATTATTCTGTTTAATATATCTTTGTTATTTCTACTCGTGTGTTCGCGTTTTCTTCCTTGGTCTTAACCTTGGACCGTAACAGTGGTGCGAGGATATTGGACCATAACGCTATAAGACCTATGAGGATTGATTCATTTTAAGTCATTTTTAAACATTAATCTGAGTAGACAGTTATATAAAACTGGCAGTTTATATATTTCTCAACGAGCTGGACGGCATGCATGGCATTTATATGAAGGTGTCGATCTGACGAGGTAATTTCAGAACATGGATCGAGTTATAATGTTAAGGCTTTTGTTTTGTAGCATCCTACGGTGTTGAACAAATCTAGTCGTAGCTCAGCCTATCCTGGATTCAATTTTACTATACTATAATTTCTTTTAACTTTTTCTACACCGATGTAGTGTTGAGAGTAATTCTACATCGTGAATGTCTATGAAGTATTCAGTGCTATTTGCACCGATAAACAATATGGTTCCTTTTGTTTGATCTGAACGCTGGCGTTGATCTGCAGGTGTGTAGGAAATTATATTTTGAATTTATCTGATTCGTTTTTATTTTCCTTGGGTTTTCTAATGTGATAAAACTCAACGAAACGTTGACTTGTGAGGGCCAGTTGCATTCATTTGCTGTTCTATCTAAAACGTTGCTTCAAGCAACAAAGGTGGCGAGTATTGGCAAGTGAATGAAGAAGAAATGGAAACATTAAAAGGAATATGAAGGGAATATGCTATTTGATGAGACGAGCACAAAATCAAAAGGGCTAGATTTGGACAGGAATATTTTATTTCATCAATTTCCCAAGTGAATAAAGTCTCTTTGCCTATTTTGAAAATCAACATTCAGTTCGCTGCAGTCTTGGGTATGACAATAGACTGCATCCGGCAGCTAGGCCTCTGATCGGGAGATTGGTGGTTTTGAGAAGAGTGAAACCACCTCTTAATTCACCTTGCCCTAGGGTGTTAGCACTTGTTAGCGTCCCAGCTATGGACAAATAGTGAACCTCCAAACAAAATCAAAACACTATGAAAGCATAAAAATATTTTTTTTATAGCAAAACACAGCAGCAATACATTTTTATAAAATAAAATGACCAATTTTATAATAGAAGAACTCACAATACATTTTGTCTGTAATTGAAGGCATACAATTACGTTTAAAATATCTTTAGCTGAAGCCATAAAATTGTGTTCCAAATAACGTAATTTCCAATGTATAATTCGCATTTCTTCCTAAAAAATAATAAGCAAAATCATGGGTGCGTATTATGCACAGCTGCAAACAATCTTTAAAAAATGCCGTAAAGTAAGAATTATAATAATACTAAATTAGAATAATATTACTCTGTTTAAAACCATTAAAAAAAAATAAGAGTCGGGAACGCTGGCCGTAATAACATTGGAGAGGTACATTTTATAGGGTTAGATTACCAAACAAGGGGTGCGTATTATGCATGTGTAGAAGCATTTTCTCACACTTTCAACACGATTTTAGGTGTGCGTATTATGGATTAACGCGTGTTATACCATAGGATATCATGGTATTTAGATTTCGGCAATAAATAACCCCTGGAGGTTGATATACCGCCAAACAACATCAAGCAACCAAAGAAACATGAGATATTTATTCATGACCTTAATCCATATAATATCCTATAATTTCTTAAAGAAATCAAATTGTACTCCAAAGTATAACTTCAACAAAACTACAAAATAAAAGACACCTCAACCCCTTTACTAATCATGATCTCACAAAAGCTGCGTATCATCTACCATGTATTTCAAATCAAATTAAATCCGTGCCTATTTTCATTAAGGAGCAATAATCAATCATTGGTACCAATGTGAAAATTGCAACAACGTTAACCACCAGGTATGCGTGTAATTTTTAACGGAGCACGTTTAACTAAGATCAGTGCCTGTAGAGAATACGCAACCAACTCTCTCATAATTCACGCGGCCGGGAATTACAGCGTGAACAGAAATATGGTAGATTTTAACGTTTCACAAAAGAATAGCGTCTTTTTTTCATTTCTGTTTGGGGTGTGGTGGGGATGCATATGTGTACGCACGCGTATGTGCGCACACACGTAGAGTGCACAAGCGTATGTGTGCGCAGTTTTACGTGTGCTTCCCAGGGTATTGGTCCAATTTCTCATTCACTGACTTTTCGTAATTTTGCCTTCCTGCGTAACAGGTGTATACGATTTTTTCTTCGTTTTTTTAAGGGTATAAAATGCCAGTGTACTCGGTATCTTGGTTCACTTGCGCTAAACCACCGGCGCAGAGAATCATTGTATTTCAATGGTGTTTCAGGTTGAACGATTAATTTATTCCATTAATCCGCGTTCATTCTTGCATTCTTCTGGTAGTAGAACCATAGGATTGCACATAGATTATGTTGATACATGTTCTATTGTTGATGATAATTACTATAAAACTGTTATAGTATTTGTCAAATGTGACGAGATTACTTACGTATGGGTTAGCACTTCAGGCTAAAATCAGATTCTATTTGCCCAATGCCCCGGATCAAAGTGTTGCTCTTTGGAGGTTCTGAATTAAATCAGTGTCGTATTTATTTGGTTTATCAAAATTGTTACATAAAACTGTACAGATAGGTACAGACGTTTCATATATTTGGGTGATGGGCCTTGTGCTATATTCACCTATGCTTTGCATATCATTTAAGAAGACAATATACTGTAATGGTCAGCAAGCATATCTCGCTAGATCAATTACGCCTGAGTAGTGGGTTCGATTCACACTGGGTACCCCATACTTTCGGCCACATGCCACATCTAAGCAAGACTTAGAAAAACAATATAATTAAGTGATGTACGGAGGAAAACAGAAAAGACAACACACACACACACACATATATATATATATATATATATATATATATATATATATATATATATATATATATATATATACTAGCCGAAATACTCGCGCTTTGCTTCGTGTCACACATTTTTTGTAAGAAAATGATGATTGATTTTAAATCATTGTTATAATTTGTGAAATAAAATGAGACATTTCAATATTACTACCCATTGATTGGTGATTCCTTACTTAACTTGAGATAAATATTGTGTCACTTTGATATTGCTTTTGTGACCTCCATCTTCTGGCTTTCTCCTTCTATATTTTGGCTAGCAGTCATTCCCTTGTTTAAATTTAAATTTAATTTAAATCAAAGGGAAAAAATTTCAGTTGTGGGGTGTCCCCGGGAACCCCCCCCCTTTGGTCAAAGTGAAATATACTTAGCCAAATACGCTAGAAAACATTTCCTTTTCCAAATTTAAATTTAATTGTAATTAAAGGGAAAAATATTCAATGGGAGTGGTTGTGACTCAGGGGAACACTTTGATCAAAATGAAATATTCATATCCAAGTACCTTGTTCAAATTTAATTTATATCAAAGGGAAAAACAATTTTCAATGGGGGTTTGTGACACCCACCATCGGGGATCTCCTTTAATGAAAAAGAAATATACTTATCCAAGTACCATGGGTAATCTAGATTCAGAATATATGTGGTTATGGGGGTCTATATCCAAAACCATAGGAGGAGTTCGACAACAAACAGACTGACAGAGGCTACAAACAGGCTGACAGAGGCTATATATATATATATATATATATATATATATATATATATATATATATATATATATATATATATATATATACTGCTATTAACGCATTGCTCTTCAATTGAATTGTGCTCTCCTGGCCACTGACGTATTTCGTATAGAAACGTTAAAATTTACCTTTCTCTCTGTCGTACGATGATAGCCTAAGGGTAGGATATTGACCAATGCCAAATCGGTCGGGTTTCGATCCCGGCTTGAAGCAATCGGACGTCTAACCACAGAGAAGAGCTGTGATACAGCGAAACAGTCTGTCCGTGGATGACAATATATATATGCTCTCGGGAAATCCGATTGAGCTCAATTGAGAAAAGGGTAATTTTCAAAACAGTGGCTCCTTCTGCTATTAGCGCAATGCTCTTCAAATGAATTAAGCTCTGCTGTAGTTTGACATCGTCCGAGGAGACACAATTGTGGTGTTGAAATATGGCTGTTATCGTGTAGCGATTTTTATTGTGGTTTTGTTTTAATATCCTAAAATAAAGAAAGATAAGTGTGTGTGCATGCGTGTGTGTGTGTGTATGTGTGTGTGTGTGTGTGTGTAAAAATTCTTAGAATTAATCTGAAGAAAAAGGCAATATATATATATATATATATATATATATATATATATATATATATATATATATATGGCGCGATGGTTAAATTGTCGCTATTTTATATTTTTAATTCCGTGCATGCGCGTTGTTTTTATTTTATTTTGTCAACTGCACATTACATTAGGGTCAGTTGAATACCGTCTGTGAGAAAAAGAGTACAATGACGCAATTCACTCCACCAGAAATTTAGAAACGGCATGTTGTACTGTTTGGCATTCGCACCGGAAGCTCTAATATGAACATTTCAGAGTTTTGGGTGTCAATCAGTGGACAGTGCAGAGGATCCAGAAAGAGCTGGTTGATATATTCAATCAACATCTCGGTATTTGGATTGATCACTTGCATTGGTGATGTTATGCCTCTATTCATATTCCTACGGCGCCTCAGACTCAAGAAGGAGTGCTACATCAAGTGCGTTGAACAGGTAGTGCTATCCTTGGTCAAAATGGTGGCTGCTGAAAGGCCCTATGTCTGCAAACAGGATCCTGACTGTCAGACAATTCCTACGACAACCTCACCCTTACATATGACCCCCTAACGCTCCAGACTGAAATCCCCTTGATTATTACGTGTGGAGCGCAGTTGAGCGAGTAACCAACAAAATTGCATGTAACGCCAAAGATGACCTGAAGGCAAGGATTATCGCAGCATTCACTAACTTAAACAAGGAGACCGTCCAGTAGAGATGCAAGAGATTCCGAAGTCATCTGGAGGCCGTGGTTGAAGCCAATTGCGATATTATGGAATAAGTTTACTCTTAATATTTCAAGATATTTTTGTGTAAATTTGGTAAATATATCCGTTAAAATAAGATATCAGTATTATTTTCATTTTTGTGTCATTTAGACGACAATTTATCCATCGTGCCATGTATGAGGTACCTCCAGTAATTCGCTGAAAAAACAAACAAACAACATAGCATGATGAAAAAAGGCCCCTAAATTAATAAAATTATCGTCAAAATGTTTATATTATTATTAAGTGCAAAAACCAAAGTATTTTTATTTTTTTATTAAGTTTTTTTAACCCTTTCTAGCACGCACGAAATTTTAAAAAAAAATCTTTTTTTCGTATGTGGTGAACAAAATATTGCTCTCTTTTTTCCCTGTAAAATAAAACATTGATTGAAAATTCTTGCAAAAATCAAATATTAGTCGGATTTGTATGAAACATTCAGAACTTATTCACAACTGGATAAAATTATTTCTGAAATTATTATTTTTTTAGAAAATATTGGTAATAATATTTTTTCTTTTACATCCACTTATTTCATGAAATTTCGAGAAATTAAATTTTGATCGGAAATTTTTTTAACTTGTTAAAGCCAGACTCGTAGGAGAATGAATATTATTTATTTTATACACTCAGTTACATAATTTCCGAAAATTGGCTCCGAATCGTAAAATTAAATAGAAAATACAAGACACTGACATTATTTAATTAGAAAAGCTTTCAATTGCTTTTATAAATAAGATTAATTAAAGACACAATTGTTTTAGAAAATCGATGAATAATGAATTTTTACAAGAATTGTTTTATTTTTAAAATTTTAATTATAAGTTGTTTTTTTTAATCTTTTAAAATTCTGCATTATGTTGATTGCGTTAGGTGATATTGTTATGAAGTGAAAACTACAGTAACTAATCAAAAATTGAAAATCTTCATGCAAATCATCATGTACCAAGATTTTTAAAATAATTTAATTTTTTTTATGTACATAAAATGTTACGTAATGTATCCCTGTTTGAAAGTATCGTCGACATAATCAGTAAATAAGAGCGATGATTATAGTAAAATTAAAGCCAACATTCATAAAAATTAGATTATGGAGAATATTTTCCAATATTTTTAAGATTACTGAGTACTTAAAATTGCAATATTTACATTATTCGGACTATTGTCCTCATCTTTGTCGCCATATTTATTACAACGTTTCGGTCGTTGTACGCCCCTACGAACCACTCGATGAATGTTATGATCCTTGTTTTTAATAACTACAAGTTGTATAAGGGCTTTTTAATCTGCTAGTACTTTCAACTGTACATTCAGTCACCTTCAGGCATAGAAATTATTTTGTTTTTAGTAAAACGTTGAAAGTACTTGCAAAATTTATAAGGCATTCTTAATAAAAAAAAGCTAAAAAGAAAGCAACCGGTTTCGTCCCAGGACTTATCAAGTTTATTTTTTCTGGGAACAGAAAATTTATAAAAGCGTGTAAATTAAATTAACGAATGGAATGGGAAAAATGAATTTCAAGAAACTAGAGTCCAATAACATTCAGACCCTGTAAGCATTCCCTCTGTTTACACACACACACACACACACACACACACACACACACACACACACACACACACACACACACACACACACACACACACACATATATATATATATATATATATATATATATGTATGTATGTATGCGAAGTTTTAAAAAATAACTTCCTAATAATTTTAACTATCGTGTGACGTCCCAAGTCTTCACAAAACTCCTCACAAATCTCTTGTAATATCATTCTCAACATATTCTCCGGTTGATCTTCACAATTTCAGTTAATTGTCGAATATCCATTTTTTTTCTAATATCACCTCTTGGACACGGGAAAGGCCATAAATGGCCTTTCCCGTGTCTATCTTTTTTATCCCGTGTCTATCTTTTTTTTCTATCCCGTGTTTATCTTTTTTAACTTGCCTGTTTCTTGATCAAATTGGTGGTATTTTTTATTTCATTTTTCTATCTTTCTTTAATATCTAGACAATTATTCACTTCCCCAAATAAATACCTTTCAGCTTGATTTGCAGATACATTTCCGGAAATCTTTCGATGTATTTTGAGAATATCTCATCTATTTTTACTACACTTGTTTATGCAATTGATTCCTAGAGACCCGTGTTGACACTCCTGGGGCTATACGAAGCATTATTTGAATCTCCATCGACTGTGTCTCTATTGTCCAACGTCGTGAGTCAAGTAATAATCAGTCCCAAATTCCGTGTATACAGTATATACAGTACTATTGTCTGGATCTTCTCAGTACGACCTCAATGAAGGAGAAAACGTGACAGAATATGGACATAAGAACAAATGACGTAAAGGCAAAGCTTGAAAAAAAAAACACAAAACATAAAATGCTGTCTCTGTGTAGGTAGAGATGAAACATCAAACCACATAACAGTGAATGTAGTTAGCTGATCTCAAAAAGGATTTGATCGAGAAACAGGCAAAAGGATGCAAAGTAAGCAATGATAGGATGGTAATACTCATACACTGGTAACTATGCAAACAAAGCAAGTTCAGCCATTTAAAAAGGGCATTTAGCACGAACCAGAAACAGAAAAAAAATCATGAAATAGTTTTAGATTACAGCAGTCCTACCACATCATCCCAGCTTCCTCTACCACATTGGATAACCGGTATTACGGAAAAGGGATCGGTGACGCAGCTTTGGAAGCAGAATTCGGAATGAACGTGAAGGTGAGGGATAAATTATGAACATACCGGGAGCTGAGAAAGCTATGGAACACAGAGATCAGAACAGAGCCAATAAAAATAGATGCATGCCGAACTGTACTAAAAACGTTGGAAATGAGAGAGAATGATTTGGAAATGAGGCGAAGAACTAAGATTGCACAGATATTAAGGTGAATGTTGTCCCCAAGGGTACTATGAAAAGTGCTGGAGTTTTGACGGGACTTGCGGTAACTCAACTCTTTGTAAGTTTAAAAATGCATGAATAATAATAATAAAACTCGAAAATGTGGCATATGGGAACGTCAACAACAGCAACAACAACAACAACAATAATTATTTACATTATTCGGACTATTGTCCTCATCTTTGTCGCCATATTTATTACAATGTTTCGGCCGTTGTACGCTCCGACCTTCTTCAGGTGGAACTGAACCCTTTATTTCGCTCACTGGTGTAGACTGTTCTAGTTCCACGTGCCATATTTAATGGATGTCAGTTATCAGTTATCTCCTATTAATTTTCCCTCTGAAATTGAACTCACACTCTTTGTGTTCTCTTTGGATCTAACCAACGCCTTTATCCACTGTGTCATGTGTCCTTGAGGACATCTGTGTATGAATTTCTGGATATTATAAACCTAATGTCTTCAGCAACCATTTTTATCAGTGCTCATATAGCAATTTTTGCTGTTATCATGAAGGTTTTACCAGAGCTCATATTGCAACTTTGTTGTTATTATCGCTGTTCTCTAGCACCCCTTATTACTGGTTCCCACATTGTATTCATTTATATCCTTGGACGGCTCAGGAGATTTTTATGGCCTAGCATATGTGCTGATTACTTAAGTTTACAAATTATCCAATGATGCCATACTTGGACATCATTACCAGAGTCCAGGAGGTGGCCTTGAACATCCCTCTGGCTCAGGCGGATGAACTGAGATAGAAGGTGAGACAGACCTTGGAGAAGGCCAAGCCGCCCAGGTCTAACATAACAAAACTGGAGAGGCTGGTGATTGGATCCCTACAGAGGAACGAAAACATCATCATACTACCGTCTGACAAAGGCAATGTGACTGTAGTGATGGACAAATCAGATTATACAAGAAAGCTGGAATGCCTCAATAACAACGGTAAAAAAAGGATCCTACTATGAAAACGCAAACTGTCACAGATTCTAATCAAGAACAAGGATCACTTCGCACCTAAGACGTATAGGCAGTTATCACAGCATTACACCAAGCTAACTCACATATACGGTCTCCCTATGATTCACAGGGACGGTATTCCGCTCAGGCCGATTGTTAGTTGCCCAGACATTGTTATTTCAGAATGTAAACAAACAATTTGTCTCCTTATTGATATGTCAGTCACTGCAGATTTAAATGTCTTTGAAGATCTTCAAACATCTATCAAGCTACAAGGACCTTGAAATCGAAATCTCAAAAATGTGGCACATGTGAACATCAACAATCCCTGTTGTAGTTGGAGCTTTCGTATTTTTTGGAAAACATTGCAATAGACTCACTGAAGCGATCCCTGTAAGACCAAGCCTTAAAGAAATAAAAAGAAATACACGAATACAGCCCACACCTTACGAAGAGCTTTATCTATGTAAAATATTTTGTGTGTGTGGGGGGGTAATTGCTCAGTTGAAAATGTCATGATGCCATTTCTGACCTTAGGTCTCTGGGCAGGACCTAAAAAGAATGCCATTTCTAAACCTAGGTCTCTAGTTGGGTACCAGAAGGAAATGGGTGTACAACAGAAATCAAAGAAAATAATAATAATAATAATAATAATAATAATAATAATAATAATAATAATAATAATAATTAAGAGAAGAACGCGATTTAAGGAAAGATAATAAAAGAAAAAACACAGTGTTAGATAATGTTAAATATTATTTCAACAAAATGTCTGTCTTCTTGAAGTTATATTGTACATTTTTTTTTTTCAAGTATAAAACGATATAAATCTACAAAAGGGATTTTGTACAAACATTGCTTGCCTTGTAATGATAAACTGGCTGTCCTGGATATGAAGCCGTCAAAACGAATGAAACGCCGCCCGTGTGAAAACATTTAACTGAAACGTGCAAATAGGATGGTGATCTTGTTCATCTTGAAATTTTAATTAATCACACAGCTTAGTATAAATCTTATAGAAATCTCTTGTCATTCTGTTCATTCCACCCAGCCGGGAAGTTAATAATTTATTTACGCAACCACTGTCATGCCTTTTAAGGGGCAGTAAATAATGAATATCTTTTCAGAAAGGGCACCTAAAGATGTTTGTCTAAATTAAGGACGTTTGTAATAAAATGTTCTGCAAGCCCCTATTGATGTCACATCATACCTGTGTCCGTTAAATCTTTTATTTAATTTTTTTCCGTTGTACAACCTACATAGATTAAGTCATGTTCACTACATTGGGGGCAGCGTACATTAAATGGCCAGTACAATTACCAACCTCTCTTGAATTTGTGATAGAATTAACTCATGTTCCACAACGCACAAGGTTTTCTTCTTCTATGAGTGTTTTCGGGAATAAAACGATCCGAAAATCCGATGTTGTTTTGAGTGTGGATGCTTACATTTGTTAAAAATTGTCTGATGTATTTTAAAAAAAATTTTTTTTTTTTATTATTATTATTATTATTATTATTATTATTATTATTATTATTATTATTATAATGATGATGATGATGATGATGATAATAATAATAATAATAATAATAATAATAATAATAATAATAATAATATTTGAAAGCTGAGACGAAAGAACTAATTATTGCAGCTGAGGACCAAAGCCTCGCAACCAGATCCTATCACTGTCGCATAATCAAGGATGGAACTGACCCGAAATGCAGGATCTGCCAATTCAAACTCACAGGGAAACAAAAGCCAACAGATATTATATTATTGTAAAAGACAAGAAAGTCAGGAAGTGTATGCTTATTGACATAGCAGTACCATCTGAGAGAAACACCTCCATAAAAATTGTCCAAATACAAGTATCAGGAGATCAAGTGTAATAAGATGTGGGTTATGAAGACTGAGACTGTACCAATAGTAGTCGGAGCTCTGGGCCTCGTGTGAAAAGGAATGGACAATTTTACTAACAATGTCCCAGGTAATATTAACATACAAGTTGCCTAGAAGATCGCCCTACTAGGATCATGCCATATAGTAAGAAATATGCTATCGATTAAATGACAATTCTTCTATAGGGTCTAAGAAGCATAGTTTGGACATCGCTCTACAGGATACAAGGCAGGAAACATGACATGCACAAATAATAATAATAATAATAATAATAATAATAATAATAATAATAATAATAATAATAACTGAAAGAAACTGGTACGAACGCCACCCTGACCCGGTTACGGAGATAGGACCTGTTACAATTCTATGGGACTACACAATACACACTGACAGAACAATCAAAGCCAACCGCCCAGACATTGTTATTAAAGACCACAAACAAAATAAGTGCCTCCTTATTGATATGGCAGTCCCTGCAGACTGCAATCTATCTTTGAAGATATTCGAAAAACTGTCAAAATACAAGGACCTCAAAAATGTGGCACATAGGAACATCAACAATTCCTGTTGTAGTTGGAGCCCTTGGACTGGTTGGAAAAGATTCCAGTAGGCTGATTGAAGGGATCCCTGGAAGTCCATGCCTCAAAGAGATACAAAAAATTGTTCTGACAAGTACAGCCCACACTTTACGAAGGGCTTTATCTATGTAATTATTATTATTATTATTATTATTATTATTATTATTATTATTATTATTATTATTATTATTATTATTATTATTATTATTATTATTTTGCAATGGAAAGTGTCATGATGCCATTTCTAACCTTAGGTCCCTGGGCGGGACCCGGAAAGAAATGTGTAAACGCCAGATATCAAAGGAAATAAAAAAAAAATAATAATAATAATGTGATCAATGAAAATATCCACATTTTTGTTGGTACTTTGATCAACTTCTGGAATAATTGAAGAAAATTGAGACCAATGTTCAGTATTCTGCAAGTATCCAATCTTCATTGGATATTTGCAGAATACTTCTTGGGATTGCTCATATATTCCGAAGAGTTTTCGAATCGGGATGAAAATGTGCCACCTCAGACGACCGGATGTAAACAGTTGGTACTTTGGTTCCATCTTCAGTAAACTTTGGTGTTTGTACATCAAATAACAAAATTATTATTCTCAAGATTATTGAGTTCATCCACCAGCAATATCGTTGATTTTGATTTTCATTCGGATTTATAATCCTTCTTTGCATTTTGCTATTTTGTGGAACCATTCCATGCACTCCAAGGGCGATGTGTCTTCTTCGTTCTGCAATGTTTTCAGTTCTCTTCGAAAGTCCATGGTACTTATCAACATGCTCACTTTCTGTGATAGGCTGGAACTGCCAAGTCCACTAGCGTGAATGTTTTCCTCTTGTTGTTTGTGAATGTCTTCTGACCAACACTGAGTCAAAGCGTTGATTTCATATCTGTTTTCAACTATTGGATATATTAATAAATATAAAAATATTAGCTTTTAAACTCATTCAAATGTCTTATGAAGTGGTTCTGAAAAGTCCCCGGTTCGAAACCCTAACACAAAATCAGAGCGGGTCACGAAAAATCAATTTCCTACGAATGGCTTCTTTGTCGTCGTGAGACAGTTTAATCATTCATGGTAATTTCGGTTTCTGGGTTGCTTTGTCGTATTTAAAGGTATTTATGCAGTTCTAAGAATAATTCCTCTTTATTTATGAATTTTTAATTCAAAATACAGACCTTTTTTATTAGAATAGGTGAACATTATTTCCAAAACAATGTTTTTGTTAGGTCCTTTGCAAGATTTTCTATTGCATTTCATGACCTTCGTTTAAGACATTTAAATATTTCTATATTTCGGTCCATTATTCTGGTTTCTGGTGGGAATTTGAAAATAAATTGCATTCAGACCGTATTCGGCTTGCATAACATGTTACTAAAAAGTTTTATTCCATGTTAATGAGTTTGTATCTATTCATATATATATATATATATATATATATATATATATATATATATATATATATATATATATATATATATATATATATAAACTGTGTATTTGTGCAACAATCTCTCTTTAATATAAGTTTCAATAAAAATGTCTGGCATGATAAAGCGGTTAAGTTTCTTTTTAAGTTATTTTCCTTGTTGGCTGCCGCGGGTCATATCATTAAATAGTTGTGTATTTTATTGCCAGCCAACAAGGAAAGTAAAAACAAAAAATACTATACCGCAATTCCTTGCCAGTCGTTTTTAATGAAACTGATCTATATATATATATATATATATATATATATATATATATATCCTCTGCCAAGAGTAATTATGTAATATCCACAAAGTCAAAAGCATAATAGTCATATATATATATATATATATATATATATATATATATATATATATATATATATATATATATATATACGTATGACTATTGTGATTAACAATTTTGACAGTGTGGGTGTTTACGTAATAATCTTGGCAGAGGATTGTAGGTTAACATAAATTATTTACATTATTGGGACTATTTTCCACATTTTTGTCACCACATATATTACAACGTTTCGACCTTCTTCAGGTGATTGGAATGTCGAACTGAACCCTTTATTTCGCTAGAACTACAACAGTCTACCCAGTGAGCGAAATAAAGGGTTCAGTTCGACATTCCAACCACCTGAAGGAGGCCGGCGTGTATAACGACCGAAACATTGTAATAATTATGGCTGCAAACATGAGGACAATAGTCCAAATAATGTAAATAATGTACATAATACCTCATCTCAGAAATATAGACATATACTGAACGTAAGTAATTACATAATTTTATATGAATACTGTACAGGTTTTATTCATGTCCGCTTTGCCAAAAATGGTGATAACAACATATATATATATATATATATATATATATATATATATATATATATATATATATGAATGTATATATATATACATACATATATACATTTATATGTAAACATATATATATATGTATATATATATATATGTATATATATATATATACATATATACATTTATATATATACATATATATATACATATATATATATATGTATATATATATACATATATATACATATATATATATATATATATATATATATATATATATATATATATATATATATATATCAGCCATGTGATTCGCTTTCAAAGGTAGCTCGCTGGTTTTCGAACAGAAATGTGTAAAATGAATTTCGTTTCTCACTTTTCCGTCTTGCGGCACCGCTTTGCTTCTTCTATGGTGTACATCAGTCATTTCCGAACGACACTGGTTTCAGCTATATATATATATATATATATATATATATATATATATATATATATATATATAAGCTATGACGTAAATTGATAGCTGAAACCAGTGTCATCGGAAACGCCTGATGTACACCATAGAAGAAGCAAAGCGGTGCCGTAAGACGGAAAAATTGAGAAACGAATTCCATTTTACACATCTTAGTTCGAAAACCAGCGAGATACCTTTGAAAGCACATCATATGCCTGATATATATATATATATATATATATATATATATATATATATATATATATATATATATATATGAGTGTATGGGTAATTCTTTTATTGCAGCTGTTTAGCCGTTTTTATTCGATGTCTTAAACATTTTCTTTTTAAGTTTTTCTCCAATTGTTCCCTTCTCTGTCGTCATCATCGTCATCCTCTTTTGCTATCCTTGCCGTTCATAATCATTTTCTTGTTTTTCGTTGTCTTTCTTCGTTTGAGTTTATCTGGAACATCATCATCATCATAATCATCATCCTTTTCCCCTTTCATTTTCTTCAGCTGCATCACCGCCATCGTCTTCGTATTTGTCTTCATTCGAATCTTCTTTTCTCTTTTTTTTTAACGATCATTTTTCTTTACATCATGTGCCGCAGTTTTCTTTCTCCAATCATTCGTCGAATATGCGATCTTTGATTGGCATAAAGAGAACTGCTCGCCCGTGGGTTTGTGAAAACATGGAACATATACACGCACTCTCTGAGTGGGCCATATGGATAAAACACGCTTAGATTTCGTGACTGCCATCGCGTGTATATGTCAGCTTTTGTTTTTTATAATGAAGATGTATGACCCTAGATACAACTTTTTCTTCTTTACAAGCTGGAATCGTGTTCGTAAGGGGGGGGGACACTGGCCTGAAATTATCTGCTCGCAATGAGATTATGAAAATACATTGCAAGACATTTTAGGTTAATTCTACTCCCATCTCTATTTGAATGTGTCAAAAAGCAATAATTTATTCAATGTCGGATTTCTTTGCTTTTCACATTTCTTTTTTCTTCTATTTGATTTTTTTCTTTTATTATGTGGACTATTAGTAGTAGTATGAAGAAGCGTCTTGAGGCAACTAGAATGTGGATCTACAGAAGGATGCTGAGAATACTAGGAATTGAACATGAGGTCAAAAACGATGTTTTAGAGAAAATGGAAACAAAATGGAGACTTAGACTTTGAATCAAAAAAAGTAAGTATGAATTTCCTGGGCCCATAATCAAGAAAGGGGGCTTAAAACATTTGATACTGACTGGACATTAAAGGAAAGAAGGTCAAAGAAAAACAATGCATCAGCTATTTTTGAAAATGGTTGGCAGAAAAAGGGTTAGGGGAGATAGCAAAAATCAAATCTTACTTCGTGTTACAATGTAGAGGGTTTCAAGAATATGAGGTTTTCGAGAAACTTTATATGTATATATATATATATATCAGATTAATAGTGTGTAATTAAATGACGAAATGGAAAAAATTAGTTGTAATACGTTACTTTGTCAGAATAAATAACGTTTTTATCGATAGATAAGTTGTACGTATAGATTTAGGGGGAAGGAACGAAATACAACAAGCGTCACTTATAATTCTACTTCGAGAAAAAACGTCGAAGATCTAGATATATCTTATTTAAAGAAAAGAAAAACAACTACAAAATTCAAAGTAATTGTATAGTTTTATTTCCTTCTTTTGTACTGTTAAGTGTATGTTTTTAAGTATAATTTCAATTGATTTGATATCCCTTCGGATATATCAGTAAATACTTTTCTCCCTTACAATCTCATTGAAGCAGACTATCAGTTCAACCAATCAATGACAACCTACTCCATGTTGTCCTCCGACTATCCAACCGAATGTCGATAATATATTCCATTTTAAAAAGCAACAACATTCTACGCTATATTTTTAGTTTTATTATATTTCTTTACTTTCTTAAATTTTAGGGAAAATTTCGAGCCAATATTATTCTAATATGGAATAAACTTTCAACTGAATTGACATCCCGCCCGATGTAACTTTAAAGACGTGGAAATATTTAAGAAATTTACGATTTTACTTCAGATGCATGAGAACACCAGAAGTAAACTAATTGAACCTATGAAAATTTTACGGATTTTTATTTGAATTTTTGCGTATCATAATAATGTCTGAATAAATAAGAGGTAAAAATGAATATACAAAATTTATTTTATCTTCTCCGATTTTAAATAAAGGTTGAGAATCTTTTATCCGAAATTCTTCGGATCGCAAGTACTTCTGTTTTCAAATCTTTTCTGATTCTGGAATCCAGGCTATTTAACTTATATATCGCAGCTATAAAATGAGACAGCTTGGCAATGGAACCCATGCATATGCACAATATCACTTTACATTTCATAACACTGCTTATACGTATACCCTGAAGGTAGTTTTTTATCGGCAGATGCTTTTTCACGAAACACCTTTAAATATTTAATGCCATTTTTTTCTTAAAATTCTGTAACGAGCCTGCTGAAATATTCAGTTACCTTCAACATTCAGTTCTTCATGAGAGATTTTCGCCTGTTTTATGGTCAGCATTCTGGTAAGTGATATATGTCTACTCCGACGCTTACGAATCCAATCCACGATCGAGATTATCATTTTTTTTAGTTTGCTCTGTGCAGTGTTTTTCTATATTTCAATAATTTCTGTTTTACACTTTCAGCATAAAACTTGAGTAATATCTACTGAGTGCGAAAAACCTGGTAAGTAATCCACATAAGAAAGGTTTTGCTGTAACGATCGCTAACAAAAAACTGGCTCCAACTTAGGCTACTTAGTTTGGTTGGGGGGGGACCCCCACCTAATGTAGATGAGATCACTTACAACAGCAGTCAATGACCTAGGAAACTTCCTAGTGATTTCTGAAATTTTCCTTTTATGGCACGTGAAAAACTTCGGATTTTGGAGTTTTTTTAATTTCGGATAAGGGATAATCAACCTGTATCTAGATTTAATTCAGCTACATGTACAAGTCTTTACAAATAATCTTTGGGTCCTGTCACTGGATCTAACTAACGCCTTTATCCACTGTGCCATGTGTCCTTGAGGACATGTGTATGAATTTCTGGGTATTATAAACCTAATGTCTTCAGTAACCAATACCCGGCTAAGGCAGTGGAGAACTTGGAGAGGGGAATTAACAGGAGATAACTGATAACTGACATCCATTAAACATGGTACGTGGAACTAGAAAAGTCTACGCCAGTGAGCGAAATAAAGTGTTCAGTTCGACATTCCAACCACCTGAAGAAGGCCGGAGCGTACAACGGCCAAAACATTGTAATATCACGACAAAGATAAGAGACTAATGAAGGTGCTTGAAAACAGATATTTCCAGTTTCGCCATTTTTTTTGGCATTTGTAATTCCGGGAAATACTATCACTTTTGGAACAGCCATAATAGCTGAAATATTTTCTCTCCAGAATCTATCTTATATATCTATAAGTCTACCATTCGTCCATGTTTCGAATATTACTGCGAGAAATGATCCGTTGCCCCTGTTATCTATCTAGAGCTCCTTGATCAAATCCAAAGAAGAATCAGCAATATTATTAGTCATGATCTGGTGGCTAAGCTTCAATCACTTTCCCACTGCCTGTAAGGTTAACTCTTTATGTCTTTTTTATAAATAATTTCATGGTAATTGTTCATATATGCTCATCACTATATTGCTGTTTTATTTCCCTCCCCACCCACAGGCAAGAATTTTGTATATGGGGACTAGATAGAAGTTCATGGAGATTCTGAAGTATTATGGTGGATGTAGTAAGAATGGTAAGTAAGAATGTGTTGTTTTGGTGTTAAGCAATATTGTGGTATGTTTGAGCAAGTGATTGTGGCTAGTTAAGTTTAATTATAAGACAGAAGACGACCTTCCTTTCCCCATTCCGCCTTTTCGCCTTGTGACATCTCTGTCTTTATTAACAACTAAATATCGCTCTTCACCGGGGTACCTAGACTTGTTTTAGTCGTTACAATGCCCATTACGGAACTAATTTTTAACCACCTCTCATGTTTATCTAAGTACTATTTCTACAATAGAGAATCCGACTGTTGAAAAATTTTATATTGGTAGTACTAAGAATTATTTTAAGACTAGGTGGTATCAACACGTTTCATGTTTCACGAATAGTACTTATAAAAATAGTACATCTCTTTCTAAATAGTTTTGGAATTTAAAAGAAGCTAATAAAACTCCTAGCGTAAAACGGTTTTCTTTAAAGCGCTAGAACTTGTAGATTTTTAAATGAAACTTGTTTTCTATGTTTACATGAAAAATTAGAACTTATCAGATTTTTTGATAAAAACTCCTTATTAAACCAAAGAAGTTAATTGACTGTAAATTATAGGCAAATCCTGCTTTTTACCTTACAATATGTTTAATCTTTTGATGATACTTTTTCATATGATAATAATCAGTAGTTCAACTTATATACCTTACTATTCTATTTGCATGCTTCAATTTGATTTAATATTGTGTTGCATTGATGTTTGGTTAGTATTATTAAAATCTTATATGGATGTACAGAGGTTTGGTTGATATTATTAACATTTTACATTGATTAGTTGGGATTATTAACATATTACATGGATGACATTTATTTAACGGATGCATATTAATTTACCAAAGTAGATTTCTATTGTTGATTGTTTTTTGGGGGGCTTTTCAAACGGTTAGGTTGTTTGCCAGTCTCTTAAAGGGGACCTTTATTTATCAACTACAAAATTTTATGTAAGAAGCTGAAGGAGCATAAAACTGGCTAGTATTATTATAAATTACCTTCCCACCACTTTCACTTTTGCTTCTTGGGAAGTTTGAGCGTCAAACTTCGATACATCTTACGAAATAATGTAACACTATATATCTGCCCATAAGGAAATTGTTTAGGTTTTATATGCAGCCAACTTAGGATATTAAATTTTTTATTCCGGTGAATTTGAATTTAGCGTAGGTCACATTCGATTGGTTAATCACGGCAAAGCTCACAAGTCTATTTTATAGTATTCTGCTATTGAAATTAAATTAATCTTTCACTCGCCAGTAATTTACCATCGCCTAAAGAAACATATTTATGGCGTTGAAAAAAAATTGTAATTGTGTAGCGATTTTTAACATGTCTTAATATCGTAAAATATTTAGCTATACTATATGAGGTGGGGGACCAAAAGTAACCGGAATCGTTTTCTGTGTGACAAGCACGTAGTAGTTCAGGCTTCCACCGCTAGATGACAATTGAGGCAACCCTCAGGCATCAGTGTGCTAACTGGTATCGTGGGAAGACGTACAGCTCCGAGGTTTACTTCTTTTTTTTAAGTGCTTCACGCCTTATCGTCTATTATTACCATGGCTGAAAGGATGCCTGTCCTAAACTGAAAGAGCAGTTGGAAAGTGGATCCAGACCTTTTTTTCGAAGGTCATCACTGGTGACGAAAGCTGTTGCTATGGCTACGAACCGGAAACGAAGCAGCAATCAATCAGTGGAAGCATCCAACATAACCACGACCCCAAAAAAGCGCGTCAAGTGAAGTCCAATGTCAAGACGATGCTGATTTGTTTCTTTGATATGAAAGGAATTCTCCTCAAAGAATTTGTTCCTCCTGGGCAAATTATTGGCCAGGATTTTTACTTGGAAGTCCTGAAGCATTTGCGAGACAAGGTGAGACGAAAACGTCCTGACCTGAGGCAAAGTGGAGGGTGATGGTTGCATCACGGCAATGCGCCAGCGCACAACGCCTTGAGTGTGAAACAGTTTCTGATCAAGAATGTCATGACCCCACTTCCCCACCCTCCCTATTTACCCGATCTCGCTCTCTGCGACTTTTTTTTGTTCCCCCGAATGAAGAAAGTCCTCAAAGGAAAACGTTTTGCAGATGCGGAAGAGGTTAAGAAGAAAACGACGGAGTCATTAAAAAACATAACTTCACAAGAGTTCCACGACTGCTTTGAACGGTGGAAAACACGTCTGGACCGGTGCATTGCTTGAAATGGAGAATACTTTGAAGGTGATAAGAATATAAACATGCAACAATAAATGAATAAAATTATATGACACAATTACGGTTACTTTTGGGTCCCCCTCGTATACTGAGCCCTCTTTTAAATTAAATGTTACGTACAGTGGAATCTTATCCCATTTGTTCTCATTTTTACCTATATATATATATATATATATATATATATATATATATATATATATATATATATGTATGTATGTATGTATGTATGTATATACATAACGCATGCTATATTTATAGGGTAAATGTGCACAATAGCAGGATAGAGCGTGTGTAAATATGAGAATCGCATGTAAACTAATGTCAAAACCGAAGGTTGACAGCCTGTTTTATGCATGAATGCAATCTTCAGGCCATCAGTTGTTTAAACGTTTATGTGTAAATGAATTTGTCACCAAATAGTTCGTTGTATACGTCCCAAATGCTGCAATAACTCATAAAAACATTGACTTATTTATATAAGCAATGTAAAGAACGTAACGAACCATTCTCTGACGCATACTAATATGAAATATAATTGAACTCGATAACAAATATACTACACGTAAATAAATATTTAAGTAATTTATTATCTTCGCTGTAGACATTCTGTAGCTGCATGGAACTGATGATCTACTGATTCATTCAAATTATACATACATATATATATATAAATATACATACATACATATATATATATATATATATATATATATATATATATATAAATTTTAAATAAAAACAGACCACTTTAAGGTTCCATATAATAAATTATTTCACCACAGCCCTTTTAAAGGACAGCTGATCATCAGATAAAATCTGTGGTCTGTTATTATTTAAATTATTAGCTCTGATTTACATTGAGCTCTCTGGATTTTATCCTCCTTGGGTCTACCCATACGTATTACCTAGTTTTTCGTAAACTAAATATATATATATATATATATATACATATATATATATATATATATATATATATATATATATATATATATATATATAGTGGACTCTCCTGTCGTATTCGACGTATGAGGGTCAAGCAGCTCAGTTCCTAGGAACCGACAGCACAGACACCAGCACATATGATTTGATTATAATGGTGAAGTCTTTGTGTAGAACCAACCACACTTTTTGATTTGCCGAATACAGAGAACTAGTGCACTATGTGCCACAAGCTCCCCAACGCAGGTTTTTTTAATTCAAAGTTATCCTTCTCCTAGACTTGAACATCTTCGACAGACCTCAACTCTCCGGCAAACTAAAGGCTTGGTGCCACCAACATAGTTTGCTTCCCCGGCTTCTATGACCGTTGCAGGTGTATGTGATTACTCTGTCTCGCATTCAGCAGACGCAGCAGTGTATCAACAAGTATGTGCGCAAGTGGCTTGGAGTTCCCTCCTACTTCTCCACAGTGGGACTCTATACGTATATAGGAAACCTGCAACTTCCCATCTCCGCATTGGTGGGTGAGTTCTAGGTCGGGATGGTACGCTTTCACATGATAATGAGGGCCTCGGCCGGTGAGTTCGTCCGCAGGATACGGCCAGACATCAAATCATGAAATACCCTGACTGAAATGGATCCATTGGGAATATCATTCCTCCTGCGATCTACCTATGATCTCCTACCAAATACGACCAACCTGTGTGGGTACACTGACACTCATGTATGCGCATTATGTTAAAGTGATCGTGGCACTTTATGTGTGTGTTCTCTGCATTCCCACAATCACTGCAAATGTAAACCTGGCGTCATGACGAAGTGGTTGAAATGGTCGTGGAATTAGTCAGTACAAAGTGTGAAGCAGTCAACAAACATCCAGAGAAACTAAAATCCATTTTCACAAGGGTGATGAACGTGCTGTGCGGATTTCGTTTGGTTTGGTTTGTTTTGGATTTACGGCATATCAACTTCAATGGGTCCTTTAATAACGACAGAATTTTCGTTGTTGTTAATATTTTTTTAAATCTATTTCTGGTAATATTTTATCGTCAAAAATTCCATTTCTGATAATAATTTGCTTTCAACTATGTATCGCTGGTAATTTTTGTTTTAAATGTATCGCTGGTAATATATATTTGTCTTTTTCTTTTTTCCGAAAATATTTTGTTGGTAATATTTGTTTTTCAAAAATGCATTGCTGGCAACATTTGGTTTTCAAAAATGCATTGCTGGCAACATTTGGTTTTCCAAAATGCATTGCTGGCATCATTTGGTTTTCCAAAACGTATTGCTGGCAAAATATGGTTTTCAAAAATGCATTGCTGGAAACATTTGGTTTTCAAAAATGCATTGCTGGCAACATTTGGTTTTCAAAAATGCATTGCTGGCAACATTTGGTTTTCCAAAATGCATTGCTGGCAACATTTGGTTTTCCAAAACGTATTGCTGGCAACATATGGTTTTCAAAAATGCATTGCTGGAAACATTTGGTTTTCAAAAATGCATTGCTGGCAACATTTGGTTTTCAAAAATGTATTGATGGCAACATTTGGTGTACAAAAATGTATTGATGGCAACATTTGGTTTTCCAAAACATATTGCTGGCAACATTTGGTTTTCAAAAATGCATTACTGGTAACATTTGGTTTTCCAAAATGCATTGTTGGCAACATTTGGTTTTCCAAAACGTATTGCTGGCAACATATGGTTTTCAAAAATGCATTGCTGGAAACATTTGGTTTTCAAAAATGTATTGCTGGCAACATTTGGTTTTCCAAAACATATTGCTGGCAACATTTGGTTTTCAAAAATGTATTGCTGGCAACATTTGGTTTTTCAAAAATGCATTGCTGGAAACATTTGGTTTTCAAAAATGTATTGCTGGCAACATTTGGTTTTCCAAAACATATTGCTGGCAACATTTGGTTTTCAAAAATGTATTGCTGGCAAAATTTGTTTTTCAAAAATGCATTGCTGGCAACATTTGGTTTTCCAAAACATATTGCTGGCAACATATGGTTTTCAAAAATGCATTGCTGGCAACATTTGGTTTTCCAAAATGCATTGCTGGCAACATTTGGTTTTCAAAAATGCATTGCTGGCAACATTTGGTTTTCCAAAACGTATTGCTGGCAACATATGGTTTTCAAAAATGCATTGCTGGAAACATTTGGTTTTCAAAAATGCATTGCTGGCAACATTTGGTTTTCAAAAATGTATTGATGGCAACATTTGGTTTACAAAAATGTATTGCTGGCAACATTTGGTTTTTCAAAAATGCATTGCTGGCAACATTTGGTTTACAAAAATGTATTGCTGGCAACATTTGGTTTTTCAAAAATGCATTGCTGGCAACATTTGGTTTTCAAAAATGTATTGCTGGCAAAATTTGTTTTTCAAAAATGTATTGCTGGCAATATTTGGTTTTCCAAAACATATTGCTGGCAACATTTGGTTTTCAAAAATGCATTGCTGGTAACATTTGGTTTTCAAAAATGTATTGATGTTAATAATTTTTTACAAAGAATTTCTGGTATGAAAACATATCTTTACACTTCCATAGTGATTTGACCAGAGTTACAATTCCATTGAATAAGGTTTTGTTAAAAAACGTATAGCTGGTGATATTTTTCTTTTTTTAAACGTATAGCTGGCAATATTATTTTTCAAAAATATATAGCTGGTAATATTATTTTTCCAAAAACATATAGCTGGTAATATTATTTTTCTAAAACGTATAGCTGGTAATTTTACTTTTTCAAAAACGTATAGCTGGTAATATCGTTTTTCAAAAACGCACTGCTGCCAACATTATTCCTTCGAAAACTAATAACTGGTAATACTATTTTTCCAAAAACGTATTTTTTCAAAAACAGCCTTTCTGTTGGACGTAGTTTACCGCCAAACCCAGTATGCAGTTATAATTTATCGCCGTACCCAGATAGATGCAGTTTATCGGCATACCCATGGACTCGGTGCAGTTTACCGTCATACCCATGGACTCGGATGTAGTTTATCGTTATACCCATGGACTCGGATGTAGTTTATTGTTATACGCAGGACGTGGTATAGTCTGGAAGTTAAGTATTTTCCCATAGCTGGGACCCTAACAGGTGCTACCACCCCGGGTCAGGGTGGACCTGGGAACACAAGCAGTGAAGAGGTGGTTCGACGCTCCTCAAAACATCCTGATCAGAGGCCTTGCTGTTGGATGCAGTTTAACGTCATGCCCAGGACGGTTCCTGTGCGGAAGAACCAAATAACTCCCAACATGACTCTACTGAGTTGGCGGCTGAGGAGGGCAAATAATCGCACGTTGTAGGTAGAAAACAAAAAATAATATATATATATATACTGTGAAACAGCGAAACAGTCTGTCTGTGGATGACAAAAATATTAGCTCCTGAAAAATTAATTTCGGTTGAGCCCTCTCGTTTGAGGTGTGAATTTGTAAACAGTGACTATTTAAGCTAATACTGCACGACTCTTCGACAGAATTGAGTCACTGTCAGTCACTGTGTGTTTATCCGAATCTATGAATAAACACGCTAAAATTCACCTTCATCCCGTACCGTACGCTGACGGCTTAGTGGGAGAAGTTCGGACTGACGCAAATTCAGTCGGGTTTCGATCCTAGCTAGAAGCAACCGGACGTCTAGCCACGCTGATGAGCTGTGAAACAGCGAAACAATCTGTCTGTGGATGACAAATATATATATATATATATTTAGTTTTTCTGGATGTTTTAGTTTCTCTGGATGTTTGTTGACTGCTTCACACTTTGTACTGACTAATTCCACGACCATTTCAACCACTTCATTATGACGCCAGGTTTACATTTGCAGTGATTGTGGGAATGCAGAGAACACACACATAAAGTTCCACGATCACTTTAACATAATGCGCATACATGAGTGTCAGATGAGGAGGAATAAAGTACAATTCCAACATTCGTAACACTTAACTTAAAAGAGGGCTCAATACAATGTAGAGCATTATTATTTATTTTAGGATATTACATCGAAAACATGTCAAAATCGCTACACAATTCCAGTTGTATTTCCATGCGTATCAATGCATCTCATCAGGTGATTGTAAATTACTGGCGACGATTTTTTTATAAATCGTTCACTCTCCAGAATCGATTTCTTGTTAGCCGTAGTTCGATTAAGAAAAATGCCAACATTTCTTTCAAATCATTTTTATTTTCCCAAGTACTCATCTGAGACTATCTTCCGAGGGTTAAATTCTGTGTGTGTGTGTGTGTGTGTGTGTGTGTGTGTGTGTGTGTGTGTGTGTGTGTGCATGTCTATTCGGCATTACTTATGTTTAGAGATTTTCTGCATGTTGATTTGTTGACATTTTTACGTCCACACCGGTCCTTGTAGTTAAATAAACGTTAGATTTATCTAAGAATGGATTTAATAAAACTTGGGGATGTAATATAGTGTTTTTGTTTTTTTCACCTGTGTTTATATTTGGTAAAATCTTTCTCCCAACTCTGTCGAAGTATTTTCGACGTAAACAATTGTAGCATTTGTAAAATCAAAGTTATCGCCAGTCTTGTCCCTCTGTATTACGAATGAGTTTAAATGGTTCTTCCAATGTAGGTCCCTCAGATGCGGACTTTTAGACCTCGAGACATCTCTCCAATGTAGGTATATCTAGATTGCAGGCACTTTATTTGATAAAACCCGGCATTTGAAGTGGCTTGGCATCCATCTTCCTTCCTTATTATATCTGCAATTGTATTGGAGATGGTCGTAAAGACCCTAACCGTTGGAGATAACTAATTTATTTTCAGATTTTTTTTCAGAGTGTGTGTGTATAAATATTTATGTAAACTCAGAACATATTTACTATTCGTTTTACTGTGTTTTTCATCATTCTTTATCAATTTGAAATACACTTTCTTTTTTTTTTGTTATTTATTTTTTGCTTCTTTGCCCGGCAAGGCGCATATTTTTCTTATAAGATTTCTCGAATATTCAGTCCGGTAGATGGTTATAGATGAATATGCTTTTTAATAAATGGATAAAAACAGAACATCTATTCAAATATGCGTTGCGATTAAGAAATAAAGTTTAACGAGATAAATTAAAATACGTCGGATTAATAAATGAAAAAATCCATTCTTAAATAAAATATCTTTGTTTACGTCAGGATACAAAACAGAGTAGATATTTATTTTTAGAGAATTGGGAAAGTTCTGTGTTCAAAACCACTACTCGGGTTTTGGTTGATGATGATGTTTTTCGTGGCCGAAAGGGCAAAGCACGTCACATTTAATGACGTTTTATTTTAGATGTCGCAGGTTCGAATCTTGCCGGAGGGGGCGTATTTTTTTAACAAGATTTTTCGAATATTCAATAGATCTATATAAATAAATATACTGTGAGAAAAATAAATAAAAATATCTATCTATCTATCTATTTCAGGCTGTTAAGTTCTATCTATTTATCTACATATCTCCTTAGTGATCATATCTAACTATCTGTTGGGGTCTTTTTATATATATCTATATACATTTATCAATCTATCTCTAAATGTATACATATTTATAAGTGCGTGCGTGTATATGTATATATGTATGTGTGTGTGTTAGATAATATATGATTATCACCTGAACCCATACCTCCTTCAGCTCTGCTGTAATTGACTTAGTAATTGTCAGGATTTGAGTGCGCATGCGATAACGTAATCTAGAATCCATTTTCCTGAAAACTGTCGATTTGAAATATACTTTGGTTCGTTCATGATTAGCCACAGACCATTGCTGAAAATGGATGATTCACAGTAAATAATTCCATCCTTACATCGTCTGTTGTTTTCTAACGCCAATGATCTTCCAAGTCATTTTTTTTTACCCTTCTCTCATCATTGTAGCTGCTTATTCTTCCTTTCGAAGGTAGCAATTAACTAAATTGGTTTTATCAGAGATGGAGATGCGAGTCATTCATAGAAGTAATGGCATTTTAAATTGTCTTATCAATTTTGTTGGGAGAACGGAGAACGTGCTAACAAGGAGGAGTCAGGTATTTAAACAAAAAAAAATCGAGAGAAAGAAATATAATTTTTTAAAAATGAACCCATTTTTAGTTCTTTCTAAAAGAAGACTGTGTGGTATATAGGTGTAAAGAGAAAGAGAATAGCGTCTGAAATGGCAGATGAGATAAAATTGTAGCGAGAAAAAAACGTTTTGCTCCATTGAAAAATGAGAAATGCGAATGAATTGGATAGGGGTAGACATTATTAAAATTTTTAAAAATATCACAACAGATAAGACAAAAAAGAAGTCAAAAGTCGAAGGTGTGTGAAATGATAAATGACTCGGGATTGGCTTAAAATATTCAACTCTCAAGTAACCGAAAGTTTCCCGTGTCTCGCTGAAATTTTTACTCATATCTTTAAATCATTCTCCAAGGAAACAACGAGGCTAAATTTCTACATGATATTCTCTTTCTTTGAGAAAGGAATTT
>OZ038480.1:118271618-118324118 GCA_964036315.1 Acanthosepion esculentum
CTTGAAAGAGAAAAAAAGTGCCTTGCTGAGATTTGACGCTCTTCATCGCCGACTGGTAATAAAATACACATCCTATCAAACGGTGCATTCTGGATAGAAAAGTAAAGGAAAGAAAAGATGCAGGTTCGATACCTGCAGGAAAGCATATTTTTCCTTATTAGCTTTTCCTGAATTAGCAGGTCGATAGACGTAATACATAATTTTTAAAGCATACGAGGTGCATTCCAGAAGTTTTGAGACTTTTTCAGGAGAGATATTTATTAATTTCAAAGAAATACAAAACTCTAATATCCTTCAAAGTAGGATCCGCTGACTTTCATGCACTCGTTATAGCGTTCCAGCCACACCGGGACGACCCCATGGAAGTCATCCAAAGTGAAGATATCCTGCTCCTTGTTCAGAGCCTACTTCATCATCTTAGTGTTTTTAAAACGACTACCCCTGAGTTTGAGGAACAACCAAAAGTTTTGATAACCATGAACCATCTCCCTGTTTTCACCAACGCATCTTTCCTTCTATTCGTCACTCAGGGCCACCGGAACAATTTTTTTTACAAGTTCTGCACGTGTTTAGATCTTCATGAATAATTCTGAGTACAGCTAGCACGCCAACTCCAAACTGTATTAAGCTTATTGTCTTTAGAGACACGTGACGATCTTTTCTCAACCTGCTCTGATGCTCTGACGTCCATGTCCACATTGTCTCCCTCCCACATCTCTCATCGTCTCCACATTCTTGCCATCGTCCTTGAAACTTTCGCGCCAGCGGAAATCAGATACTCAGCTCATACATGTTAATCCAGAAGCAGTCTGAAGAATTTCATACGTTTCTTTAGCATTTTTGTACAGTTTAGCACAAAGATATATTGCACAGACATGGCGAGTTTTCAAACTGTCTTCATGTCCTGATTGCATTCAGCAAATTTGTCAACTGTGAAAATCATTGTTTAGTAGAATGTGTTCTTTTACAACTGTCTCATTTAATCTGGGATAACAAAAGTTGGCCAGTCAATTTAATAGATGTATTGTAATTATATGGTAAAACTACAATAATTAATGAAAGTTACAATTGCCTCTCTAAACATATCTTAAAACTTACTGAACGCACCTCGTAAATACAAATGTGGCGTATATATGAAATCCAAGTATCCACTATAATAATTTATAATAATAATAATAATAATAATAATAATAATAATAATATATATATATATATATATATATATATATATATATATATATATATATATATATATATATATATATATTAATTTAATTAAAATTAAAAACCGACAACCTTAAGGGCCCATTGATTATATTTTATTTCCCAAGGAAAGTGTTTTTTCCTGGTTCAGTTTTAAACTGAACCAACTACGAACACATGATGGTGAAGCCTGGTTTAGAATTAACTATACTTTTTCAGAAGATTGGTTTGGTTTGTTTTGTTTAACGGCATATCAACCTCAATGGGTCATTTAATGCTGACAACGTTTCTTTTCCTGGTAATATTTTTGTTTTGTCAAAAATCTCAAAAATGTATAGCTTGTAATATTTTTTTCAAAAACGTATTGCTGGTAATATTTATAATGCTTTTTACTTCAGTTTTGGGATTAACTATTTGCCCGTAGCTGGGACCCTAACAGGTGCTACCACACCGGGTCAGAGTGGACCTGGGAACACCAGCTCTTAAGAGGTGGTTCAACGCTCCTCAAAACCTCCCGATCAGAGGCCTTGCTGTTGGACGTAGTTTATCGTCTTACCCAGGACGTGGATGTAGTTTATACTCATACCCAGAACGGTTTTTCAGAAGAACTGATAGAGAATTGATGTACAGTGTTCTAAGAAATCTTCAAATCCTCATATATTCTATCTATTAAGCACCCGGACGTATTTGTCTGTAAAGAAATAGATAATAGGCTTCTTTGTGTAAGTGAATTAAGTAAAAGGTTATAAAGAGTTTAAATTTGCTGAAAGAGGATAGACGCAACCTGAGAGTATTTTACTTTAAGCGAAAAGCAAAGCAAAGCGAATGTAAGAATATATATAAGATACAGAAAGAAAGAAAGAAAGAAAGAAAGAAAGAAAAAAGAAAGTAAGGTGATATGAAATTTGAGAAAGAACGTAAAAGTTATATAAAAATGATGCGAATTATTTTCAAAAAAGGTGGCCGTAAAGCAAAAGGAAAAAAATACAGAAAGAAAGAAAAAGAGAACATGAATAAACGAAAGATGGAATTGGAGAAAGAAGGGATAAAGGGAGACAAATTTTAAAGGAAGACTGAAATAGGACAAAAGGAGGAAGATCAATGATAAAAAGAAAAGAGAGAAACGAAAAAGAAAATCCCAGAAAAAAAGAAAGAAAGATCAATGAATGAAAAAAAAACGAAAAAGAAAGTTTAATCTAACAAAAGAAACAAACAAACAAACAAACAAGAATTAATTAAAGAAAATAGAGACGAAAAATAATGTAACAAAAGAAAGAAAGAAAAAGAAAGAAAGAAAAACGAATACACAATTACGGAAAGAAATAAGAATCAAATAAACGAGAAAAAAGAAAGTAATATTACTGAGAAAAAGAAAGAAAGAAAGAAAGAAAGAAAGAAAGAAAGAAACCAACAAACGTAAGATGGAATTAGAGAAAGACTTATATGAGAAAGGAGGAGATATTCGAAAAAAAGGGCAGGAAAGAAAGAAAGAAAGAAAGAAAGAAAGAAAGGAAGGAAGGAAGGAAGGGAGGGAGGAAGGGAGGGAGGGAGGAAGGAAGGAATATGAACGAGTGATAAAACAAGCAAGTGAATCTGAGAAGTTTGTACTATATATAATGAGGGTCGGCCCAATAAATCAGAGTAGAGAAGAAAGCAAGTAAGAAATAGAGAAAGAAAGAAAGACGGAAGAAAATACAAAGAAAGAAACGATGGAAAGAAAGAGGGTAAATGATGAAAGAAAGAAGGATAATACAGTGAAAGAGCCAATGTTTGATGATGCTATAACGTTTGATAGGGCAAGTCGGATGATTGAAGGCAACCCCTAAGAGGATAGCCGAAGCTCAGACAGGTATTCTCTTTATAGACATTGAATCAGACCAATCAAAATGCGACTTTTCTATGTTTTGCTGATGATTCTATCGCAGCCAAGAGAGTGAAAAAATGACACAAAGTTTTCAAAAATTGCTTTTACGGCTTTTAAATTTTTTTGTCGCTTTGAAAAGAGACATGCTTAAAGTAAAGAATTTTGCTTGTTCAACTCTTTAGTTAAAAAAGAAAAAAGTAAATAAAATATCCGTGGTAGCATTATTTTCTCTAATGTTTTTAAGCGTTTTCTTTTATTGAACCAATATGGAACAGAGAGAGAAAGAGAGAGAGAAAGAGAGAGAGAAAGAGAGAGAGAGAAAGAGAGAGAGGGGGGCATTGTACTTAATATGACCCTTTCCAAAACACATTCATATAATTATTAACTATAGAAAGATAATACATCCAATGATGCGCAAAAGTAATTTAACCCATAACTAATATTTTTTTTAAATGTCTCTTTTTCTAGATAATTAACAAATATTAATTAAACTATATATTCATAAAGAAAAAAAAAACTTTATTAAACAAATTGAAATAATTTTCATGTTTTTTATCAAGCTTGAATAAAAATATTAATTAAAAATTAAGATGTGCAAAAATGAACTCTTACATTTACAAGTATTTATAAGTACTTTTGTTTTAGATGATTGCTAGTGCAAATATTTTTTTATGCACGTTTGAAAATCACAATGACACTTTTTCAATTTTTGGTAAGCTGTGTATACTTCAGTCAAACAATATAACTTATTGGGTATGCAAAAGGGTGCAGTTAGAGATTAAATTTAAAAATCAAATATGCTAAGAACAAAGAACTTCCTGAAGCTTAAAAAATCTCATATATAATGATAGAGAAGACTACAAAACGCTATCAAAAAGATTTGGAATGTACGTCTCCACTGTGCGACAGATAAAGGGAAGGACTTTGTTATGACGGCATCGAAATCAAGAATAGGACATCCGTGAGAAGTAACTGCAAGAAGACATCTAGTTTGGCAAGCCCAGGTAAATCCTGTTGTGTAACGCGAATTTCTCCAAGGTTCCCTGGCAAATGTCGGAATGAAAATGCATATGTCTACAGTGCGACGAAATCTGAACGATGTTGGTCTTCATGGCAGAGTGCTTAGAAAAAAACACGGCATATGAAAAAGTACAAACAATCTGGGCTCAACTATTCCATAAGCCTAAATCGTTCTGGTAAGATTTTTTATGGCCTGCTGGATCTTCCAAGAAAACGATGATCTGAAGCATCAAAGCAAATCCACAAAAGGATCGCTTCGATAAAAGAAATTTCAAATCTTGAAATGGCTGAGTTAAAGTTATGATCCAAATCTAACTGAAAATCTGTGATTTAAGTCAGTACATGCAGGTAATATCGAGCAATATTGGAAGTTTTCCAAAAAGAATGGTCAAAAATTGACGTTCACTAGTAGCAAAAACTTCTTAAAAAATTATACAAAAAGACTGGTGTATGTATGTATGTAGTAATTAGTACACAATAAAATCCCAAATTACCTCATATAGGGAATAGGCTTAATTCAACCGACGATATTCGTCAGTCTTATTCAACCCAGTATAGACTGAATTTTGGGTTGAAAGGACTCGAACACAGTTTATACAGAGGTTGAACAGAACTGACGAATCTCGTCGATTGAAATGAGCCTATTCACAATATGAGGTAATTTGGGATTTTATTGCGTGCTAATTATTTGCTCTCTAATAATAAATACATTGAGCTTTTTTATTGGTTCAGTTTTAATATTTTATATTACCAGAATCCACTTGGATTATGTACCAACGGATTCATTACCTTTACTATGTATATATATATATATATATATATATATATATATATATATATATATATATATATATACACACACACACATATATATATATATTAAAAAAATCGTAAAATTTTAAACAATCAATTTAGATGTCAAAAGAAAGCTTGAGTTACAATTTTATGCAGTATCAATGTTTTATTGAATTTATTTCATGTATTCTAAATGACTGCCGTCTTAAGTTATTAGGCAAAACCAAATAATCAAATATTAATTCAATAAAAAGGTAATAAAATCATCAAAATTGATCAACACCTATAATAGAACAAATAACACATGATAAGACTGAATTCTTTACATTTTAATATTGTGACCCTTTATGTCAATAGGTCAGGCATCTATTATCCACTGATTCTGTCAATGTTCTTACTTCAGCAGGTTCAATGTCAGACATGGTAGATTTAATTGCTTCCCATAGGTCTGCTTTGCTGTTATATTGTTTGTCAGCTTCATATTAATTCATCGTCACAATTGACCATAGATTTTCGATCGGATTCAGATCAGGACTTTATGGTGACCATTCCACTATCTTCTCTCCTGCAAATTTTCTGTGCTCAAAGTATTCAAGGGTAAGCTTAGATACACGAGAAGGAACATTGTCGCGCATAAATACACACTTCACTTTGAACACTGCGAGTCTGGAACTTCTACCATGCAAAAAGAATCTTGCTCATGAAATCGCAATAGACAGCACTGGTCAAATTAAATCGTTCATCGACTTTGAATCGTCTAATAATGGTTTGGTCGACAATTCCATCCGATATCATAACAAACCCACCTCCTTGCTGTCTTCTTTTAGCCACAGGCACGTCTGAATTGGATAAAATCCATCCTTTGGCCCATCCATCAGGTTCATGTGCATCAAATGTCATTCGAAAATTCCTTTAGAATATCAATTTTCATGTATTTCTTGGCCCAATTCTGACGCTTTAAGATATTTGCTTTAGTGAGAGTATTTTTCATAGGAGATTTTTTACACATCACAATTCACAAAGTATTCTACACCTTTTGACTCCCTCAATTTCAGCCATTTCAAAGTTCTGAGCGCTGGTCGAAAGTGGTTGTTTCGTTATAACTCGCTTTTCATCACGATGAAGCGAGTTCGTAAAGCGATCTCCTTTACTTCAAGTTCTCGTCATACTTATATTTTCAAAAGCCTTTTTTATCGTTTAATGATCTCTGCAAACCTCATTTGATATATTTAATATGGACATTCACTCACTCAATAACTTTCTTATTTTCTGGTTTCCAGCATTTCTTGTATCCTGCCTTTTACTCAAACAAACAGAAAGCAGTTTTTATTAGATTGCAGATGTCTTAAACTAATATTAGTTTAATCTGCATCCTAACTTCAGTCAGTTCATTTTCGTTAATTCCAAATATCTCAAAAACTAACCATTAAAAATGGCAGAGAATCTTGTCAAATATTTTATAAGAATGGAAATGGATGAGTTTAAATTAGGCAAATTTAAATATTGAGTGACAGCACTAATTTCAACTCGGAACTAATTTCAATTCGGAATTAATTTCAACTTGATTTAAAATCAAAGTTATCAATTTCCGTGAATTACTAAACAAAATGCAATGAGTTGGTGTTAGCTTTTTTAAATTTAGCATTAAAAATCCTTGGTAGATAATTCAGAATTTATCTTTCCTGCAACTCTCATTCTTTTTTGTTGCAAATAAAATTACTTTCGAGTTGAAATTAGTTTCGAGTTCAAATTAACTCCGCACCCCCAAAAGACTGGTTCAAAAGATTTTGAGTTATTGAGGTTTATTTGACTTTCATAATCACTTCATACAGGCTGTATCTCTCTCTCACTCTCACTCTCTCTCTCTCTCTCTCTCTATATATATATATATATATATATATATATATATGCATTATATATATATATATATGTATATATATGTAATAAAAAGGCCTAAACACTAATATTCCTTCGTCATAATTTATTCCATTGGAATCGTAAATACGATCCAATTCATCAGACCTAAAAATTCAAAGAACATATATATATATATATATATATATATGTGTGTGTGTGTGTGTGTGTGTGTGTGTGTGTGTGTGTGTGTATTAAAGTCAAGGAATACTAACCATTTATGCTACCTTGTTTTTCACCGGTAAGTTTTCTTCAGGGAGTAGAGGTTAGTGGTATTTCTCAAATGTCTTGTTTATTTATTTGAACCTAAACATAATTTTCAACATAATTTTCGCTTGAAGGGGAGAAAAGAATAGTTCTGATGTAAGGGGTGGGTGGAAAGTTAGTATTAATAATAAGGATTACTACTAAGTAGAGAGGCAATGGTAGAGGGAATGTATGAGCGGAGAGGGAGAAAATATAGTAATAATATAATAACAATGTAATATAATAATAATAATAATAATAACGTCTCAGGATGTCCGAAAATCGCAAAAAATGAATATATCCAGAGACATAACAAGGTAGCGACATATGTGCATTGGAAAATATGCACGAAGCACAAAATCGAGACCACTGAGAGATGGTATGAGCACCAGCCAGACACAGTTACCCAAAATAACGATGTAACTGTCCTCTGAGACATGCCAATTCAATTTGACAGGGAAATAAAAGCCAACAGACCAGATTTTTTCATAAAAGACAAGAAATTCACATAACAGACCATCTGAGAGAACCCCCCCCCCAAGGATTATCGAGAAATTGTCGAAATATAAGGATACAGAGATCAAGATTATCAGGATGTGGAGAATGAAGACTGTGACTCTACGAATAGTAATCGGAGCTCTAGGCCTTCCGTGAAAAAGAATGGACAATTTTACTAACAGTGTACCAGGTAACATCAACATACAAGTTTCCAAAGGATCGCCCTAGTAGGAAGATCCCATATACTAAGGAAAGTGCTATCAATTTTCCTATAGAGCCCAAAGACTATAGTTTGGACCCGGCTCTACAGGATACAAATTAATAATAATAATAATAATAATAATAATAATAATAATAATAATAATAATAATAATAATAATAATAATAATAATAATAATAATAAATTACAATTCTCTTATAGGGCTTAAGGACCATAATTTGGACCTGGCTCTAAATGATACAAACAGTAAACATAAGATCCACAAATAATAATAATAATAATAATAATGGGAGAGAGATAAATCAATATTAGAGGAAATGTAAGATAAACAAAAGTAGAGTGAATGTAAATGAGGGAGGATTTTTTTAATAATAAGAGGAGAGGAAAAGTAAGCGTATAGGACATTTTGGAGAGGGTAATGAAGAATGTAATAAGTTGAGGGGTAACCGAAGTGCAGGCAAAATGTAAGGGGTAGTAGGAAAATATTATTAAAAAAGTGAGGCAAAGCAAGAGTAGAGAGAATTTAAGGTAG
This sequence comes from Acanthosepion esculentum, assembly GCA_964036315.1. Taxonomy (NCBI): domain Eukaryota; kingdom Metazoa; phylum Mollusca; class Cephalopoda; order Sepiida; family Sepiidae; genus Acanthosepion; species Acanthosepion esculentum. The sequence continues at coordinate 118,279,911 of OZ038480.1, forward strand.
GGGGAGTAAGAAAAATATATTAATATTGAGTGGATGTGCAAAGCAAGAGTGTAGCGAAAGGGGTGGGGAATGAAAAAATACATGTATTTTCATCCAGGTTGATCGTAAAAATATTATATAATTATGGATTATTACAGAAAATTACAGCACTTCATCGATGATCGATCAAAATTTACAAAACTAAGGAAAACACTACTGTCACTCTAAAAAAAACAAATCTGTCAACAAGCTCATAACATCCAACAATGCCGATATAGTATCCTTAAAATTCAATAAAATTATTGGACATTACTAACCAAGATAACTATACGGAAATGTTAAAATACACAAACCCGGATACCTAATACGGCCTATAATTTCAAAGATACCAACACCCATATACCAACCGACAAAATTTCTCAGTGATATTATTACCCCATATTTACCTGCAAATTATAGCATCAAATCAACCCATGAATTCCTCCAAATCCTGCAAACTACAAAACCAAACCAAGAAACACTAGCGTCACTTGACGTTGAAAATTTATTCAAAAACACCCTGTTGACGAAACCATAGATATAATAATTATATCAATATTTCAATTCCACTTCTATGTATGAAACCCAATATTCTGAAATAATTATTACATGCACTATTAAAGTCCCCTTCTATAACCATAACGACAAAATTTACACTCAAATTAATGGAGTACGTATGGGAAATCCTCTCGTTCCGTGCTTCCCTATTACGTGTCCCACGTACAAGATTTTTAAAAAGGTTACTAAACCGAAGGTATACGTCCGCTACGTAGACGATATTTTTATTTTAGCTGAGAACGAAAATGAAATCGATGATGTCAGAACTACATTCGAAAGAAATTCCGCCCTCAACTTATGAACTTGGCCAACAAAATAAACTCCTATTCTCGGATGATCTTGTGGAGACAAGTAATAATGCATTCACTACTTCGTTATATAAAAAACCTACAAGTAAAAACTCTTGCCATCTTAATTTTACTAACAAATGTCCTCTCATAATTTTCTTATGAGAGTTCACGAGAATTCATCCACTCGTCTGCTTTTCGTTAAAGAACTTAATAACGTGAAAGCAACGCTTGTTAATAATGGTTTTCCAAACCATCTTATAGATTACCATGAAAGACTTTTTCCTTTCTTAGGTAATCAATATCAACACAAAACACACAGAAAAAAGTAACATTAACATTTTCTACAAAACACCAAATGCAGAGTAACTATAAGCAAGACGAATCTTCACTTAGAAACATCATAAACAAATACATAATTCCAGTCGAAACAAAACAAGAAAATTAAATTAATCATCGTCAAAAATAATAATTCACCTGCATGACCTACATTACAGAGAACCAATATTACTTACAAATTTAAATGTCCTTTAAAGAACTGTGTCCCTGACTAATCCAAATTTGTAAATAATTATATTGTATATAGTAAAAACTTTTAACAAGAAGACTCACGTTATATCTCTCTGGGCATAGCTCAGTTAGGTCACATTTAAATACAGATGGAGACCTACCAAACTCTATCCGTAATATACTCGTTAATAATACGAATATAATAGAACCAAGTACATGTACAAAATGAAAAAAATAATGAAAGCCAACACTTAATAATATCAACTATGAACACGGACACAACATGCTGATCGTGTTTGGAAAATAAAACATAACTACAACTCTAGATGAATACATAACAAAATGCATATAATCAATTAAAAGGAAAATGAAATTCATCCTTGATAACTGCTACAGTTATAGCCTAAAGCGCTTGGAAAACATTCCACAATTTTTTATGTCCTGAAAACAAAAAAATATACGAACACATGAAAAATTACATAAAAAACTCAACAACCACAACATATATATATATATATATATATATATATATATATATATATATATATATATATACATATATATAAACATAAAAATGTCTTAAAATAATTGTCGGACTTTGCCCATTTCATAATGTATTTGTTTACATCTGGATACGCATCGGGCAGATATGAATATACGTAAGAAAATCATGTAAAATTGTAGTTAAAAAGTGTATAATCGACATTGCTAACCGAAACGCTCCTCTCTGGCGAAATCGGTAAAAGCACGTCAGGCTATTTGACTGTTCCGTATAGGATACAGTTTCGATTCTTGTCGGAGGACGCATATTTTCTATGAAAATTTCTCGGACATTTAGGCCGGTAAATGTTGTTAATACTGTTTATTATAAACAGAGCCTTTACTTAAATATTTGTATCTATAAAAAAAGAATGTATAAACATAAAAATGTCTTAAAATAATTGTCGGACTTTGTCCATTTCATAATATATATATATATATATATATATATATATATATATATATATATATATATATATATATATAATGGAAAAGGTAGTAAATCCGTTAGTACATAATCCAAGTGTTTCCTAGTAATATAAAATATTAAAACTGATCCCCCAAAAGCCAAATATATTTATTTTTAAAGAGTAAATAAATTAGTATATAAAAAACTTGCATTAAAAAATTACTTCATTAGCTACTACATTTCTCTAACTATTCAAATGTCGAATGTATAACTAATTCTAATTTCTATATTTCCATTTTTACACCATATTAATTATATCTTATAACTGTCCCCTGTTCTAAGAACTCTTTTTCCTTTTATCAATTACACGTCTTTATCTATATATTTTAATTTTTTTTTTAGTATAAATTTATATTTTTAAATATAACATGGTTTTGATTTAACTCATCTTTAAACGTAATTTTTTTCCTAATATATAATTTATTTTATCTTATTATATTTTTATTTTTGTATTTTTTTAATTCTTTAATATGCCCTATTGTTTTTATATTAATTATAAATTCTTTAGAATGTAATATACCTTAATTGTAATAAGATTATATAAATAAAACTTATTTTTAACTTATTTTTATTTATTTAAAAATATCTTATTTTTAAATATAAGTTGTCCTTGGAAGAGTATTTCTAAGTAGAAATTTGTATTTTAAAATTTAACCATATCTATTTAAATTAAAAAAAAACCTTTTCGTTCATCTCTCAGTTTCAAATTAACACTTCATTCTTCATATAATCCATTTTTTTAAGCGTTTGACCCCAAGCAAGGCGGGAAGCCACTAGCACACAAGGTGTTACTGAGAAGTGGAGTGAGTCCAAATAGGAGTAATAGAGAAAAGGATGAAGAGAAAGATAAGGATAGATCAATGCATCTGTAGACATCGATTGACATTACATTTGAATAGTTGGAGATTATAGCTATCAGGGAAAAACGAAAAGGAAAGGGTTTTCCACAGGCGAGAGGTGTGAGACATGAAGCTATAGGCGTAGAAGAGACGGTTACATTTAACAGTTTCGACAGTGAACGGGTGTCAGCGAGATGCCAGCCTAGTAGAACCCTTAAATTCATGAAGTCTGGGAACAAGCGAAAACAGCTCATCGGAACAGTTACGGTGAAAGTATTTGTAAAAAATAGACAGAGGGAGGCGATGGCATGTCTGTGAGAGAGCGACTGCAAACGAGATGCTAGATCAGGGCCAATTACATTGCATATCCGTCTCTGGATGTTATCAAGAACCTTGAGACAAACAGAAGGGGCACCAGACCATATATGGCAGCAATACTCCATGCAACAGCGAATGGTTGATTTTAGATTTGAAGGATCGTCTCCGGTGAGAAACTTTCCTGGCGCGGCACAGGGAGCCAACTTTCCTTGCGGTGGACGAAGCTATTAACAATGTATTTGTTCCATCTCAGGTCAGCAGTCAATGTGAGGCCCAGTAGTCGCAAAGACGAACTCTCGAGAAAGTTGGGCGTCAGACATTCTAATGGGGGCAGAGATGATTCTCTGTGATGAATAATAGAGAGCAGTTTTGTTTTTGAAGCATTAAAATTAACCAAGCAATTCCTGCCCCAGATTGGCGGTCGTTTTCGTGTCGAACGGCCAGGTTAGTTTCGTCAACGACACTAGATTTGTTTTTGAGGCAGGAGTAAATTGTAGTGTCGTTCGCGTAGATGCCTACTTGGGAATCTATGACGTCAGGAAGATCGTTGATGAAGATAAGGAACAGATTAAGGCCTAGGATGGAGCCTTGGGGAACACCAGCGTGCGTGGGATGGGAGCTGGAGGAGAATCCGCTGAGAACGACCTTCAATACACGGTTTGACAGGAATTAACGTATTAAGTCAAACAATCGACCTGAAATTCCATAACCCTGAAGCTTGCGAAGAAGGCTTGCATGCCAAACCCTATCAAACGGTTTGGAGATGTCAAGAGCCACGGCACGAGCTTCTCCGTTATTATGAAGGGCTTGGTAAACAATTTCAGTGATGGCCGTAAGCACGTCAGCTTAAGAACGGGCAAAGCGGAAACCATATTGCTTGTCGGAGAGCAGATCATGGGATGTAATGTGCTTAACCATTTCGGCGTTGATTAAAGCTTCGGAGACTTTGCCGAAGAGGAGTAGGAGACTGATAGGATGGTAATTAGAGGTGTCAGAAGTGTCACCAGAGTTCTTAAAGACAGGAACAATGGATGAAGACTTCCAACAGTCTGGAAAACAAGATTCATTGAGGCAGTAGTTATATAATTTGGAGAGGGCAGGGGCCAGTTCAGGCGCACATTTCTTCAGGACAATGGCTGGTATCCCATCTCCACCACTAGCCTTGTGCGGGTCTAAATTAGTGATAATACCCAATACAGATGACGAGGTAATGTGCAGCTCGCTCAATAGAGCCTCAGTTCTGAGGAGGAGCGTTGAATTGAATGAGAATTTCTGAGCAAAACATTCAGCCTTGTCGGCAGAAGAGATCAGAACCTCGAGCTGGTTGAACATGGAGGTATAGAGGGTTTGCTATTGTTAAGTACGCCCTTGCAGACACGCCAATAATCCTTGGAGCCGAATTTGCAAGATGCAATGCGTTCTTTTATTCGAGCAGCAAATAGTGATTTAGCTTCATTGAGGACGCGCTTAAACTCGTTACGGACAGAGACAAAGAGACGTCTATTGCAGTCAGACATGTCACTTCGATATAGGTGGAGAAAGTGGTTCCTATGGGCAATGGCAGCTGAGCAAGCAGCGGAAAACCAAGGGGGCGCGATTTGACCTTATATTTCCTTGAGGGGATGAAAGCCTCAATACCTGTTGTAACTCAGCAGGAAACTTCGGAAGCACATTCTTGAACAGGGAGCGTAAAGACAATATCCCAGGGGACATCGCGAAGGAAATACTAGTACGAGACCCAGTCTGCTCGTTGATAGCAGAACGAGGTTCTAGTGGTAGGAGGTTCTTAGCAGGGAGTGGAGTTGAAGGAGTTGTTGATAGACACTACAGCATGATCAGAATTGCCAAGAGGGCAGAGCTGCGTGGAGCTACAGGACTTGGAGATGGAGGTAAAAAAATAGATCGAGAAGAGAAGCCTTACCGTCCCGGTTGTAAGGGAAACGTGTGGGGAAGTCGACTATCTGCTTAAGAGATTGAGAAATTGAAAAATGAAGGGTTTGAATGCCTGCAGGGTCAGTAGTAGTGTTTTTGAAACACTTAGTAAGATGGGCGTTAAAAGAGAGAGAGAGCCTTGTCAATGCCTTCAGAAATGCATTCAGTTATACAACAGTTTTGGGAGGATGGTGAGCGATAAAGGAAAAAGAGGTAGCTTACAGCATTGAGAAGAGATAGCCGGAGACACATGTACGAATGGTCTGGAGATTCAAGAGACAACTCTCTAGCCAGCAGGTGATGGTCCTTGACGTAAACTCCAAGGCCATGCATGGGTTTTGAGAGTCTTTTCTAAGGAGGGGAAGTTAGCCGGGGATTGAGAGGTCAGAGAGGGGATAGACGAATCAAGGTTAGTCTCACACAGAGCCAGAATATCCGGGCAGTTCGCAATTAGGAAACATTCCACACCGCAGAAATTGGTTCTGATGTTGGAAAATGAAATGTGAAAGGGTTTAGGTGATTTTTTAAGGCCCGGTTTAGGTTTTCTTTTCTGATCGTCGTTAGTTATCATGTGAAAATTGTGGTTGTAAATCTGAGAAGACCTGAAGTAAAAGAAGCAGACGGTTTTCGACCGCGAGGTGGACAAAGAGAAATTGGCACAGCCTGCAACATAATGTGGCCTCAGGGTTGTCCACCAGAGGTGAATGGAGGGACACTTTTCCATGTACGACATAGCACTATAGACACCCCGGTATTATGCAACTGTTGATTCGAGTGGCCGCTCAAGACGCTACGCAAGAATTGGGGATCCTAACTACCAGTCGGAAACAGCAACCAAAAAACTGTCGACCGTGTACCCTCAAAATGAAGAGGTAATGACACAGACTGCACACATCACGGTTGAAACACGGCAGCCCTAGTACAGAGGCCAGAGAGAAACAAAGGGGGAGTTCCGGGAACCCCTTCCTAAACAAGAAATAAGGTGTGAACCTCTACTCCTGTCCAAGAGAAGGGGGAGGAGTATTGACCGGACGGTAGTAAAGCCTACCTACTCCTATTACATATAACACAAACGACGACAACAAAAACAACAACAAACAAACAAGAAGAAAATAAATAAATAAAATAAAAATAAAAGCAGTAGGCATCAGCTGAGAAGGAGGCAAAGCTGATACCAGAAGACATATTTACCGAGGGATAGGAATGGGATTATATTTGTATTTTTCCCTTCCATTACATTAAGTTTTAACTTAGTATAAGTCCCATTGTCCTATTCTCAAAAATTGGTTATACAGTATTGCAGATATGGTATTTGATTATGCTTACATATGGCAGTTAGTGATTATATTCGCCGTCTTCCATTCTCATGGTCACTTATTGAATAGTGAAATGCTGACGTTTTTATCCCCAAGCACTTTCTTTCAGAGAAAGTAAAGCTGGGGGGTCGGACGGTCAATTTCCCCTACCACCAGCAATGGGCTTGGGGTACTTGCTTTCAATAGAATGAAAGACAACGGGAAGAAAGGTACGGCCGAACAATTTCCACGCTCGTATATTTTATCTAGCAAAAATATATCCGCCCCACTAAAACATAAGAATATCGACGACGTACGTTCGCGTGTTGTTTTAATGTCATAAGGTTAATATCCAGGTTTAATTTTATAAAACCTCTTTTCTTTAAAAATAATACTTTCCACTCTCTCCTGACCACAGTCTAGTGCCTTTTGTCTGACTCAAACATTGAAATGGATAAAATTTGTAGTAGTTTTTCGACATCTGTCACAGTTAAATTTCTAATTCCGACACCACGAACTATATACCGGGGTTGAATAAGACTGATGAAGTTTATCCCCATATGAGATGATTTGGGATCTTTTATATCCTAATATATATATATATATATATATATATATATATATATATATATATATATATATATATTAAGGAAATCACCCCAAGCAAGGCGGGGGAGCCAATAACACGCAAGGGGTTACAGAGTAAGAGTAAATAGGAGTGTTTGGGAAAAGGATAAAGAGAAAGACGCGGATCAAGGACAAGCCATCAGTAAATGTCGATTGACATTACATTTGAATATTTGAAGATTACAGCTATCAAGGAAGCAACTAAGAGGAAGGGAGGTCCACTGTCAGGAAGTGCGAGCTAAGAAGCTGTTAGAATAGAAGTGATGGCTACATTTAGCCGTTTCGACAGTGAAAGGGTGGGAGCGGGATGTTAACCTAGTAGCACGCTTAAATTCATGAAGTTGGGTGAAAGTAGCTCGCCAGAGCAGTTGCCATGAAAATATATGTAGAAAAAAAAACAGGGGGAAGCCACAAAACGTACTTGAGAAAGTGACTGTAGAGGAGATGCCAGATCATGAACAACCACGTTGCATATTCGTCTCTGGATTTTGTCGAGGACCTCGAGATGAGCAACGGGGGCACCAGACTATATATGGCAGCAGTATTTCGTGCAAGGACGAATGGTTGATTTGTAGATTTGACGGATGGACTCAGGCAAGAAAAACCTTCTGATGCAACCCAGAGAAAACCCTTTATGTATTGACACACACATACACATACATACATATATAAACATATATATATATATATATATATATATATATATATATATATATATATATATATATATATATATATATATGCATGTATGTATATGCATGTGCATGTGTATTTATTTCTACTATCATTATTATGTTTACTGTGTACATGTGTTTGAGCGGATAAACTTTTCCTGGTGAACGAAACGGTTTACTAAATAAAAAGTGCCACCCGACGGAAATCGTAGCTGAAGTTCGTTTTCCTATAAAGGAAACCGCATGAAAATATGAAGGATTTCTGTTTGAATGCATTTTTTCTTCGTTAAGACTTTCGATATCTAAGCCAATAAGCATTATTTTCGATGTTGGAAAAGTGGATGTCTACTGAAATAATTATAATTCACTAATTATAACGTTTATACCAATAAGAAATAATGTATTGAACAATACATTACTTTTTAAATCTATACGTAACCGTGTGTGTGTGTATGTCCATGTGTGTGTATGTTTGTGTGTGCGTCTGCGTGTAGAAAAATGTGAAAAAAATTGATATAAACTGAAACATCAAAAGCATAGAGACAGCTAGCTAATTTGAAAGTCTTGCTGTAAATTGAATAGTGGCTATGCGGCGTTCCATAGAATTTTCGTACGATAACGTCGTTGCATTGGGGTATATAATCAGCTTCAAGGAATTAAGAAATGTCTCCCACGTGACCTAGATATATGTTTAATCGCGGGTACCTGGTTGAAGTTACAAAATGTAATGTGCGTTATCTTGGTATATCAAAACCTCGCCACAGAATATCATGGCAAGCATAAAGAGGTGAAAACAATCCAAAACAATACATATATGTCATCACAGTCAAGACAGATTCAGCAATTTTCATAGACACTTTCAGGTTGCATAACACTATGGGCGTGTTTGTGCAATTATGAGGAAAGTAAGAACTAGAACGTAACTGATACTTACAACCAGAAAGTGACAACAGTAATATCTGGTACACATAATGAGAAATGAAGGCATCGAGAATTTAACGCTCGCAGGGCATATTGGATGTAAGAGAAGTTGAAAGAAACAACAAGAGCTGTATAACGAATTTTAGTGAATGTATGGGAAAAAGAAATTACAAATATGGATGATGACCCATTGAGAAATTTTACTAATAAATATAGCATACCTTAAATCTATACATATTTTTATCACACACATATATATATATATATACTAAGTCCGACAGTTATTTTAATATATTTTTGTTTATACGTTACTTTTATACGATACAAATATTCAAGTAAATGCTCTATTTATAATAACAACATTTACCGGCCTGAGAAATCTCAAAGAAAATATGTGTCCTTCGACATGAATCGAACTGCATCATACACGGAACCCTCATATAGCCTGACGTGCTATGGCATTTATCAACAGCGGAAGTGTCTGGTTAGCAAGTTTAAATTAAAGATTTAAAATGCAGCGTTGTGCCAATAAAGCTTAAAAAGACAAAGCCTTCAGAGAATGTTAAAAAGAACACTAAATATTTCGGACTATGAAATAACAAAGGCATACATTGCGTTTGGCGTCGTTCCTTAACATACTTTTTATCCTCTGACCCGTAGGTTCGTAGGAGCACATGTGTACTGCAGGCACAGTAGGCGTTTCTTGGGCAATATAGCCTCTTCTAAATTCAGGCTTTTCTTTCTCCAATCTATACAACACAGTGTGTCCTGCAATTTACCCATAGCTTTTTGAGATGAAGAGGATTCATACCTTTACCAAGAGTATTAGCACGTAAGTGAATGCAATGTATCCGACTGGAATTCGAACTTGGCCCTCTGAATCCTCAATCCGAGCCTCCGTACATTACACCACTTTGCCTCCCCCGTAACAAACTTGGTTTGTTCAATTTCCAAGTATTTAGAAAAAAATATATAAAAAAAAGATAAGGCAGATGGATTAAAATAATTTCTTATCATACCCGGGTGCGAACGTTGAATTTCGCGAATATGGAAGACGGCGTGACTAGCGAAAAAAAGTACTGGTAAAAACAAATTAATGCTTGCATTAATAAAAAAATGTTTTATCTAAAATCCTTAAACGATCAAAGGAAATATTTTCTTTTTAGTTCTTTGAAATATATTCCATTGCGGAAAAATGTGGATATTTTTTTTATTTTATGTTCGCTTTGTTAGTGGAGTAAGAACATATAAAATTTTAACGTTCTTTTTATTAGATGAGGATAAATTGGATATGATTTTTATATACGATGTAGCTATCTTGCGAAATGCAACCCAGAAACATTTAACAGAAGTAAAAAGAAGAATGCTTCTTTGTCCGGAATTGTGCTGTGCTGTTCTAGGTAGGGTCGAATCTGTGTCATGCTGGCACCTTATCTTCGTATTCAGATATTTTGTACCGACGAGAATCCTCATTCAGGGACCATCTTGGGAATTTCTAATTTCGGATTTAGTGAGAGGAAGAACAGTCTGGGAAATACTTTTGGATAGCTTTCACTCGTGAAAGATCGCCATTATGATTCTTTGTGGAGCCACTAGATTTAGGAAACTGATAACTGGTCAGATATATTCATAAAGTCGCTGACTTTGAATTATACAAGACTTTAATAAACAGACTGATGAGTTGAAAACAGTTGTATTGTTCTTCACTGAGGGTGCCTTCTTCCATGGGTCTTCATCACTCTCTTTTGGTAACACAGTCCGGATCATTTTAGTTCCGAACAACGCCGACAAACATCTCTTTCTGTCAAAGATCGAATACTCTTACTTGTATTATTTACATAATTCGGACTGTTGTCCTCATCTTCATTGTCATATCCACACTGTTTCAGCCGTTTTAAGCTCCAGCCTTCTTCAGGTGATTGGCACAGTGGACAAAGACGTTGCTTTGATCCAATGACTAGACCCAAAGAGATGCGTGTTCAATACCAGGCCACAGCGGTGAACCAAATGTTGGAGAGTTGAGTTTAAGCGAAATAACTGAGACAACCGGAAGAGGCATGGCACGTGGAACTAGAACAACCAACCCCGGTGGACGACAGAAAGGGTACGGTATAATCACCTGACGAAAGCTGGAGCGTACAACGGCCGAAACTTTGTCAATATTACAAATTCAGATGAGGATAACAGTCCGATAATGTAAATTATAAAAGTAGTCATAATACCTCATCTCAGATATATAGACAGATATCGAACATTATTCGGCCTATTGTCCTCATCTTTGTTGCCATATTTATCACAACGTTTCGGCAGCTGCACACTCCGGCCTTCAGATGGTTGGAATGTCGCTGAGGTGGTTTCAATGTCGCTCGCTGTTCTAGTTCCACGTGCCATGTCATGTGTTAGCTCCTATTAATTCATCTCTCCAAGTTCTCCAGTGCCATAACCAGGTATTGAACTCACAATTCTTTGGGTATTTTCACTGGATCTAACCTTTATCTACTGTTCCATATGCCCTTAAGGACATTTGGGTATGAATTTCTGGAACTTATAAACTTAATTTCTTCAGCGACCATATTTACCAGTGCTCATATCGCAAATTTTACTGTTATCATTTTATATTTTTTACCAGAGCTCATATTGCAATTTTCGTTGTTATTATTGCTTTTCTCTGGCGCTCCTTATTACTGGTTCCCATATTATATTTATTTCTATGCTTGGTCGGCTCAGGAGATTTTTGTTGCCTAGCATATGTGCTGATTCCTTAAGTTTACGAATTTTCCAATGATGCTCATTGTCTATGATTTCAACCTGATGCTATAGAGGGCGGTGATCTCCATTTTCTTTCCATATGTGATCAGCCACGCCTGATTTTTCCACTTCCCTTCTTGTTACAGTTTTTTGGTGTTCTTGAAGCCTTACCTTAATGGGGAGGCCTGTCTCCCCTTTATATTTCTTTCCGCAGCTGCACGGGATGGCGTACACACAGTCTTTAGTCATGTTCTCCTCTATGGGTGATCTAACTCGGGAGATGTAAATCTCAAGAATTGGAGGAGCAAAAAAAGATATAATGCAGATAAGCTTTATTTTTTAGCTACAATAGTTCAGACCTTTAGATCTATAACACATGCTACATCCACATAGTCGAATCACCCTCATTTCTCCCATGTTCCAATGATAACACAAACGCTCCTCTCAAAGAACTTCACTGAACACTAAAATCCCAATCTCAAGGATCAATCATTATCTATCCCCCTTATCCTCATAATGTTCACTTCTTACCTCACACATCGCATATTTTAAGAGTAACCATCTACCATGAGTGGCTGAAGTACCTGAATTTTAATATAAAATTAATCTAATTCTAAAACGATTCTCCCATGACATCTACTAATAACATCAACTAATGTATGTGACATTCTAAGATATATTTTAATAGAATAATGCCTGGATATCGCAAGAGGTTTCGCAATATGTGAATGAGTCATGCCCATAATCATATGAGTAATAAGATAGGTTGTGTTATTACATTAGTAATACTACGATGCACCAATGTCAGATGACTTAATATTGTCATTTCATATATATTCTGCGAGAAAAATGAATACAGATATAATTTACAAGATTTTAAATAAATGTTCTCTTATTTCGGTATAATTTCAATGACTCAGCAACCATTATAATGCTTAGCAAGTTAGACGCGGAAACTTTTCACATACAGTTGGTTTCTTCATTACTTGCTTCAGTACTATCGTCTTGTAACTGAATATAACAATTATATCCAAGGGGAAGTAACTGTGATAAAAATCATGCCAATAATTATTTGTATAACCTATAACAGTAATTGATATATTGCTTTTCTAACTATCCAGAACGAATTTAGCATCAGATAAACATTTCTTCTTAATATTCATACCTAACATGATATAGACACCCAATGCAACATGATTACCTTTCTCTACCGAATTATAAATTGAATGTTATTAGGTTGGTGCAAATATAATGTTTTTTGACTGAAGTTGAACGTCAAAAAACGACGTTATTTTTGCACCAACCTAATAATTCGACATTACTTTGTATTTCTTCTTTATTTTTTTAGAATTCTAAAAGCATATTTTATAAATTTTAAACGTGAGTGGCACCGAATGTTTCCAAATAATGGAATGGCTAATAGTATGATTATAATTACTTTGACGAATTTTAATATCCGAACATCTGATTGGTTAGTTCGAAGAAGCGTTTGGAATATTTGCCGTTTCCTGGAAAATGTTACACGAGCCTTGGAAGTTTCAGGAGTGAGAAGAATGAAGGGAAAGAGAGAATTAAGGAAAGATTGATGTGGGGGTCAACTAATCACTTGAAGGAGCCGTGTCAATTCGCCTCGGAGAAGGTGTGAAATTGACGTGAATGAACTTTCAAGATAGGGAAATAGATAAAAAAAACTAAAACCAATTTACTTCCAATCAGAATAGCGATATACAAGCGTCGAAAGAGAAAGAAAGAGTAATGGTGATTGATTATCATGAATGAAGTCTGTCTATAACAAAAGGTTGGTTCTTCACAGAAGAGACTCTACTTGGGATAAAAATAATGAGTTTCTGCTCAGCAAACATCGATGTGCTTTTAGGTCAGTTCTTTTAATACCCTATCCCTTCAGGACATAGACAATCATGACTTTCCACAGACTTCTTTTGTTTAATTATGTGTGAACTATTGGCATTTCTTAGGAAAGATTGCAGAGTAATTCCAAATTGTTTAGACATTCTGAGTCGTATCTCAAACGAATCTACTACGAGAGAACAGCGATGTCCAGAGTACTGTTCTTATGCTGATGACATAGGTATTTATCGTTGGCATCAGTCAGTTGTATGCCATGTGTGATACACATTTAGGTGATCATGTCTCTTTCGATGCATGAATAACGAGGCAGATTTTTTTTCCCGCAGTAGGTTGCCATTTCTTTCTGCCGTAGACCAATTGCCATGCAAGGCTGTAGAACCCGGTCTGTCCTGTTATTTACCCATAATATATGAAGATTCATACCTTTCCCAAGGGTATTATCACGTAAGTGAATGTAATGGATTTGAATGGAATTCGAACTCGGCTCTCCGATTCCTCAATCCGAGCCGATATCCATTACTCCACCCTAGGATTTCTATATAGGAAAATAGGATCAGGAATTGAAGTGAGAATAGTAATGGCACATAACCTGAAGCTATCATAAAATTCAGCATCTGGAATTAATAAAATCTAAGCACTCGCTGTATGGATCAGTTACAACAAATTTAGAACAGCAGATAGAGAAATTGAACATAGAATAGGCTGCTCTGGAGGTACTTTCACCTAACATCGCAAAACAATAAGCTGAAATCTCGGTTCATTTTCATAGCCTCATCAGATCTAGACACTCATGCCGATAACGAGCGTCCAACTCGTTCAAAAATGCCTAAGCAATCATCTGTATACGACCGTTTTCTGAAATAAGAGAATAATAATGCCTTCAAATGAAGGTCAGAATGATAATCAGGCACTATAAACGGCTACAAAAACCACATTACTCAATGTCTTCCAACATCAATAAAAGAATACATAGATCATGTGAAGGAAAATAAAACAAACTATATAGTAATTATCAATGTGTATTTACTTATATATTTCCTGTCCCATCTGCAGTGGAAATGAAATTAAATCAACTCAAATTAATACATTTATGGGAGATTATTTCCCTTAGCTGTCTCCATACAAATTAAATATTTATCTGCATTTAGACAAAATTGATTCCAGAGCAAAATGAACCGTTTAATTAATCAGTTCGTAGACTCCAACGTTTCTTAGATTGCAGGCTTATTTGTTCCAGCATTTCATGTGAGAAACTCAGAAACTTTTGTCTATTAAGTGATCATCTTGCTTAAACTTGGTCTTGAAATATGCTTTCTTGTCCCTGTCTTCATTGGTCTGTTGTATAATCTTTTTCTTCCGAGAGATATTACCATTTCGCTGTTATATTAAATACATAAAATTTTAACATGGAAGGATATTGAGCCTAGAGCGACTCATTAAGGCCTAATAAATGAATCAAAAATACCCCTGAAAGTCTAAAAATAAAAAGGGAACAGATTAAGTAAACGGTTCATTGGCCTCTATTTTAGTTGTGAATTCTTGATCTCTGCTTTATTGAATCTCAGTACATTTTTTCAAGACTTTTGATTCATTGTATCGCATTATTAAACTTTCTAAATATTGGCGTTATTTTTAGCGGCAAGGTTACTAGTAATTATATAGTCAAGATGTTGATTCTCAGTGCTACCAAAAAGAAAAGATTTAGAAGAAACCTTATATCAGTACTCTAAAGAGTGATAACAGGGAACCTGAGATAACTAATTACCTGAAAAACTACTTGAGAGGAAGATTTTATAAATTTCAACCAACACACGCGTTAATTATTTTGTCAATGAACGCCGAATTGTCTCCTTTATGGAAACGGATTTTTTTTTCTAATAGAAAGCCAAATTCTGACAAACGTTGCCGTAGCTGTTGCGAGAATGTTATTGAATGCAGTCACGAACTGTCTTAGGGACTCTGACTGAATTTTTCCACTGGGTTGATTCCCAAAGCTGTTCCCATTAGTGTGTATAGCCACAAGGAAGTGGAGATTTGAATTTTCCCTCACTTAGACGAGCTACATTCCTAAGTAAGCTAGCTCCGTCTGTCAAATATAAACATTCATACATATTCATGCACATATGAATATATATATATACTTCAACTATAAAAATGTTTCCAAAATAATTCTGTCCTCAAATTCACGTATGAACTCAATACTAATAATAAAATTCCTTTCCTTGACATATTGATAAACACAAATAATAACAAATTTACTATTTCGCCATATAAAAAACCTACTAGCATAAATTCATGTACACTTAACTACAAGAGCGAATTCCCATATTACTACAAAATAGCAATTATAAAAAATCTAATACATCGTGCAGAAACTAATTCATCCACAAAACAGATTTTTTACAGTGAACTAAAGAATATAAAACAAACACTTGTTAATAATAGTTTTCCAAAGTATATCATTGATGAACAAATAAGATGCTTTCTTAGAAATCTCAATACTAAGCAAATAGCACATAATACTGCTTCTACTAATCTCAAACATATTAATCTCCTATATCGTAATCAAATGCATACTAATTATAAACAAGATGAAAATATACTAAAAAAATAGTAAATACTAACATATCTACAACAGATCCTAGCAAAAAAATTAAGTTAATTTTATACTACACTAAATCTAGTATATCCAACTCAATTATTCTTCTCCCCCGGTTAGCGATTTGCAAAAAATCAACATAGTTTACAAATTCAGGTGCCCTTTGGGAGATTGTATCTCCAATGAACTAAATAATATCTATGTTGGTCACACCACAAACTCGTTTTCACGACGCTTGACACTACATTTGAATGATAACTCTAACATTTTTAGGCATTTAAAACAACATGCCTGGCCGCATACACAATTCCGGAAAATCCTCGTCGAAAACACAACTATACTTAAACATGAAAACAATAAACAAAAACTAAAAATTCTTGAAGCTATATACATAAAACAGTTGAAACCTAACCTGAACAAAATAAACTATGAAATCTCCACAAATATCCTTAAATGCCTATAATTAGTAACAGAAGCCATTGGTTCATACCAACGGCTTTCCATACTCAATACTCATCGGATTCACTCTCGCGTGGTCATGTGTGATGTCATGAGCTGTTGTGCGATTTTCGCTTTCAGAGTCTTATATGCACGTGTTTATCGTTGCTTGGAAATCATCCATGTAAACAAAAACAGACTATCATCAATTTCTTGTTCGTGTATTGCTTAAATATATTGTGTAATTGTCATCTTTGATAATGGCTTATGTAAGCCGAAAGCTTAGATTGGATTAAAAAATATGTATCAATATTGTGATTTTCTTTCATTGTTTAATTTTAATGTTATTAAGCTTATCAGACGATATAAAAAGAACTTGCATAAAATATATAGACAACACTTATCTATATTATTTAATGAAACATGTATGAATATATATATATATATATATATATATATATATATACAGGGTAGTCCAAAAATCTTGTCACCCCTACATAATATAATTTTCTATTTCACATGACTGACACGAACTCCTACAGTTTAGAAGAGAGGCTTCTTTATGAGTGACAGCATCAATGAAAGTCAATAAACGGAATCCAGTACATGTTCTTTGTATTACACATTACTTTTTCTATTCTTCTAATTACTTATGTATGTATGTATGTATGTATGAATAAAAATGTCATGTATGTATGTATGTATGTATGTATGTATGAATAAAAAGACAAAAGAAAAAACTATACTTAGCTGACGCGTTTCGTTCTCTGAGGAGCTTTATCAAAGCAATGCAGGATTGATTTTGTTTCAAGTGTTTATATCGCAAATCAAGAATTTCATTGGTGTATCATGATTTTTAAATTTCAGAACATTCACGAATATTCTTCAGGTGGTTGAAAGGTCAGTCAAAACATATGGCGGACACAAAGGGCCATAATCTGGAAAAGAGCAAGCGTGTAATACTGAATATTCTTTTAATGAATATTGTTTAAATTGTGAATAGATTCTCATGGTATAGGATTGAGGAATGTGCTGTACATCTTCAAAGAATGAGGAAATAGATTTAACTGATTTCTTTTAATATATATATGTGTGTGTGTGTGTGTGTGTGTGTATGCGTGTGTGTGTGTGTATATATATGTGTGTGTGTATGTGTGTGCATATATATATGTCTGTATATATATATATATATATATATATATATATATATACATATATATATAAATATATATATATATATATATATATATATATATATATATATATATATGTATATATAGTGTGCAGCTCATAAATAAGTAATTTATACAAAGAATCAATTAGCAATGTTAATGTCATTAATGGTGAAAGATTTAATGAGACATTAACTTACTATCAATTCCTTGAATAATAAGATACTTATATTTGAGTTGTTGTCATATGGAATTGACGAACTAAGTACTTTCAACAATTTAAAATTGTCATCTTCGGCCGCAATTTTTCCATGTACAGGCAGATCACTAAAACGAATTATGTGTAATGTAGACCGATAGATGATTTTTTTTAAAATATGCAATTTATTAACATAAATCTTAAATTCTGTGGAAAACTACTAAGACATTTTCTCTACTAATTGGATTATACTTACGTCCATGTCATTTTAACTACATGTATATATACATACATATATATATATATATATATATATATATATATATATATATATATATATATATATATATATAACAGCAAAATTTCGTGAATTTATCACATTACAAAATTGAAACAAAATTCTCACTTGATTGATATGAACAAGAAATTTAGAGTATCGGCATTGTACGCTCCAAAATAATATAACTATCAATAAGTAGCATATTTAAAAAAAGAAACATCTATCGGTCTACACTAAAAATTTAAAGACAAATATATAAAGAGAGAGAGAGATAGGGTAACATCCAAGTTTTTTCTATGGGTCTAAGGAACTATGCGTTAAAAAAACGTTTGAAACGTTTCTTTCTTTTTATATGCCTTGTCACTCCAGAACGTAGGCGAATATGGCTGTGCACTTTCCTCTATCCCGTGTAGCTATCAATAACTTTTATCTCTTTGCTATTTCCCCCAGGCCATGTTCTGTCATCCACTTGTTTAAGCTCGCTAGATATGTCATGCGTTGCTTTTCGTTGTTTCTCTTTCCCTCTATTTGTCCTGTGAGTAGAGGATTCGCCAAGCTCTCCTTTCTCCTTACGTGTCCCTGAAATAAAGGCGGACAGATGTCACGTAGCAACTCAGAACTCTTTTCTTTGTTACCAAAGAAATCCTCCTGTCTCGTAATACTCTGCCTAGCTTCTGGAATGCGTTAATTCATAACATACAAAGTGAGTTTGAGTAAACAGATGGTGGAACAGGGTTTAAGAGAAATAACAGAAATACAAAGTTTATAAGTTACATTAGACAGGAAGTTGTGGTGAGCCATTACTGCCTACGTCCTGGTTGTACCCTGCACATGAAAAGGAAGATTTTGAATATATCCATAAAATCGTGATAGCTCTTTAGTAAATGGCTGTTACTCCACAGGACAATTGATTATTAAATAAATAAAATAAGAACCCAACTCCGTTAAATCAAAGCATAAATCTGTCTGAATAATGAACCTGATATCAAATTATAGTGAATTTATTTCTCTTTAAATTGTATTTTTCAATACTGTTACCATTTTTCGTTCGAGGCGTTCTATCCGTTATCGTTTGTCCATAAAGAATATTTCTGGTTTATTTTTGATCAAATTTCAAATAAAAACTTAAACTATTGTCACCAAATCAAATGCCAAAGAAAGGTCTGTAATTTTATCGGTCATGACCTGTCATCTCAACTTCAGTCACTTTCGTCCTGGGTATGACGATAAAATGCATCCAACAGCAAGCCTCTGATCAAGAGGTTTTTAAGGAGTGTGGAACCACCTGTTAATTTCTGGTGTTCCCAGGTTCACCCTGACCAGGGATGGTAGAACCTGTCAGAGTCCCAGCTACGGGCAAATAGTTAACCCCAAAAATGCATTTTCATAGCAGCAATACATTTTGGGGAAAAAAAACTATATCTTTAAATAACATATTGAGGTTGATATGCCGTAAAACAAAAAATAAACCATCAGTCATTTTCCCACCGCCGTAACGATAAATATTTTCATGGCAGTTCTCCTATTGAGCTCTCCTCTTTGGTACCTCGGCTGCATGATTTTAAGCGTACTACTAAATTTACTGTTAGCTAGATATAAGTAGCAATCTCCAGCATAATACTTTATTTTCTCGCCTGTGGAACTCCCTTCTAGTTTCTTGCTTCCCTGCCGTCTACGTCCTTCAAAACATTTAAATACAACGTCAGTCGCTATCTTCTGTTTTCTGAAAAATGCCAAATGACGGCCATACAAATTTGTGTACAAATTTATCATTAGTTGTTAAATGATGAAAAAAAATTACTTATTTTGTTCTAGTGCGTAAACCAGTTCCGAACGTTGATTTTCAACGCAAGCACCTCAATCCTTCATTATTGTTAGACAAGAAAAACAACCATTATTTCATAACCCTCTCCTACACTGTATACTTTCGTACTTTTAAATATATACTACATTCCATTAGTAAGGAAGAAGTTACATTCGGACAAAATCCCGATGGAATTTTTCCCCAATCTCTCCAATGTTAACTTCTTCAAATCTAGCTTTATAATTTATCTTTCTATACACATCCCCACAAATCTCTCACTTTCTACGCTTACATTTATACATATCTCTTTTTTATCATTTTACCCCAAGCAAAGCGATAATGCCACTAAGACGCTACTGCGAGTGAAAGAGAATTAAAGACTTTAAAAGCCCAGTTCTAAAGAGGAAAGGGTTACTCAGGAAAAAAAAGATAAGATCAGGGAGGAGTGTGAACAGGACGCTTTCTACATTTATTTGCTCTTGAGCCTGGCACTGAGTGAAAGGTTAGTACAAAAAAAAGCTACATTATATAAACATATGTCTTCCTCGTTTTGATTCGGCTTCCGATTCCTCGCGGCAACCTGAACTTTCCTGACAGTTTCATTATGGCTGCGTCGAGAAAAGGACAGGACGTCTTCTCATTCCAGCCCACATCCCTGTCTACTTTGAAGATGCCCCCTCAACCCGATACTACGTCTGCGTCTGCTCACATAAGTGCCTGACAGATATGTCTATCAATCACAAAGCCCAGAACCGCCGCATCGATGCAGACCACCACCAAAAGTATTGATCTTTCTAAGCCGTTCTGGCTGACTGTCGATACAACAAACAGGTCACTGTACAACCGGGAAAGAGAAAATTCAAGATCAACGAAATATTTCACCTTTCGACTTTGCCTCCAAAATCTGTTATTCTACAAAAAATTGCTTCTTTTTCTATTCTGTGTTGATTTTCATTTAATATTATAATTGCACTGAATCTCAGCCATCTCTGTCAATATTTTCAATATAAACTTGCCATTAATCAAGCGATGTTGGTAAAATTAATCAAACAGAAGAAATACCTTCCACATAATGGTAAGAAATTAGTGGCAATGATACCATTCATCTAGTTAATGTTTTACCATTATGTGGGAGGTATTTCTATGAGGTATATGTTGGAAATATTTCTGCTGCGCCATCTGTAAGGGATATATTATGTGAATTTCAGCCTATTTGTTTCATTGGAAATATTTACAGCATTATTTTGTGAAAGTTTATGATGCTACTCAAGAATCGTTAATCTTATTATAATTCCGCTTGTCCACGCCTTAGCACGATCATTACGCCCTGCCAGTATCCCATAAATAAGAGACTATTCCATTTTGATCGCATGGAAAGACTTATCAGATAGGCAGTCAAGTTTCAGCGAGAAAAAAGAAGGAAGAAAAATAAAGAAAAGTAGAAAGAAGGAAGTGCCCTTCCTAAACATAATATATAATGGACTATTCGTTTGGATGGCGTGGAAAAGACGAAAATGACACATCAGAGAGGCTGTTATGATTCAGCGTGAAAAGAAAGAAAGAAAGAAAGAAGAGGAGATAAAGAAGACGATAAGCTCTCATGAGTTTAATATCTGCTTAAGTGAATGGGAAACTTTTTCCATTTTAAATATTTTATTTGTACCCACTTACTTCTTTAAACAATTATCTTTTTTTTTTCTTTTTTTTTTTAAACTTATCACCCCAAGCAAGGCTGGAAGCCACTAGCACGCAAGGGGTTACAGAATGTTTGGAGGAAGAGCAGATAGGAGTGATAAAGGAGAGGATGTGGAGAAAGATAGTGGATCGATCAAGGCAAGGGGGTTACAGAAGATTTGGAGCGAGAGCAGATAGGAATGAAAGGTGAAAGGATGTGGAGAAGGGAAGTGGATAGATCAAGGCAACTGGAGATGTCGATTGACGTTACACTTAAATAGTTGGAAATTGTATTTGTCAGGGAAACAGGAATAAGGAAGGGAGTTCGACAGGCGAGATGTGCGAGACATGAAGCTATTGGAGTAGAAGAGACGTCTACATCTAACAGTTTCAACGTTGAAGGGGTGGGAACGGGATGCCAGCCTCTTAGGACGTTTAAATTCATGAGGCCTAGGAACCAGCGAAAGCAGCTCCTCGGAGCAATTACCGTGAAAGTATTTGTAAAAAAGACAGAGCGAGGCAACGTCGCATCTGTGAGAGAGCGACTGCAGACGAGATGACAAATCAGGGCCAATTACATTGCATATCCGTCTCTGGATCTTATCAAGAACCCTGAGGCAAACAGCAGGGGCTCCAGACCATATATGGCAGCAATACAAGGGCAAATGGTCGATTTATAGATTTGGAGGATCGATTCCGGGGAGAAAAATTTCCTGGCTCGGCACAGGGAGCCAACTTTCTTTGCGGTGGATGATGCAATTGACTCGATGTATTTGTTCCATCTCAGATCTGCGGACAGCGTGAGACCGAGCAGCCGCAGAGAGGAGCTCTCGAGAAGTTGGTCTTCAGACATTCTAATGGGATGTAGGGATGGATCCTTGTGGTGGTTAATAGAGAGCAGTTTTGTTTTAGAGGCATTAAAGTTATCTGCATTGAATTTATGATTGACATTGCAATATTTTGTTAAAGATGCTAAGATCAAATATTTAACGATGCAATAGTTGAATTTCTCCGTGAATTTCGTAATCATCCAACTCGCAAGGACCTTATTAGCTCCTATCGACGACTAATGCATTAATTTAATAATTAACTTAAGAATTAAGATTCATTAGAAAATTCAAATGAGAAAACCATGAAATTTACCGGGGTACTTCTAGTGAAAATAAATATACAGAATATTATTGTCATTGATAACAATTTTACAATTTCGGCTTTATCAAAATGTTAATGGGTTGTTAGAGAGATATATCCAAAGAGAAACAATATATTGTATACATACTATGTAAAGGAAATATAATCTTGAATATTGTGAAAAGGTGGAACGGAAATCAGAAAACAAACAAAAATGAAATTAAAACTTTAGAAAGATAAGATTAAGAAAGAAAATCTGGCTTTAAGGTTGTCACAAAAATAAATTTACGAAAATTTGTGAGAAACATATATATATATATATATATATATATATATATATATATATATATATATATATATTAATGCATGGTTCATTAAATAGTATAGACATGTTTTGTCTATTTATTTTAAGTAAGTTCCTTTCGTATTGTCTGATAAGCTTAATCACATTATCGTTGAAAGACGAAAGGAAAACACCATATTGAGACATGTTTGAATCCAATCTAAGTTTTTGGGTTACATAAGCCATTATCAACGATAACAATTTTAATAAATCAAACAACACATATACGAAACCACAATAATGGCCCGCCCTTGCTGTTTAAATAAGCTCAGAGTAACGACAAACTCTTATTTACGAGCCAAGGAAGCGAAAAACGCATCGTAGCTCGTGACGTCACACATAACCACGCGAGAGTGAAAACGAGAAATATTAAGCCATTGGTATAAACATTGGTATATATATATATATATATATATATATATATATATATATATATATATATATATATATATATATATATATATATATATGTATATATATAAATATAAATATAAATATATATAAAGATGGTCTAACTAGTAGAAAGAAGTGTTGCACTTTGGATGATGACATAAAAACTAATAACATCCATCTTTTATATCGCAAAGAGAAACGTGCAACTCGAAGAAGTCAATGGAAAAAAATGGTATCTGAACAGTAATGTTTCGAGAAGAATCTGATCGATTGGGTAGGGGTTGCTCCTTCATCGAAACAGCACAGCGTCACGAGAAGGGAAGTAATATTTTAGATGAAAATAATAAAGAGTAAAGTTGTAGATCGCTTCAAAGTTGACGATGGTCTGAAGATAAATGCAGACAATTACGGTAAATCCTTGGACGAATCGTTTTTTAATTGTATACGTCACATCAAGAGGATTGAAATCCAAGCCTTTTCAAAAAAAAGACAAAAAATAAAATTAATGGAATGACGTTCTCTTTTACCAGATATTAATCTAATTGAAAACTTGTGGTTAAAAATTATTTCTGAGAAATGAATATTCAAAGATCTTTGTGTAGCAATAATTTTAGTCATTATAGGACATCAAGAAGTCTATATTATCATATATATATTAAACATATTAATTTATTCACATATATAGTGTTAATTTGACGTGGTCGATTTTTTATGGCTTATCAACCTTTCCAGATTATTTAAGCCCAAAAATATTTTTAGATTGAAATGCTTTACTGATAATACTAATTAACCCATAACTAGTGGGTAGATGGGATTAACAGTCTGAATTATGTAAATAATGCAAGTAATCATAATACCTCATATCAGAGATATAAAGGCCGAAACGTTATGAATGTGGCAATGAAGATGAGGATAACAATCCGAATAATGTAAATAATGCAAGTAATCATAATACATCTCAGAGATATAGAGGCTGAAAATGGGGTGAATATGGCAATGAAGATGAGGATAACAGTCCGAATAATGTAAATAATGCAAGCAATCACAATATCTCCTCTCAGAGATATAGACAATTAAAAAAATTATATTCTTTTTTTTTCATGTAATGAAATCTGACACCTAGAAAAAATAAATATTTATAATAAAGGTAAATATTATAGGCTAAATCTTACCTGATATACAATGAGTAATTGCTAAAATGTTTGTCAACATTTGGCAGTAAATACAAACCTTATCCTTAAGACATTTATTTGCGTAAACAAATCTAATAATTCATACAATCTGACAATGTAGAAAATGTTTAGCTAACACAGATAGAAAAAACATCTATAACTATGAATTTGTTCAACATCAATTTTTTTATTTATTTAATGAAAGTAAATCGAAAAACAAATTGTTTAATCCACATATACCCTTCTAATCTTTACTCATTCCTTATACATATGTTCCTTTTAGTCAACTTTGAGACATTACGTCCCTCTTTTCACTGAAGAAAGAAACTACGTGGCTATCAAATCCAGCGCAAAAGTGGTCACAGCGATTTTTGTACTTGGCCAGTATTTAGCTTTATGAGCACGCACTGTGTATAATAAAATTGGACTAACTCTCAAACAATTTGCAAGTAGAAAATATCAAGCAGAAAGCGACACAGACGGACATTATACCGATGACATTTCACTGCTTACAGTTAAAATTTTATATTATGAATCACTATTGAACAGTCAGGAGAAAGTAGCGAGTGATATCGACCTTTATGCAAATACAGACAAAACAGTGCTCATATACTTTAATCAATAGAACGACATCAGTTCCTTGTCCGACAAGCCATTAAAAATGGTCGACAAGTTCATCTATCTTGGAAGAAACATTTCTTTCACTAAAAGTGATGTGAACTTTCCCATTAGCAAAGATTAAACAGCAATGGACAAGCTGTCAATAGTCAGGGAATCTGCTCTATTGGATAAATTGAAAAGAGATTTCTTCCAAATCTTATCTGTATCAGTCTTGTTGTTTGATAGCTCCGCATGGACATTGACAAAAACAATTGGGCAAGAAGCTAAATTTCGCTTATACAAGGACGCTACGTACCGCCTAGATTATATCCAGGAAACAGTAACCGACAAAAAAAAAGAACTCTATGGTGATCTGCAGCCAATCTCACATGCCATGCAAGGGAGATGAATCAGATTTTCATGGTTATTTCTGAAGAAGTACGAATGAGTTATATCGCGGTGTTGCTGACACCAGTATATATAGAGAGCATTGGTCGGTCATTCAATCATTTGTGGACACTAATACGGACATAATAGCTTTGATCGGTCATTCGAATAGTCGGGGACGCCTACAAAAAATAATAGCATTGATGGACCAATAAAACAGTTGTGGACTCCAACATAGAAATAATAGCATTATTCGGTCGTTCAAACAGTTGCTGGCATTAAAACCGACATACTAGCATTGGTCAGTCATTCAAATACTTGTGGACGCCAACAAAAATAATTACATTGATAAGGCAATCAGACAGTTGTTGGCACCAACATAGAAATAATAGCATTATTCGGTCATTAAAACAGTTGCTGACATTAATACGGACATTATAGCATTGTCCAGCTATTCAAATAGTATTGGACACTTATTCGTACATAATAACATTGGTTGTGCATTCAACATCAAATAGTTATGGATGCCAACAGAGAAATAATAGCATCCGTCGGCCAATCAACTAGTTGTTGACATTAATAAGTACATAATATTATTGGAGAGCAATTCAAATACTTGTGAACGCCAAAAAATACTAGCACTCGCCTGTCAACCAAACATTTGTGGACACCAACATAGACCAAATATACGTACATAATAGCAATGGGTCGGCCATTGAAAAAATTGTGGACGCCAACAAAGAATAATAGCACTGGTCGGACAATGAAGAAGTTGAGGACACCGACATAGAAGTAATAGCATTTGCCGGCTATTCAAACAGTTGTGGGCACCTATACGTACATAATAGCATTGGGTCGGCCATTGAAAAAATTGTGGACGCCAACAAAGAAATAATAGCACTGGTCGGCCAATGAAGAAGTTGAGGACACCGACATAGAAGTAATAGCATTTGCCGGTCATTCAAACCGTTGTGGATACTAACATAGAATTAATAACATTGGCCGAACATTCAAACAGTTGTGCACACCAATATAAACCTCATAGGATTGATCGGTCATTCAAAAACTTGTGGACACGTATATAAGCCTGATAGTAATTTGTCGGCCATTCAAAGAAGTTGTGAACGCTATCAAAGAAATAATAGCATTGGTCGATCAATTAAACTGTTGTGGGAACCAACATAGACCTAAGAGCATTGGTCAGCCATTCAAATAGTTGTAGACGCCAACAAAGAAATAATAACATCATTCCGCCATTTAAACGGTAGTGGGTAATAGCTTAGATATAATTGCATTGGTCGGGCATTCAAAATATATACGAAGACATTGGATACAACTCTGAATGCTTACCAAGTGCTGTGGATAATTGTAAAAACTAGCCAAATGAGTTATGATGAACACTGCAATCCGTCTGCCAAAATGATAAGTTCACTGCGAAATGCCGGGTTGAAGTTTCTTTATCCTTCTCTATATAAGATTTCATAATACTTTCGGTTGACTTGTAGATAACTTGGGGTGCTCATCTCCTCTTCAAGTGCTTGATCCACAGTCGAAACCACTAATATGATGTGGATTGCCTTTGGTCTGTGCACTTGGTCGTTGAATCCTTTGTCCAGCCGTTGTCCGCTTGTGGAGCTCATCCACTTAGTAGTGCAGTGCAAACACTACCCCTTTAAAGATGGCGAAATTGACAAGAATACGGAGGAGCAAAATCAGCTTTCAAACAAAGCACGGTCTGCACAAATCGCTGGTAGTCACTGTTCTCCTATATGCATGTGAAACGTGGACACTTTTGGCAGATACAGAGAGAAAGGTCCAAGCGTTTGAGAACAAATGCATGAGAAAACTCCTTGGCCTTTACTACTGGAAACAAAAATCCAATGTGTTTGTGTGGAAAAGGACTGAATGTTTTGTGGAACACCAGGAACCTATTCTCGCCACTGTCAAACGGTGAAAAATGGCATGCTTTGGACACATTACAAGGCACAACAGCCTGTGAAAGACCATCCGTTGATAGTGGACGTAGGAGAGGACACCAACGCAAAAACTAGTTGGACCATGTCAAATAAAGTGCACGTATGACTGCACTAGAATTGCTGATGGCTGTTGTTGATAAGCCGTTGTGAAAAGGTGTTAATGTGGCTTTGACATTCGGATCCGCCCTTCATTTACAAAGTCAAGGGGGTGATGACCATGATGGTGATGATGATAGCTTTAAATCGTCATTATTGTTTCTATAGTCTGACCAAATTATCTAAAGTGTATCCTGACACCAAGTTGTAGCAAACTCAAGTTGATATTTGCTTCGTTTATCTTTCCTCATTCTGTTGCGTTCTATCTCAAAATTGAAGTCGTTTTTTCTTTCTAAGTAAGCTTCATCGATTTGAACTGAAAAAAAAAATGGCTTCCAACGAGATTTCTTCGAACGCTACAAATATGCAAGTGAAATTTTATTGCGTGTCATATTGCCATCATTATTTTTTCAGCGCTTTGGATCAAATTATTTTTCCCCAAAGTGCTACTAAATTAACGATCGTAGAATGTAAAATTTGTGATAAAAAATAACGAATGAGTAAAAAATGAATAATAATGCTCATGCTTCACAGAAAAAGTATTCTTAATTCTACTGTACTTTTTCCTAAGAGCATTGTTGTTAACTCTGGATTATAAACACTTGATCAGTAAGTTTGTAGCTTGACATAGTATTATTCGCTGGATATTTATTTGAAATTATCAATCTGTGATCTTACAGCAATCCGATTAAGTGCATTGTCAAAGAAAGAAATTATTTAAAGCAATAAATTTTTGTTCCTTAAACAAGTTTTTTTAATCATCAGGATCTCGATGGAGGACTTTGAAGGATTGTGTATCAGATAAGATATAAGATATATGCATAAGATATATCTATAGGATATATGTATATCCTACGTAGATGTTATTCAGAGCCAAAAGTAAGAAAGGAACACTGGTCAACACTTTGTTTCATTTTTTCGATTTTCTTTCTATGGTAATAAACTTTTTATTGATTTTCTATTCCTGTTTTCCATTAAGATTTTCCTTTTGGTGACTATAGTAATATTTATAATTAATTTATAAATGTAATTACCTGCTGGAACAAAAAGGAAATTCTGGAAATCAAGATCCTCATTTTTCATTTATTGTTGATGTTTACTCTCAGTTATCAAATAAGGCCGACAATATGAAATGTATTCACCGGACACGTTATGGGCAACCACACAGAATTCTTCCTCTTGAACAAGTCACATTTGTAAATCCTTGACTAACCCCTTTGTGGAATATAAATTATCATTTATGATATGTCCCCGAAAGAGATATATTTGTTCGAAGTAGCTAAGTGGTTTTGGCTACTGTAACCGAGTAGTAAAATCTTATCAGGTAGCCGTAATCGACTGGTATTCGTCGTAGTCGTAGACAATATGCTTAGGCAATAGTCATAGGCCAATAGGCTTCGTCAATAGGATAGCCAATGGCGTAGTGCAATGGCGTCCTTCATGTACCTCTACGTCAGTCTGTATTTATGGCTGACGCCAGCCAATCACATTACTGTGAGGGGGAACCCAGGTGTATGCATATTCATTACATCAATTTGAAACTCTATGAAAGCGAGGTATGCAACTTTTACTATTCATTAACATTCATGAAATTTCTTCAACCACCGCACCTCGGTATAGAGTCTGTGTTCATACTCAGAACCATAGACACAAAATGTTGCACCACGAACAACAGTCTACTCATTTACACTATTTGCAATGTTCAGAATATTGTCCTCGTCTTCATTGTCATATTTACAACGTTTCAGCTGTTGTACTCTCCGGCATTCTTCAGGTGATATACGTTAGATTTCAAACTGAACCCTTTTATTCCATCCACCGGGTATTATTGTTCTAGTTTCACGTGTCATGCCCTATCTAGATATCTCAGTTTCAGTTATCTCCCTTTTGTAACTCAACTCTCCAAGTTTTTTTATCCACCTCAGCTGGGGCCAGGTAAGGAACTCACAACTCTTTGGGTCACGTCACTGGATTACTTCAACCAGCGCTTTTATCCACTGGACCATACAACGGCCGAAACGTCGTGATAGGTCAATAAAGATGAGGACAACAGGCCAAACAATATAAATAGTGTAAATAGTTACAATACATCATCTCAGAAATATAGGTAGAAACAATCTACTTTGTTTTCAATTTGAGACAGAAATATTAGGTTGATTCATAATTAATTTTCGTTTTGGGGAACTAATTCTTCTGAGGAAAGCTATTGTGTAGCGATTTCAACATGCTTTTGTTATAATCAATTATGATAAAAATAATTATATATTGCTCTACTTTGTGTTGAGCACTTTTTAAAAAGTAAATGCTGCAAACAGCGGAATTTTACTTCGTCAGTTCTTTCTCTTATTTGGACAAAAAAAGTTAAAATAGATGAAATTAAAAAGCACAAAAAAAGAAAAAAGAAAAAAGTTTGCTTCTCATCCACAGTTATTATGTTCCGTATATCCAGTCAAAATTATGGACCGAAAATTAAATACAT
The DNA here is from genome assembly GCA_964036315.1 of Acanthosepion esculentum. NCBI lineage: Eukaryota > Metazoa > Mollusca > Cephalopoda > Sepiida > Sepiidae > Acanthosepion > Acanthosepion esculentum. The sequence continues at coordinate 118,310,259 of OZ038480.1, forward strand.
ACATACATACATACATACATACATATATATATATATATATATATATATATATATATATATATATAAAAGTGAACATAGAAGTCAACACTTAAGGGCGCAAATCTGTTTCATGCTAGATGCAAACGTCAGGCCACCTCATATATATATATATATAGGAATGGAGTTTTTATTTATTAATCCGACATATTTGTATTTTATTGTTTAAACATTATTTTGTATATCCCCTATATGGAATTCCACTAAGATTAACGTTTAAATAATATATATATATATATATATATATATATATATATATATATATATATATATATATTCATCCACTTTTACATTTTTGAAAACCAATCAAGTATTTCTGGAAATATTTACAGTTTTAATGCACAGAAGATCTCACAAAATAAAATTAGAAATCCGTAGATATCTGAGAGCCGTCAAGCGATTGGAGTGTTAAAACCAACAAGAATACCGATGAGACTGAACTATCATATAAATTCTAGAGAATTCCAAATTTAGCTCTCTCTCTCTCTCTCTATACATATATATATATATATATATATATATATATATATATATATATATATATATATATATATATATATATATATATATATATTTGTGTATTTAGGCAGCAATCCTTCTTTCTTGCACATTTCATTGAATACGGCAGACGATGTGCTTTGTATTTAGGTTTTTATACAATTTCTCATACGACTAATATTTTTTTTTCTTTCCAGATGATAAATTATATAAAAACTCGGATAAAAAGAACATTCGGACAGTTTTTATATAATTTATCATCTGAAAAGAAAAAAATATTATTACATCGCATGAGAAACTGTATAAAAAAACTAAATAAAAGCACCTTGTCTATCGTATTAAATGAAATGTGCATATACATACATACATACATACATACATACATACATATATATATATATATATATATATATATATATATATATATATATATATATATATATAACAACGATTGCTTTTTGCCAGAAAGCAAAGGTCGACCAGAGTAGTTTCTGGAAAATGACACCTATATAATTCCATAAAAAAAATTACTTTACTCTGAGGAATATATATATATATATAAAGCCACTAAGATGCAAGGGGGTACGGTGTGAGAGACAATATGAAAAAAAGAAAAACATAGTTAAGGAGAGAAGGCAATAAGTGAATAGGAATTAAGAAGGCAGAAAGTAACATTTAACATTGCATTTAAATTTCTGAAGATCAACGTTGACTAGAAAATAAGAACCCGAAAGTTACACAAGCGTGAAGCGAGAGAGGAGAATGTGTTATCTTAGAACTTGTATGTAGCGGCCACTTCAACTGTAAAATGAGGAGACCTTGCCGTCAATCTAGTAATGCCCTTAAATTCTAGGACGCTTCTAAGTCTAAGTATAAAAGTGGAATGTCCACCATAACAATTATCATGAAAATTTATAGGTCAGCTTCGTTAGGGCGGCGGAAAAGTGACTGCAGCTGAGATACTAGGATAGAACCGATAATATTGCTGATTCTTCTTTGTATTATATCAAGAATTTCTAAATACGGGGTACGAGGGATAAATTGTCACCTAAATTAAGCAACAGTGAAAATAACACTGAGATCTTATTTTAACAGATATATTTACCAAAATTACACAAAAATATCTTTAAATATTAAATACGGTCTCCAGACGACTTCGGAATCTCCTGCAACCCTTCTGGACGGTCTCCTCGTTTAAGTGGGTGGATGTTGCCATAGTCCTTGCCTTCAGTTCACTTTTGATTTTTTTGTTTTTGTTTTTTTCTTCATTCGCTCAACTGCGTCCTATAAATAATAATAAAACAGCTTGGGGATTTAGGTGGCCAGATGTAAGAAGTTAGATGTAACACTCTACTTTAATATTTTCATTTTAAGGCAGGAATATTAGGTTGATCCATAATTAATTTCCGTTTTGGAGAACAAATTCTTCTGACGAATGTACCTTTGTAATTATTAATCATAAGTGGCAGTTAAAAATAAATTTAAGTTACGTTAACAGACGTTAATCTTTGCACTGCAGTTGCAGCGCATACAGTAGATTATTTTTAATCCAACTATGAATGAATGACTGGAAATGCATTTACATCGTATAATCTTTACAGAGTTCAAGCAAGGGTTTAAAACTATGGACATATCTAGATAATTATGCCGCATTTATAGTCAAGGGGCCATAACTGACCAACAAGTAAGAGAATGGTTTACAGAGTCTTTTAATGGAGAAACACCTTTGGAAAATGAAGGGTGCGTCCACTGGACTATGATAATGAAACTCCCAAATGGAACGCAACAGACGAGAAAAGTTGTTAAGGACATCACAATCTCCCGTATGCCGACACTTAGAAAAGCTCGTGTAAGCTGGTTGTATGCATTCCGTGCGCTCTTAGCGAAAAGAAGAAAGCGGTTCGTTGATAAACAAACAAAAAAAAACGGTATGACTCAACCTATCATCTTGAGTAAGGAATTTCTTCTGCGCACGAGATCTCTATTGCCGTCAAGTATATGTTGAAAAATATTTACATTATCGATGCCATATATAAATGCCTCATATAAGACTATTTTCGACCCCACTCCAAAACAAAAAACGACTTCTTGGCTACAGGAGAAAAATTGCTCTCAAAGCAAGATCTATTTGACGACTTCAATAATGCAGCAGAGTAAACAAAAGAAAATACACTGTAGCCTATTAGTAGAAATAGACACTGCCTCGGTGTGCTATTTACTGCGTATCCATGGCAAACACACTGAGAGAGAAACTAGAAAATAAGAAATGATGCAAGAGAATAGAGGCGGGCGAAATACGTCGAAGCAAAAGAATCAATTAGATAAATGAATATAAAATTAGACGTTGCTAACGTTCCAAGCATCAATGAGACCCAAAAATTAAAACATAAATAAAAACTTACCCCAGTAGCGTGTTCCAAGATGACAAAAGTCACGTGACTCTAATCGTGATATAGGATTTTTGTGATGTCAACGAACACGCGTTTACACTTTTGGGATGTCAACGAATATACGTTGTCACTTTCGTAATGCTCCTTGTAGCAGAGACTTTATAATCGTAGATAATACGCTGTTGAACAACGCTGGTGTCAGACGCCTCCAATAATCTCGCACTAATAGTACTTGCTCAAAAATACTCGTTTGACAAGTATCCCGTATAGTGATATAAATAGAGAAATAGCATAGTGAATAGAGAATAGCGGTCCGTATAGTAATAGAGGATAGACTAGAACCAGAGATCCGTATAGTATAGAGGATAGACTAGAACCAGAAATCCGTATAGTATGGAGGATAGACTAGAACCAGAGATCCGTATAGATTAGAGGATAGACTAGAACCAGAGATCCGTATAGATTAGAGGATAGACTAGAACCAGAGATCCGTATAGTATAGAGGATAGACTAGCACCAGAGATCCATATAGTATAGAGGATAGACTAGAAATGGAGATCGTTAGTCGTCAGCTACTTCCTACATATATGCGTTTCCTCTATGGTCACGTGATCCACTTCATCCAATAATGGGTTCGCCTCTGTTTTGCTCACTGGCGATCTATGTTCAAACTCAAGTGTCGGCAGCGACACTTTATTCCTATATAACAGGGATAAAATATTTAACAAGACATAGTAATCGGCACGAGTTTTACAGTTGAAATTGCTGGATGTAACCGTAATTTCTATGTTAATAGTTTCTTCTTTCTCACTTCTCGATTTGGAACTCTCTACTGGCATCCTTCTTTTCAGTCGACTTTGATCATCAAAAGCTTAAATGTAAGTCTGTCTCCTTAAATTCTGTACTTTTATTTTCCTCTTTATTTAATAATGTTTTTTTTTCCTCAGGTTATTTAACACTTAGTAACCACTTGTGTTTTAGTTGTTTTATCGCCTTGCTTGGGATGTCTTCTTCTATGTTCCACGTCTCTTCAGGAGGTGGGTAAAACAGATCACCACAATTTCTTTGTAGCTCTTAGTAAATGTGTCATTTTGATATATCTCCTAAACCTTGTTCTACCTACTAAGCTCCTTCGATATGTTATGCTCTTTCTTCTTTTTCTTGTCTTCAATATGATCTGATGTAATGATTTTAAAAAATAACTTGTGACAACGACCATTCCAACGTTATAAACTTATAGTTTGGCATTGCAAGCTTCTGTTAGACAATACATTTTTTTCTTTGCGTGCAGGAAATTTCCGAAATTTTTCAAGATCTTTTGCATATATGTACGGATGATATTCTCTGATACAGGTATAAACTGAGTATTTTGCTGATAAAAAGGCATTTCTTTGAAAAATAAAAAATAAAAACATGCATTCCTTTTAGACATTTAAAAAAATTTAAGCTCTTCTTTTGGGGAAATTCGTATGGGTTACTTTTGTTTGTCGAATTTGTCTTTTTAATTAAAATATATCATCCATGGTCAGTGTAACGCTTATATGCGAGCAAAGAATAATAAAACAAACTTCAAATTCCAGTTTCATCTACTGCGTTCACTTTCTCATAATACCCTTAAAAAACGTATGCATGTCTCTATTCACCGGCCTCCAGCCGTGGGTTAAACAGGAGGGGAGACTAGGTTTCCTAGCGTTAAGTGGCAACGAGACCAAGAGAAGGACAAATTCGAATTCTAAAACGTAGAGAATGCAACGGGAAAGTACTCCATTAGCTTCCCTCAAGGTAAGTCGAAGATAATAGACAAAAGAAATCTTGAAAAGAAGAGTCATGATTGTTGTTCATGATGACGGTAATCTTTGAGTATAGAATCCAGAGGTTGGCAGTGAATATTTCGAAGACAGTAGGAAAGCGTAGTTCAGGTTAGCAGTGGATATCTCGTTTCAGTTGCAGAGCATAGTTCTGTCTTCTGTTCTGGTCATCTTTGGTTCTGACAGGTTCATATTGGACATTCGTAGAGAGTAACCAAAATGGCCGCCGTTATATAAGACGGATTAAATATTTTACGCCTTCTGATTGGTTAACCTTTGTTTGGGGGAACTATAAAGTGAGTCCAGTCATTTGGGTTTGCTCACTAGTTACATAATGATACACAAAAATTGTAACAATGATCACCTAATTCCTTAAAGAACATGCCTTTTTATTTTGATAATGCGCTAGACGCGAAACAAAATCGGTGCGTAATTGCACACCGAATTACTTTATGGAAAAGTCTATCGAGGGGGTGTTTTACCGATCCCTACTATCTTAAGCTTTTCAAGTCTAGAGGTAACCATCATTTCTCCTCATAAACTACGCTTCTTACTTCATCTTCTTACACATACAACTACCTCATTTAATAACCCTTTACCTATAGTGGAGTGCGTGCCCATTGTTTTCTTCACGGTGACTTTATTGAGATACCACATCTTGTTAGCAAGTCGTTCCCTCTTTGAGTTCATCCACAATTTGATAGGTCTAGAAATGATAAAACATTAATTTTCCCAGGTTCGAAATTCCAACAAATATCACCTGAAGAAGGTTGCTGCGTACAGTGTCCGAAACGACTGAGGAAACCAGTTCAAACAATGTAGTGTAATTAGTTAAAATACGTCATCTCAGAAATATAGACACAGGATAAGAAATTGAATTTTTTTTTTCATTTTCCAGAAACAGAAGTTAACCAGATGCGAGCGTTATTACCTCATACACACACATACATATATATATATATATATATATATATATATATATATATATATATATATATATATATATATATATATCTGTGTGTGTGTGTTTGTATGTATGTCTTTCACTGAAATGAAGTAGCATTTCTGGTATGTCTTTTCCGCCATTGCCCGCAAATAAAACTTAATATTCCATTTTTTTCTTAGGTACTGGTAGAGAGTAAAATAAGTGCTAATTAAGGAACAAGCAGAATTATTACCCGATTCTATTCGCCAAAATTTTACAACAATTCTATTGTCGTATAAAAGTCAGGTTTTAATAACTTAAAAAAAATATTTCAATAACAATCATAACTGTGGATGCAGGTCATTATTTAAAGAAGTATGAGGGTACAAATAAAAATAATGAAACGCTTTTCTATTTCACTGAAGCAGACGTTAAACAGACGTGAGCTTTATCGCCTCCTTTATCTTCCCTTTCTTTTTTCTTTCGTTCTTTCTCTCTCCTCCTGAAACCAATCAGCGTTTCTCATATGTCTTTTCCTTATATACTCACAATCAAAACGGAATATTCCCTTCTCACGAAGTATTGGTATGTGGTAACGTACGTACTAAAATGCAAAATAAATTATAACATAATTCTACTTGTTAAAATTTGACAATAACAGCTTTGGCTCATAAAAAAAACGTGTTTTAGTCAGCAGAATACATATCAAATCAAAAAGAATTTCATTGCTATAGTTTCCTCTACAAGGAACTATTACCGATCTTACAATAATGCCAGATTGAAAAACAGAATCAGACATGCATATAGATCTAATTATACAAAGGACAAATATTAATAGTCTAAAAGTCATCGTTCTAAATCTTCACTTTTATTATGACACAAGCAGTGATTACAGTTGCAAGTCAGTACCGTTTTCACCACCAACCAGGTTTCACTTCTTATTGATTGCTTGTCGTCTCTGACTTATTAGAGTTGAACTGAATAGCAACGGATAGAGAGAAAAGTGTTAACGTCACTCTTCTTTGCTTCGATGGACACAGAAGATAATAATAAAAGAAAATTAATCCGAGTTAAAAAGAAAAGTATAATTTGTTTAGTCCAGTCTATACCATTAAGCAAATTAATTTATTTCTTTATTGTAAATCTTTGAAATCAAAAATTAGGAAAATGTAAAATGCGTTATGTTTACGAATCTCGGCAAGTAATTATTCTTATTTATAGAGGTGTGCGCTCACGTTATATATATATATATATATATATATATATATATATATATATATATATATATATATATATATATTATTTATTATTATTAAGTATATTTTAATACATATACTAGGCAGGTGTTAAAAATCGTATAGAAAAAAATTTCAAATAACATATATTTAAACAAACTGGTGTCAGGGAAAAAATCACAAATAAAAGGATAAACTAAAAATATCCGTTTTTGTCGAAAAAAAATCACCTAACTCCACAATGCCTAGATAAAAGAAAAAGAATCAATCGAGTAAAATAGGCAAAAGTGCTCAATGCACTAAATAGAGCAAAGTATAAAAAATCCTACTGAGCCAGAACCTACCTACCAAGGTATAACTAACGGATCTTTACGGCTAAACTGACTTCAGGGCCAATTTAGCGCTGAACATCCGTTAGCTGAAACCTTGGTAGGTAGTTCTAGCTCACTAGGATTACATATATATATATATATATATATATATATATATATATATATATATATATATAATCCTAGTGATAATCCTAGTGATAATCATATATATATATATATATATATATATATATATATATATATATATATAGTGTGGATTTATGTAACAGTCCCGTATTTATACAAGTGATTTCATTTCTGGGCAAAGAGTGTGTACAAACTGTTCAAATGATCTTTGGATATGGCCGCTTTCGTGTAATCTATAAGTTATTATCCATGATATAGACACGCGTCGTGTGTCTCATGAACCCCGCACGCCGGGCTTGATGAAACAGACGACCGGTGTTTTCGTCGGCCGTAATAGATATTCCCCACATGAGGTGATTTTTTATTTTATTGTTTAAGATTAGTTATGAGTATAGCAACAGTGTTTTAAAATGTCTATAATAGCAATATTTGTAAAATTATTATTATATAAACATTTATAATTATATAAATTAAAGTTACCTCCCTTAAACAAAAGCATGAAAAACATCATTATTTTAATAGTTCATTTTTATAAAAAATAGCAAGCATTTAACCATCGCACTCTGTAAAGAAAAAATGCACAATGAGTTAAACAAAAACATCCTAGCGTAACGTTTATCAGCGTGTAATTTCAATTTTCAGTTTTCATTCAGTGAGTTCTTTGATGCTAACAAGCTGATAAAAAAAGATACTGAAATTACAGAAAATGATAGACTGAATGGGGATGACCTGATGTGTACGTCGTCTTCTTTTATTTTTCATTTTCTTTTTCTTTTGCTCCTCTTCTTCTTCTCCACCTCCTCTTCTTTTATTTTTCTATTTCTTCTTCTCTTTTTCTTGTTGTGATTCTTCTTCTTCTTCTTCTTCTTCTTCTTCTTCTTCTTCTTCTTCTTCTTCTACTACTACTACTACTACTACTACTACTACTTCTCCTTTTCCTTCTTCTCTTTTTGTTGTTGTAGTTCTTCTTCTCTTCTTCCTCCCCTCCTACTTCTGCTTTTTCTTCTTTTTTGTTGTTGTTGTGTTTCTTCTTCTTCTTCTTCTTCTGCTTTATCTTCTTCGCTTTTTGTTGTTGTTGTTGTTCTTGTTCTTCTTCTCTTCCTCCTCCCCTTCTACTTCTGCTTTTTCTTCTCTTTTTGTTGTTGTTTTTGTTGTTGTTGTTGTTCTTCTTCTTCTTCTCTTCCTCCTCCCCATCTACTCCTGTTTTTTCTTCTTCTCTTTCTGTTGTTGTTGTTCTTCTTCTTCTCCTTGTTCTCTTCCTCCCCCCATTCTTCTTCTTCTTCTTCTTCTTCTTCTTCTTCTTCTTCTTCTTCTTCTTCTTCTTCTTCTTCTTCTTCTTCTTCCCAACTTCTTTTTTATGCCATGTCATCACCAAGGCGATCATATATATGTTCTTTTCCCATTGTATCTCTTTAAAAAGTTTTTTTCCCTCATCTAACCCCTGTTCTGCTATCCATTTAAATAAGCTTAAGTCGATTATGCGCTGTTTTCCTCTGTCCGTTTTACTTTCAATATGTCTCACGTAGCAGCTCGGTACTTTTTTTTGTTGCCAAAGAAATCATTCTGGATTTTGGAATTCGTCCTTGGCCATATCAATACGTCTTCGGATCTTAGCATCGTACTTACCGTCCTCCGTCAAAACACTTCCCAGATATTTAAACTTTTGCACAGCTTGATTTAGTTTTACGGCAGCGAATGTTCGACGGTCTCCTCAAAGATGAAGAAGAGGCAACGGAGGTATAGTTCTACAGAAGGATGCTAAGGATATCATGCACCGAGCGTGAGAGCAACGATGAGGTTTTGGAAAGGATGCAAACAAGGAGCATGCTTATACTTAACATCAGGAATAAGCAGCTGAAATTTCCGGGACACGTAATAAGAAAGGAGAGTCTGGAGAATCTGATACTCACAGGTCGAATGAGGGAAAGAGAGACAACGAAAAGTAACGCATGAAATACCAGGCGGGCTCAAGTGGATGACAGAACATGGTCTGGGGGACGAAAACTTAACTACAAGCGATAGAGGTAAGTGGAGATCCATGATCGCCTACGCCCTGAAGGGACACGGCGCATAAAAAGAAAGAAGAAAGAATTTGCAGCTTTGGGCTATGCTTTAACATGCATCACAGTCGTCAATTGGTTTACTTGCCAGAAAAAGATCAAGATTTTTTATTTTATTTTGACGTCTATTTCAAACGAAATTGCTCTGGAATTAGAATGAAAACAGTGATGGCACAACCCCTTACTACATAATAAAAATTCAAGATGTGGATTTACTAAATACCAAACAGTCCAAATATCTCGGCTTTTGGGCCTGTTTCTTCAAATGTATTACCGGTGAAAAGGAAATCGAACGTAGAATAAGCTATGCCAGAGGTTGTTTCGCCCAACACCGAAAATAGCTACAAAAGAGTCAAAATGAATAAGAATTTATTAGGAATTACCGGAACCAGTTATAATGCAATGAAATAGTCACCATTGTTAATGGTAACTGTTGAAACTTGACTAATGCATGGAAGAATAATGCAACACAAAATGTACTTAGAACAAAATATATTGAAACAAGTAAATGTACACAATATTTACATATAGTCTTTTGTATATTTCCTGGGAAGACCATTCCTGGAGAATGTGTTGTCTAAGTCGCAGTCGGGCAGAGTCTCTAGTTGAATCTCTTGATTCGCCTCCATGTCTTCCCGGTACCAACCATATTTATATAGTCGGTACTCCACTATGCAAATTAGGTGGATCCTACCACAACAGTAACATTAGCCATTTCCCTACAAGGAAGCATTTAGCATTCTTTGACAGAGCAGCTAATACTGTTTACGGTTGAAATTTATAGAATCTCAGCACTTTTTTTTTGTTGCAAAAGATATCCTTCTGTCTCGCAATACTCTGCCCAGCTTTTGGAATTCGTCCTTGGCCAATCTGAAAAATCGCGCCATGTTCTTAAACAAGATCAGCAAATCGAGACTTTCAATGGGATGTCATGCATGGCACCAAACCCAATAAGAAATATCTAAACTGTTAGCTGTATAAAACCACTTTCTAAGATCAATGTTTAAAAGGTCTTGGATTGAGTGAATCCTGAGTATCTTGGTAAAGAGTATCCTTGTTTGCGTTTAGGTACTAGCGCTAAAGATTCGCAAATAAAGAAATTTACCGAATAACATGAACTACATCACGTGCGGAGTAACAACAGTGATAATAATGAAAATAGTTAGTACATGTAACGCAAAGAGAAAATAAGGACATAATAAAGATCCTGACATTCAAATAAGATGTTAGGAAGGAAACGCCTACCAGTACTGGAAAGAGTGATATCAGCTGCTGGGCTTGAGGTATCTATTTTCATGAATAATTGTTTTAAGATAAAGATTCTATAAATTTCAATCGTAAACAGTGTTAGCTGCTCTGTCAATGAATTCTACATGTTTCCTTGTAAGGAAACGGCTGATATTACCATTAACAATTGGTGACTATTTCATTGCATTAGAACATTTTAAGCAGGTTCCAGCAATTCGTAATAAATTCTTATTCATTTTGACTCTAAGCAAACACAGAGAAGTATGGTTTTGCTCACGTAGTTTCCAATTAGGTTGAGATGTCGCGGATGTCCTGTGTTTAAACACGATTATCCTGATCTTGAATCCCATCAATAAATTGATATTGATTATCAGAGGCATGGCCTTCATGTTCTCTCGACTTTATTCTCGGCATCTATCTGGTGCTTCATGTATCCTCTGAGAAAAATGTGCAAAATGTACATGCATATAGGAGGAAATATATTACCTTGCACTTGATTTTTTGACAAAAATTCCTCTTTCTTAATACATTGTTATCTTTTTTAAATACATATTTCACAATTCCAATAGACTTATTTGTTTGATTGGTTGTTGCAACTTATTGATTCTAAGTACAATTTTGTTTACCATATTCTTTAGGAGTTCTTCGCTGCTCACATTTGAAGTTCATGGTATTTTCAGCATTCATATTTTTTAAATCATTTCCCACAAGCAATGCAGTAAAGATGCAAGACAGTTATTGAGTATGAGAAAATATGATAAGAAACATTACTGAGTAGACAAAACAACAGAAGAAAAACTTAAATAAGAAGGCAGAAGCTAACGATTGACAATGCATTTAAATCTTTCATAATCAAAGTTGATTTGAAGTCGGAGGAGATAAATAGGAGAATCAATAACTATTACACTCTTGTGCAAATTAATTGAAACAAAATGAATTCCGTTATTATTTACTTTTTTCGGATTTTTCCAATGAAACATGATCCAGTGCAGATGTTAGAACTTCGTATGTTCATTCCACGAAGTCTTTTCTTGCAGACTGACCACAGATTCTCGATTGATTTTAAATTAGGAGAGTTTCCGGGTCAGTCTATAGTACTTTGATTTGCACACTGATGAGGTTTGCCAGTGTTCAATTAGCGTTACAATTTTCGATCGCCATCTAGGAGTAAGGCCCATCGCAGACAATGACCTTAGGACAACTAATCGACAGTCGAGACAGTGTGTCTGGGCGTGATGAAAATCTGATGCAATCACTGATGACGCAATATTAATCAAGGCCAAACAAATTTCATGATACACCCCGAAAATCGATTCATCTTACTGCACACCAATTCAAATGACCTAATCTGAGGAAAAATACCAATCGATTACACCCTGTCACTCCAGTGGGTTTAAAATTGACGGTAGGGTCAAAGAAAGGAAACTAAAGCGGTTGTTTCAATTAATGTGTACATGGGTTTATATATATATATATATATATATATATATATATATATTTCAAGTGTAAAGATTATGAGTCCTTGCTGCCAATCTAGCATTGTGCTTAAATTCCTAGGCTTGTCTAGATACCATAGAAGAAAATTCATCAAAACAATTACCCTATTTACAGAAAAAAGGAAGGCAGAGGGAATCTACGTTACGGCCGTAGCAAAGTGACTGATCCCAAGTCAGGACCGATAACATTTCAGATTCGTCTTCGAATTTTATTAAGAATCTCTCAATACATCATTGAATCACCAGACCAAATACTTCTCTAGAACTCCATCTTGTGTTGCCTCAAATCTTCTCTTCATCTGTGAGGAGATTGTCCAGCCTTCATTGCTATTATATAGGAGGACTGATACTGTATAGCAGTTTAGCACTTTAATACCTTACTTAGCTCTTGTAAGTCATAATTGTAATGTTTCTATTGTATATTCGGTCTGTAATTATTCAACTCTATTTTCAATTTCTAAAGAAACTGTCCCTATTTCTCTTATTCTCTTTAGCCTGAAGGTAATAACCTTTCAAATACACAGGAAGTCAGAGACACGTCTAAAATTTTCCTCTAAAAGTGGAAATTGGTTTTAGGAAAGGGGGTCATCATTTTAATATACTTTTATTTACATTACTTACAGTGTCGACCTCGTGTTCGTTGCCGTAGTCATAATGTTTCAGACGTTTTACGCTCCAGCCTTCTTCAGGTGATTGGAATTTCGAACTGAATCTTTTATTTCATCCACCGGGGTGGATTGTTCTTGTTCTAGTTCAATGTGCCATGCGTCTTCCGGATATCTCAGTAAACCAACTTTCCAAAATTTTGTTCACCTCAGCTGTACAAGGTATTGAACTCACAACTCTTTGGCTAAAGTCACTGTATTACTTTAACCATGTGTCCTTGAGGATATCAGAGTATTAATTTTTTAAACTTATAAATCTGTCATCGCAGCACATTTTTTCGCCAGAGCTCATATTATAATTTTCCGTTATTATTGCTTTTTTCTAGCACTCTGTATTACTGGTTCCAATACTGTATTCATTTCTATGTTTGGCCGGCTTAGGAGATTTTTGTGGTTTCGTTGTGTTTACGAACATCGTATAATTATAAGGTCATTTGAAAGTTTTCGTTAGAAAGCATCTGGTTTTAATAAAAAGAGAAAAACATATTCTTAATTCTTTCATGTTTATTTACATGCATACTTATTTTTAAATTGCTGTTACTTAGCAGGAAAAGAGTTTTCGTAATTTGCCATACATTGCAGAATCTTTTTATGTTCGGTTTGAAATATGTTGGTACCGTTGCTTTTGGATGTAGCTCACAATCTTCCACCCCACCTTAAATTATTTTCTCGCGGTAACACTTGCTAATGGCTTTCTTAGTTTGCCCATGTCCAATACATCAGACTTACACCGATCTATTCTATGACGAAGAAAGAAAATGATTGTCAGTCTCGCTTCAATGGTAATCCCACGAGATTTTCTCGTATAGTTTTTGTCTGGAAAACCCGTCAACATCATATTATGTCTATATACGTTCTCCTCTGTCTTGCTCTTCCCCGTTTTTTTGGCGATCAATAGCGAAGGAATAAATGCTAAAAGAATTACTTTGAAGAAGATACTAAATAATATTCTTCAAAAGAACTCGTTCGCTTCTAGCCGATGAGGTTTACGAAGTCTCCAACGGCAAATCTAACAATTCAGATAAAGCATAGACGTTATGC
>OZ038480.1:118326618-118361618 GCA_964036315.1 Acanthosepion esculentum
ATACGTATTATCTGAAGAGAACACGCTTATATTAGAGGCAGTACAACGTGGTACAATAGTTGTCAAGTTTTTCTTGCTAGATCGATTACGACTGGGTAGTGAGTTAAATTTTCACTGAATTCCCATTACATCTAAGATACGCTTTGTACCTCGCTATAATAGAGAAAGGAAAATATTACAAAGAGGGAATGAATATATCGGAGAATTATTCTGCAACGAAGCAAGAAAACCGGCAATGCGCAGAAACAAAAAATGACCTGTAGTGTTACAAACAGCGATGGACCTTTCGTTGAGATAGTCATGATGATCATGTGACAGTCGATGAATGACGTCAGGGTTTAGAGTGACGAAAGAAGTTGCGCGATAGTGCCCGGAGAAGAAGGACGTCTTTAGCTTACAGCGGTAGGTATTACAGGCAAAACCACAATGCCTAAGCAGTTTCATAGAGAAATCGGCGTGACTCCTGTTTTCCCTTCGGGAAAGATTACAAGTAATTTCCCTACTTTTACACTCCGCGTGTTGTTGCATATATGTTATAACTTCTCTGCGTGGGACACGTGTGTATGTGTGTATATCTAACTTTGTATACGACGTAGCATTATAAAACACCCTTTGAGAACTATGCATGTTTGTCATTCTTTTTCCATTCAAATGTTCCGTTACGCACGTGAGGTACTGTGTTATTATAACACGGACATAATAATACCCATAACACGGGACATTCAAATGGGAGAATAAATTTTTCCACGATAGCAATGTCCTATAACCTGAAATTATAAAGTCTAATATAAGATTGCTACTCTACTGGCCAAGATGCTATTAGCTTTAGACGTGCTCGGGATCGACAGGGTTAGAGTAACGATAAATGAAATTACGCCTGTGTTGACATACTGGAACAACTTAGTAAACTCATTTTCACAGCTCTATCTACTTAGCCAGGCGAAAACAAATACACACTCCAATGGCATATCAGCTTAAGGAGCCATATGACTAATCTCATTATCCGGATTTTGATGAATAAATAATGTAGCAGATTGACAACAGAAATAGCTCAAGAAATGGTTTGCTTCGTTAAAGACATTAGCAAAATAGATACGATCTTCATATTCAGCTTACAATCAGATCGAGCAATACGAAATCGGGAGGGGTTCGTACACAGCGCAAAAGTAAATGACAAGGATCTTTACAAAGGCCTGATTGGACAATAATCTAGAAGATTTATTAGAAACAAACTACGTCTATTCGGAGAGTAAGTACTGAAGCAGTATAAAACAGGCACATCGGAAAAAATAACTGCTGACTGTGTATATTAGCGAGCAAGAAACTAGTAGTCGTGGTCGAATTACGATGTCAAATATAATCTAAATGCTATGCTGTTTTCGCATTGAGCCCTTTTTCGTTGTGCGAGTGTAGCGACTCGAGTTGTTCTTTGTTGAGAGTTCATGTTGTGAAGTGTTTTTGTTCTGTCTAGTTGAGCACTTTATTTTACTGAAAAGGTAGGTGTTTGTCTTTCAGGGTTTTTTTTTATTGTTTTGTCCTTGTTCAGCAGTATTTCTTGTTTCTGTTATTAAATCTTTTGGTAAGTTTTCTGTTGATCGTACCAACATTGTTTGATTTTTTGGTAGCATATATATATATATATATATATATATATATATATATATATATATATATATATACATATATATATATATATATATATATATATATATATATATATATATATATATAGCATAATGAGAAGCCACGTATACTTTCTTGATATGTATATAATATGGAGAAAACAACTGAAAAGTTGCAAATTAAAAGAAAAAAAATTGTATGTTATTTTTGTGAAAGAATTCATTTATATTTTTTTATATATATATATTTTATATTTCAGATATATATATATTTGATATTTCATATATATATATATATATATCAAATATATATCTATAAAAATATAAATAAATACTTTCACAAGAAAACATTCATTTTTTTCTTTTAATTTGCAACTTTTCAGTTATTTTCTCCATATTATATACATATCAAGAAAGTATACGTGGCTTCTCATTATGTTATATATATATATATATATATATATATATATATATATATATATATATATATATATATATATATGTATGTATGTATGTATGTATGTATGTATGATAGACTTTCCCGTCGTATTCGAAGTATGAAGGTCAAGGAGTTCAGTTCCTAAGAACCGACAGCCAGACATATGATTTGGTTATAGTGGTGAAGTGTTGGTGCAGAATCAACCACACTTTTTGAAGGGCCGAATACAGAGACCTGGTGCATTACATGCCACAAGGTCCCCAAACGCTACTCCGCAGGTTTTGAATTCAGAGTTATCCCTCTCCTAGAACAGTTGCCATCCAATGTTATAGAACCCAGTCTCTCCTGCTATTAAACCATAGCTGAAGAGTGAAGAAGAGGACTAATACTTTTCCCAAGGTGAATGTAATTAAATCGACTATCCACTACTCCACCGTACCTCCTCTCTCTCTCTCTCTCTCTCTCTCTATATATATATATATATATATATATATATATATATATATATATGTATGTGTGTGTGTATGTATGCGTGTGTGTGTGTTTGTGTGTGTGTGTGTGTGTGTTCGCGCGTGCGCGTGTGTTGTATTTAAAAATTTCAGGTAGAGTATATCCATAAAAGGATAATATAAATAAAGACAAAAGGAAAACTTATCTTAGCCGACGCATTTCGTTCTGTGAGGGACTTCATCAAGCCAAATGTTTTCCTTTTGACTCTCTCTCTCGCTCTTTCTCTCTGTACATACATATATATATATATATATATATATATATATATATATATATATATATATATATATATATATATATTCAGTGTTACAATACAAAACTGTACAGTGAGTCTCATCGTGATTTCCCACCAGATGAAACGTTAAAAAATGTGTTTTGTTTTTTCTAACGTTGAAACAAGATGTCGAGTTTTGTAGTGGGTATGTGCATATTCTAATGCAACACTGCATAATAAATATGTATTTTCGGCTCTACTTTTGTATTGAGCTCTGTTTTATATTAATGTTTTGAACGCTGAAATTTTACTCTTCGTTCTTTTACGTTTGCAGCTATATATATATATATATATATATATATATATATATATATATATATGTGGTGCATTTCAATTTATATTACATGAATTAATCATAAAAAAACAGATTAGTGAAGTTAATGATATAAATGTCGAGAATACATCTTCGCAAACAAATTTATTAAAATTACATTCACCCACGAACCTCTAGATGAATGTTATGATCCCTGTTTTTATTAAATTCGAGCTGTATAAGGTGTCTTTTTTTTCTAGTACTTTCATCTGTTCATACAGACATCATCAGGCATGGAAATTTATTTTTCCAGTACATCCAGGTAATAAGGGGACACGAAAGATTAGACTTGAATCGAAATATGTTTTTTTTTATGTGTAATTAAGAAATTTTGGAGCGTGCAGTCGCAATGCTAAGGTTGAATTTTTTGAAAATTTAATAGAGAGTGCGTTTTTTTTACTAATATGGTAATAGGAGAATTCATTTGTTGTAGAATTTTTTTTATTGTTCAGTAAATAGAGCAATGCTCTATTTATTGAACAATTTAGTTCATACCACATCGACTGAAGAAAAACTATATATATATATTGTGTGCGATAGGTAAATTGTCGCATTTTATATTTTTAATTTTGAGTATGGAATCTGTTTGTTTGTTTTTTGGGGGGGGTCTACTGAACAGTGTAGCAGGGTCAGTTGGGCACCGTCTCTGAGAAGAATAGCACCATGACGCAATTGACTCCACCAGAAATGTGAAAACGCCATACTTTACTCTTGGCATTTGCGCCGGAAACTCCAATGGGATCATTTCTGAGTGTTTAGGTGTCAATATTAAGATAGTGAGGAGGATTTGGAAAGAGACGCCATTCGAATATAATGATGATTACAAAGGTGTTTTGTTGTGATCACCGGTAATGGCGACGTTGTACCTTCATTCATCTTCCTACAGGGCCTCACACTCAAGACGGAGGCCTATATCAAGTCCCTTGAAGAGGTAGTGCTGCCCTGGATAAAGAGGGTCGTTTCTGAAAGTACCTATGTCCGGCAACAGAACTCTGCACCATGCCACACAAGCAGGGGAAGCCAGTCATGGTTGTTAGACAATTTCTGCGACCACATCACCCCTTACATTTGGCCACCTAACTGCCCAAACTGCAACCCTCTTGGTTATTATGTATAGAACGCATTTGAGCGAGAGATGAAAAAAATCCTTGTAACCACAAAGAGCTGAGGGCAAGAATTAGGGGAGTATTCAACAACTTAAGTACGGAGAACGTCCAGAAGGGTTGCAGGCGATTGCGAAATCGCCAGAAGGTTGTGGTTGAAGCCAATGGAGATAAATTTGCTCTTTAGTGTTTCAAGATATTTTTGTGTAATTTTGGTAAATATATTTGTTAAAATAAGAAATCAGTGTTATTTTCATATTTGTGTAATTTAGAGGACAATTTATCCATCTCATCATTATCATATATATATATATATATATATATATATATATATATATATATATATATATATATATATATATATATATATATATCGCAGTACTAAAAATAAGCAATAACTGTGCAGTACTAAGAATAAGAACTAGATGAGACAGCCCTCGATATAGGCAGTGGAACGAGAACCGCCTACCATGTATATTAAATAAAGTGTTCAGTTCGGAATTTCCAGTAGGTTACCCGTGTAGGTATAAACTTAATGAAGGCAAAACGTTGCCATAACAACAGCAAAGATGCGGACAATATTTCGAAAGTAAATAGTGTAGATGAAAAAAGAGGATACGACAACACGGACACGGAGACACGAGAATTTAAAAACCGACAGAATGTTTCCAGATCCCAAAATTTACAAAAGGAAGTCGAATCTGACATTGCCGAAGCGACCATGTATTCAGAATAATATCAACAACAATTCCTTGATGGTGGTTTATGAATGCTGAAATTACACATAAATCTGAAAATTTCTATTCAGATACAAAAAAAACGGCCCTAAAATAAAATAAATCCTTAATAAACAACTTTCGATGGTATTTAAGCAGGCCTGTGTGAATGCACAAATACTACGTTTTCATATCCGCTCATTTTTATTGATTATTACCCATGATGCCTTTTTCTTTTTCTTTTTATTTGACATTTCGTTCGGGTCGTCTGAAATCTTGTATTCATCGATCAAAAAGCATGAAAATTAAATATTCCATAATTTAAAAATCCTAACCTTAAAATTCTACCAAGAGTCAAGTGGATTTGCGTATAAATTCAAAGAATAAATATCAGACAAATGGTTGAAATTTTGTATGTGTGTGTGTGTGTGTGCTGACGCGCATGCGCGCGCGAATGCGCGTGTGTCTGTCTGTGCCTGTGTCTGTGTGCCGGTATCGCGTGTGCGTGTGCGCGTTTCCAGATAGTTCATGTCTATCTCTTTGCTATATATGTAAAACTGTAGAAACCAATACTTTTTGAGATGGCCAACAAAGCAATAAAACGTCTACATAAATTCAGGCATCTGTTGCAGAGTTATTGAATTTACGAGTTTAAAAGCTGAGCCAATATCATCAAAAAGTGGTTTTGAATCATTATTCAAACAATAATGTCCCAAACTTGTCACATCAAACAATTAACCGAATACTTTATTTGAGTTAAATCTTATAGAAAACTTTCTTCTCCTACACATTTTTTCATACACAAGTCGCACCTTATTTCCAAATCATGACAACCAACTATTTGTTTAATTTTATTGCTTTTATGGTTATTTTTCTGTTCCTGTTTTACTTCGTGTTTGCCAGAATTCGTAATTGGCGGTCACAATCTTAACAAGAAATGCAGAATACAGTGTGTTGACAGTAGACACAGAAAGGAAACTACAAGGTCTCCTATAGTGAAGAAAAGCGAGAAGAAAGGACTAATCATCAATTAAAAGAAAACATGGTTGTCAGTAAAAGGAACAGCCCAATAGGCAAATCATATTTGGAGATACCAAAACCAAACAAGTACAACAATTGGAATATCTAGGGAGTGTTTTAGCAGAGGACGGAAAGTGCGACACTGAAATCCGAAGGTGAAAATAAAGAAGTAAGAGGAAAATTTTGCTGAAAACAAAGAAATTAGTACTAAATTATTACGTAATACCAATAGCAACAGAAATGTAGTTCTACAGAAGGATGTTGAGAATACCATGAACTGAACATGTGAGAATCAATGAAGTTGTAGGAAAAATGGAAAGAAAAATGAAAATTATAAAGCAATTAATATCAGAAAGAGACAACTGAAATTTCTGGGGCACATAATGAGAAAAGAGGGTTTGGAAATTTTGACACTCAGAAGATAGATTGAAGGCAAAAGGAAGAGAGGAAAAACAACGCATAACCTAGGTAGCGCGCTTGAGTAAATGGATGGCAGAACAGGGATTAGGAGAGATAACAAAGACAAAATTTATTAAGAGCCATGATAGTCAACTTCTTGATGGGGCACGGCACATAGAAGAAGGAGAAGATGGTGATGGTGATGATGATGATGATGATGAATAAGAAGGAGAAGGCAAAGAAGTAGAAGAAGAGGAAGAATATGATGATGATGAGGATGATGATGATGATGAGGAGAAGAAGGAAGAAGAAGAAGAGGAGGAGGAGGAGAAGAAGAAGAATAGGGCAAAGAAGAAGAAAATGATGATGATGATGATGATGAAGAAGAGAGGAAGAAAAAGGAGGAGGCAAAGAAGAAGAAGATGATCATGATGATGATGATGAGGAGGAGGAGGGAAAAGGAGGTGGAGACAAAGAAGAAGAACAGGAAGAGGAGGAGAAGAAGAAGAAGAAGAAGAAGAAGAAGAAGAAGAAGAAGAAGAAGAAGAAGAAGAAGAAGATGATGATGAAGAAGAAGAAAATAATAATAATAAGGGAAGAATAATAAGAAGAATAGGAGGAGAAGGAGTAGTAGAAGAAGAAGGGGGCAAAGAAGAAGAAGAAAAATAGGAGTAGGATAATATTAATATTAATAATAATAATAATAAGAAGAAGAAGGTGCGTTTCTGTAGAATCTATGATATCTTGCTCTCGATTTCACACCAACTATTTTACTTCGAGGTTGCTCTGGCCTAATTGATTAAATGATAAACTGAAAACTTGCTATTACCACCTGTTACTAACGTGTCACTAGCAGAGATTTATACACATTTTCCTTTGCTTTTTACCTTATTTATTACATTTCTTCAAGTTTAAGGCGGAAAATTTCCTCAAGTGAAAATGTTGATACGGCATACATATCATTTCCTGTAACATCTGTTATTTTTAAACACGCCCTCAAATGGCACACAGCCACCCTCACTTTGTGTCCTCAATACACCGTTTTCGTATCCGCCCATTTTCTTGACTATCGTCCTCAATGTATTTTTCTTTATTTCTTTTTCTGATATTTCTTTCCTATCGCCTAAAATCCTGTATTCATTGATCAAAAACATGAAAATTAAAGATTCTATATTTTTAAAATTCTAAACAGAGAGAAAGCAGTGGATTTGGATTTGCGCATTATACAAAGAATGAATATTGCTTTATCAGTACCAGCATTTTCTATATAATTACAATTTTCTTAAAAACGGAGAAGCATTTTAAGGATTTATTAACTTAATAAATTATATTCCGTATATACTTGCTTATCATGTGACCTTTAAAGGCCTAAATGTGAAGCTAATTTGACTCTATGGATATATCGTTTGGTCAATGGCTTGGCGAATGCCAGCAATATATACGCTAATTTTAGATCTCGTCTATCATGCGATTCCCTTAAATTAGCTTCAAAATTAGGTCTTCAAAAATCTTCAAAAATCACATGATACGCGGGTATATAAAATATATAGATCCGATTAGACTGAGATAGATAGATAGATAGATAGATAGATAGATAGATAGATAGATAGATAGATTGGAAAAAATAATTGCAACAGTTGCAAATTCCACTTCTATATTTCAAAGACCTATTATATTATGAACTTTAACTAAAACTTCGTAATTCCAGGTTATATCTATTGTAAATACGTTTACTTACCTAATTTACTCTCTTTGTCTTATCTATTTTTAGAATTTATTAAAAATTAAGATAAATGCGTGACCTCCCCTAGTTCGAAAAAGGGCAAATTGTTGGAGCTCGCATGGCAGAAGCCTCGATCACTAAGGTTGATGAACTGTTGGGTTTTTCAAGTGCCACCATATCAAGAACTATTATGCAATTCGAGAAACATGGCGAAACCACTAGCAACCGTAGCAAACTTACTGACAGGGATTGACGTGCATTGAAACGCAATGTGGAAAAATCATCGGACAAATGCGGCCAAAGTGACAGCTGAGTTGAATAATTATCTGAATAGTTCAGTTTCTACTAAAACTGTTCGCTGTGAGCTCCATAAGGCTGCATATCATGGAAGAGCCGCCGTGAGGAAACCTCTTCTCTCCATTCGAAACATTCAAAAGAGTTTGAGGTGGTGCAGAGATCACAATGCCTGGTCTGCAAACCAATGGAAGCAAGTCATATTCTCAAACAAGTCCAGTTTTTCTCTTTTCCCAACGTCAGGGTTAGTTCATGTGGAGAGGCAGCCCAAAGAAGCTTACAACCCTGACTGCCTTCTTCCAACATTGAAGCATGGAGTTGGATCATTGATAGTTTGAGCCGCCATATCATGGAAATGTCTCAGTCCAATAGTTTCCCTGCATGGTAGAATCAAAAGCAAAGATTACCTGAACATTTTGGGAGATCATGTTCATCCAATGGCCAAGACTTTATTCCCTGATGGTGACTGCGTCTTCCAAGACGATAATTCTCCAATACATGCCGCTCGAGTGATTAAGAATTGGCATAAAGAACATGAAAGTGAGCTAGAACACATAGAGTGGCTTCCCCAATCTCCAGATATCAATATTATTGAACATTTGTGGTGCATTTTGGAGCAACAAGAAACGAGCCGCTATCCCCCATCGTCGTGTCGTAAAGAGTTGGAGAAGGTGTTAATGGAAGAAACTGAAAATTCATCTGGATGAAGTCAGGAAGCTGTATGATTCGATTCCTAGACGTATTAAAGCTGTCTGTGAGGCTAAAGGAGGACCAACTCCATATTAAATAAATTTTCTTTTAATTTTAACAAGTGTTTCAATTATTTTGTCCAAACCCTGTAGATCCGACTAGACTGGGATAGATAGATAGATAGATAGATAGATAGATAGATAGATAGATAGATAGATAGATAGATTCCTCATATATTAACATATTTTGTTCTAATGTGTGAATTATTATTTTTAACTATAAGGTCAGAGGTTTTAAATTTTTAAATAATTTTTAAATAATTAATCTAATTTTTTTCTGTTTTCAGCTGGTGTTGTGCATTTTTTGATAATGTTCTTAATTCTACTTTTGTCTTGTTTATAATTTTCGTTCATTTGATTTTTATAAAAAATATTAATGTTATTGTTTATGTTTCTATTCTCGTCGTTGCTATTAGCTACCTTTTGACATAAAACGCCTAATATGGAAATACAACAATTGCTTAGAATATCCTTTATTAATCAACGTTTGTTTTACGTTGTTTAATTCTTAAAAGTAAAGCGTGCGAGAGGATGAATTCTCGTGGGCTCTCGTGAGGAATCTTTTAATAACACCTATTTTATATCTCGGAGGCCATTTGTTAGAGAAATTAAGATGACAAGTGTCTTTACTAGTTGTTTTTTTATAAACAGAACTTTTTAAAGTTTTATTACTAAAATCGACGAGAACATCTAAGAAAGGAAGTTTTTTTGTTTTTTTTTTTCACTAAGTTCATAAGTAAAATTTAGTACGGAATTTTGTTGAAATATCGCTTTCATATTTTCTATTCCTTTCTTGTTTTCACTTAAAAAACAATGTACGTATACATATATATATATATATATATATATATATATATATATATATATATATATACCTGTATGCAAATAAATTCAAACAACAGCTTTAGTTTCCTTTTTTTTTTTCACCATACGGTCAATTTTTGACTCACTGGATTGACAGCGTGTAGTTTATTTCTGTTTTTTTTTTCCTCAGATTAAGTTATTTGCAGTGGTGTGTAGTAATATGAATCTATTTTCGGAGTTGGGGTATGATGAAATTTATTTGACCTTGAAGAATATTGCATCATCCATGATTGCGTCAGATTATCATTACACCCAGATACTATTGTCTCGACTGTCGATTAGTTGTACTATGGTCATTGTCTGCACTGGACGTTACTCTAAGGAAGCGTATGAAAATTGTAACGCTGCACGAACATAATGTCAAGCCTTACCAGTGAGTAAATCAAAGTACTATCGATTGGCTTGGAAACTCTCCTGATTTGAATCTAATCGAGAATCTCTGTTCAATCTGCAAGGAGAGACTTCATGGAATAGACACACGTAGTACATAAAGATGCACTTGGGTTGGAAAAATACGAAAAAGTAAATAACGGAATTATTCATTTTGTTTCAATTAATTCCACGTATAATGTTCAAGCATCTCAGTTTCTAGAAACTGACAGCCATACAACTGTACATATGATTTGATTATAGTGGTGAAGGCTTTGTGCGGAACCAACCATACTTTTTGAAGGGCCGAATACAGAGACCTGGTGCACTAGTTGCCATACGTTCTCCAAACAACACTCCGTAGGTTTTGAATTAATTAAAAGTTTTCCTTCTCCCAGATCAGTTGCCCTCCAAGAACCTATTCTGTCCTGCGATTTACCCCCAGCTGGCTGGAAAAGAAGAGGATTATACCTTTCCAAAGGGTATTAGCACGTAAGTGAATGTAATAGATTCGACTGGAATTCGAACTCGGCTCTCTGATTCCTACACTAATCATAACTCCACCGTACCTACTATTCTTAATAAGCTATAATTATTTTATATTTCGTCTGAATTTATGGGTGCCATTCAATTGTAAGAGTTATTGTTTAAACTCTGTTTCCGCATGGACGACATTTGCAATTTAGTTTTGTCCATTATGATTTTGATGTTATTCGAATATGCTTTTTCTGAATTGATGTTACGGCGATTTTTTTACAATCTCCGTTGTCTAGCCATATCATTTCAGGCGTACTTCATTTTATCTGCTTCTCGAATTCTGAATCGATTTCTTTTCTTTTCAGATTTAGTATATTATGCTCATGGTTTTGATTCAATATTTGTCATTCCCTCTTTACAATGCTCTCTAAAATCAGAAAATCCTTTCATTGTCTATCAAAAAGACTCCTCGTCCTCCCTACTTTTCAACTCACACCATTACTGATTTCTGCTAGGCAAGCTTTTATATAGGTATGTCCAATATTTCGCTAAAAAGTGGTATATCTTGACGAAAAAAGGTCCCCAAATTGATAAAATAATTTTTAACGTTTAAATATTTATGTTGTTATTAAAGAGGAAAGACCAAAGTATTTTCTGAATATTTTTTCAGATTTTTTAATCCTTCCTATAAATGTTAAAAATTTTATTAAAAAATCTTGTTTTTTTTTCGAATCAAAAAATTTCGTAAAATCGAACTTATCGACATTTCTGTCGGAAAGATCATAGTTTGTTAGTTAATAAATCATGAAAAATCAATTACACCTTTTTCTTTGGTTATCTTAGGAAATTTAGAATGATTAAAGTACACTTAATGTAATTTGAAAGAAACATTACTTACATTTTTAGCAGAAATTTTTTTAAGAGAGATATTTCCAACCGACGTGGTCTATTTTGACAGGCGTTAATTGATGTACGTCAATATATTGACAACTTACAGCACGGGAATTTATCGGACGGTAGCTCAGAAGTGATATAATTCATTCTAATTTTAAGTGGATCTGGTTAGTAGATTCTTTTTTTAAAATTCACTTTCAAATTTTTTTTTTTTTTTACCTTACGTTTGAGGAAGAATTCTGCACTGAAAATAACATTTAAATTATGAAAGAAAATCAAATTTTACAAGTAAAAATAAAACAGTAAAAAAAATACATTTTTTTAAGTTGAGGTTTATTGTTTCAGTAATGAAATATTTTTCTGAGAATATAAAAATTACATGAAACACCATTAATTGAAACGGGTTAACTTAATGAAATGAGATTTTATTTCTTTTTATTAAGGCAGATTTTTTTCTATTTATTAATAATTATGATATGGCAGTAATGAGTTTTATTTTATTTATTAATAAAATTAACATGCTATGTTGGTTTTGTTTGACTCAACAAGTATTTAGTAGTAGCGAGCTAACTCCAGAAAATTTAAACTCCAAAAATCGTTTTAATTGATAATTTGTCGTGTGGATAATAATTCCAAAGTAATGTACAATGAATTTATGCATTCGATTTCAAACTTGAAAATTTGGGTGGACTTCCAAGGGCGTTTTTTTTTTGTTTTTTGTAATTGTAAAGAGTCGATATTTTCTTTTATCCCACTATTCGATTATATTTGAATAGAAAAAGAAAAAAATTGAAAATAATACGACGATATTCAGAAAACTTGACAAGCGTTGTTTTGTTGTTTCTGAAGTAAAAAAAAACTTGCTTCTATCAAAAGAAACTACTCACGTGACATTATTTCAACGTGTGCATCCATACTTTCGTTGGAGACGATTTTAAATACAATTTTGGAATATTAAAAATTATTTTAAAAATATCATTGGTTGTCAGATTTTAATAAGCTTTCAAATTTATGATCTTTAAAAAGTAGATAACATAATATATCATTTCCATAAGGTCGAAGAAAGAACTTAATTTATAAATATATAACAACCTATTGTAATATTGTCACTATTGTGTATTTAAAATTGAAATAAAAAAAATTAATGTAAAAATTCATTTTTCATCAAAAAATCTTTTTTCTTTCAGATAATAATTACCTTCGTATATATTATTCAGAAAAGCCATTAAAAACTTTCTTAATTAAATATTGTCTTAGTTTTATTGGGTTTTGTATTTTTACAATTGAGGTAAAAGTTTGGACAATCTTGGACATTTTTTAACTAAAAAATCGATTATTTAGATTTTCAGAGTTTTGTGCATTTAATTAAAAAAAATTCAGGTTGCAAATAAAAAATTTTTGAGTTTTCATAAAATTAAGTTCGAGGGGGTAACAGATATAAAAAAAATATTTATACCATGACTTTCAAAGAGACAAAGATTTCTAAAATAAATTCATTCATTTCTGAATAAGTTATGGAGATTTCATTAAATTCCAACAAGTACTTAATTTTTACAAGAATTTACAAATTAATGTGTCATTCAACTGAAAATAAAAAACAAATAAAAAAAACGCTAAAAAGGCCTAAATTGGACATACCTACTTTTATATATAAGGATTTATGTTCGTGGTTTCTCGACGAGAATTTTCACCTTCAGGTGATCCAGTGATTCTTCAGATATCGAGCAAAGTCTTAGCATTTTCTTGTGGTCCACATAGATCCAGATGATTATAAAATAAGATCGATTTTATTTTATGAGCTTTAAGCAGATAACATTTCTTTACAGGAGTAAATTCAAACTGTTTGCACAATTCCCACTCTATAAGTGTTCCTACCCTGTCACGTCTATTTGTTATACTATTTGAGTTTTTCTTCTACATTCACTAACGATGTGATTTATTGTCAGAGTTTTTCTTACACATACGGTATTTACTTTGTTTCTGAGTTTTGGTCTATTTTTATCCCTTTGGCAAAATTATTCCAGTAGCATTTGTTCTCGTCTGCAACGATAAGAGATTCCGTTTCTCTAGTCATATCTTTTATTATTGTTAAATGAGAGGATGACTCTTCAATAAAAATAACGCTAGGTACAAATATACGTAGATGAATATATCTATCATGAACACTAGTCTGATAAAGGTACCCTATTTACATGCATCACAGCCCAAATCGTTCGGCATGGTAACAGGTTTAGATAAAAGCAGCTCATAAATTTGCAGGTAGGGTCCAGTTAGAAACAAATCAGTTTGGGATACCCAGACCGCTCCGACGTCCTCTTATTGAGAGTGTTCTCTACTATCCACTTTGATAACTGATATTTCAAACCTAAAAACAAATCAACCGTCTTGAC
This sequence comes from Acanthosepion esculentum, assembly GCA_964036315.1. Classification (NCBI taxonomy): domain Eukaryota; kingdom Metazoa; phylum Mollusca; class Cephalopoda; order Sepiida; family Sepiidae; genus Acanthosepion; species Acanthosepion esculentum. Next base: position 118,340,775 of record OZ038480.1, read on the forward strand.
ACTTGGTCATAAAACTGCCCGACTACATCTGCTTTTGAACAGAGATACGCAGTGCGTCTTTCCTTCCGAACCATGATTATGTAGTTAAGTTCAGACAGCTGACAATCTCACCCAGATATTGATCCAATGCGATGACAATGGCATGAATTTGAAACGAAAATATAAGTGAAAAAGCTATGAACATCATCTGTCTCTCAAGTATCAGAAGCTGTGATCAGCGGAACTCGGCGATTAGAAAACAATTCTTAGTCATTATGGACAGTTGGATTTAACTGAATACAAGTTTCATGGGCGCCAATGATAATATATCATGGGCGATTGCCCATCCACTAATGTTTTTTCCGGAAGCAATTTTGTGTTGAGGATGTTTCTCCTGTAATTCATAAACCTTTCCTGTCGAAACGGATCTTAATCCGACCGTTTTGCTCACGGCAAATTTTAGATTACGTCATATACGGTCTGCGTACGCGGATCTTTAGGTGCGTCAAGTAAATTCAATGTCTTATGTATACATTATTAAATGATGGTCAGCGAATTAGTTCGTATTTCAACGTAGAAAAGGGGTTTTAAAATTTCAGGTAACCTACAAAAAGTTCGACACTGAAATCCGAAGATACATTGGTGTAGCCAAAATGCATTTCAAAAGCTAAAAAAATATTAAGAAACAGAAAAATCCTTAGAAACAAAGAAAAGACAACTGAACTTTTATGTGATGCCAGGCCTCCTATATGGCAGTGAATGTTAGACGATCTCCTCAAAGATAAAAAAGAAACATCAAGCAACAGAAATGTGGTTCTACAGAAGGATGCGGTGGATACCATGGATCGAATATGTGAGCCTCAACGAAGTTTTAGAGAAGATGGAAACAAAAAGTTAATCTATACTTAAAATCAGGAAGAGGCAGTTGAAATTTGTAGGGCACCTAATGAGGAAAGAGGGCTTGGAAAAGCTGTTACTCACAGAGCAGATTGAAAGCAAGGGAGACAGAGGAAAGCAACGCAAGACAGTGAGTTTGGGTAAATGGATGGCGAAACAGGGTTTAGAATAAATAATAAAAAGACAAAATTTATTAAGAGCTACAAAGACAGGAAATTGTGGAGAGCCATGATTGCCTAGATCCTGAAAAGAAACGGTACATAAAAAAGATAGCCACATTGGGCTACAAATGCTATAAACTTACACTACTTGTCCATCATTGAAAAATTGTGTTTAAATTTTGTGTACCATGAATTAATTGCTAGTTTTATTGTAATTGCTAGTTCGCCTGCAAAACATTTGGGTCAACTTTGTAAATTAATTACTTTTATTAATTCTACCCTAAAATTGAGAGTGATTAGCAGTATGCTTTTCTTAGTATATTTTATTATCTTTGTTGGCTAGAAAACAGGTTACTGTATTTTCGTTAATGCTGTATGGTAAACTATAAACCATCATAATCATAGTGATGTTGAAAAAAGTAATGAAAAATATTGCGCCACTATTGAAAATGTCACCTTTCAGCTCTTTTCTTAAGTTACAAATGTTTTTAGTTTTTTTCACAAAAAGAGATGTTTATTATTACAGAAATTACAAAATATAGAACTATTAATTATCTCTATTTGGCTCGAGTAACTCAATCAATTCGATTTGGCATTGAATATAACAAGGGCCAAATGCTTGAATTATATTTGATATCAGGCCTTTATGTTGGCCCGTCTTCCAAAAAAAATCTTCACCTACACGAAAAAAATTTGTTGCCCGTGATGTGTGACAATGCTGATAGATGTTCCCATTTTCATCGTCTGCCCGTCGATTAGAGAGTAGTAAATTAATATAGTTAACGCTGTTTAGACTTCCATCAGCTTCTACCAATTTTCTCACACTGGATTTTTTCTTTTACATATTCTCTTGCATAAGAATGTAATTTTATTTTGCATTCATTATTAAAAGTTTCTTTTTGCTGCTTTCTAGTAACGCATGTTATATGCTCTTTTGATCACGTCAGTCTTTTATAACGATGTTTTTTGGTTAATGTTTTTATCTGCTATAGGCCCGTACACTTTTGGGGGGGGGGGGCGGGTAATGATGTTTTTATCTGCTATATGCCCGTTCAAGTTGTTTATTATTTTGGTTAATGATGTTTTTATCTGCTATATGCCCGTTCAAGTTGTTTTGTTTATTTTGGTTAATGATGTTTTGATCTGCAATGTGCCTGTTCAAGTTGTTTTTTTTTTGTTTTGGTTAATGATGTTTTTATCTGCTATGTGCCCGTTCAAGTATTTTTTTCTTGGTCAATGATGTTTTTATCTGCTATATGCCCGTTCAAGTTTTTATTTTTATTTTATTTTATTTTATTTTTTTGGTTAATGATGTTTTTATCTGCTATATACCCGTTCAAGTTGTTTTGTTTATTTTGGTTAATGATGTTTTTATCTGCTATGTGCCCATTCAAGTTGTTTTTATTTTTTTGTTTAATGATGTTTTTATCTGCTATATGCCCGTTCAAGTTGTTTTTTCATAATACACTCTGTACTGTATCAACTGAAACGTCATTGCATTCTTACATCGCTTTTCGAACTTTTAATTTTGGATTGCTTCACATGACTCTCACAATCTTTCTTTTAACTGTTTTGTTTAACTTTTGTGGTCTTCCGGTTTTCTTTGAACTAAAAACATTTCCAGTAGATGCAAAAAATATATGTGGCTTAAAAAATATGTCTAGAAATTCCCAGAAGCCTGGCTATCTCGTGTTGGGGCATCCCCTTCAATTTCACAATCTTCATCTTTGTTTCAGCAGAAATTGTAGCCCCGATCGTAGTGTAAAAAACCAACGTAATATTCAACTACAATGACTTGACAAGGCACCTTATACTCAAGTTAATAAGATGGAACAATTCCTACTTAGGAATTTGCATATTATCATAACTTTATCATCTCAGATCTTACATGGGTCCAATAGATTGATATGGAGTTTTTTCAGCTTCAAGTAAATTAAAGCGGTGTATTTTTTGTGACACTGCACCTGTAAAAAAACGCAACAACTTAGTTTCCAATCCTTCAAGTCCACAGACGCTACTGATAAAAGCATGCTGCTAAGCAGTGTTAAATTCTTAATAAAGTAAATGTTTATAATCATTTTATATACTGACCCAAAATATTTGTACGCTAGTGTATTGTTCGCGCCTAGTTAATTCATCTGACAATATACAGGTGACCTATGCTATTTGATATTGGGTTTAAAACGCAGGTTAAACTGGGTAGATTTTAGTCCAATTCTAGAGTCTGAAATGTCATATACTTTGGTTCATTAGAAGCAATTAACAAGCAAGGCAAAGGTAAATAGGACCGGTGTGCATGTATTTATAGGAAATATAGACTAAATATAGAAAATAGAATCTAGTTTTAGAATTAGTTTTAGGTTAGAAATTTCGAGATTACCGTTACAATGTACGAATATAAATACCTGGAGAAGCCAGAAGGTTACACCAGACAAACCGGTATGTGTATCACAACTAAGATTAGAATGGTTCTCTGAATAGCAAAGTGTATATAGATTTAGCTTTAAACGTCAGAGACAATTTTAAAAAGACCGAAATGAAATAAACTCATGGTAAAATTCTATACTATGCTCACCAACTGAACACGAAAAAATGGCTTATTGAGTTAATTATATTCCTCTTGTTTCAGCGTTACATATTAAACCTTTGTTCCTATAACTAAAAGTGGTTTGTCTTGCACTCTAATTTCGTCCGGCAATCGGCGATTTCACCAATAGAAAGATGCTAATTACAATATCAAGATGAGGATACCCGTCCAGATACTTCGTATAATGTGGAAAAATGAATCTTTAAATTTCAGACAACGTGAGAATGGTCAGGGCAAATTTAGTGATCAAAACAAAAAAGATGAGGATACCAGTCGGAATGATTCGCAATTTAATATTTCATCTCATTGCATTAAAGATTATTGGCATTCGGTTTTATCGTTCTTTTAATATAGCATTTAAAGTTCAAGGAAAGAATTTCGGCTTCCACGCGAGTGTTTCTAAAGAATTTGACTTTTAGGGTGACATTTACAGAATCTGAAGGGAATTTTTTACATAGTTGTTATCGTTGCTCCGATCAAAATAAACTTATCATAATTTTTCTCTATCTTATTTATGGCATTTTTGCCATATTACTGTCGTCTCGTTTGTTTTAATGTATTATAACAGCGTTCTTGCAAATTGTAACTACAGCTTGAGTTGAGTGTTTTTAATTAGTAGTACATAGTGAATGCTATTTGTACTTCAATGTGATGTAATGGTTAGCGAACTTATCTTTAGTGAGTTCGATCCTCACTGGGCTCTCCATGTTTTCGGCTTCGTGCAACATTTAATCTACGCTATGAAAATCATTTCGGACACTTCGACATTGTGTAATGGTTATTCAAACTTGTTTCGCTAGATCAATTAAGACTGAGTAGTGAGTACGATCCTTTCTGGGTGTTCCATACATTCAACCTTGTGCCACATCTGGGTTACGCTTAGTAAATCGTTGGCTAGGCAATTAGACGTTGTGTAATGCATAGCAAACTTGTCTCACTAAATCAATTACGACTGAGTATTGCGTTCGATTCCTATTGGGTGCTCCATACCTTCGGTCTTGTATTACATCTAATCTACGGTTAGGAAATCGCCAAAGTGAATACTGTTAGTTTCATGGATGTGCTGATGTAATAGTTAGCGGCTCGGAATGAGAAATCGGAGAGCCCAGTTCGAATTCCAGTTGGGTTTGTTTCATTCACTTACGTGCAAATCTATTTGGGAAAGGCATGAATCCATTTCTTCAGTCTGTTATGATCAGATTTTTATCTGGAAAATATCATTGTTATTACCAAAAAAAATTCTCTCGCAAAAGTGAATTATTCTGACAATTCAAAACATGGTTCGGCTTTATGTGAGACGCAAAGGGTTGATAAACCGTAAGAAACAAAATAGTCAAAAGCTAGAAGGAAGTAATAAAACAACTGACATAATTTACCATCCTTATATATATTTCTAATAAAAATCGCCGTTTCCAAAGATTAATTATCTTTTTTATTGATCCTCTGAAGAACTACGCCCGTTTAATGTAACCCACTACTACTTAGCGTAATTGACCAGAAGATGGCCGATCGCAATTGGGATTATAGAGTTATTATAAAATCCACGATCCTTACATTTGTTGCATAGTATGTGCTTAGATTGGCCAGAACGTTCCTTTTTTGACCATGTGACAAGGATTCGAAACTCACAATGGTCGGTTTTTCAGGAAGGTGACTTCTTGATGTTATTGATCTGGAGGAGGCCATCCCGGTGTGCGACATCTTTGGAAAATATCCGAAAACCTTTCCACAACTTGATCCAAGTGTTGTGAGTGAAATTGGATAGATGGAACTATTTGAGAGACGTCGATGGTTGTGCAAGCACGAAGTCGAAAGTCATTGTGACCGAGAGTGTGAGCGTATTAGCTTTGTTCACACTATTGATAACGTCAGCTACTGCTCTCTCTCTCTCTCTCCCAGAAAATGTAACTAAGGTCCGCTCAACATAGTTTCAGTATAAACCACAAGTGGCTTGTGTTTGTGCGTTGAACAAACACAAATGTGCCTGAATATGCGCCTGCAACATGGATTGACTAGCCGCCATAGTAGACATCCTTGGATACAAGTGGCCAGCCATAAGATGTACATCGCCAGGGATACATATGGACTTAATTTCTCTCTCTCTCTCTCTCTCTCTCTCTCTCTCTCTCTCTCTCTCTCTCTCTCTCTCTCTCTCTCTCTCTCTCTCCTATACTGGTTGCAAACTAAGGCTGAATATCCCATGCTGCTCTGTTAACCCATAGCTGGGGGGATCTAGTATAAAATCCGGTATTGATTATAGGTTTATATAAAAAGTTGGTATTACTTTTAGGTTTCAACTTATAAACCTATTAATGCTAGTAGCCCATTTTTGGATGGTAGGCAGTAGTGAGCCTATCAAAATATATAAGAAAATCTTTGATATTCGCTAATATTTTGAAATTTGGAATAATGGATATAATATCTTATAAATTTAAAAAGAATTCAGTGGATATGCGCTGAAGTGTAATGGATAATGGCTCGGAATGGAAAATCTAAGAGGCGAGTTCGAATTCCAGTCGTGCTCGTTACATTTACTTACGCGCAAATACGGAAAGGCGTGAATCCAACTCTTCTCCCTGCAGCTATGGGTTGTATAGCAGGGCAACAAATCTAACGTCGAAAGGAACGGCAACCTACTGCGGGAATGTCTTCTGCCTAGTCAATCATGAATCGAAAGAGACATGATTGTCCAAGCGTGTATCATGTATGAAAATTAACTGTCTGACTGTAATCACAAGACACCAGTTTCAAAAATATGAAAGGTTCCATATGTTTCAAACAAAATAATGGAGACATTTTTAGATGGAGCTCACATAAACAGGTCAGTAAATTCAAATTTTCCACTCGCTACACTTAAAAATGTTTTGTTTTCACTTTACGTGGGTGGCTTTCCATGCCTCTGATCCTATACAAATCATTGAAATTGTATATGACGGTATATGGAGATATTTAAGACTTGTGAGTGTTGTGACGGATAAAATTTGTTGATGTTAGGAACAATTCCCAATGGGTAACGAAAGGATATGAAAATCCTCTCATCGGCGTTTGGAGTAAATATGATTGTTAAAAAAAGTAAATATTACTTAATTCCAATACAAGACTGCTATTATAACACTTTGAAAACGTTTGGTGGTATCATCTGTAGTATATTGAGTATTGTATATTTTATCATACTTAATACTTCTCGTTTTCACTCTCACGTGGTCATGTGTGACGTCACGAGTGCGACGCGATTTTCGCTTCCATTGTCTTTGCTTTGAAATTTTTCATGCAACAAAAACAGACGATCATTATTGTTTCGTCCGTGTGTTGTTTGATATATTGAAATGTAATTGTCATCTTTGATAATGACTTATGTAAGCCGAAAGCTTAGATTGGATTTAAATATGTATCAATATGGTGATTTCTTTTCATCTTTCAATCATAACTTTATTAATCTTATCAGACAATATGAAAGGAACTTGCTTAAAATAAATAAACAAAACTTGTCTATGTTATTTAATGAAACATGCATTAATATATATATATATATATATATATATATATATATATATATATATATATATGTGTGTGTGTGTATATGTCTGTGTGTGTATGTATGTATATCCTGTTTCAAACCATCAATAATGGCCCAAAAAGTGTTGCTACATTATGGAAAATAAAGCATAATATATATTTTTTTAAAAAAACTTCACATTACAACAAAAACGTTTGCGGTTTCTCTCTTCTCTTTAAAATATACACTTTTTTCTCGTTGGAACAATTATAACCCCTTCCCTATATATATATATATATATATATATATATATATATATATATATATATATATATATATATATATATATATATATATATATTCTTTTTATAAATTTATTTGAAAGATGATTTAACTTTCATTTTCACTTTCAAGTGACCTTGAAGAAAAACGGACGAATACAAAGCATAAGTCTTAACGAACACACTTAAAATAAGAAATGCAATTCTTTATTTTTATTTATAAGTTCCAGGTTTGTCGACATTTTCACAGCCCGTCCTTGACAGTTTTGTAGATTAAGAACCAGAGAGAGAACTCCAAAGATCAGCTTGCGAACATGATCTGCAAATACCAAGGAACTGATTCAAGGCTTACTTTTACCGAACTGCTGACAGATTATGCGTTCACGCACCCCAAAAAGAGAAGAAATCAATTTTAAAATCTAAATTAAACTCAAGTGTCATTTAAAATTATCTCCGACTCAAGTTCCGATCTGAAAACGGAAAAAATTAGAAATCAGGTTTAAATATAAATGAGTGAAAAGAATTTTTTTAAAGTTTTACTAGAATCAAAAGACATTTCTTTTAGATGCCACAACGTTTGCTGTTATTAATCATTTACTGTAAGAAGTGTTTGTCTTTTTAAAGATATTTTCTCAGGAAGAATAATATAATCTCACATGGGACTGGAATGTTTGCATTATCTCTGCATCGGTTACTCTTCAACCCACACAAATTGGTAACCATTTATGATAGATTATGCTGCACTATTCTTTAATATGCGACATTCGAAGATTGTGTTTAATTACTTTTGAGCTGGGTTATTAGCAAAGAGTGTAAACAATCAAATCATATTGGCTTGTGGTGCATAACTAAATCATTTTGATCATAACAGTTCGGATTATAAATATTCTTACTGGCTTTTCTTCATCTACTTTTCATTATATCAATGTTTCTAGACGACGATTCTTTAAAATTTGCTTTATATATATATATATATATATATATATATATATATATATATATATATATATATATATATGAAATGGACAAAGTCCGACAATTATTTTTAAGACATGTTTTATGTTTATACGTTCTTTTTATAGATACAAATATTTAAGTAAATAAATTAAAAACATTTACTGGCCTGAATGTCCGAGAAATTTTCATAGAAAATATGCATCCTTTTCATACATACAAATATTTAAGTAAATAAATTGCGTATCCAAATGTAAACAAATGACGTCACACATTATGAAATGGACAAAGTGCGACAATTATTTTTTAAGCATTGAGCACATATGAATGTGTGAAAGAAAATCATAGAGAATTGTTTTTAAAAACAGTAAAATCGACCTCGCTCACCGAACGCTCCTCTGTGGCCCAACCGGTTAAGGCACGTCAGGTTAAATGACGGTTACGTATAGGATACAGGTTCGATTCCTGTCGGAGGACGCATATTTTCTATGAAAATTTATCGGACATTCAGGCTGATAAACGTTGTTAATAATGTTTATTATAAACAGAGCATTTACTTAAATATTTGTTTGTATAAACATAAAATATATCTTTTTAATTTTTTTTTTATATATATATATATATATATATATATATATATATATATATATATATATATATACACACACACTTTATTTTAGGATATTACATTATTAATGTAATATCCTAACATAAAGAATATTGCTCTACTTTGTATTGAGCCCTCTTTTAAATTAAATAATACGAACGTTGGAATTGTACTGTATTCGTTGTCATCTTACCTGAATATATATATATATATATATATATATATATATATATATATATATATATATATATATATATATATATATATATATATACTATTTATACATTTTTCTCATGAATTAAAATCAGTAAAATTCTCATGAATTAAAATCTGTAAAATTCTCATGAATAAAAATCAGTAAAATTCTCATGAATTAATATCAGTATAAATTCTCATGAATTAAAATCAGTAAAATTCTCATGATGTCTATCTTTTATCAGCGTTTAATGACTGTTAATAATATTTAAAAAAAGAAAATGTAGCGTTTGGTGAGCGTTTTAAATTCTTTCTTACATATTAATTTGTTTAGACAACAGATATAAGTTAATGCCGGTTGGGCTTACAGTCAAATCATGCTGAAAGACCGGTTCTCGTATGATACTCGAAGTTAAGCAACGTCAATACTGGTCTGTACCTCGATGGATAACCGCTTGGGACTACCACGAGATATAAGCTTGGATGTGCTGGTGGTGCAATTGATAATGACCCGGAATTATTAGAGACGGTGTTCTAATTCCCGTTGGATTCGTTCTATTCACTTACATACAAATACCCTTTAGAAAGTTATGAATTCGCATCCTTTTCCTGTAGCTGTTGGCTAATTAGTAAGATTTCAATGACTAAACCATTATTCTCTCTCAAATATTCGTTCAATCTAAACAAATTCTGGCTTTAAATAACCTTCAAAGTGTGATAAGCCGTAAAAGACGAATCAATCAATCGATCAAATACTGATTAGCTAAACAGGCATGTTTTTAGATACCTCAACGCATTCCCTATACGTAAGGTTTAAAATTATTTTTTTAAATGAAAATTTCCTAAAGCTTTCATTTTAACTTTATTAAATTTACTATATCCGGTAAGCAAAATGCTTTGGTTTATTCCAGACAGAAATTATATTGATTAGAATAGAATTTCATATTTTTTTCAGTAAAATCGATCATGTCAGTCATTTTTTAGACATTTGTAAACAAATCTTATCTTTTCCTTTTAAAAATCTTGCAAAAATAAAATAAATATTTCTGAAACGTCATTTGAGGAAAATAAACAAATTTAAAGTTAAGTTAATCTGATTTTAAACAAATATTACTTACTTATAGCATAAAATGTTGTATATAAGCATTACCTAACCACGGGGTCTATCGATTTATTGACAGCGAATTAACCGTCTTAATTATCTCTGGTGTAGCAAACGAAAATTTTCATTTGGGTCCGTTTTTTGTTTCTCGTAAGGGGGGCAACATTTAAAACATGTGAATTTTTAATAATAGATTTATCGGTATGTACACCTATATTTCGGGAATTCTGCATCGATATATATATATAAAACAAATCAAAATTCTCTTTAAAATAGTTGGGGAGTCTTAAGATTGTGATAAGCTTTGAAATATATGATTAGTAAATATAGTTTTACTAAATAAAAATATTGCCTAAATATTATCTCATCGAAATTGAACTTTAAAAGATAGACAAACTTTATAATTTATTCAATTTTAAATTGTAAAAAATGATAACAAATCTTCTAATAATTCATTTTTCATGATTTTTCTCCAAACAATATTGTCTTTTTAATATGTTATTCATTAAAAAAAAGATTTAAATCTTCTCTTATAATGTCTTAGTTTAATGAGTTTTTCATTTTTCGATTCAGATCAGATTTTCCGTAAGACGGGGTCCGATTTTGGAAAATAAAATTGTTAATTTCAATTCTTCAAACAATTTGCCTTTAAAGAATATATTCACTACAAATTATCTCGATGAATTTTTTAAGCTTTCATAAAATTAAGTAAGGAGAGAAACACACGTAAAAAATATTTTTACCAAGATTTTCTAATAAAAAATTTTAAAAAATAATTTCATTTATTCGTAAATAAATCCTGAAAATTTCATTAAACTCTGACAATTATATGATTTTTGCAAGAATTTCCAAATTAATGTGTCTGTCAAAATATGCTATGCCAAAAGTTAGTACAACCGACGACGCAAGAAAAAGAAGATTTTAATCGAAATTTTGAATGTCCTAACAAATGAGTAAAAACTTTAATAAAATAATTAAAAAAAGTCTTTGGTCCTTCCTCTTAATAATAACAAAGATTTTAACGAGAAAACTCTGTTTTCATTATGTTTACAGAATGTCTTCATCACGGTATGCTGATTTTTTACCGATTTCGTGGACGTACCTAAATGCATTCTCTGGTATATAAATGTATAAAAACTACAGTGGCCACAAAATGAGAGACCCTTTTATATATTAGCTGTAATATACAATTGATCACCAATTTTTACCCACATATAAGTTCTTGTTTGTTCATCAAATTCTGATTGGGAATGAATCAACATCTTCTCTCCCAGCTAGGGGTTAATTAGTAAAACTTGTATCACTAAATCATTTTTATCTGAAATATTTTTACAATCTAAAATATTTTCTGGCTTTAAATAACCTTCAGAGGGTTGATGAACCGTAGAAAACGAATCAATAAATTACTGTCGGTCACATTATCTCGCACTTGGACGTAAAAAATGTTAATAGTTCGCGTGTATAATGCGCATCCTTTATTTTTAGAGCATAATATCTGGTGTGAATTATGTATTATTATACGTAAATAATTTTAATAATCATAACAGTTTTAGTAACTTAATGATATAAGGTGTCGTACAGAAAAAAGGGTTAGCGAGATGCGCGTATGCGATCGAAATCATTTCTGCAATTTACATTAATTCATCAAGTGTATTATAATCAAATCATTTTGAATTTAAAATTATTTCCACGAAAGTACAAAGATAATTGTAGATGTAATAGTCTTATTCTACAGCAAGGTAATATTTGCCTTCTATTCTGATTTCTTTTTCCTAATTGCCAATGGATAACATACAGATCGATTGCTGAAATTTATTAAACAAATGTCAGAGAAAAAAATTCAAACTTCGTTGAGCCATCACTTTTAAGAGCTAAAGTGATAATTGTGATTTTAATATCTGTCTGGAGCTATCGGTCATATCACGTTGGAACACGCATTCTAGTCCGCTCACCGAAGTTAAGAATCGTCGATCCAGGCCCGTGCCTAGATAGATGGCGAACTGGGAAGATAAGCTCGGATGTGCGCATTCCAAATGAAGTATCCCAGTTCGAATTACAGTTCATTATATTCACTACTCTTGGGAGAGCATGAATTAAAAAGAGACATGATCGCCAAAGCTTCCACAGATGCGATCAAGAATCGAAAAAAAACATGGACCCCGTGAATCTGAGGAAGATCGACAGGCTCATAAATATATATCTGAGCTTCAAAGATTGACCTTTTATCTGATAATACCATAATGGCATACTAAGAGAAATTATTAATAAATTCCTGTATTAGATTTGCAGCCAAACTAACCAACAAAGTAAGTATAGAAATTCTTTTTATTAATATTATATGCACTTTCTTTATGCACACTCTGAATGTACAGCGTGCGATTGATAAATTCTCGTCTAAATGACGCAAAAATGAAAATAACACTGACATCTCATTTTAACAGATATACAGGCTGCGATGGATAAATTGTCGTCTAAATGACGCAAAAAAAAAAAAAATGAAAATAACACTGACATCTCATGTTAACAGATATACAGGCTGCGATTAATAAATTGTCGTCCAAATGATGCAGAAATGAAAATAATACTGATGCCATCTCATTTTAACAGTTATATTCACCAAAAATTACACAAAAATATCTTGAAATACTAAAGAGTAAATTAATTCAATAAAATCGTCATTGGATTCTACCAAATCCTCCAGACAACTCTGGAATTTTCTGCATAAATTTTGGATGGTCTCCTTGGTGAATGCTGCTATAATCCTTGCCTTCAGTTCATCTTTGGCGTTACAAGGAATTTTGTTGGTTTCTCTCTCAACTACGGCCAACACGGAATACTCAAAGATGTTGCAGTCTGTGGAGTTGGCCAGAAGAAAAGTGTGATGTCGTCGCAGAAATAGTCTGAAAGCCATGACTCGGTTCTCCTACTTGTGTGGCATGGTGCAAGGTTCTGTTGCCAGACATAGGTTCTTCCAGCAACCACCTTCTTGACACAGGCCATCACTACGTCCTCAAGGCACTTTATGTAGGCCCCCGTGTTGACTCTGAGGCCATCAACTTTGGAAGTTATTTTCTTAACAGAATGATCAAAGTGAGTTTTCCGAGCTTCCTTACCTTCGTAATCACTATTAGACTCCACAGACTCATCCAAGATCAGTGGAGGCATCACGTCGCCATCACTAGTGATTACGCCAAACAATATGATGTTGATTGGATATCTCATCCAATCTCTTTCTGAATCCTCTGCAGTGTCCTCAGATTGACACCCAAACACACTGAAATATTCGTATCGCAGCTTCCGGTGCCATTGCCAAGCAATACATGCCGTTTTCAAATTTCTGGCGGAGTGAATTGTGTCATGGTGCTCTTTTTCTCACAGACGGTGTCCAACTAACCCTACAATAAGGCGAAGTCGACAAAATCAAAAACAAGCTACGCGCATGCGCGAAATTAAAAATATAAATTTTTAAAGTGTGCTACTAATATCTACCGGCTTATAGCTCGAGAGTTTTGTGAAAGAAAATGTGACTCTCGACAGGAAAAGTACATGTGCTACTTTTCCATCTCAGAAATCATTTTCAAACCAAGAATATTTCACCTGTATGCTACGAGAAACCGATACAGAAGAGCAAGGCTCACTTAGCCTATTTAAGAAATAAAGGCACATTTACTTTAATAAGACTTTTATACACTAGGCGGGTAGTTATTAATTTCCTTAATAAAAACAGACGTCTACTCAAACGCGTGTACTGATTAAATATAAAGTTTATAGTAATAATAAATAACGTTTGAAGAATTGTATTGTTAACTTTTCGGGACATGTGTATTCTTAAATATGTCCGCCTAAGTACTAAGACATACATATGCAAGACAAAAAAAACAACAACAAAAATTCTATAAACAAATTATTTATCATATAAATATTTTTTTCAAATCTAACCAAAAGGGCAATTCGGACTGAAACTCATGTTCGCTGACATTCGAAAATACCATCTCCACTTTCAGTAAAATATGCATGTTCTCGAAGATTGATTTGTAAGCAAATTAGATATTGAATCAGCAAAATTATCCTGCCAGATTCTATTTACTTGTCATTAAAAAGCGTTTCCATGATGTGCTATCAGAATTTGAAAACAGGAGAATCTATGAAGCTCGTAGAAAAGGCGACACATTTTAACGTTGATTCAATTTGTGGTTAAGCGATATTCGAAATGAAAATAACGAACCAGTGATAAGAATATTAAGGAAGAATGTCACCGCATTTGATTAATCTACAGAACAACATCGGGATCGAGTAACAAGTCAGTGAATGTCTTAGAGGCTGGTTCTAAACCCCGAATCAAGATTAAGAGAAAGATAACATATGAAGGCACAGATGAAGAAGAAATTTGACGTGATAGAAATGGGGTTCTAAAGAAGGTGCTGAGAATAGCATGGACTGAACATGTGAACATCGACGAAAATGGGAAGAACATGGACTCTTATGAAAGAGAGTGTTGAAATTTCTAAGTCACATAATAAAGAAAGAGGGCACTATTTACATTATTCGGACTATTGTCCTAATCTTTGTCGCCATATTTATTACAGACTTTCGGCCGTTGTGCGATCCGGCCTTTTTCAGGTGGTTGGAATGTCGAACTGAACCCTTTATTTCGCTCGCTGGGGTAGACAGTTCTAGTTCCACGTTCATTTTTTTTAATGGATGTCTGTTATCAGTTATCTCCTGTTAATTCCCCTCTCCAAGTTCTCCACAGTTTTAAAATTTTATATTACTACTTTGAATATACGCTCTTTAGCGCTAGAGGGCGTCGTCAGTGATGGATCATTAGGCAGTTTCGGGTCTTTCAAACATCATACTGACCTCACCAAGTCGACCCCATCAGAGCTGATCGGACTCTGATACGCCCTATAAATATATATATATATATACATATATATACATATACATATATATATATATATATATATATATATATATATATATATATATATATATATATATATATATATATATATATATATATATATATATATTTGTATGTATGATTGTATAAACAATTCACCGCAAGGCAATAATACCACTAAAATACAAAGGGCTACTGGGTATGAAAGAGAATGAGATAATTTTTAGAAAGAACGGGGAATCCAATCCTAAAAAGGAATCAATGGATAAAACCATTTCTGTTAAAAAAAACAAAAACAAACTGGGAGGAGTGTGAAAAGGACGATATAGACAGGCTGCGATGGATTAATTGTCGCGTAAATGATGCAAAAATGACCAAAAAAATTAACATCTCATTTTAACAGATATATTTATCAGAATTACAGAAAAATATTTTGAAATACTAAAGAGTAAATTTCTTCAATAAAATCGCCATTGTCATCAACCACGGGTTCCAGACGACTTCGGAATCTCCTGCAACTCTTCTGGACGATCCCCTTTTTTATTTTCGGAAATGATACCATAATTCTTGTCTTCACTTCATTTTCGGTGTTCCGAGCAATTTTGTTAAACAGGGTTGAAGTCTGGGGATTTAGATGGCAAGATGTAAGAGGTGATGTGGTCGCAGAAATTGTCTGACAGCCATGATTCGGTTCTCCTGCTTGTGTGGCACGGTGCAGTGCCCTGTTGTCAGACATAAGGTCTTCCAACAGCCACATTCTTGAGTCAGAGCAGCACTACCTCCTTAAGGTACTTGATGTGTTGAATCTGAGGCCTTCACCAACAAATTAAGGAGTTCAGAGTAGGTTTTCCAAGCTGCCGTACATTCGTAATCACCATTATACTCCTTCAACTCTTTCCGAATCCTCTGTACTCTCCTCAGATTGACTCCTAAACACTCTGAAATGTTTGTATTGGAGATTCCGATGCAAATATCAAACAGTACAGCAAGCTGTTTCCAAACTTTTGGCGGAGTGAATAGCGTCATGGTGCCTTTTTATCACGGACCGTGCACAATTGACCCTATAAAAAATCGAAAACAAACAACGGGCATGCGCGAAATTAAAAATACAAAATGGCGAAAAATTTATCCATGGCATCCTGTATCTATATAGTTTTCACTAAATACCAACTAATGTTCGATTTATTTATTTCATGTTCTGTATACTTCCATTGAATTTTCTCCTGTGATTTGATGATTTCAAATTTCAAGAGAAATATTACTGAAAGAACACCGAACGTGAAAAAGACTAAATTAAAAATAATTAATAATAATCTTTTCATTCATATATATATATATATATATATATATATATATATATATATATATATATATATATAAAGATAAAAGTGAACATTGAAGTCAACACTTAGAGGTGACAGGCTGTTTAATGCTAGACACAATCGTCAGGCTACGTGGCCTGACGATTGCGTCTAGCATGAAACAGCGTGAAGCAGCCTGTCTCCCCTAAGTGTTGACTTCAATGTTCACTGTTATATTTACACATGCTCTATCTCTGATATTGAGCACTTTATTCTATAAATACAGCACACATTACGAGTGTATTTCTTCATATGTATATATATATATATATATATATATATATATATATATATATATATATATTTCATTGAAGGAAAATCTTATAGGTTTTTATAAACTTTTTCGAATGGTCTTACTGTTTATCTTTTGGAGTCGACTTGGGGGTAAGACAGAGTTAGAAATGCTCATAATGATCGTTGTCATAAAGTTTTTCGTCTTATTTATTTACCATTTTAAAGTGTTCGTCATTCGCTCGTTTTCAAAGATGCTTTGTGGGACGTCGAATTAATTCCAAACTGTTCTAGTCAAATGTAGCTGGAATTTATTGATTAGCATTATATAAATACTTCTAAGAATTTCTCCGAAACATGGCTCGCATTTGCTTTTATGAGCCGTGTCTCTTCTGTGCGTAGTCAGAACTCCATACCTTTTGTAATTCTTCGCTATGGTTTTCATTTTACTATCCACCCCACACTCTGTTTTGTCATTCATTGACATGTGGACGTTAAGTAGATTATTCGCCACTTAACTCTGTCATTCTTGCCTTCTATATACACTTTGAGTTTAAAATTTCCCAACACCCTTTCCTCATTATTATACTTAACATCTCAAAGCTTTTCACTAATAAAAAAGCATTATTAAGTAGAGAAAAGAATGAATACTGTTCATTATTTACTTTCTCTCCTTAATATTTTTTTTCTTTTCCACATATGCTTTCATACCCAGTAACACTTTTAGTCTTAGTGGCTCTATTGCCTTGCTTGGGGTGAAAGGATTTTAAAAAAATAGTCGCACTAAGAGTTGATTTCTTAACACTGGTAATACACACTATATACGTATTATGATAGAATACGTCAAAAGTTTGAAAATATGCACATCCCCATAAATGTGTATGGGCTTTCTGGATTTTTTTTTAATCGGATTTACCCAAAGCAAAGCAGCAAAGTCACTAAGACACAAGGGGTTACTGGGTGTGAAAGAATTAGAAAACACAAAAGATTATGAAGGAGCAAGAACAATAGAAGAGTAATCAGAAAGACAACGATTGACATTGCATTTAAAATTTTGAAGATCAAAGTTTACTAGAAGGCATGGAGCCGGAAGAAATTTCCACAAGTCGGAAAATGTTAAATAAAGCTAAGTCTTTTGGTACTATGTATCATTTGCAATGGCGCTTGCCATATCCCGAAACAGTTGGTCCGTCAATGACTTTTCCGAATTCCAGGTTTAAATTCGAACAATATCACTTGTTAGTTTTCGATATCAGGTATTTGCGAAAACAAACTGACCTTAGAGTGATTAATAATCCGAGGTGTGTTATGACATATAATCGATATCATAATTCTATTGAACCCTTACCATATGATGGACACTTCTCATTAATGCCATTGATGACTTTTAGAACGCATTGACTAGATCCTTGAGTCATTAGTGGCGATGCAACTGGCAGTCAACTGAGAAGATAATAACAAACGAGGAAACAGTTTATGCATATAATCAATAGTAAACTCACATATGCACACACAAACGCCGGCACGCACACGCATAAGAACAAAAATATCTATACATATTTGGCTCCTCTCATAATGCGGCCATGTTAGATTATAGCGAGAGAATGCAATCCTTACTTATAATTTAGAATTATACTCTATACAATTTCTATATAAATGAAATAATCAAAAGTTTCCATTTTAAAGTACGACATCGCTTTCTTGGACTTGAGCCTAAAGCATTTCGAACACAAGGCCGAGACCGTACCAACTGGTGGTACCCCATCACCGTCGGAACCAAAACTTCGAAGCCAGCACAAGAGAAAATGAAGAAGTCAAACGATAAGAGAGCAAGGGCACGACAAAATCAACCTCGTCCTCCACAAACATTATCATGCAGTCAATGCTATCGGCTTTTCCATGTAAGAATCGGTTTGCTTAGTCATCAACGCGATCTTTGTAAAGGAAGCGATTAGAAAAGGATAAATTAAATTCTTGGATGCAAGACAAAGCCGCGGACGACGACAACAATACAATATAAAGCACCTCCATAAATTCTGTATACGTAAGGTTTCAAATGAATTTTAAAAAACAGTTGATTCGTCAATGACATTTTGGTTCATATTCGAACATTATTACTTGTTAGTTTTCGATATCAGAAACTTTGCGATGACCCGAATTTCTAAAGCAAACTAACCATAAAGTTTTATATAATCCGAGGTGAGTTATGACATCCTAATTCTGTTGAATCATTACTATATGACTGATGCTGCTCATTAATGACAATGATGACTTCATCGCATTGACTAGATATTTGAGTCAAAGAATAAATTAAATTCTTGGATAGAAGACAAAGCCGCGGACGACGACAGCAATACATAATTAACTCCACTAATTCAATATACATAAGGTTAAAATAATTTTTTAAAAATGAAAAAGATTCCTTAATGTTTTCATTTTAGCATTAAAAGAAAAGTAAAGTATTTAAAATTTATTTTCAGTCAGCAAAATATTCTGTGGTGTATTTGAAACAGAAATTACATTGATCGAAATCGATTTTTTCAGTGCCGCCGATAAAAATCGGTGATTTTCGACACACTAGTAAACAAAAGTTAATTATCGGTTTTAAATATCTTGCAAAAATAAAATATATATTTCTAAAGCGTTATTTGAGGGAAATTAGCAAACTTGAAGTTAAATTAATCTGATTTGAAAAAAAATCTTGTAGCATAAAATGTTGTATACAAACATTTCTTCTAAACGGGGTCATGTTTTTCTGATGTGTTAATCGATTTCTTGACAAGTGAACGTGTTCTTAGTTAAGTGTCGAGGAGCAGACGATAAAATTTAAAAGGGGGACAACCCTTAAAAACTGTGACCTTTAATAATAAATTTATGATTGTATACGTACACATTTACGAAATTCTACTCGGAATTACAAATACAAAAACTCTTTTTAAAATATTCGGAGTCGTCAAATTGTAATTAGCTTTTCCTTTTGTGATCGGTAAATATAGTTTTACTTAATAACAATATTTCCTAAGAATTATCACACTGAAAATAAATTTTAAAAGATTTAAAAACATTATAAATTATTTAATTTAAAATTGTAAAAAATGAAAACAAATCTTGTAGAATTTCATTTTTCGTCTAAAATTGTTTTTATTCAGACAATATTGTCTTTAATATATATTATTCATAAAGCAATTAAACCCTTCTCTAATTAAATAATGTCTTAGTTTATTGCATTTTTATTTCTCGATTCAGAACAGATTTTCGATAAGACAGACTTCAATTTTGCAGAAGAAATTCGGTGATTTAAATTCTTCAAAGAATTCTATTTTTAACTAATATAGTTATCTTTTTTTCTTTTTCTTTTTTAAGCTTATCGCCCCAAGCAAGACTGGAAGCCACTAGCATGCAAGGAGTTACAGAATGTTTGGAGGAAGAGCAGGTAGGAGTGGTAAAGGAGAGGATGTGGAGAAAGATAGTGGATCGATCAAGGTAAGGGGGTTACAGAAGATTTGGAGCGAGAGCAGATAGGAATGAAAGGTGAAAGGATGTGGAAAAGGGAAGTGGATAGATCAAGACAACTGGAGATGTCGATTGACGTTACACTTAAATAGTTGGAGATTATATTTGACAGGGAAACAGTAATAGTGAAGGGAGTTCCATAGGCGAGATGTGCGAGACATGAAGCTATTGGAGTAGAAGAGACATTTACATCTAACAGTTTCAACGGTGAAGGGGTGGGAACGGGATGCCAACCTCGTAGGACGTTTAAATTCATGAGACCTAGGAACCAGCGAAAGCAGCTCCTCGGAGCAATTACCGTGAAAGTATTTGTAAAAAAGACAGAGCGAGGCAACGTCGCGTCTGTGAGAGAGCGACTGCAGACGAGATGACTGATCAGGGCCAATTACATTGCATATCCGTCTCTGGATCTTATCAAGAACCCTGAGGCAAACAGCAGGGTCTCTGTTCCTAAGATGAGATACTGTAATAATTTATATTATTTACATTGTTCGGACAGTTGTCCGCATCTTTATCGTTGTGTTTACGACGTTTCGGCTTCTTCAGGCGATTGGAATTTCGAACTTAACACTTTAAT
>OZ038480.1:118366618-118484118 GCA_964036315.1 Acanthosepion esculentum
GTGTATATTGCTTCGGTCATATTTTCTCCATTAGTAATTTAGTAATACTGTCTACACAAATAGTACTATTATCGCGTGTAACAAATGGCTGATTGTTTTTACGGCTTACCAACCTCTTGAATGTTAAAGCCAGAATATATTTTTAGATTGTAAGAATAGATTAATTAGTAAGACTTGTATCACTGAAGTTTTATAAACCGCAGAAAATAATTTTATAATCTAAAATTATTTTCTGGCTTTAAATCACCTAAATATACCAGCAACAATTTTTTATATAAAAAATAACCAACAAATCATATTTTTGGCGAAATTACCAACAATATATATTTATAGTAAAAATTATCAACAATACTTATTTATAGTAAATTTATCAACAATATAATTTTAACGCAAAATAACCAGAAATACATTTTCTCAGTAGTTGAAGTCATTGCTTTCAAATATATTTAGATGTAGCCACATAATTGTGTTCCAAATATGTAGATTTCGACATTGAATAACCCATAGATGTTGATATGCCGATAAACTTAATCTATGAAACGAAACGAGACGAAACCTTTGACTTCTGATAGTATTGGTGGAAAAATAGTCGACATTCTAGACATTTTAATTCAAGGAGTGTCATAATGAGTTCCAAACACGAAACAAAATGATTTCTTCAGATATCTCACTGAGATAGTCTCCACGGTCGAGTATTCGAGTAGAAATTTACAGTGATGAAATCAACAAATTATTTGACGATAAAAAGGAATGGCTCACTGAAAAATGTGCAAAAATAGAAAGGAGACAATACAGCAGTGCCAGACGGAATTGCAATAGAGACGTTAACAACCTTAGATGATTTCAGCATTGATAAGATTACAAATATAATAAATGAAATATACAATCGTGATGATATACAGGAAGACTTAAATAGATCTATTGGCATAGCACTGCCTAAGAAGCCAGGTGAAAACGAATGTGAACTCCATTAGTTAATCAGTCTATTAAGCCATATAACAAAACTTATATTGTAAATTTATTGAATAGAGCGCGCAGTAGAATCAGACCGGAAATGGGAAAAGAGCAGTGTGCGTTCGTTAAAGGAACTGGAACAAGGAACGCGATATTTGTGCTCAGCATGATATCCGAAAAGGCATTACAAATGCAGAAGGATATATACCTATGTTTTATACAAAACCGTTTGATAATGTACATAAAAGAAAACTGTTGAAACTGCTAGATAATATTGATATATTTGGGAAAGATATGAGAATGATCCAGAATCTATACTGGCAGCAAACTGCTTGCATCAGGATAGAATATGGAGTAAATATATACAAATAGAAAGTGGTGTAAGACAAAGATATATTTTCTCACCGGACGTATACACTAAAGGTGTTTCTGAGAGAATTAGAAGTCCTAACAGGTTTAATAATCGACACTCACAATATTAAGAACATTGGATATGCAGATGACACAGATTTGATGCGTCCTTGGTATGACGATAAACTACGTCCAACCAAAAGAGAGATCCGATCAATCGGCTGGTCATGTCATGCCCCATCACATCTAACCCATCCCAAAACAACTACAAATTACAATTAACTTTCCCACCCAAACCCTACACTACATATACTAACACCTTACCCCTAAAATGTGATGGAAAGCGGTGGTTTAGGGTCAATCAGTATAAAAAAATTTAAACAATGATGTTGCCAGCTATACGTTTTTGAAACAATGCTGTTGCCAGGGATACGCATTTGAAACAATGATGTTGCCAACAACACTTTTTTGAAACAATGATGTTGCCAGTCATACGTTTTTGAAACAATGATGTTGCCAGCTATACGTTTTTGAAACAATGATGTTGCCAACTATACGTTTTTGAAACAATGATGTTGCCAACTATACGTTTTTGAAACAATGATGTTGCCAACTATATGTTTTTGAAACAATGATGTTGCCAGCTATACGTTTTTGAAACAATGATGTTGCCAGCTATATGTTTTTGAAACAATGATGTTGCCAGGGATACGCATTTGAAACAATGATGTTGCCAACAACACTTTTTTGAAACAATGATGTTGCCAGTCATACGTTTTTGAAACAATGATGTTGCCAACTATATGTTTTTGAAACAATGATGTTGCCAGCTATACGTTTTTGAAACAATGATGTTGTCAGCTATACGTTTTTGAAACAATGATGTTGCCAACTATACGTTTTTGAAACAACGATGTTGCCAACTATACGTTTTTGAAACAATGATGTTGCCAGCTATACGTTTTTGAAACAATGCTGTTGCCAGGGATACGCATTTGAAACAATGATGTTGCCAACAACACTTTTTTGAAACAATGATGTTGCCAGTCATACGTTTTTGAAACAATGATGTTGTCAGCTATACGTTTTTGAAACAATGATGTTGCCAACTATACGTTTTTGAAACAATGATGTTGCCAACTATACGTTTTTGAAACAATGATGTTGCCAGCTATACGTTTTTGAAACAATGCTGTTGCCAGGGATACGCATTTGAAACAATGATGTTGCCAACAACACTTTTTTGAAACAATGATGTTGCCAGTCATACGTTTTTGAAACAATGATGTTGTCAGCTATACGTTTTTGAAACAATGATGTTGCCAACTATACGTTTTTGAAACAATGATGTTGCCAACTATACGTTTTTGAAACAATGATGTTGCCAGCTATACGTTTTTGAAACAATGCTGTTGCCAGGGATACGCATTTGAAACAATGATGTTGCCAACAACACTTTTTTGAAACAATGATGTTGCCAGTCATACGTTTTTGAAACAATGATGTTGTCAGCTATACGTTTTTGAAACAATGATGTTGCCAACTATACGTTTTTGAAACAATGATGTTGCCAACTATACGTTTTTGAAACAATGATGTTGCCAGCTATACGTTTTTGAAACAATGCTGTTGCCAGGGATACGCATTTGAAACAATGATGTTGCCAACAACACTTTTTTGAAACAATGATGTTGCCAGTCATACGTTTTTGAAACAATGATGTTGTCAGCTATACGTTTTTGAAACAATGATGTTGCCAACTATATGTTTTTGAAACAATGATGTTGCCAGCTATACGTTTTTGAAACAATGATGTTGCCAGGGATACGTTTTTGAAACAATGATGTTGCCAGCTATACGTTTTTGAAACAATGATGTTGCCAACTATATGTTTTTGAAACAATGCTGTTGCCAGGGATACGCATTTGAAACAATGATGTTGCCAGCTATACGTTTTTGAAACAATGATGTTGCCAACTATATGTTTTTGAAACAATGATGTTGCCAGCTATACGTTTTTGAAACAGTTGCCAGCGATACGTTTTTGAAACAGTTGCCAGCTACACGTTTTTGAAACAGTTGCCAGCTATACGTTTTTGAAACAATGATGTTGACAGCTATACGTTTTTGCTATATCTAGTAAATACTGGATCTGGCATTAAATAACCCATAGTGGTTGATATGCCATAAAACCCCAAACAAACAAACAAACAAACAGATTTGATAGCATAGATAAAAAGGAAACTACAGAAATCCGTAGTGGAGGAAAGAGAGAGAGTGAAGAAAGGACTAAACATCGATTGCAAGTTAGAAAAAGGAAGAGTTCAACAGGCAAATTATAATTTTGGAGATACCAAAATCAAACAATTATTCGGACTATTGTCCTCATCTTTGTCGCTATATTTATTACAACGTTTCGGCCTTCTTCAGGTGGTTGGAATGTCGAACCGAACCCTTTATTTCGCAAAGACACGTGGCACAGTGGATAAAGGCGTTACTTAGATCCAGTGACGGGACCCAAAGAGTGTGAGTTCAATGCCCGGTTAAGGCAGTGGAGAACTTGGAGAGGGAAATTAACAGGAGATAACTGACAACTGACATCTATTAAACATGGCACGTAGAACTAGAACAGTCAACCACCTGAAGAAGGCCGGAGCGTACAACGGCCGAAACGTTGTAATAAATATGGCGACATAGATGAAGACAATAGTTCGAATAATGTTAATAATTTACATAATAACTCATATCAGAAATATAGACAGATACAAAATCAAAGAAGTTCAATAATTTACAAATATGGAAGTATTTAGACAGAGGATTTTAAAGTAACTTCTATCTTGGGGTGTCCCTCTTGTTTATAGCATTACAACCTGTCTTTTTATGTCGTCTTCTTTTTCAATTATGATTGCTCCTTACTTCTTGTTTTTATAACCTGCAGTTTTCTTTCTGTATCTCCCAATCAATAAGGCGACATTTGAGTAGCTTACTTTCATTTAGACAATCTTATACCGCTAAAAAATTTTTTTATCTCTTTTTTCAATTTATTATTTTTTTGAAGTTTTTCCTTGCATTTTCCTTCAAACTTCACCGACTTTTGTCTGGAGTTATTGCCAGTTTCCAACCGAAAGTTAATAACCATAAATTTTTGTTAGGCGTTCTCTTTACTGTCAGAAAATTTACCGTGCGACGCAGTTTATAAAATATAATGACGGCCCTGATTTTTCCCTACGTTTTAAGATATTTCTGTTACTTTTCTTTGTTGTAATAAAGTATGGAAGACCAATAGATACTTAATCATTGCTTGCTGAATAATGTAAAAGTTTTGAAAGTAAGCGAAAAATAAATCGTTGACTTTTCCTGATTTCGATCTAGACAATGGTTGCGATTTAACCGCAAAAGCAGAAAATCAATTAATCACCCCACTTTTGTAATTAAATCTTTCATTGCTTTTTTTTTTCGTTGCATTTCTCTGTTAACTCGTTAAAATATGGCGATGACGTGATATTTTCAAACGTTGTTGATGTTTTACTATTGGCTATAATAAATAATCATATGAAGAGTTTTACTAGGATAATAATAGTCAGTGAAAAAATGATAAATTGCTTTCATTATTATCCAATATCATTATATATACAGGACGTCCAAAAATATTTGACATCATTTCGCAGACCAATAATTTTATGCAATTCTTGTTGAAATAACCTCAAATTTTCGCAGAATCTATAGAAACAGATCAAGGGTTTATATTTAATGGAAGAGGACAGTGCGTGTTTATCTGAATGAGAATCTGCCAGAGAGATGGATCGGGGGTGGTGGAGAGAATTTTCTAATAAAATGGCGGCCCCGGACCTGTCCCCGTGTGATTTCTTTTATGGGGATGTGTAAAGGGACTGATCTATACCCCACCTCTTCCTGCTAGCACTGATAAAAGCTCAAGCAGAGAATCACTTTCGCATTGGATAATGTTACCGGAGACATGATACAGAGTGTTTGGCTAGAACTTAACTACCGACTTGACGTGTGCTGTGTCACAGGCGGTTCACATATTGAACACTTAAGAAACATTTCCTATGATAAAGTTACGATGTTCAATACCTAAACTGTTCAATTTCAGAGTCTGTCTATATTTCTGAGATGAGGTATTATGTACAGTATTTACATTAGTCGGACTATTGTCCTCATCTTTGTCGCCATATTTGTCACAACGTTTCGGCCGTTGTACGCTCCGGCCTTCTTCACGTGGTTGGAATTTCGAACCGAACCCTTTATTTCGATCACTGGGGTAGACTGTTCTAGTTCCACGAGCCATGTTTGATGGATGTCAGTTATCAGTTATCTCCTGGTAATTTTCCCTCTGAAAGTTCTCCACTGCCTGAACCGGGTATTGAACTCACACTCTTTGGCTCATGGAACTAGAACAGTCTACCCCAGTGATCGAAATAAAGGGTTCGGTTCGAAATTCCAACCACCTGAAGAAGGCCGGAGCGTACAACGGCCGAAACGTTGTGACAAATATGGCGACAAAGATGAGGACAATAGTCCGACTAATGTAAATACTGTTCAATTTCATTGAGTTAGACTTAGTAGTTTTCAAGATAATTGCTTTTAAATTGATGTTAATTTTTTCGGGACACCTTGTATATATATATATAACATTCAATAACATCAACTATGAACACGGCCACAATGTGCTGACCGTGTTTAGAAAATAAAACATTCCAGTAGATTTAAATACATACATTAAACAATCCATCCAATCAGTTAAAAGTAAAAATTAATTTCACTCTTGATAATAGCTAAACGTATAACCGAAGGCATTCGGACATAAAGAATATTCAGACAATTTCTACATAATTTATATCCAGAAAAGAAGAACATTATGGGCAAACAAGACAAATTAAATAAAAAAAATCGCCTCACTACCTTGTCACTTATTTTTAATTAAACATGTATAAAAGAAGAACTGCTGTCCAAATACACAATTATATATATGCGTGCGGGTGTGTGTGTGTGTGTGTGTGTGTGTGTGTGTGTGTGTGTGTGTGTGTGTTGAAGGCGATGAGACGAAGAAGAAAATTAATTAATGACGTGTTTCGCCTACAGCCTCTGTTCTTTCTAATTCCTCAGGTTAGAATGATAGAAAGACAAAACTGTATGTGACTAAAAAATGGAATGGGATCTCTGATGTGGTGACCATAAATCAAATGACAATATTCGGTCAGGAGCTGCCGAGACCTCACTTTGCGGTCTTGACAGAGTTCAAAAGCGTCTCCGATCCTCGTCGGAGTAGAATTATTTACCACACTCCAACCTCTCTCTCAGACGCGGTATGTGGCGATTCCTCACTAGTCTCTCGCAACTTTTATGGAAAATGCTCTGACGAACTGCATCTCCTAGTTCCTCCAGGTCTGTTCTACACAATTAGGACCCGCCGTGCCACTTATATCGTAAAAATCCATCTTTATTTCCACTGTATTCCATCGGCGAAGTGAACCATTTCTTTTCTTAGCTGAATAGCTTAAAGAGTTTTTCAGTGATTCTTATGACAAATGGTGTCAAGATGGCTAAACGTCTTATCTGAAAACCTGGGAAAAAGAAACTCAATTAGTTTAGTGTTTCATATATTGAACATTTTATGAGATAGACAATCATACTCTTACACGATTTGGACAATACTGCTGTAATACCCGAAATACATATATATATATATATATATATATATATATATATATATATATATATATATATATATATATATATATGCTCTCGAAACAATTCGATTGAGGTCGGAAGGGGTGATTGTATAAACAGTGGCTGCTGCAATACTCTTCAACACTAATCGAGCTCTCCTAGCCACTGACGTCTTTCATATAGTAAAACGTTATAATGTCCCTTTGTCGACGATAGCTTTTGGGTACAATCTCTGACAGATGCCAAATCGGTCAGGTTTTGATGCCGGCTTGAAACAATCAGATGTCTAGCCACACTGATCAGCTGTGAAACAGCGAAACAGCCTGTCTGATAATGATTATATATATATATATATATATATATATATATATATATATATATATATATATATATATATATTATAAGGCTCAAACACTAATATTCCATGGTTATAATTTATTACATTGGAATCGTAATCATGATCCAATTCATCAGACCTACAAATCCTCCCAATCGTCAGCCCCGATGATTGCATCTAACATGAAACAGACTGTCGCCTCTAAGTGTTGACTTCTATGTTCACTTTTATATTTACACACGCTCTATCTCTGATATAGAGCACTTTATCCCATAAATATAGCACACTTTAAGACTACATTTCTATATATATATATATATATATATATATATATATATATGTATGTATGTATATATATATATATATATATATATATATATATATATATATATATATATATATATATATATATATATATATATATATATGAATGAAGAAATGTTGTCACAATTCGACGTGACATTGAAGGGAAAATGTCTTCATTTATTCGTTAGGGATTTTCTCGTTCCTCTTGGCCGTAATAGCCCTGGTTTTCGATGGAGCACGTAGTTCCTTCAGTTGTCATCGTAATGATTGAGTTACATTGGGACCCGGAGATTGCAGTGACCTGTCATCCAAAGGGTGAATATCTTCATCCACAAGAAATCTTTTTTGCACGTGTTTTGTGGCCTTGAGCACTGTCTTGTTGAATAAAACTTCTCGATCTTTATAGCCTAGTAGAAAAATTAGACCGTAGTAAATTAATATACTTTCTGTTTTTTAGATTACGATTAAGTTTTACTAATTTTCCTCTACTATCAATTTTAATGCAAACATGTGTCCAATGGCAAATTCGGGCGTGTTTGTGGTTTATGTTGCATTGTTTCTTTTTCCAACTGGTCTTCTTACATATTTTCCTACATAAAAATATTACTGTATTTTGAATTCACAACAGAACGTTACGGTTGTCCACTTTCTAGCAACCAATCCACACACACACACACACACACACACACACACACACACATATATATATATATATATATATATATATATATATATATATATATATATATATATATATATATAAAATGAAGAGGTTATAATGGTTCCAACGAGAGAAAAGTGTGTATATTAAAAAGAAGAGAGGTACCGCAAACTTTTTGGGTTATAATGTGGGTTTTTAAAAAAATATTATTCTTTATTTTTCATAGTTTTACATAGTTTTACAACACGTGTTTCTGGTCTTACGACCGTCTTCAGGTAAAGGGTGGAGATTTCCACATATTATTAAAAATAATTATTAAAAATAATTAATCTTTTTCCTTTATGTTTTTCAATGTTAAATCTTCTCTATATGAGACATTCTCTGTTTTTGTGTTGGTCATTCCAATGTCTTTCTTATAGGGTACGGCTAGTATTTGAGGACATACAGATTTAAGATTAATACTGCTTCCTGCTAACTTTTAATACTTTTATTTTTCTGAAATCAAGAATGGAAAATCCTATCATAACAAATGAAATGAAAAGGCATGCTGTGATTGTGGCATTAAAAGCTGATCATAGCGATTTGGAGATTGCACGTTTCCTCAGAGTTGCACGAATGGATAGCTGACCATTTGTACGACCACATCGCAGCCAAAGTTTGGCCTCTTAACTCTACAGATCTCAGCCCACTAGACTATTATGTGTGGAGCGTTGTTGAGAAGGGAGTTAATAAACAGCCTCATAACACCAAAGACTCTCTTAAAGCTGCAATAGTTCGAGTAATGTATGACATAAATAAGGACCAATTAATCAGAACTTGCAGCCGATTTCGACCTCGTGTAGAGGCAATTGTTGATGCTAGTAGTAATTTTATTGAATAAAATTAAATAATAGTTAAATAAATTTCCTGTTACTTGTTTGTAATAAAATATAATTGTATTTATTTGTTCAGCAAGTTTTTTTTTACTAATCCATAAAATCTGTCCTCAAATACCAACCGCACACTGTATATAAAACAGTCTGTGTGTGTGTGTGTGTGTGTGTGTGTGTGTGTCTGTCTGTGTGATACCCATTTAACAGATTTTGACCAAAATTGGCATATACATTGTACAATGTAAAAGATAGATTCTTTGCGTTAAAAAATCGGTAATTTTTTAAAAAATCAATAATCGATAAAGCCGATCAAAAATCGATAAATTCAACTTTTTTTCCTCCGATTTCGTTCAGACACGGAATGTGGGTTACTTATATCATGAGGAGCTCAACGATACCTCATTTTTATTTCGACGCCACTGCGTTTAGCGAAAAACCACGAAAAACGAAAAAATCTATTTCAACGCAAATCGATTTCACACATATTTTAAACTAAAATTTCCCTCAATTTTCAAGCAATCTAATATAAACTTCACTCACTTGTAACCAACAATAAGTTGATTGTTTAACAGTCATTTAACTTGATAATTGAGTCCACCCATGTAGTGAAAACCTGCGTAACTAGAGAAAGATGCCGATTTTTACTGGTTTATTTCTTATTTGTCGTTGGTCTTTCAACCAATTTTCATCAATCTTAATAATTGCTTTATAAATATATCCTCATTGACATCCCTGGTAGCACACAAACAAATTGTATTTGAAAATCACCAAAATAATTGCGGCCTGAAAGGGGTCTTCATGTTGTCTTTTTTACCCCTTCCTGTCCTCGGTTAACCTCTATTGCATAAATACAGACTACAGCTGTTATATCAGTAACTGCATTAATTCAAAATATGTTTTTAATGAAAGCAACTTAAATAGTTGAAGAAGAGAGACTCTGTTACATCTGAACATGATGCTGTTTTTGCTCCATTCTAATTGAACGCTTTTTTCTGATCGACCAGCTGGGATGGCTGTTAGTGTTAGATATTCTTTTAACCCTTTAATTTTCTATTCCCAGGTCTTCTTGGTTAATGAGATTTTTATTGCTGCTAGACGCCCGTTCATGTCGTTTTGCGTAATGCTCTACGTACTGAATCAACTAAAACTCCATGGTTACGACTGCATTCACTCTGCACTGGCTCTAAATTTCGAACTGCCTGCCGAAAACCATACTGGTTTCCTCTCATCTCACTTGTTTACGGTTTTTGGTTTTTACAATTTTCCTTTAACTAGCAACAATTCTGGTAGTCGCAAACGCCTTTTGAATGGTCTGAAAACTGTTTCTGGAAATTTCCAGCCGCCTCGCAACCTCTCGTTGAGTGATATTCCCTTTCAAATTCACAACCATTATACTTGTTTCAGTCGAAATTTTATTCATGGTTTTAATATAAAAAGAATCGGTAAATTGTCTGCGATGGAAGTTACTCCAAGGAAGCGTACGGAAATTTTAACGCTGCAGGAACACACTGGCAACCCTTACCAGTGACCAAATCAAGGTACTATAGATTAGCCCGGAAACTCTCCTGATTTAAATCCAGTCGAAAATCTGGGGTCAATCTGCAAGGAACAATTTCGTTGAATGGACAAACGAAGTACTAACATGCCCACTGGGTCATGCTTCATTGGAAAAATACGAAAAAGTAATAACATAATTATTCGGTTTGTTTCAATTAATTTGCACAAGGGTGTCTATATATACATATATAAGATATTTTTTATGTTTAACAATCTTTTTATAGATACAAATATTTAAGTAAATGCTTTGTTTATAATAAACAACATTTACCGGCCTGAATTTCCAATAAATTTTCATAGAAAATATTCTTCCTCCGACAGGATTCGAACCGACAATTATTTTTAAGACATTTTTAATAATTGCCAGACTTTGTCCATTTCATAATGTGTTACGTCATTTGTTTACATTTGATACGCCATGAGCAGATATGAATGTACGTGAGAGATTCATGGATGATAGAAGTTTAAAAACAGTAAATTCGACCTTCGAGGCTCCGTGGCCGAATCGGTAAAAAGGCATGTCAGGCTCTATTACGATTGCGTATAGGATACAGGTTCGAATCTTGTCGGAGGACGAATATTTTATATGAAAATTTCTCGGACATTCAGGCCGGTAAATGTCATTTAATTCTGTTTATTAAAAATAACTGTCGGACTTTGTCCATTTCATAATATATATATATATATATATATATATATATATATATATATATATATATATATATATATATATATATATATATATATATATATATATATAAAAGGTGCGATGGATAAATAGTCATCTAAATTCCGTAAAAATGAAAATAACGCTGACATCTCATTTTAAGAGATATATTTACCAAAATGACGCAAAAGAATTTTGAAATACTAAAGAGTAAATTTATTCATTAAATCCCCATTGGCTTGAATCTCTCGCAACACTTCTGGGAGGTCTCCTTGTTTATGATAGTGAATGCTGCCATAATTCTTGCCTTCACTTCACCTTTGGTGTTACAAGGAGCTTTCTTGGTCACTCGTTCATTTGTGCCCAACACAGAATAACCAAGGGGGTTGCATTCTGGGTGGTTACGCAACCAGATATAAGGGGGGATGTGATCGCAGAAATTGCCTGACAGCAATCAGTCGTGTTGCTAGATATAGGGTCTTCCAGTAGCAACCCTCTTACCCAGGGCAGCACTACGTCCTCAAGGTACTTGATGTTAACCTCCGTGTTGAGCCTTAGGCCCTGTGGAAAGGTGAATGGAAGTATAACTTTGCTATCACTATTGATCACTTCAAACACCTTCGTAATTACCATTAGACTCTTCCAACTCGTTCCGACTCATTTCCACTGTCCTCAGATTGACACGCAAACACTGTGAAATGTTCGTATTGGAGATTTCGGCGCGAATACCGAGCAGTACAGGCAGAGAGAATTGCGTCATGGTGCTCTTTTTCTCACAGACGGTACCAAACTGACTTTACTATACTTTGCAGTCGACAAAAATCAAAACCAAACAACGCGCATGCGCATAATCAAAAATATAAAATTGCTCAGAATTCAAACAAGGAAATCAATGTAAAGGTCGACGCGAACCGATCACCAAACAGCTAATCGACGAATACGCTCAGCAGATAAAGGTAGTTTCAATCCTCAGCAAAAATTGCAACGAATATGATTTTTTTTGTCAGTAAGTTTCCCGACAGATATATTCCAGTTCTATGATTTCAGCAGAGTTTGCTTTCGGTTTATGTTCAAATATATTTCAATTTTCATGTGGAATTTGACAGCAGAAATCTTATCGATTTTGTGTAGGTGCTGCTGATTTTATGGAAGGAATAAAATCAAAAGTTTGTTTTGTTTTCCTTACCTCGTCGCTTCCGTCTTGGTAGTTCTATATATTCATTCACATTCCTGTAGATTTTATTCAACTTTATCAAAAAGTCTTAGCTTTATTCGTTTTTTACTCTTTCTCTGAATGTTGCTCGGGGACCGTAGACTAAAAAATTGAAATTTTGTTTTTACTAATTGTTCACTCAATATAAATCCCAAGAGCAACTAAAGTTAGACAGTAATTGAATGATTGCTGTAAGGAGGTAAACGGAGGAAGTAAGAAGTGTATTATTATTAATATACACCTTTAAGCGCCGAATCTAGGGGAGTCGTCAGCGTTGTTGCTCCCATGTCACTAGACGTTTCGGGTCTAAATAAACAACAGATTTTCGATGGGCGGCCCGACCGAATATGTATAGTATTAGGATATGAAGATATGCAGTTGGCCCTGGTTTTGAAGGGGCTAAGATTGCTCTGATCGGATAAGAATTCTCTCGGGACTCAGTTCCATAAAGTAGCGTATCTTGGAAAGAAGCTGTAAGTATACGCGGCATGTCGGGGCCTAGTTGTTAATATCTGAACTGTTGAAACTAATGAATGCTGTTCGTTCGGATATTTTCCATGGAAATAGCGAGAGATTTGCGAAATTTTCGTTAATGTGAAATGGGGTAGTATAGCGAAAAATCATTAATCAACCACAGGGCCGCGTGGAAGCTTTTCAACTCTATCGAGGCTGGCAAGTGAGGATTGGGGAGCTACAGACCAGATATGACAGCAGCACACTTTTATTGGCCTGATACAGCGATATCAGTATCAGCCGATATCTTGTTAAATGGAAACACCTGAAAGATGTTACTGAAATTATTCCAGACAGTTATTGAACTGATGATTATCAGCTAAGTGAAATGAAACTCGCAAGAAACATGTCGGAGAACCCTGACAAGAAGATCAGTGCGTGGGAAAAGAACTTGGATCGTTGATTAATTACTTTTTAGTCAAACGTGATAAGAAAAAAACAGTGTTCACTTACTCTGAAAATAGAGTAACGCACAGAGAGCAGATAGAAATGATCAAAAGACCCCCCACAGCGACTGTTCATCTTTTCCTGCTGTTGCCTCATCCCTGTCCCACTCGTCTGCAGCGGAATGTTACAACTGATTTAAATTTGCCTCCTGCTACAATTGGCTCATGGTTTTATTTCGTGGGTAACGATCTGGACCATGCGCTTTGTTTAAGCCACAAGCTTTTAACTGGAAGAAGTTTCAACCTGAGAACGACCCTGGTGTCTGGTCTGGTCTGAGCTGTAATGATACACTGATCTGGCGCTTGTAAAAAATAAAGCCTGGCAGAAGGATTCATGTACATTTTGGAGCGGTACAAGGAAGCAACCATTTTCCCAGCATCGGGTGAACAAGATAAGGAGCTTCACAATAGGCATTGAAGGTAAGGCGCCTCCCAATAGGCCTTGAAGGAAAGGCATCTCCCAATAGGCCTTGAAGGAAAGGCGCCTCCCAATAGGCGTTGAAGGAAAGGCGCCTCCCAATAGGCGTTGAAGGTAAGGCGCCTCCCAATAGGCGTTGAAGGTAAGGCGCCTCCCAATAGGCCTTGAAGGAAAGGCGCCTCCCAATAGGCCTTGAAGGAAAGGCGCCTCCCAATAGGCCTTGAAGGAAAGGCGCCTCCCAATAGGCGTTGAAGGTAAGGCGCCTCCCAATAGGCCTTGAAGGTAAGGCGCCTCCCAATAGGCCTTGAAGGAAAGGCGCCTCCCAATAGGCGTTGAAGTTAAGTCGCCTCCCAATAGGCGTTGAAGGTAAGGCGCCTCCAAATAAGCGTTGAAGGTAAGGCGCCTCCCAATAGGCGTTGAAGGTAAGGCGCCTCCCAGTAGGCGTTGAAGTTAAGGCACCTCCCAATAGGCCTTGAAGGAAAGGCGCCTCCCAGTAGGCGTTGAAGGTAAGGCGCCTCCCAATAGGCGTTGAAGTTAAGGCACCTCCCAATAGGCCTTGAAGGAAAGGCGCCTCCCAGTAGGCGTTGAAGGTAAGGCGCCTCCCAATAGGCGTTGAAGTTAAGGCACCTCCCAATAGGCCTTGAAGGAAAGGCGCCTCCCAGTAGGCGTTGAAGGTAAGGCGCCTCCCAATAGGCGTTGAAGGTAAGGCACCTCCCAATAGGCCTTGAAGGAAAGGCGCCTCCCAGTAGGCGTTGAAGTTAAGACACCTCCCAATAGGCGTTGAAGTTAAGGCGCCTCCCAATAGGCGTTGAAGGAAAGGCGCCTCCCAATAGGCCTTGAAGTTAAGGCGCCTCCCAATAGGCCTTGAAGGAAAGGCGCCTCCCAATAGGCGTTGAAGTTAAGTCGCCTCCCAATAGGCCTTGAAGTTAAGGCGCCTCCCAATAGGCGTTGAAGTTAAGTCGCCTCCCAATAGGCCTTGAAGTTAAGTCGCCTCCCAATAGGCCTTGAAGGAAAGGCGCCTCCCAATAGGCGTTGAAGGAAAGGCGCCTCCCAATAGGCGTTGAAGGAAAGGCGCCTCCCAATAGGCGTTGAAGGTAAGGCGCCTCCCAATAGGCCTTGAAGGAAAGGCGCCTCCCAATAGGCCTTGAAGGAAAGGCGCCTCCCAATAGGCGTTGAAGTTAAGGACCCTCCCAATAGGCCTTGAAGGAAAGGCCCTCCCAATAGGCCTTGAAGGAAAGGCGCCTCCCAATAGGCGTTGAAGTTAAGGCGCCTCCCAATAGGTGTTGAAGGAAAGGCGCCTCCCAATAGGCGTTGAAGTTAAGGCGCCTCCCAATAGGCCTTGAAGTTAAGGCGCCTCCCAATAGGCCTTGAAGGAAAGGCGCCTCCCAATAGGCCTTGAAGTTAAGGCGCCTCCCAATAGGCGTTGAAGGAAAGGCGCCTCCCAATAGGCGTTGAAGGTAAGGCGCCTCCCAATAGGCCTTGAAGGAAAGGCGCCTCCCAATAGGCCTTGAAGTAAGGTGCCTCCCAAAGGGATGTGGTGAAAGCATTTGTGCGTGTTCAGAAATTGATAAGACGTTTTATTTAATATCATGGTCAATGCAGCAGTTAGTAATCTTGGCCTTGAACTATGATTCTATGATAATTTTAATGGTGAGATTAGCCGCCCCCGCATCTGGAAGCATTGGGCATTCATTGACTGAAAATTTAGCATTAATGTCAATCATTCTATCAGAAGGGTTTTTCAGGAAAATACGATTCTCATCTTCAATATCTGTCATCCTTCTTTCTAGTATCGATGGGAATTATCTTTCTAAATTTTTGTTTAAGGCAGAGTGGAAAATCAATATATTGATTATATAAGTAATTTTTCTTCGATTTACATATGCTATAAATTTAATTGTTGCATCTGTTGGGTGACTTCAAGCGATGTGATTTCACCTATTTTTTAAAGTTCTTTGCCATTCTACAGCGCCAGTCTACGAAATTCAACGAATGACAATTATCCTCAATATCCACACGGTCTCTTCGCTTGAAGCCATTTTTAATTATTGATCTTTAACAAACAATGTTAGTACACACACTACAGTTCCAACACTTGAAGCTACCCTCAGCATGGGATGAACTTGACATAAGAGTAAAAGAAATTAAAAAGATCTCTTAGAGGCATTGGAAAATGAATGAAATCAATTATCAAATTCATGCTTTAAGAAAATTTTGTAACGAAAGCCAAAAATTTGTGCTGCAGTAATCAAGACTAGAGGAGGATATTTTGTTGAGAGCAAAATTTAATAATATTTTTTTTCTTTTTGACATAATAAAATTTCTAATAAAAAAGCATGTCTCAGTTTTTTTTAACTATTTTTCTCTTATTTAAATTACAAAACAACTACTTTTTGGCCCAATTTTTAAAGAATTACCAAGGTTGACCTCAAACTTTTCAACTGGCGTGTAAATGATAGTTTAGACATTTCTGCACGAGTTGTAGGCCATACATGATATCCATATGATAGTGAAGATCTGACGTGGCAATACAATAACATGACTTGAGTCAGTTAATTGTGTGGTTAATATTGTGGTTTTATAGCATTTTGCGGTTTGGACAAAATAAAAACTAACGCTGTCTATCCTATATTCATTTTCCTTATATCCTATACTAAATGGGTTATAACTGATCCATATACTAATGTATTTTAAGTGTTTAGATTTTACTAATTACATATCTTTGATGGTTTCTGGGTAGTTGCCATCATTGCCTTCATTCCAATTCTAGATCGTAGTTTCTGTTTTGGAAAGGTCATATTTCTTGGAACACTTTGTAAAGAAAGTTATTTTTTGTAGAAAATCATTTAAACCCAATTATGAATACCTATGTTATCAGCATAACAAACTTCCAACTCATCCTTCGTGTACCGACCACCGGAAGGAAGACGGGAACGTTGTTTTCTATCTGAACTCACATATGCCCGATTTTGTTTCCCACACGGTTAATCACTCTGACAAATCCGTATATCAAAATTATTTTCTCTTTTATAGTTTTAATTACGTTAACATTGTACTACTTCGGTCTTCTTTTTCTTTCTTTTAAGTGTCAAGTTCTTTAAGAACGTACGCGGTCATGGATCTCCACAACATCTTTTGTTACTCTATGTCAATGCTTCTCAAACTTTTTGAAGTCAGGGAGCACTTGAAATCGTACCAATAATTGTTGGCCTTCTATATACAAATTTCGGAAAAATATGTTATAATGAAGTCAAATATTGTAGAAAAGAAATAATGCAATAAAAAATATAAACTGAAATATAACTTAAGTTTATTCATTCTTGTGTCTATGAGAAACATGAGCCTGATGAGTCTTAGTGATTTCTTTAATGTTTGGACGTATATTTGATAAGCAAACTCTCATTTCCTCCTCACTATATTGAAGAGTTCCTCTCATTTTAAACTTAATTGTGATGAGAGAAGAAAAGCCTAATTCACATAAATAAGAACGATACGGGAACCGCAATATAATAAAATCAATATATTCATTTCTTATATCTGGACACATATTTCTCTGGAATGCCAGGGCACACCTAGACATCTTCCAGGGTGCACTATTACATCCACTTGCACCATTTGAGAAACACTGCTCTATGTAATGTTTGTCCTTTTATCATCCATATTTGTCCTTTTTGCCATCCAGTCTTTATAGAAGGTTCCCCACTGTTTTTCCTTGCCTCTTTTGCCTTCAGTGCGTACTTAAATCGACAGAATTGTTTTTAATTGAAATATAATCATATTTAGATGCACTGAATTTGGTTTTCACAGCAAGACTGCGCAGCACCTGGCCGTGAAGAAGAGGTTTCGAATTTGAAATCGCATTAAAATGATGATGATTAACCGAGTTTTTTGTTTAATTTTCGCACTGCGTTATTCAGAAATATTAATTAGAATTGAGAAGATTTGTGTTTAATTTAATAAAAACCGAGGTTCCTCATCCTTAAGAAAGCATTTTAGTTCTGCACTAGGTTGAGAGGCGAAATAGGTTTTTCCTTTTTCCGCCAAAATTCCAAGCGTGGAGAAATTAGTAAATTGAAATCCAGGTATCCTGTGAATATCCAATGCAGTACACAAATAATCAACTTCAAGTTAAAAATATTTTATGAAACTCTAAGTAAGGCGCTTTACGCTAATTTGATAAACCTCTTATAGCATGGGCGAAACTTTCTTTTTCACCTGGTGAAAATCAACCTCACGACAATAGTAATGATCTGCCAAAATATTTTTAGTTTCTTTTCCTTTTGCTTTATTTTTTCAATCAGGGCCTACCGAGAATTTCTCACAAAGAAAACAATTCATCACTTACAACCTAGTAACACGCTTAAATTTATGCAGCTAGAACACCAGTGAAAATAGCTCGTCAGCGCAGTTGCCATGAAAATAATTGTAGAAAAGACAGAGGGAAGCCACATCACGTCTGTGAGAAAGTGGCTGTAGTCAAGATGCCAGGTCAGGATTTATCACATTGCATATACTTTTTGGATTTTGTCGAGAACCTCGAGATAAACAGTCGATGCACGAGACCAAATATATAGAAACAGTCGAGTCGAATGCATTACATTCACGTACTTGCTAACACCCCTTCGGAAAGGTATGAATCCACTTCTTCTCCCCCAGCTATGGGTAAATAGCATGACAGATCGAGTTCTATAGCCTTGGATGGTAACTGGTCTACCGTAGAAAGAAATGGCAACCTATTGCGGGAAAAAAAATCTGCCTCGTCATTCATGTATCGAAAGATACATGATCGCCTAAGCGTGTATTAAGCAGTAGATTAAATGCAAGGACGAATGGTAGATTTGTAGATTTGAATGATGGACCTCGACGAGAAAAACCTTCTAGAGCCACACAGAGAACCAACTTTCCTTGAGGTAGACGAAGCTATTGGTTAAATGTAGTTGTTTAACCTCAGGTCAGTAGAGAACATTTTATATGTAATTCAAGGCATACAGTTGCGTTGAAACCATGAAATTGTGTTCAAAATATTTAGATTTCGGAAAAAATAACTTAGAGATTGATAAGCCGTTTAAAAAATCAACCAACCAAACCAATTTCTAAGATTAGGAATTACTATGACTAATATACTACTATATTACTAATTAACACTCATGTTCGAAGTATTGCTTTCCTATTTCGTCCGTTGTACTTTCCGGTGCATATTGATCTGGGTAGCCTACAGGGAATTCTGAATTGAACCTGTTATTTAATATACGGGGTAGACTGTTCCCGATTCACTGCCCATGTATAGGGATATCATCCATTTATTCTTTTTAGTACTGGTAAGTTATTGTTCGACTTTTTCCAAGTACACGCTGCCTGATTACTCTCAACAAATTCACGAACCAATGCTTTATACCACTGGGCTAATATTTAAAAGCTTAGATGCGAAAACCTTTTAAATGATGGTAAAACTTCAATTTCAAAAATATCAATTTCATATTTTCCCTTGTTTTTCACAGAATTAATAAACGAGTTGTAATATCTGAGTTTTGGACATTTTTTTTTTATAATTATTTATTAATAAACTAATCCAATGTAATTCCAACATACTGATATGATAATTTGAAAAACATCACGTGACACCTGATCAGTAATCAACTTCCACCTGTTTCTCTCTTTAATGTACCCTTTATTTTTCTTCAACATAACATAAGCTCATAATTTCAATCCTATTTACCAAACCACTACAATTATATTTTAAGATCCACATGTGAAAGCTAAATATTTTAAAAGCGTGACAAAATATCAATTTTATATTTGCTATCGTTTATTACAGCATGGGTAAAATAATATTATAAATGATAAATCGCCTGCATCATCTATTACAGTAATATAAAGTTATTTATTGGGATAATCCATTATACCACACATTATTTACTATTATTAGGTTTCTGTTAAGGCCGTCTCCAAAGATGACATGAAGGCAATCGTTTGATTAAATTTTATCTACAGTTTTTTTTTTGGTTGTCACTATTTGTGAAATTCCATTTTACTAAACAGGACAGTGTGAGATTATTTAATCAATAAACCTGGTTTTCAGATAGCCGTTTTTTATTTAATGGCATATTGTTGGCTGCTATTGTAATGTGCACAATTTTTTTACACACCATAATGTCAAAGTATACTATTTGTATATTTAAAGTTGCTGAGTATATGTCAAATAAACGGCAGATTTATGAAGATATTATAGGTATGAACAGCAGCAAACATTTTTTCGCGTTCTGTTCAGTTACGATTTACTACAGAAAAACAATTCAGACATTTTCGCAAGCTAACTGTTTTTTTTCTTTTGTTTTTCAGAAAAGACATTTAGGAATGAGAATTAAACAAAACCATCAGACACAGCAGGAATTGCTTCCTAGCATGGCTGAAGAATATATCAGCCGAAAACGCTTTAAAAAATCAAAAACTTCAATTCTTTGGAAGCCAGTAGAAATTATATAGACCAGTTTCCCGCCGCCAAATAGGCCAAGTTCTGGGAGGATGGAACGTAGAAGCTACCTCGAAGATGGTAAATTGTAATGAAACAAAATCATCTATATGTGGTTGAACAAATCAATTTTTTTAAAATTACTTTAAAACTGGCACGAAACCTTCTATGAACTTTGGCCAGTTGTATGTTGCATGCTGAAGAATAAGAAATCTTAGAAATCTATTCTTCGCTGTTTAAAAGAAAAACGGAAAAAAATTAATCTTAAAAAATATTGTTTACAATGAAGTCCTATAAGATTAAATTAAATTCAAGAAATTATTAAACCACGAAGTAGGGCTTTGTCAAAGTATTTTCCAAACAAATCACTTTATTTAAATTTCATCGACTGGTTTGTGAAATTGAACGAAACGTAGAGTTTGTAAATCTCGACAAAAATATTAGCGATA
The DNA here is from genome assembly GCA_964036315.1 of Acanthosepion esculentum. Taxonomy (NCBI): domain Eukaryota; kingdom Metazoa; phylum Mollusca; class Cephalopoda; order Sepiida; family Sepiidae; genus Acanthosepion; species Acanthosepion esculentum. The sequence continues at coordinate 118,387,523 of OZ038480.1, forward strand.
TCTTCAATAATACTAAATACTGTGAGAATTTGAACATGCGTCAGCGTATTGCAAAAAATATACTATTTAAAATATCTTGTGTTTATTTCTTTGTTAGAGAAATCATTTTGTCAGGTAAATCTACGGTTGCACTGGTATCGAATATTAGATGCCGTATGATCAGACCATCGACAACTAAATCGGTTTTCCTACTCGGCTTATCTGGTGAGGAGGGTGACAGAAAAACCCGATAGAATTAAAAGCAAGACTTCTGGTCGGTTCGACAGCATTATAGAGTATGTGGGTAGGTAGGACACCATACCTGTGTATGCAACCAGTGTGCTGATACTACCACAAAAGACTTGCTGACAATGCATCGTGACATTTAACCGAATAGAAATGACAGATTGTGACATCACACCAGTGGAATGTATAGTCGTCATTCAAATATCCAATGAACATTGTGCGTCATGGAGAAGATATTAAAATGGTTTGATGAACTACACAAATATTGCTGTCATATAATTTTCAAAAAATCTCTAAAGATATAAATCTATAACATCAAGGTTTAGATTTTGATTAGATAAATTTATCGATGAATTTTACGATATAATCGTTTTGCTGGAACTTTCGATTAGACAAAAAGAGTTGATTCATTGTCTGTAAAATACGTTCCATGCTGAAGAACTTCTTGCCACTGCTCAGAGATCCTTTATTCTGTTCTAATGTGTTACTCATCAGGTTTGACTAATTCAGCTCGAATTCTTCTGCGATGTATTGCTTATGCTGTATAGTCTTTTTTTAAAGATGATTCTGGCAATTCTAGAATTTTCAATATCTCATGCTTTGGAAAACGTTCTTTGTACATGACCTCAATTTCTTTGCTTTTAAATACCATAACCAATCCACGACACGTGCTTGCACATACTGCGACGTTATCTCAAGTTTCAGTGACTCATTGCGTAATATAGTAACAATGATTAGATTACGAAGCTTTATTTGACTAATTCAGGTTTAGCGATAAAAATGTTTAATTTCTTATAGCGAATGGTTACAAGCGAGATGGAAGATTGGAGAAGCTTATTTTATTACCAAGTATTGAAACATCTTCGTTGCATTTTCTCTCAGATTAAATATGAAAAAAATAAAACAGTGTCCCCAGGGTATTTTCTGTCCATCTGTGTGTTGTGAGACCGATACTGTCCTACATCATGGACTCTCCCAGTACTATATTATTATGTGAATGGTAGTATCATGGGAGTCGCACCAGTAATGGTGCTCTGCTGTTGAACTCTCTGTTTGGCAGAGAGGAACTCGGACGAGGCTTTGCCGCAGGGCAAAGTTTCGTCCGGGAAGGTAGACAGTCCCTAAACTCGTGTATACGGGTAGTAAATGGGCATATTTTTGGCCGCGCCTACGGGCTCGGTAAGCCCACGTTAAACCGGCCTTGTGCCACATTCGACCCGTGCGTGTGGGGGGGGGTAAATATCGTAGCACCAGTAATGCGCAGCCGCGTACGATACCAATATCGGACACCACTGGATAGTAAGCTCTGCTTACTCTTACACTATTCTTTGTAACTTTTCTGTTTAATACATCTTTCTTACCTCTAACCCGTGTTCCGTGTTTTCCTTCCGTGGCCCCTACTTCGGGTCCACATCACTATGATTTTGACTTTTCAGCCAATAGTTTATACACTGTGAACGCATTCTCAATAAGAAGCTTTCTATTTGAAATAAATTAAAACGTTGGTTCTAGAATTTAGTGGCATGGTAATGGCGATTTCAATAATTCTGCCAAGTGATACGGGTTCAAACGGACTAGAAAACGAACTAGCAATAAATAGAAAAAGAAAGATATATCTAGTCATAAACTGATGAACGTGAACAATATATCTCCTTAGATTAAATAAAATATTTGCTTCGAAATCTCTCGAAGGTTATCGGGATCCCAAAATAATGTCAACGGACAAAATGGTAGAATGGTTTTGATAAGAACAATGAAGAGAAGGCTATTACTCTGAATGTAAATAACAAAGAGATTCACAAATACTTCTAAGATATCTCTAACATAGTGTAATTTACAAGGCTTGTATATTTTATATTAACCTAATACGTCACGTAATTGTCGCGTTGTAACATTAAGAATAACCCAAATGAAAGAATATGTCACCTTTATTTCTTTAAAGCATAAAACCCTTTTTAAAAGCACTACCGAAGTATACATAAACTTAATCATGGATGCCTTTTCAGCTAAATTAAAATTCTGGTTTGTTTGCACAACTAAATTTCTCATTTGTCAGATCCCCAACTAATATCACCTACACAAATCGGCCAATCACAAATAACCTCTTTGCTTTCCAGAAAACAACTAATCACAGGCCTACCTGCCGAAAATATACTGCTTCTACCCGAACATATCGTTGTACTTAATATTTTCGACTGCTAATAATTTATGCATTTGTTCTGTTGTATGAAGAAGCTAATAAAATGGAAGTATTTTCGGAATGGTTAGAAAGGAAAGGCACATGAAATTCCCTCTCCAATGGATTTTACATCCATCGCTGTCTGAGATTACGCACAGATAGCATAAGAGTATGTTTTTATAACCAAGATTTAAATCATTTATTGTTTCCGACTCGAACCATCAAAATTCTCCAATCATTTCCCACTGGGTGGGGGGGAAAGCCTTTCAACGAATAATTAAATGTACATCGATCAAAAATGTTGTATCTTATCCAACATTATGGGAATTCTATCAAAATTCCACTTTGGAATGTAAGTATATGAAAAGGAATAAACAGCATCATAGACAGATGTAAAGAATGCGTAACTATCAAAAAATGATATTCAGGTAAAAATACGCTTCTTAATTAATGCTTTTAAAAAAAACATTTTGGGAACTATTTTGTCGTATTAATTTTTGCTTTTGCATCATCGCAATTAGATCGTTTTAGATTCTACTACATTTATGCAAATATGTATATTCACTGTCATTTGAACATCTATCCTTAAGAAAGCATCACACACACACACACACACATATATATATATGGCATGTATATATATATATATACCATGTATATATATATATATATATATAAATATATATACATGCCATATATAAATATATATATATATATATATATATATATATATATATATATATATATGGCACCGATCAAAATAAATAAATATATAAGATAAAAAATAAAATAAATAAAAACAATAAAATAAACGACTTCCGGTAAAGTAACCGCCAAAATAGCCTACCCACAATGCACTACTGACCCGTATATATAAATAGCCGAGAAAAATAACAGGACTCGTGACCTGACAATTGAATCTAGCATGAAACAGACTGTCGCCTAAGAATATATATATGCCATATATATATATATATATATATATATATATATATATATATATGAATAAAAAGACGAAAAAATATTCTTAGCTGACATGTTTCTTTCTATGAGGAACTTTATCAAAGCAAATGTAAGTTTGATAAAATAAAGGTCCTTTACTTTTTCTTTTTATTCATTTTGTTCCTTTACAGATATACATATATATATATATGTGTGTGTGTGTGTGTGTGTGTGTGTGTGTGTGTGTGTGTGTGTGTAAAAGTGAACATTGAAGTCAATATTAGAGGCTGTTTCGTGCAAGACTCAATCGTCAGGCCTGACGATTGCGTCCAGCATGAAACAGTGAGAGATAGACATGAGTGGGAAGAAAAAGAAAGTAAGAGATTGAAAGTAAATTATTAAGATGACTAGAAAGCAAGACGCCGGAATATAGTTTTACATACAGGAAATGGTAAAACAAACTATTAGCATCGAAGTAGCGGTTAAATCTAGTGATTTGAAATGCCAATCTTTTACTGCACAAGACCAAAATAAGTAAATGGACTATTTAATAAATAAACAGAGCATCAACTCAAATAAGATTATCCACTAAAAATAAAGTTTAAAGAGATTATATATATATATATATATATATATATATATATATATATATATATGTATATATATAAGTAATCTTGGTAATCCGTATGGATAATCCCAAAGAGGATGAAATCCGGAGAGTTCAATGTCAGAGCGAATAATTTAATTTAAAGAAAGAGCAGACCACTTTAATATATATATATATATATATATATATATATATATATATATATATATATAGCTTAGTGAATTAATTCTCGGCAGTGGATGCGCATTGCTGATGAGTCCCGAATATAGGACGAAACGGCCGTCCAGTGCTTTCTGCATTCTGTTGAGGTTTCTCTCAGACTCAATGAATTACTTAATTATAATTATCAAATCCTCCTTACAATTTCTATCATATATATATATATATATATATATATATATATATATATATGTATGTAGCTTATTTGATCGAAGTGCTATAAAAACATCTACCTACCCACAATTTACAAGGAGCCTTAAGAAAGATTCTGTTCGAAAACATTAAAGTTCTATATAAATCACATTACCGGAAACATCTAGCTCTGAGATAGGCCCTGTATACAAAATATATAGTTTTCACTATCAACCTCACTCTATTCAATAGAAGAAGGGAGGGGTGTGTTGAATGTTTTTTAAAAATTGAAACTCACTCACTCTAATTTCAGCCACGGCCCAACACGCGGAGCTTCGAATAAATGCTCCTACTATTCAAAACAACATTCAAATTGTCTAACTAAAACAAAAATACATTGAATGACGACAAATTCGAAACACATCAAATAAATTCTTCTTCAAAATGGCTAAAGTGGCCGATAGTGTTTGTAACAATGGACAATACAGACAATTTTTGAACTCCCCTACTCCCACCAAATGGAAAATGTAAGAATGTTGGGAAAATTAAATAAAAATAAAAAATTGATCCTTGTCTATCATATTGAACGAAGCATGTTTTTTAAAAGTTTTCTATCCAAATATACTGGACTCTTCCGTTGGTTTTGCGACATATGAGGGTCTAGCAAATCAGACACCCGCACATGCGCTTTGTGGTGAAGGCTTTGTTCAGAACTAATCACATTTTTGGAAGAGCCCAATACACGTTTTGAAGGCTATAGAAACCAGACTGTCCTGCTATTTACCCATGTAGAGGATTCATACCTTTCCCAAGTGTATTAGCACGTAAGTGAATGAAATGGATCTAACTGGAATTCGAACTCTGCACTCCGATTCCTCAATCCGAGCCGCCATCCATTACTCCATCGTACCCCTCCCTCCCTCTCTTTATTTATATATTTATATATATATATGAAGTGTTGACTTCAATGTTCACTTTAATATTTATATTTACATATGCTCTATCTATTGATTATAAGTCTTATTGAAGTCATCACTCATATATATATATATATATATATATATATATGAAGAAATATAGTTTTATGGTGTGCTATATTTATAGGATAAACTATATAACTTTATAAAACTATATTTGTTCACATATATATATATATATATATATATATATATATATATATATATATATATATATATATATATATATATGAAGAAATATAGTTTTATGGTGTGCTATATTTATGGGATAAAGTGCTCAACATCAGAGATAGAGCGTATGTAAATATAAATATAAAAGTAAACATTGAAGTCAACACTCAGAGGCGACAGGCTGTTTCATTGCGCCCAACATGAAGCAACCTGTCGCCTCTGAGTGTTGACTTCAATGTTTACTTTTATATTTATATTTATATTTATATTTGTGTGTGTGTGTGTGTGTGTGTGCGTGCGTGAGAGTGCGTGCGTGCGTGAGAGTGTGTGAATAATCAACACTGCACTTTTTACTTGCAGTCATGCCATTAACCAAATTAAGGCTGCACGTTGTTAATAAAAAATTGTGCACGCATAAAATGTTCACTTTAGCCAGGCTTTTTCCCAACTGGGTATATCGACTGGTGAAGCGAGTATCCTAGCACAGTTTAAATGAAAAAGATTAAGTATTTCCAGTAAATCCAACTAAGATGATTGAGCTGAGGTTAACTGATCCGAATTCCCATCACTAAAACCAATAATTAAGATGGGTGAGTGGTCGGGCAAAGAATTAGTAAACCAACTCGATTTCCATCCAGGGAATTAAGCTTCGCCAAATATCGATTGCCCAAGTAATCAAACGCCACAATCGGCCAGCAGCTGTACTTCATACATGCACTTTTCGATTTGAAAGAGTGAAAACAATGCTCTTCAATAGCAGTTCAGTGGTTCAAGCAATGAAATGAGAACCATGAGATGGATGGTTTGAATCTTGGTATGAACATAGAATATTTTAAATTCGTGCAGCTGGAACACCAGTGAAAATAGCTCGTCAGAGCAGTAGCCATATTTGTAGAAAAGACAGAGGGAAGCCACATCACGTCTGTGAGAATTTGGTTGTAGTCAAGATGTCAGGACAGGATTTATCACATTGCATATCCGTCTTTGAATTTTGTCAAGAACCTCGAGATGAACAACGTACTTGCTAACACCATTCGGAAAGGTATGAATTCACTCCTCCCCCCCAGCTATGGGTAAATAGCAGGACAGACCGGGTTCTATAGCCTTGGATGGCAACTGGTCTACCGCAGAAAGAAATTGCAACCTATTGCGGGAAAAAATCTTCCTCGTCATCCATGTATCGAAATATACATAATCGCCTAAGCGTGTATCATGCATGGCATTGAGCAGTAGATTTGTAGATTTGAATGATGGTCTCGGACGCGAAAAACATTCTGGTGTGACACAGAGAACCAGCTTTCCTTGCGGTAGACGAAGCTATTGGTTCAATGTAGCTGTTTCACTTCAAGTCGGTGGAAAACATTTTATATGTAATTCAAGGTATACAGTTGCGTTGAAACAATGAAATCAGGCAGACGTCAAAGGAAAAGTAGTTTTTATATTATCTAGAATTGTTATAATACTTGGTTGACATCGTTGTGGTTACAAAAGAAATGTTAGTTAAAATCACAAATCTCTATATATAAAACGGAGGTTGTCTCTGTGTCTGTCTGTCTGTCTGTCTGTCTGTGTGATACCTTTTCACTGGAGATCCATCCAACTGATTTAACCTATCTTGGCACATACTGTGTACAATGTAAAAGAGATATATCCTTAGCGTAAAAATGGGTAATTTTTAAAAAATCAATAATCGATAAAGCCTATCAAAAATCGATAAATTCAACTTTTTTCGCCGATTTCGTTCAAACTCTGTATGTAGGTTACTTACATCCTGACGAGCTCAGAGATACATCATTTTTATTTCTACGCCACTGCGTTTAGCGAAAAAACACAAAAAAATGTGTATTTATTAATATATTTTTCTTACCGCTGTCTAATCGCATTGAGCGCTATAATGACTACACCTCTTGGCTAAATTTGGTAATTATTTATTTGCTTACCAACGTAAGGACGCGAGAACGTGCGTATACGGTTGCTAATATCTAGTTATTTCATTTACCTAACCCTATACATATATACATATGTGTGTGTGAGTGTGTGTGTGTGTGTTATGTATGTCTATGAAACCTTTTATATTGTCTTGTCAGTTTCTGACTGAGGTGTTTTATATCTGGATTAAAATTATTAATAAACTGTTCAAAGTTCATTGTTTAAATACAATTCGGTATACGGTATCCCATGGGGAAATATATTTTATTTAATATTTCTTGTAACTTTTGTATTATAATGGCTTCTCGAATTCTAAGTATTTCTTTAAAATTCGTGCAAATACAGATGTACACATGACGGACAACGAATGTAATATTAGCTTAACACAAATGTTAATAGATGTCACCAAAATAATTATACAGGGTTCGATGAAAAGAAAGACTAAAAATCATAGAAACCACGGCACATTGAATGAAACATCATTCCCTATAATAGATCGTATATTTAAATATCTATTTAAAAAAACAGATCACGCAAAAATGCTCGATATGTGCGCCTTCGTTTGACCGCTGCAGATGACGTCATATTTAAGTGACTTAAATTCGAATTCTAACAATTTAAAAAGGCCGTAACTTAGGCAAATGCATCTTACTTAATGTACTATTCAGCCACAATTCTTGGCAATGACCGTGACAGATGAAAGTACTCGAATGTAACAAAAACAAATTTCGACAATATCTTAATAATTTTAATCCCAATATAAAAATCGGAAGTTGGAAATTAAAAACACCATATGGAAATTTTTAATAGACATAACTTGCTGTTATTTAAAGAAGAACTTGTCTGGATCCTTTTGTGATGTCAACAGACACTCGTTGCCAGTTTTGTGATGTCAAGGAATACTCGTTGTCACTTTTGTAATGCTCGTTGTAGTAGAGACTCTGTAATCGCAGATACAACTATAATAACGCCGTTGAACAATACTGGTGTCAGACGCCTTCGAATAATACGCGCATTAATAGTACTTCCTCGATAATACTTGCTCGAATAGTAATCACCGTATAGTGATCCGAATAGAGAAATAGTATAGTGAATAGTATAGAGTATAGCGCTCCGTATAGTAATAGAGTAGAAATGCAGATCCATATAGTAATAGAGGATAGACAAGAGACAGAGATAACGATCATTTGGTGGTTACGCGACTTCCTATATATACGGATCTTCTATGGTCACGTGGTCTACTTAATTCAATAATGGGATCGCGTATATTTGCTCACTGGCGATCTATGCTCAAAGTAAAGTGTCGGCAGCGACACGTTATTCCTATATAACAGACACGAATGGTTAAAACTTTCGATTTTTAACCATGAGAACTTAGAATCGTACCATGTTCCCTTTGTCTGGTAAGTGACTTCTTGATAATATCGGCCTTGGGGAGACAATGCTGAAAACCATACCACAGGGTAACGAAAGCCTTGGGTAGACGTAATTCTTCAGAAGCCTTAGGTAGTTATGCAAGCACGAAGTCCCGTCATCGAGACCGAGAGTTTAAGCGCGCTGGTCTTATTCAAGAAATTGATTACTCCAGATTATTCACTCTCTGGTAAAAACAGTAACTAAGGTTCGCAGAGTACTGTTGCAGTATAAACAACAGATTGACTATGTGGATTGAGCAATTGCCCGTACTAGGGTTTGGCTCGCCGTCCGTTGCAGACAGGCTTGCTCTGATTAGAATACTGACCGGCCATTGTTATATATATATTATTTACATATTCCGTTTTCTTACGTATATAAGTGTGCTCTATTTAAAATTCCTTTCAAGACTGATTCTAACACCTAAAATGTTTTCCTATTTGCAGAGCGGTTTCATTCTAAGCGTTTTTCAAAACCAATAACATTTTTCTGTATGAAAGCGTGCCGCCTAAACGAACGTTCATAACTTGATAAAGAAAAAGAGAGAATTCATTTCAAAATGTTGGGATAAAAACGCATTCCTTAAAGAAAGCCATTAATCTCGGGGTATCCGGCAAAAACACCTGCCCACTTTTTGAAAATTGACATACAATATGAAAACAATTGGATTGATTCGTTTTCTACGGCTTATCGACACAATGCGAGTTATTTAAAGCCAGAAATTATTTTGGGGATTTTATGAATTTGTGGGGAGATGGGTTATAATAATTGAATTTAGTGATATAAATCTTATTAATTAACCCGTAGCTGTGCATATAATACATAATTCCCTCCAAATATTAAGCCTTAAAAATAAAGGGTGCGCATTATACAAAGCTATTAACAATTTTAAGGCCACGTGCATTGCAATATACGCCACTGATCCGTTTTCAACGGCTTATCAACTTATTGCTAATTTAGAGCAATTTCTTTTTATTTTAAAACTTTTTTCGATATAATAATGTTTTTAGTGATACAAATTTTACTAATTAACCTATAGATTGGGGAGAATAAGTAGATTCATACAGTTTCTAACAGTATTTGCACGTAAGTCAATATAACGGACCCAACTGGAACTGTAACACGGGTTCCCGATTAACAATCATCCGTTGCAACATTCGAACATCCGGGCATCTGGTATTCCTAAGCGACCACCCATCTAAGAACTGACCAGGCCTTCTCCACAAGATCATTATTATTATGTTGGAATATATATGTTTTTTTTTGTTTTGTTTTTTGTTTTGTTTTTTTTTGTTTTTTTTTTGTGCAGCTATAGCTTACCTTAATATTATTTTTGTTGAAAATCTTTTTAGTGTTAGAGAATGACCAAAGTGTGAATTTAATGCAGGAAACTTATACCTACATTGGTTATGACATTACTGTGGTTGAACCATGTTATGTCGCGTTGCGTTGTTTTAGCTTATTTTTATCCCCTTGATATCATGTTTATTTTAAATTTAAATTTATATAATTTTTATAATTTTCTTCATTCTTCGCCTTTCGAACTTAAGAATTTGTATGACTTAAATTATTAATAATTAATTCTAAGATTTAAGCAACAATAATTGAATAAAAAATTTTAATACACAATTTTGAATCGTTACCACCAGAACGCAAAATCATTAACGGCCAGAATATGTTCTGCACCTGAAGATTGCAAGAACTGCATGAAACTCCGAGTCATGCTATCGACGTTGAATATTATCTATATTCCCTAATATATATATATATATATATATATATATATATATATATATATATATATATATATATATATATATATAATCATTTATTCGAAAATTCTAATAAAAATTTATTAAAATCACTAAAAAATAGTCATTTTGTTTCAACACTTCTGGGGTCTTATCAAGTGATGGTGTTGAATAGTTCAACACAATCATTCGATAAGACAGCAGAAGTGTTGAAATAAAATGGTTATTTTGTAGTGATTTTATAACATTTTATGCTATAATTTTCGAATAAATGATTATATTTGCTCTATTCTGTATTGAGCACTCTTTTAAGAATAGTATTTGTTAGTTATTGGAATTTATTCCGCATACACCAATCCTATACTTGGATATATATATATATATATATATATATATATATATATATATATATATATATATATATATATATATATATGTATGTATGTATGTATGTATGTATGTATGTATGTATATTAAATGCTTTTAATTTAATTATATAAATGAATTTGAAGTTTTTAGCTTCAGTTTTTGAAACAGGGTGATTACTGTGTAGAGAAGAAAAACTTATTTTAAATCAGTTAGTTTATAATATATATATATATATATATGTGTGTGTGTGTGTGTGTGTGTGTGTGTGTGTGTGTGTGTGTTTGTGTGTGTTTGTGTGCAGTAAATTATATATATAATTTATATATTATATGCGCGGTACTTATTGGAAAGCGCTCAATATCAGAGATAGAACCAACATATTTAGTTGAATTGATGTGAAACTCACATCAATCCAACTATATATATATATATATATATATATATATATATATATATATATATATATATATATATACACATATATGTATATATACATATATATATATGTATATATACATATATATACATATATATATATATATATATATATATATACACATATATGTATATATACATATATATATATGTATATATACATATATATATATATATGTATATATACATGTATATATATATATATATATATATATATATATATATATATATATATATATATATATATATATATATATATATATATATATATATATAAGTATCGCCCGGTTCACATTCCTGGGTTATCTTTTGATCAGGAGATGGTTTCCCGGTTAGCATTGTGTTTTCGGTTCTTTGTCTTAAAGTCTTCTCATTCTCTTTCAATCTCAGGAAACCTTTGCTTCTTACTAGAATTATCGTCCTGCTTGAGGTGAAATTATTAAAATATATATATATGTTTCTATTATGTAAATTGATTGTTTTTGCAGTATATAAAAATATACACCAATAACTTTTTTTTCAATTCAGATTCCCTCCTGTACTTGGATGTTAACATTTTCTTCAGGATGCGTATATTTTTGCCCGGATATTTTAGCCTTTTCTTTTACGGTCGATAATTTAAAGAACATATATATGCTTTGCCACATTGCCGCCATTAGATGTCCATACTGTGGAACGATTGGTTGAGAAGCAATCCATAAACGGCTTTTCAAGTGATGTTTGCCCATTCGGAATAAAATGAAAAACAATCCTCAACCGCCCTATGCTCTCCAACACCTGAATGATGGTGAAAGCTAGCAAATAAATACTCGCGAAAGTTAATAAAATCCGATAATCGGAAAATAAAAGCTAGGTAATAATAAAAATAGAAAACAGTTTTGAAAAGAGCAAAAATGGACACTCGTTATTACGTTTTCGTGAATGCTTAAATAACGGACATTAAAAGAAAATGATAGGATCGTCCAAACAACTGCGCATGCGTGTAGCGTACTGAAGATGTATTTTATAGCCTGAGTCGGTTTGATGGAATAAGAGGAAGGGAAAATCGATTTCCATCGGTTGTGGCACTATAAAAGATGTTTTTTTTTTAAAGATCGATACACCACGGAAGAAAAAGCGATTGGCAAGACAGATCGGAGTCGAGTTCTTGTACATTTTTAGTTTTTAATTTCGCTGAAACTTGTTCAGAATTGATTCTTGCGGAACACAAGGACATTTTCGCTTTCGAAAATAATTTTATTTTCTCTTCGATGTTTTGACTTCATCAATCTTTCTTCTTTATTTACACTTTTATACACCTGTTTTTCAAAATCGGCCCTTCAGGCATGAAACATACACACCAGATACTATTAATGTTTAATAACATGAGAGGAAACAAGAGAGAAAAATTATACAGATTTTGTCTTCTCCGTAGTAAAAATCTTCCATCTTTGAAAATAAGTAATTAAAATCCTAATCTATGGCTACGCTTAAATATCAAACCCTGGCGCCAGTTGAAAACAGAGTCATCTAATATTCCAAATAGTCTACCAAATGTGAATATTTATCTCATCCCCCGGTAATCGTTGGATATCGACCTAGAGTCAGTCTAATTAAAACTCAAGGTATTATTATTATCATTATTATTATTATTATTAGTAGTAGTATAGAGTCAGAGCGGCATGCCAAAGTGACACTTATGTACAAATATATTGTAGTGGCGTGTTTAGGGGCCAGAAAGAAAGACACGGAAGGCGAAGGTAGGTTGAACAAGGGCATTGAAATAACAGATATATATAAAGCAAGAGTGTTAGTAATAAGCAGATAGAAGTGTACGTCCGGCTACACACAAACACCGGAAGTCTCGCAGGTCAGTATTTATGAAGAGGAGAAAGAGTTCATTCTACTTTAGATGGGTTGCTACAATATATATGAAACTGATGTGGACCCGAAGTAGGGGCCACGGAAGGAAAACACGGAACACGAGTTAGAGGTAAGAAAGATATATTAAACAGAAAAGTTACAAAGAATAGTGTAATAGTAAGCAGAGCTTACTATCCAGTGGTGTCCGATATTGGTATCGTACGCGGCTGCGCATTACTTGTGCTACTCCCATGATACTACCATTCACATAATAATATAGTAATGGGAGAGTCCATAATGTAGGAAAGTATCGGTCTCACAACAGAAACCCAATATAACAATCATGATAAGCCACTTGATAAGGACATATTAGTTAGAGCCACCACGGTTTTTACGTTTAGGACGGAAGATAATGGTTAACCCTAGACTTGAACAGGTTTAAATAGTAGTGATCCTGGAAGTCGTTCCTTCACAGCAGCATTTCGCGGTATGCTGTTCCAGTGCAGCTTGCTTCTCACCGATGGAAGACGGAGGGAATGTGGACAGTTTGCTACAATGTAAGTGGCATGGCGGGTTCTAGCCTTGAAGGTTAGACCTGGCGGAACCAAGAAATGTAGTTCGGTGCTCGGACTTTTTCCGTGAAAATAGCGATAGAGTCGCGAGAGGCTTGCCACATCGAGCTTGTCGGACACGTTGGAAGGTGGAAAATAATTCGTTACTCACAAGGACTGGAAGACGCTTTTGAACTCTGTCGAGGCTGGAGAGTGTAGTCTGAGCAGAACCCGCCCAAAGTGACAACAGTAATCCATTTTCCGCCTGGTCTGGCTCTTGTAAAGTTAGAGGATAGCACGTGGAGTTGGGTACTTATTGGAGCTGTACAGGGAGACGAGCATTTTACCTGCATCTTTAGTGATGGTTCGTATGTACGAGTTCCATGTGAGTTTATGTCCCTCAAGGCACGGTACCTCTCCATAGAGACATCTATTCATCGTAACTGGCGGTAGTTCGGGGTGCCTTCAACGATGATGAAATATAACTAGCTTTGTTTCCGAGGCATTGAACGTAACCAGTTCGTTTTTCTCCACTGGGTAGTTTGTGTTAAATCTGAAGAGTGATCAGCTGAAAATCTGTGATCATCAAAATTTTTAGAGGTTCACCGGTATATAAGTTGTATGATCGGCAAGGATTTTTACAAATAATCTGAGAATTTTTTAGGCAGATAATTTATGTAAATCTTTCAAACCCAAAAATAAAATAATAATCTTCTTGACACCGACTTATGATCTTTTCTAAATACACTCATCCGATTATGGTAAAGCATTTGACAGGTAAATATCTGTCACTTGACGGGGTATTTCCTATTGTACAGCGTGGTCCTAAAATCTTGTCACCCCGACATAATATAATTTTCTATTTCAGTTGGCTGTCACTAAAATGACGGTTTTCATACTCAACCTCCTCGATGTGTGACAGCGTCAATAGAAGTGAATAAACTGAATCCAGTACATGTGCATTGCATTACTGTATTACATGTTCTTCTAGGTTTTTCATTATTTTTTCGTGTAGGGTGACAATACTTTCGGACCAACCTGTACATCTTAATTCACCAAGGCAAACATGTACATATTAAGGACAATGAATTAGAATCAGAAGCCCTAAAAGAAATTCTGCTGTTACATTTTTTTATTATTCCGAATTTTATTTATTAATGTTTTTTTTTTCGCGTCTAACCAAAGGACATGGAGATATAATCACGTTAATATAGGCTTATTTATTCGAATTATTTATAGTTTTATATGGGCTTATTTATTATTAATATAGGCTTATTTATTCGATCGTGTCTTTTGTAATAAGGATATAAGTTTCAAGGATGGAAACTTTTTTTTTTGCATCTTGTTGTAAGTAATCTTGTTGGTGCATTTTTTCACGCTTTTCTTTAGAATACCTAGTTCACCTATTACCACTGGTACTCCTGTAGTCTTCATACTCGACATTATCTCAATTTCTATTTCGAAATCTTTATATTTCGAGAGTTTTTCAGTAGTTATCAAATTGTTTTTTCATTCAGTGTGGCATAACTATGGATAAGCAGACGAATCCTTTTTTTTTATTGTTCTTTATTTATTTCATGTCTGTTGGATTTCATTTCTTCACCAGTTTAATTATTATTATTATTATTATTATTATATTGTTGTTGTTGTTGTTGTTTTATTTCCTTTTATTTCTGTTGGGTACTCATTTGTTTCTGGGTGCTGACCAGAAACCTAAGTTCAGATATGATATCGTAACATTTTCCACTGTGCAATTAAAAAGGTTATTTTTTTAAATAAAACAAAAAAATTATTATCATTATTATTATTGCTGTTGTTTTTTGTTTTTTGTTTTTTTTGTTTCGCCATTACTCTGTGTTGTACTAGTAGTTCTCGAGTCACAAGCAGAAACCGCCCTTTTTTTTAATCAAATGATGCAAACAGATGAAGTATCATTCAGAGAGAAAGAAATAATGTAATTGCGGTCACTGTCTGGAAAGAAATCTATTCAGGGTGTGAGAAGTACTCATGAGTATGAGTTTTTGCAAATCAAATATTTTACGGCCACCAGGGTTTTGATCCCGCTGTTTGCTCATTTTAATATAATTCCCAATTCCCCAATAACGACAGGACATGTTGTTGTCTTGAGATGTTGCATCCTGCTGATTTCCATTTCATCTCGAAGTCCTTTGCATTTACTTAGGTTCTCAAACGTTTTCAAATATAAGAGTTTTTTGGGGCGTTTTTTGGGCTGAGTTTATCAGAAGACATATTTTTTCAACGTGATTTTTTTCAAAATTATCGATGAGTTTGAAATCTGCAGTCCTAGATCATAACCTCTTTGTTATGTACAATTTTTTTGTGGCTTATGTTCCCATCAATTTACTTTGCGAGGTAAGTTGAATGCGCGACATATTGGCCAATATATCTACTTAGCAACCCCATCATGTCGTTGCAAGTACTCTGTTGGAGCCACTCGGCTACAACCAGATATTATATGGTCGACTGTCTCCAGATGTTCTGCAAGTACGCGGCAGGATGGATCATTATTATTATTATTTAATTCAGGGCCGGTGCAAGTGTCTTGTGCGCGTACTGAATTTAGAATACACCCTCGAATCTAGGATACGGACTCCGAATATATGATACGCACGTCCTTAATCTACTACATCTTTATTTTCATAATGCGGTATCCCTATAAATACAAATTTTATTGTAACCTAATTATATACAATGATCTTTTATATGCAATATAGGTGAAAACTTCAAATAGAAAAATTGAAAATAAATACAATGTATGCCTTGCGGCAAAATTTGACATTTGAACAATATCATGAGATTTTTCTAAAAAACTTGAATAATTTTAACACAGTCAGCATTATGGATAAAAAAAATGTGAATTTTATAAAGTGTTTTTACGAGAAGTAGCATGAGCAAAAAAAATTCACGAATTTGGACAAAATGACCCCAGAATGATATCAAAATCCGCGAATATATTTCATCCTTCAATAGTCAGTTGTGCTTAGTTTAATTTGTAACGTATATAAATGTAGGTAGAAAAAAAGCAAAAGATAGTGAGTAACACAAAGCATTGCCCTGGTCTTGGGTCCCCCTCCCGGTCGTGAGGTAGTATGCACCGGCCCTGATTCCAGTTCTTACTAATCCCGTTGTGAATAAAAATCTTCTATCATATTCTTCTTTTTGTTTCTCTCTCCTTTATAATGCCTTACGCCTTCAGTAACAAAGAAAAAAAAAAAAAGGTTTTCTTTGGCCATGTACGTTACGCCTTTTAAACGAGGCAGTAAAGCATAAAAAAGCCCACCCTAATTTGTAAAGCTTAAAACAACCCACCCTATTTCGATCCCCAAATGACAGATGCATTTGGCCAGAGCCATAATTCAAATAATAACAAACATAAAGAAGCACTTAATTTAGAATTTTCGATTTAACTTCACCGTATATTCAAGAACGGTAGCCTAAAAGATATGTCATTTGCTAGCCTGTCTCTAGTTCGGAGGTTTGAATACTACAGAATTTGCCCGAGACCGGCTGATCATTATTATTATTATTATTATTATTATTATTATTATTATTATTATTATTATTATATTTCCTTTGATTTCTGATGTGTACTAATTTCTTTGCGGGTCCCGCCCAGAGACCTAAGGTCAAAAATGGCATCATGATATTTTCCACTGAGCAATTAAAAACACACACACACATATTTTACATAGATAAAGCCTTTCGTAACGTGTGGGCTATACTCGTGAGAACAACTTTTTGTATTTATTTAAGGTATGGGCTTCCAGGAATACCTTCTATGAGTCTATTGGAATCTTTACCAATAAATCCGAGGGCTCCAACGACAACAGGGACTGTTGATGTTCTCATGTGGTACATTTTTGAGATTTCGATTTCAAGGTCCTTGTATTTTGATAGCTCTTTGTAGATCTTCAAAGATACATTGCAGTCTTCAGGGACTGCCATTAAAATAAGGAGACTTTTTTTGTTTTTTTTGGGGGGGGAGGCTTGCGGTTTCTATTAACAACGTCTAGGCGATTAACTTTATTATTATCATTATTATTATTATCATTATCATTATTATTATTATCATTATTATTATTATCATTATTATTATTATCATTATTATTATTATTATTATCATTATTATTATCATTATTATTATTATTATCATCATTATTATTATTATTATCATTATTATTATCATTATTATTATTATCATTATTATTATTATTATTATTATCATTATAATTATTATTATTATTATTATTTTCTTTGATATCTGGCGTTTACACATTTCTTTCCGGGTCCCGCCCAGGGACCTAAGGTTAGAAATGGCATCATGACACTTTCCACTGCAAAAAAAAAACAAAATAAAATAAAAAATAATTACATAGACAAAGCCCTTCGTAAAGTGTGGGCTGTACTTGTCAGAACAATTTTTTGTATCTCTTTGAGGCATGGACTTCCAGGGATCCCTTCAATCAGCCTACTGGAATCTTTTCCAACCAGTCCAAGGGCTCCAACTACAACAGGAATTGTTGATGTTCCCATGTGCCACATTTTTGAGATTTCGACTTCAAGGTCCTTGTATTTTGACAGTTTTTCGAATATCTTCAAAGACACATTGCAGTCTGCAGGGACTGCCATATCAATAAGGAGGCACTTATTTTGTTTGTGGTCTTTAATAACAATGTCTGGGCGGTTGGCTTTGATTGTTCTGTCAGTGTATATTGTGTAGTCCCATAGAATTGTAACAGGTCCTATCTCCGTAACCGGGTCAGGGTGGTATTCGTACCAATTTCTTCCAGTTTCCTTCCCATAGGAGTTGCAAATTTTCCAGTGCAGATATTGGCCCACTCTGTCATGCCGGGTTTTATATTCAGTGGATGCCAATATCGTGCAACCTGATATAAGATGATCAATGGTTTCTGGATATTTGTCACAGAATCTGCATCTTGGGCTAACACAGTATTTTAGTATATGTGCTTGATAATTCCTAGTTAACAAGCATTGGTCTTGTGCAGCAATTATAAAACCCTCAGTTTCACCTTTCAACCCTGCACTACGTAGCCACTGATGGGTGCGGTTTTTGTCTACGTCTGCTTGTTTGGTACGGGCAGAGTATTGGCCATGGAGCGGTTTATTTTGCCATTGTTTCTTTATCTGGTCGGTCGCATTTCTCTTTGCATTTTTTAAAAGTTTTTTGCAGCTTCAGCCGGTGTACAGTGATGTTTTTGAATTTCTGTGCCCATTTGAAGCTCTTTTTTGAATTTTTCGGCTTCCTTTACTACAGAGTAGAGACACTTACTACTTTCATGTTCCTTGACACATACCATCATCCAGTCTACTGTTTTTTCCAAGTATCTTTGGAGGCCAATTGTTGTACTGTTGTAGGATAGTTCTAGTTGAACTAGTCCTCTGCCTCCTTCGGATCTGGGCACATACAGGCGATCAATATCAGCTTTGGGATGATGCATGCGGTAGCAAGTGAGGAGCTTTCTCGTTTTGGCGTCCATTCGCTTAATTTCAGCTATGATTCAGTTAAGTACATTAAAGCTGTATTGCACCACAGGAACAGCTAAGGTGTTTATAGCTGATATTCGGTTTTTTGAGTTTAGCTCGGTATTTAGTACCAGGCGTACACGTCTGTAGTACTCCTTCCTTACCTTCTCTTTCATTTGGGAGTGTTGTATGCCATCTCCCTCACTAATTCCTAGGTACTTATAAGCTTCAGCATGCTCCAATTCTCTAATCTTCGTGGCAAAATCTAAATCTATTAAGGGTGCTTCTAAAATTCTACCTTTCTTAAATGTTACTTTAGCACATTTATCTAATCCGAAGCTCATGCATATGTCGTCACTAAAGTATTTTACAATATTAAGTAGGCCCTTCAACTCATTGTCGTCTTTGGCAAAGAGTTTGAGATCATCCATGTATAGTAGGTGATTGAATATGTTGTTATTTATTTTGTAGCCATAGCTACTGTTGTTCAGTTCATGCGTAAGAGGGAGTAAGGACAAACAAAACAGAAGTGGAGACAAAGAGTCTCCTTGAAAGATTCCACGTCGGATATTTAGTCGGTTGGATATGGCAGTGCCCCTGGTGTGATTAAGGTATAGTTTGGTTATATATATATAGTATAGTTATTATTATTATTATTATCATTATTATTATTATCATTATTATTATTATCATTATTATTATCATTATTATTATTATCATTATTATTATTATTATCATTATTATTATTATCATTATTATTATCATTATTATTATTATTATTATTATTATTATTATTATTATTATTATTATTCCAAATTGTTAGCTGAAATAAAAAAAAAGCATTTCTTTTTAACAACTAACCATGGTATGGAGTTGCTTTATCATTAAATGACAAGGAAAATGAAACAGATGAAGGTCGAATTCTGACTAATGTTGTTCGTTAACTTTGCATTAATACCTTTAGGGAAATGCGTTCTACGTAGGGTCAGGAATTTCTCTCTACTGTCGGCAATAAAAAAAATAAAATATATCTTATGTTACTTCAGCTAGATATTACTAAGTAACCGCCAGACGCAAAGAAAGACGGGTAGGTCTTATCTTAGTACTCCGACGATCCACTGAGTCATGGATGAATTTGGCATTTTTTATATGCAATTGAAGATGTTATGACTAGACTACTCACAGGGAAGATAAGTATTTTATTTGAAGTTAGGCTAGAAAGATAATTAACTTGTTTCTAACGTTTCGAAGAAAATAGTGCTATATAATATCAATCCTTGTATATGGCAGTGTATTCTGGGTATGTTCTTCCCAGATGAATAGGACTTGAGGAAACAAACATGAAGTTCTACAGAAGGATGCTGGGAATAAAAATGATAGGAAATCGTGGAGAGCTATAATCGCCTACATCCTCAAGGGACACAATAGGGAAAAGAGGACAATCGCTGATTCAAATATTAAGACATTAACACTTATTGCTTAAGCAACAAACCAAAAAATCTCGTTATTTAAGCAATTGTTCTTTCATTGTAAAGGTATGAATTTGCATTTCATATAGTGTTGTAACCTAGAGAGGAATAACCAAAATGGAGGTTGGAAATGAAATGGTAGTCTTTATAACATCAAAAAAATACAATACTCGCCAGCGGCATGAAGTAGGTCTGCTAGTGGTGGACTACTTAGTCAACATATTACCCCCACATACCATAGTGTCCAACGTATTCATAAGGATTGGGATAAATGTTCATACTTACGGTATATAACACTATCTATCTCTGTTCAGGTTTTAACTATCTATCTATCTATCTATCTATATATATATATATATATATATATATATATATATATATATATATATATATATATATTGTAACCTAGAGAAGGTTACTGAATGAGGAATAACAGAATGGAGCTTGTAAATGAAATGGTAATCTTTATAACATAAACAAAATATAATACTCGCCGCAGCGTGAAATAGGTAAACCACTGCTAGTGGTTGACTACTTAGACAACATATTACCCCCACATGCCATAGTGTCCAACGTATTCGTAAGGATTGGGTGCCAGATCACGAGATTCGATGAAGTTTGGTGCTCTCTTAGACCTACAGTATTCATTCGCTCGAAGCCATTTTTAGTCATTGTTCTGAGAAGACGCTTCTGTTTCTATCTCTGCTATGAAGTGTCATGATTAATTGCATTATTTACATTGTACGGAATGTTATCCTCATCTTCATTGTCATATTCACAATGTTTCTGCCATTGTACGCTCCGGCCTTCTTCAGGTGATTCGAATTTCGAACCAATCCCTTTATGTCGTCCACAGGAGTAGATTCTTCTAGCTCCACGTGCCATGCCTCTTCCGCATGTCTCAGTTATTTTCCGTTAATTCAACTCCCCAAGTTTTTGTTCCTCACTGCCGTGGCCTGGTATTGAACTCACAAATATTTGTGTCTAAAGAAGGCTAGAGCGTACAACGGCCGAAACGTTATGAATATGACAATGAAGATGAGGATAACAGTCCGAATAATGTAAATAAAACGGTTCTATACGGTTTTTGAATATTGCAGTTATCAGGGAAGCAAGGAAATGGAAGGGAGTTCCACAGGCGCGAAGTGCGAGAAAAGAAACTGTTAGAATCGAAATGGCGGTTATATTTAATTATTTCAACAGTAAACGATTGGGACCTAGATATCAATCTAGTAGCACGCTTAAATTCCTGTAGTCGGAGCACCAGGTAAAAAAAGCCTGTTCGAGAAGTTGCCATGAAAATATTGGTAGAAAAGACAGAGGGAAGACGACACGTGTGTGAGAAAGAGACTGAAGTCGAGATGACAAGTCAGGATCGAATACCAAGCTGATCATTCTTATAATTTTGTCAAGAACCTTCAGATGAACAGGAGGAGCACTAGACCAGATTTGGCAAAAGTATGCAATGCACGGTCATTTATTCAGTTAGCGTATTTTGCGTCGCTGTGGTCGCCTCTATTTCTGTTGTAATTGTTGTAATCACGAGAATTTATAATCGTATAAAATTCATAACATGATATATATCGCAGACTTTACGTGAGTGTGCGTGTTATTCATTTTTTATGTGCTATGTCCTTTGAGGACGTAGGCGATCATGACTCTCCACCTCCATCTATCCCTTGCAGCTCTCAGCAAGTTCCTCCCCTCTGCTCCCTACCCCGGATTACCTTCTGTCATCCACCTGCTCAAGCTCGTCAGGTATGTCACGCGCTGCTTTCCCTTGTCTCTCCTTCCCTTTATTCGACCCGTGAGTATCAGATTATCCAGGCCCCCCACTTTCCTCATTATGTGTCCCAGAAACTTCAGCTGCCTCTATCTGATGTTATGTATAAGCCTTCTCCTCGTTTGCATCCTTTCTAAGACCTCATGTTGCTCATATGCTCGATCCATGATATCCTCACCAACCTCCTGTAGAACCACATCTCCGTCGCCTCGAGTCTCTTCTTCATCTTTGAGGAAATCGTCCAACATTCGCTGCCGTAGAGACTTTAAAATATGTAAATGGTTTTAAAACGTTTCTCTTTTTCTAATAATTCGTTATTAATTCGCTGGAAATTTAAATCATACCTTCAATTTATCCACATTTAATGAAATAAATACAATCAATAACTGATATATTGTCAAATGCTTAAACCCATCTAGTGCATTTATGGAAACTATAAATCAAATGGCTAAACCCTTTTAACGCCTTTATGGACACTGAGAGTTGTACATTTGCTCATGCGTGTTTACGTGTGCACGCATGCGCACATGTATTCGTTTTTAGATATACAACAAATCTTGTCAATACAGAGAACCACGAGCTACATAATAAAAAGAAATATCTGACTTTATCAATTTGTAACGTTTATTCAGATGAATAACCTAAGTTAATGAAATCGTTTCGTGTAAATTTTCCGTATTTCGGTCGATCATGTCTAATTTTATTTCATTTTACCTCTTGGATAACACTTGTAAGCCAGTCTAAGTATGGAGCCACACGCGTGAATACGTTCGGCTCGTTCTGTGGATCCGCCTTGCTACTGTACGAAGCCACGCCAGCAAGCACGTATTTGCCGTTCATGTAGCACAGAAGAGGACTGCCGCTGTCACCCTGCAACGAAGAAAGAATTAAACTCGTTATCTTCTATATACCATTAAGCGATCAAAAACTTATGAAATTTCCAATCACAGTATTCGATAAAGGGATTTCATCTTTGTTGTGGACCCAGAATAGGTCCGAAAGAAAACTCGAACTCAGCAATCTAGTGAAAACATATTATTAAACAAAAGAACGAATACAAAAGTGTTGCACGTTTGACTGACGGCAAAGTAAAGTAGACAACTCGTCAACTGTAGACAGCAATATTTACTGTCCCCCACCACGAGGGATAGATGTGGCACAAGGCCGAGTTTAACGTGGGTAGTCCCGAGCCCGTAGGCTCGGCCAGAAAATGCCCGTAGAAACTGTAAAAACAGAATCGGGTTGGTCAATCTCCCCGAACGAGACTCTGCCCTTCGGCGGAGCCTCGTCCGGGTTCCTCTCTGCTCAGAGGCAGAGAGTTCGACCGTCTTGCTGGAACAAGTCGCAGCAAGGCTGTCAACTGTAGACACCTCTTCTGAGAGGAAGAATATCCCCGTATATATATAGTAATAGGACGAGTCCATTTAGTCCATAAGGGTAGGTCCCATAACAATCTTTAATTGTAACAATTTACTATTAGCATAAAATGTAACCGTAAGTCCTATGCTAACAGTTTCTTCTATCATACAACATTTGTTATATCATCCATTAACACAAGCCCGTTAATCAGTTTCCCCTCTATCCTCACTATACGCGTCAGAAATTCCCTCCGTCGCTTTCAGATTGTAAGTATAACTTTCCCTGTAATTCTTATTTTCTTTAAGACTTACAGGTTCCAAACATGATCTGTCCATAGTAGTCTCAGTTTTCGTTCATAGAAACACTTCTCTCTCATTCCAGGTCTTTTCTACAACAGTGAAGGGAATGTCCAGCTCATTGCCATAAAGGAGATTACATAATACATAGAAGTTCAGCATTCTTGCCTTGAAATTGGTGATATTTTCCTATCTCTTAATACTTTGCTTAGTTTCTGGAATACATATAATCATATTCATTTACGCCTTTGGATATCTGTATCACATTTTCCGTCATCTGTTATTACAGTCTGTACATTTCTGTACCTGCTTAATGTTGACGTTCCCAATATGTAGCTCACATCTTAGGTCGTCTACTTTGCTTGCAATCATGCATTCTGAATTCTTGCATTTAATAGTGTTTTCCTGTAGCTTTTCTTTACTCCGTTGTTTAAGAATTCTTATATTTTACTAATGTTCACCCAATACACGGACCAAGATCAACTTAAACAGTTACTGAATAAAGTCGTTGTTGCAAAGGCATAATAAGAAAGATGTACATAAAAAATAGATAAGAGTTGACCCTAGATTTAAGAGGTTAACATTTGATCGAAGAAGCAATCTGTTGGGAGTCTGTTCCACAATGTAGATGTTAGTAGAAAGACGCTGTTCGAGTGGAACTTAAAACTGACCAATGGAATACGAAGGGAATGAGGGCGGTTCGTTACAATGTGAGTAACATGGCGGGTCTTAGTTGACGGAAGTAAAAAAAAATGGTTCTTCTGGATACTTTCAGTGATAATAGCGAGATAGTAGCAAGACGCTTGCAGTTCGTCAATGGGAAGGGGTTGTAGGGTGGAAAAT
Organism: Acanthosepion esculentum; assembly: GCA_964036315.1. Taxonomy (NCBI): domain Eukaryota; kingdom Metazoa; phylum Mollusca; class Cephalopoda; order Sepiida; family Sepiidae; genus Acanthosepion; species Acanthosepion esculentum. The sequence continues at coordinate 118,412,520 of OZ038480.1, forward strand.
AATTCATCAACCACAAGGCCGCGGAGGCGCTTTTGCACTGAAATGTAAAAACTGGGCAGCTCCTGTGTATATAAAGTACTCCATTTTCGGCCTGATCTGGCTCTTGTAAAGGTAGAAGATAGCAGATGTCAGGTACTTACTGGAGCAATACAGGAAACCGACCATTTTTCCATCATCTTTTTTACAGTGAGGTTCACCCTGTACAAAGCCCAGAGAGGCAAAGGAAGTCGAGGGTTACGTTAAGAGGCAATTTATACGGATAGGAAGTAAAGATAACTGTTACCCCTAGACTTGAACAGGTTAAGATTGTAGTGATCGGCGAAACATCCTCTTGGGAGTCGGTTCAACAGAGCAGTGGTTCGCGAGAAGAAGCTATTATCACAGATGGAATACTAACATGTAAGTGGGATGGCGGGTTCTAGCCATGAAGGTTAGGACAAGCAGAACCAAGGAATGTAGTTAGTCCAAGCATTTTCCATTGAAGTAAAGATAGAGCAATGTGAGGCTTGTGAGAGAGACGTTGGAGAGTGGAAAATAATTTGTGACATTGGTCATTCAGTTATGTGCCATGCGTGATACACGCTTAGGCGATCATGTATCTTTCGACACAGATTTTATAGTTATAAAACCCGGTCTGTCCTGCTGAGGGGAGAAGAGGATTCATATCTTTCCCAAGGGTATTAGCACGTAAGCGAATGTAATGGATTCGACTGGAATTCGAACTCGTCACTCTGATTCCTCAATCCGAGCCTCTGTCCATTACTCCAAATTTGTAGTGTTTGGAAATAAAACAAGAAAATGTCCCATCTCAAAGATAGAGTGCCTCATTTCCCAGGCCACAGCAATGATTCCACAATCAAAATTTATTAAATCCTGTCTATACGCCATTAGTGACAAAGCTTCATTGCCATCTTAACTGTTACGTCATATTTACGTTATCCAGACGAGACCATTTCTGCAAGAGAAGTCGGTAGAACCTTCCAATGTAACGCTGTCTCTAATTCTTTGACACTTTTAATATATATATATATATATATATATATATATATATATATATATATATATATATATATATATATATATATATATATACTGATCTAAGTATTACACACGTGCATGTATTCGTGTACTAATGCGCATGTCTCTTTACAGACATATATGACGCATGCGCATTCATACTGATTTCTTAAACTGTAGTTCCTGACAATGACTTCCATTTCATAACCTTTAAACTCGAGAATTTATCGATTGCTAGCCGTTTAAACTTTGTATTTGCTTCTTGAGAATACTTGCGGGTTATTTGAAAAAAAATTAAAGCGATCCATTGAATTTATGATACTGGAGCTTGTAATGCGTCATTGAGATTTCTTAAGTGCAAAGCTGGACCTCTCCTTTCTCGTCCCGTTCTCCCCTATATCACACTGGGGGCTCACCATCTTCCTTAGTTTATGAAAAAAATGGGAAAGAAGATAGATTGTCGAAAAATAAATAAATAAAAAGGAAAAAGTCGCACTGATTCGGAACGAAAGTGACAGTGAACTGAAATATCGCAAACGCGAGATCTCATCTACTAATGCGATTATCAGATTTTTTTTTTACGATATGCAGGTTACGTTATCTATAAATCTATCTTGTTCTATTCTTATCGATAGAAGGCTGAAAATATTGATTGAAATATATCCGCCGAAGCTGGAAGTCGGTGTTCAAACTCAAGTTAAATCAGCATTTCAAATACTGAATATTTATTAAGTATAACATTGTTTAATATAGAGTTAAGGAAAGATAATGAGGTAAGCAGATGAGGGTGTCGGAAGAAGATTATCTTATGTCACACTTAAAATAAAACGTCTGCCTTCCTTTAATTTCAGGATTTAAAGTGCTGGATTTCAAGACAGTTCTTCGATATATGGTAGATATGCATGAAGATCTACTTTAAGTGTTTTAGCATTGTTCTACTTGTAAAACCTATAATAATAATAATAATAATAATACGCTATAAATGCAAATGTAGCTGTTGGTAAAAGGAAGTGTTTCTTATAATAATAATTTTGGAAAAAAGAAAACTATTTGGGATCATAGACCATATATATATATATATATATATATTATAAATTAATAGATTTAAAATATGGTTTTACCGCTACACAGTGATGACCATGTTTCAGAAATGGAAGCTAAAGCCCCTGAATTTAATTTTGTTATTAAACCAAAGACATTAGTTCCATTTCCTCATCAAGCCAATTTTGGAGTAACTTACTTTTTAAAATTTACGGTTGTTAACGGCACAGGAAAGATTCATAGTTTTAGGGTTTCCAAGGTTACCGATAAATCCATTCATCTAGACAAGGGGTGGTAGAGGGTTCAATTTTTAATTTTCGTTGTCTCAGTTAATAGTTACATTTGAAAGCAGGGTTATGTTTAGGGATGGGTAGGGATGTATCTTTTAACACATTCTGACATCCGCTAAATTCATGTCATCTGGGTTTATTTCTAACGGCAAAAATTCTTATGGTATTATTTCTATTTGTATATTTAAAGATTTTGAGGGACTGTTTAGGTTAGAATATGTTTTATCCACCTTTCTAAAAAGTTATTTTTAATATTTAATATACTATACTCCTAGTTAAAAACCAAGTAAATGTATTAGGATTACTTACAGTATTTAAAATTATTTATTCTTATCGAGTATAAGTAAATATTATTTTATTTTATTTTATTTTATGTAAACTTTATGACAATGACGGCAAAGGTGGTTAAATTACTTCACTAATTCAATAAACTTAGTATTATAAATGTATATATGTATGTATAAAGGACATTTAATGTTCAATATTATATTCTAACTTATTAATTTCACATGACTTTCGGTGTTCACTTGTAATTGTAGAAACCCTCAAAACTGTCCTTTACAAAATAAATGTTGCATAGAATCAGTAGTATACCAATGTAATATATCTTCTGTTGAAAACCCTGAAAACATAAAAATTTATATAGGTTGCACTAGCCATGAGTTCAAAAAGAGGTTCTACCAACATCAATCCTCGTTTAGGATAAATAAGTATAAAAGTCAAACATCTCTTTCGAAGTACTTTTGGCACCTAAAAGAATCCAATAAAACACCTACAGTGAAATGGAAGTTAATAAGAAGAGCTAGAATATGTAGGTCATTAAATGACCCATGTCCTTTATGCATACATGAGAAACTATATATTACTAAGTTTATAAAAAATAAAAATTTACTGAATCAGAGAAATGAAATAGCTATTTTTTGTCGTCATTGCCAAAAGTTTTCTTTAAATAATCTTTAAATAATCTATAAAAAAAAAAAAAAAAAATTACCTGATTATTATACATACTCATATTTGATGGGTATAAATAATTTTAAATAATGTAGATAATTATATTACATTTACTTGGTTTATAAAGAAATATAGCCGATTAAAATTAAAAAGTTAAATTTGAAAGTAGAATTTTTAAAAATGTTTTAAAATTGAAATTAAATAAAACAGATTCTAACCTAAATATCTTTTAAAATTGTAATTAAATAAAACGTACTCTAACCATAACACCTCTCTCAAAGCAATTCAAACACTGGAAAGAATCCAAGTGAACACCGAAAGTCATGTGAAATTAATAAGTTAGAATATAATATTGAACATTAAATGTCCTTTATACATACATATATACATTTATAATACTAAGTTTATTGAATTAGTGAAGTAATTTAACCACCTTTGCCGTCATTGTCATAAAGTTTACATAAAATAAAATAAAATAAAATAATATTTACTTATACTCGATAAGAATAAATAATTTTAAATACTGTAAGTAATCCTAATACATTTACTTGGTTTTTAACTAGGAGTATAGTATATTAAATATTAAAAATAACTTTTTAGAAAGGTGGATAAAACATATTCTAACCTAAACAGTCCCTCAAAATCTTTAAATATACAAATAGAAATAATACCATAAGAATTTTTGCCGTTAGAAATAAACCCAGATGACATGAATTTAGCGGATGTCAGAATGTGTTAAAAGATACATCCCTACCCATCCCTAAACATAACCCCGCTTTCAAATGTAACTATTAACTGAGACAACGAAAATTAAAAATTGAACCCTCTACCACCCCTTGTCTAGATGAATGGATTTATCGGTAACCTTGGAAACCCTAAAACTATGAATCTTTCCTGTGCCATTAACAACCGTAAATTTTAAAAATTTTAAAAAGTAAGTTACTCCAAAATTCGCTTGATGAGGAAATGGAACTAATGTCTTTGGTTTAATAACAAAATTAAATTCAGGGGCTTTAGCTTTCATTTCTGAAACATGGTCATCACTGTGTAGCGGTAAAACCATATTTTAAATCTATTAATTTATAATATTAATGCTCTGTAAATTTAAATTTACATAGAGCACTATTGTGTAAAAATAAAAATATCTATAAGAACACCGGATTTTATATCTTACTGTTCTTTCCTTTTTATTTATATATACATATATATATATATATATATATATATATATATGATAGGGAATATATAATAACAAAAGTGATGGAATCAAAACGAAAAATAATCTAAATGAAATTTAGATTATATATAAAAAATCACGCAAAAAATGAAAATTAATTTAAAATTTAATATTCCCATCTCTCGTTCGTGCGCATATGTAGTAACACCAACGTAAACAAATCAGTGCAATGAAGTCCTAAATCCTTAATTATATATATATATATATATATATATATATATATATATATATATATATATATATATATATATTATAAATTAATTGATTTAAAATATGGTTTTACCGCTACACAGTGATGACCATGTTTCAGAAATGGAAGCTAAAGCCCCCGAATTTAATTTTGTTATTAAACCAAAGACATTAGTTCCATTTCCTCATCAAGCGAATTTTGGAGTAACTTACTTTTTAAAATTTACGGTTGTTAACGGCACAGGAAAGATTCATAGTTTGAGGGTTTCCAAGGTTACCGATAAATCCATTCATCTAGACAAGGGGTGGTAGAGGGTTCAATTTTTAATTTTCGTTGTCTCAGTTAATAGTTACATTTGAAAGCGGGGTTATGTTTAGGGATGGGTAGGGATGTATCTTTTAACAAATTCTGACATCCGCTAAATTCATGTCATCTGGGTTTATTTCTAACGGCAAAAATTCTTATGGTATTATTTCTATTTGTATATTTAAAGATTTTGAGGGACTGTTTAGGTTAGAATATGTTTTATCCACCTTTCTAAAAAGTTATTTTTAATATTTGATATACTATACTCCTAGTTAAAAACCAAGTAAATGTATTAGGATTACTTACAGTATTTAAAATTATTTATTCTTATCGAGTATAAGTAAATATTATTTTATTTTATTTTATTTTATGTAAACTTTATGACAATGACGGCAAAAGGTGGTTAAATTATTTCACTAATTCAATAAACTTAGTATTATAAATGTATATATGTATGTATAAAGGACATTTAATGTTCAATATTATATTCTAACTTATTAATTTCACATGACTTTCGGTGTTCACTTGGATTCTTTCCAGTGTTTGAATTGCTTTGAGAGAGGTGTTATGGTTAGAGTACGTTTTATTTAATTACAATTTTAAAAGATATTTAGGTTAGAATCTGTTTTATTTAATTTCAATTTTAAAACATTTTTAAAAATTCTACTTTCAAATTTAACTTTTTAATTTTAATCGGCTATATTTCTTTATAAACCAAGTAAATGTAATATAATTATCTACATTATTTAAAATTATTTATACCCATCAAATATGAGTATGTATAATAATCAGGTAATTTTTTTTTTTTTTTTTTTTTTTTTTTTTTTTTTTATAGATTATTTAAAGATTATTTAAAGAAAACTTTTGGCAATGACGACAAAAAATAGCTATTTCATTTCTCTGATTCAGTAAATTTTTATTTTTTATAAACTTAGTAATATATAGTTTCTCATGTATGCATAAAGGACATGGGTCATTTAATGACCTACATATTCTAGCTCTTCTTATTAACTTCCATTTCACTGTAGGTGTTTTATTGGATTCTTTTAGGTGCCAAAAGTACTTCGAAAGAGATGTTTGACTTTTATACTTATTTATCCTAAACGAGGATTGATGTTGGTAGAACCTCTTTTTGAACTCATGGCTAGTGCAACCTATATAAATTTTTATGTTTTCAGGATTTTCAACAGAAGATATATTACATTGGTATACTACTGATTCTATGCAACATTTATTTTGTAAAGGACAGTTTTGAGGGTTTCTACAATTACATAATTTTTGTTCACCCTCATTAGTTGTTGTTTGTATTTTTCCCTTGTCTACAATTTTTTGGTTCTGGTATAAGTGTTTATTTAAGATATTAGTATTATGTTTCTTAATTATCTTTTCTAGGTTATCAGTACAGCTATAACTTAATTTTAGTGTATTTCTATTGAAAATGGTACTAAGTTTACTTCCACCGGGAAAATGCTTGAGTATTAATTCAAGGAATTTTTGTCCCAATTTGTTTTTTACCATTTGGTTGTATGGGGGTGTATACCAAATTATTTTCCTGCTTCTGTTTTTCCTATGTTTACCGTTTTCATTTTTAATATAAGTTAGTTTTAGGTTTTTGTAGCCACTATCTTTTAGAGCTTTATTATAGAAATTAATATGTTCGTCGAAAATCTTGTCATTTGCTGAATTTGTACTAATTCTTTTTCGGATAGATAAAGGTATATGTTTAATTATAGATGCGGGGTGATTTGATTTAGGGTGTATATATACAGGATTCGTATTGAGTTTTTTATAAGGTGTGTATGTATTGTTCTTTAAATCTAATGTTATATCAAGGAAGTTAACTTTTTTAATTTTAGTGCTAACGGTAATTTTTAAACCCATGCTTTTAAATTCTTTATATAATGCCTTTCTAATTTTGTCTATTCTGAAGTTAGTAGAATTCCTAATAACCATGAGACCATCGTCCCTGTATAGACCAATGTCAGTTGAATCAATATCACGATGCGCTGTTAGGTTGTATAAAATAAAAAGACCAATAAGATCAGAAGACTCAGCTGAGTCTAGTGATCCCATTGTGATGTCAAAGTGGTCATATGAATTTTTTACCCATTGCTCACCATTATGGATCAGTACCGATTTCTTCGCATTTAATATAATGTTCTTTTCATCCTCAGTAATATCCGTGTATTGGGTGGCAAAGTCCAACGCATTCAAGAACAGTTCTTTAGATATTGATGGGTAATAATTTTCAATATCGAACTGCATTAGTGTACAGTTGTTTTTTGCTTTTATACAGGTGAACCAGTTTATCACGTCTTCGGTATTTATCCAAAGTTTGAGGCCTATTTTATCTTTGATTTGTTTATTTATCCTTTCAAGGATCATTTTACTAATTTTTCCTATATCTGGTCTTGTAGGATTAATTATCCTTGTAGTTGGATTAGCCTCGAAATCTGGTTTGTGGTCTTTTAAGGTTATGTAGCTCTCTTTTTCAGATAATTTACCTACTCTGTCACTGATCTTCAGTTTATCAGTGATTTTTTTACTACTATTATTGATATTCTGGACCATATTTAGGTTACTATTATTTGCTTTTTTGTAGTTCTTATGTAAGTCCTTATTGAATAGATCATAATAGTCTTTCGTGGTTGCCTTATAAAAGTTTCCAGTTTTGTCTGACTTTATTAAAATTTTATCAGAAGTGTTTATTACTTTCACTATTCTATCTAGGTGTTTCTGGAAGTGGCATTTTTTCTCCCTGAAGTTTATGCTGTTTATCATATCCAAAAGGTCATTTTCAAAAGCCGACAAACTATGAACAAATGGTGCTGCTTTCTTGCTTTTAAAACCGTAAACCTCCTTGTTTTTATTTTGTAAATCATTCCGTTGAAGGAAGAAGTAGGCCTTCCATCTCATCCTTCGTATGAGTTCCTCCGTCTTTTGCATTAATGCAACGAAATATTCCTTTTTGTTTGTATTAGGAATGTTTTTCAGAGAAATTCCGAAATTTATTTTCTCCATATTTTCCTGATAAAAATAAAGATTTAAAGTGCTCGACTTTGATTAGGAGCCAATGTATGTATATATAAATAAAAAGGAAAGAACAGTAAGATATAAAATCCGGTGTTCTTATAGATATTTTTATTTTTACACAATAGTGCTCTATGTAAATTTAAATTTACAGAGCATTAATATTATAAATTAATTGATTTAAAATATGGTTTTACCGCTACACAGTGATGACCATGTTTCAGAAATGGAAGCTAAAGCCCCCGAATTTAATTTTGTTATTAAACCAAAGACATTAGTTCCATTTCCTCATCAAGCGAATTTTGGAGTAACTTACTTTTTAAAATTTACGGTTGTTAACGGCACAGGAAAGATTCATAGTTTGAGGGTTTCCAAGGTTACCGATAAATCCATTCATCTAGACAAGGGGTGGTAGAGGGTTCAATTTTTAATTTTCGTTGTCTCAGTTAATAGTTACATTTGAAAGCGGGGTTATGTTTAGGGATGGGTAGGGATGTATCTTTTAACAAATTCTGACATCCGCTAAATTCATGTCATCTGGGTTTATTTCTAACGGCAAAAATTCTTATGGTATTATTTCTATTTGTATATTTAAAGATTTTGAGGGACTGTTTAGGTTAGAATATGTTTTATCCACCTTTCTAAAAAGTTATTTTTAATATTTGATATACTATACTCCTAGTTAAAAACCAAGTAAATGTATTAGGATTACTTACAGTATTTAAAATTATTTATTCTTATCGAGTATAAGTAAATATTATTTTATTTTATTTTATTTTATGTAAACTTTATGACAATGACGGCAAAGGTGGTTAAATTATTTCACTAATTCAATAAACTTAGTATTATAAATGTATATATGTATGTATAAAGGACATTTAATGTTCAATATTATATTCTAACTTATTAATTTCACATGACTTTCGGTGTTCACTTGGATTCTTTCCAGTGTTTGAATTGCTTTGAGAGAGGTGTTATGGTTAGAGTACGTTTTATTTAATTACAATTTTAAAAGATATTTAGGTTAGAATCTGTTTTATTTAATTTCAATTTTAAAACATTTTTAAAAATTCTACTTTCAAATTTAACTTTTTAATTTTAATCGGCTATATTTCTTTATAAACCAAGTAAATGTAATATAATTATCTACATTATTTAAAATTATTTATACCCATCAAATATGAGTATGTATAATAATCAGGTAATTTTTTTTTTTTTTTTTTATAGATTATTTAAAGATTATTTAAAGAAAACTTTTGGCAATGACGACAAAAAATAGCTATTTCATTTCTCTGATTCAGTAAATTTTTATTTTTTATAAACTTAGTAATATATAGTTTCTCATGTATGCATAAAGGACATGGGTCATTTAATGACCTACATATTCTAGCTCTTCTTATTAACTTCCATTTCACTGTAGGTGTTTTATTGGATTCTTTTAGGTGCCAAAAGTACTTCGAAAGAGATGTTTGACTTTTATACTTATTTATCCTAAACGAGGATTGATGTTGGTAGAACCTCTTTTTGAACTCATGGCTAGTGCAACCTATATAAATTTTTATGTTTTCAGGATTTTCAACAGAAGATATATTACATTGGTATACTACTGATTCTATGCAACATTTATTTTGTAAAGGACAGTTTTGAGGGTTTCTACAATTACATAATTTTTGTTCACCCTCATTAGTTGTTGTTTGTATTTTCCCCTTGTCTACAATTTTTTGGTTCTGGTATAAGTGTTTATTTAAGATAAAGAATTTAAAAGCATGGGTTTAAAAATTACCGTTAGCACTAAAATTAAAAAAGTTAACTTCCTTGATATAACATTAGATTTAAAGAACAATACATACACACCTTATAAAAAACTCAATACGAATCCTGTATATATACACCCTAAATCAAATCACCCCGCATCTATAATTAAACATATACCTTTATCTATCCGAAAAAGAATTAGTACAAATTCAGCAAATGACAAGATTTTCGACGAACATATTAATTTCTATAATAAAGCTCTAAAAGATAGTGGCTACAAAAACCTAAAACTAACTTGAATCTTTCCTGTGCCGTTAACAACCGTAAATTTTAAAAAGTAAGTTACTCCAAAATTCGCTTGATGAGGAAATGGAACTAATGTCTTTGGTTTAATAACAAAATTAAATTCGGGGGCTTTAGCTTCCATTTCTGAAACATGGTCATCACTGTGTAGCGGTAAAACCATATTTTAAATCAATTAATTTATAATATTAATGCTCTGTAAATTTAAATTTACATAGAGCACTATTGTGTAAAAATAAAAATATCTATAAGAACACCGGATTTTATATCTTACTGTTCTTTCCTTTTTATTTATATATACATACATTGGCTCCTAATCAAAGTCGAGCACTTTAAATCTTTATTTTTATCAGGAAAATATGGAGAAAATAAATTTCGGAATTTCTCTGAAAAACATTCCTAATACAAACAAAAAGGAATATTTCGTTGCATTAATGCAAAAGACGGAGGAACTCATACGAAGGATGAGATGGAAGGCCTACTTCTTCCTTCAACGGAATGATTTACAAAATAAAAACAAGGAGGTTTACGGTTTTAAAAGCAAGAAAGCAGCACCATTTGTTCATAGTTTGTCGGCTTTTGAAAATGACCTTTTGGATATGATAAACAGCATAAACTTCAGGGAGAAAAAATGCCACTTCCAGAAACACCTAGATAGAATAGTGAAAGTAATAAACACTTCTGATAAAATTTTAATAAAGTCAGACAAAACTGGAAACTTTTATAAGGCAACCACGAAAGACTATTATGATCTATTCAATAAGGACTTACATAAGAACTACAAAAAAGCAAATAATAGTAACCTAAATATGGTCCAGAATATCAATAATAGTAGTAAAAAAATCACTGATAAACTGAAGATCAGTGACAGAGTAGGTAAATTATCTGAAAAAGAGAGCTACATAACCTTAAAAGACCACAAACCAGATTTCGAGGCTAATCCAACTACAAGGATAATTAATCCTACAAGACCAGATATAGGAAAAATTAGTAAAATGATCCTTGAAAGGATAAATAAACAAATCAAAGATAAAATAGGCCTCAAACTTTGGATAAATACCGAAGACGTGATAAACTGGTTCACCTGTATAAAAGCAAAAAACAACTGTACACTAATGCAGTTCGATATTGAAAATTATTACCCATCAATATCTGAAGAACTGTTCTTGAATGCGTTGGACTTTGCCACCCAATACACGGATATTACTGAGGATGAAAAGAACATTATATTAAATGCGAAGAAATCGGTACTGATCCATAATGGTGAGCAATGGGTAAAAAATTCATATGACCACTTTGACATCACAATGGGATCACTAGACTCAGCTGAGTCTTCTGATCTTATTGGTCTTTTTATTTTATACAACCTAACAGCGCATCGTGATATTGATTCAACTGACATTGGTCTATACAGGGACGATGGTCTCATGGTTATTAGGAATTCTACTAACTTCAGAATAGACAAAATTAGAAAGGCATTATATAAAGAATTTAAAAGCATGGGTTTAAAAATTACCGTTAGCACTAAAATTAAAAAAGTTAACTTCCTTGATATAACATTAGATTTAAAGAACAATACATACACACCTTATAAAAAACTCAATACGAATCCTGTATATATACACCCTAAATCAAATCACCCCGCATCTATAATTAAACATATACCTTTATCTATCCGAAAAAGAATTAGTACAAATTCAGCAAATGACAAGATTTTCGACGAACATATTAATTTCTATAATAAAGCTCTAAAAGATAGTGGCTACAAAAACCTAAAACTAACTTATATTAAAAATGAAAACGGTAAACATAGGAAAAACAGAAGCAGGAAAATAATTTGGTATACACCCCCATACAACCAAATGGTAAAAAACAAATTGGGACAAAAATTCCTTGAATTAATACTCAAGCATTTTCCCGGTGGAAGTAAACTTAGTACCATTTTCAATAGAAATACACTAAAATTAAGTTATAGCTGTACTGATAACCTAGAAAAGATAATTAAGAAACATAATACTAATATCTTAAATAAACACTTATACCAGAACCAAAAAATTGTAGACAAGGGAAAAATACAAACAACAACTAATGAGGGTGAACAAAAATTATGTAATTGTAGAAACCCTCAAAACTGTCCTTTACAAAATAAATGTTGCATAGAATCAGTAGTATACCAATGTAATATATCTTCTGTTGAAAATCCTGAAAACATAAAAATTTATATAGGTTGCACTAGCCATGAGTTCAAAAAGAGGTTCTACCAACATCAATCCTCGTTTAGGATAAATAAGTATAAAAGTCAAACATCTCTTTCGAAGTACTTTTGGCACCTAAAAGAATCCAATAAAACACCTACAGTGAAATGGAAGTTAATAAGAAGAGCTAGAATATGTAGGTCATTAAATGACCCATGTCCTTTATGCATACATGAGAAACTATATATTACTAAGTTTATAAAAAATAAAAATTTACTGAATCAGAGAAATGAAATAGCTATTTTTTGTCGTCATTGCCAAAAGTTTTCTTTAAATAATCTTTAAATAATCTATAAAAAAAAAAAAAAAAAAAAAAAAAAAAAAAAAAATTACCTGATTATTATACATACTCATATTTGATGGGTATAAATAATTTTAAATAATGTAGATAATTATATTACATTTACTTGGTTTATAAAGAAATATAGCCGATTAAAATTAAAAAGTTAAATTTGAAAGTAGAATTTTTAAAAATGTTTTAAAATTGAAATTAAATAAAACAGATTCTAACCTAAATATCTTTTAAAATTGTAATTAAATAAAACGTACTCTAACCATAACACCTCTCTCAAAGCAATTCAAACACTGGAAAGAATCCAAGTGAACACCGAAAGTCATGTGAAATTAATAAGTTAGAATATAATATTGAACATTAAATGTCCTTTATACATACATATATACATTTATAATACTAAGTTTATTGAATTAGTGAAATAATTTAACCACCTTTGCCGTCATTGTCATAAAGTTTACATAAAATAAAATAAAATAAAATAATATTTACTTATACTCGATAAGAATAAATAATTTTAAATACTGTAAGTAATCCTAATACATTTACTTGGTTTTTAACTAGGAGTATAGTATATCAAATATTAAAAATAACTTTTTAGAAAGGTGGATAAAACATATTCTAACCTAAACAGTCCCTCAAAATCTTTAAATATACAAATAGAAATAATACCATAAGAATTTTTGCCGTTAGAAATAAACCCAGATGACATGAATTTAGCGGATGTCAGAATTTGTTAAAAGATACATCCCTACCCATCCCTAAACATAACCCCGCTTTCAAATGTAACTATTAACTGAGACAACGAAAATTAAAAATTGAACCCTCTACCACCCCTTGTCTAGATGAATGGATTTATCGGTAACCTTGGAAACCCTCAAACTATGAATCTTTCCTGTGCCGTTAACAACCGTAAATTTTAAAAAGTAAGTTACTCCAAAATTCGCTTGATGAGGAAATGGAACTAATGTCTTTGGTTTAATAACAAAATTAAATTCGGGGGCTTTAGCTTCCATTTCTGAAACATGGTCATCACTGTGTAGCGGTAAAACCATATTTTAAATCAATTAATTTATAATATTAATGCTCTGTAAATTTAAATTTACATAGAGCACTATTGTGTAAAAATAAAAATATCTATAAGAACACCGGATTTTATATCTTACTGTTCTTTCCTTTTTATTTATATATACATATATATATATATATATATATATATATATATACTGAGGCAGATCGTCAGGGTCAGCTGACACTGACGATCTGCCTAAGTGAAACCTTGGTAGGTTTGTCTGCCTCATTAGGTTGACTAGGTTTGCTCTACGTTTGTATCGAGCTCTTTAGTTAGTTGTTTACTCGTATCGGTTTTTTTTCTTTGGGCCTTGAACCTGTATCTGTGCGATTATTTTCGACAGACTTTAATGTTCCTGGCTCTTTCTTTTTTAAAACCTTTTTTCCCTTCGAGATTGATTTGGCTATTGTTAAATCAAGAATTCGAAGGTTTTTCGACACAAGTATAGTTACCTATATATATATATATATATATATATATATATATATATATATATATATATATATATATATATATATTGTGTATATTTAGGCAGCATATGTTCATTAATGCATGTTTCATTAAATAATATAGACAAGTTTTGTCTATTTATTTTAAGCAAATTACTTTCATATTGTCGAATAAGCTTTTTAGCATTATCACTGGATCACGAAAGAAAATTACCATGTTGATACATGTTTTATTGTTAATCCTGTTTAAGCATTCGTCTTGCATAAGCCATCATCAGAGATTACAAATACATTACAACAAATTAAATAATACATTATATAACAAAGATGGCAATTTTTGTTTCAGAAAGGTAATGCGGACATTGCAACAATGATAGTTTGTTATGTTTGCATGGAAGATTGCTATGCAATGATAAATTCGTGTATATGAAACGCAGGAAGCAAATATCACATCAAATATTGTGGTTCAGGACGACACATATAAGGAAGTATTTCTTATAATAATAATTACTAGCATCGCCTATCGTCTGGTTCACACTCCTCCCCGGACTTTTGAACAGGAGTAGAGGTCCATCTCTTGTTCCCTTTTGAGGAATGAGTTTTCGGTTCCTTCTAAATTTTTATATATATATATATATATATATATATATATATATATGAGATAAGGATATAAATTTTTATATATCAAGAACAATATTGGGGAAAAATGTATGACAACACGGAAAAATTTTCTTGTGAAGCATTTCGTCTATTAGGTCATCATCGGACTAAATATGTTATGTTGGTGCGAATGCACATGCGCACGAACGAGGAATCCTGGGAATTTTTTATTTATTTTTTTATTTTATTTTTATCAAACCGATTTCATTTAGATTCGTTTTCTATTTCTTTCCATCACTTTTGTTAGTAAATGTCCCACAATGTGACCATAGAAATTTTGCCGTGAATGGGGAAATATTTTAAGAGCCAGGCCGCAAAATTATTATAGATGACCTTGCACTCTCTAGACGAAATAAAATCGGCTCAATAAAAAAAAAAAAAAAAAAATTTTAAATTCCAAGCATCGACTATTGTTTGGTTCAAAATCCTCCCCGGTCATTTGAACAGGAGTAGAGGTTCATCACTTGTTCCCTGTTGAGGAACGGGTTTCCGGTTCCTTCTAAAATCATTTCATTCTCTTACACTTCCAGTAGCCACTAGCGTCTTAGTGACGTCATCGCCTTACTTGGAGTGAATTGAGAATATATATATATATATATATATATATATATATATATATATATATATATATATATATATATATGTATTAGAGTGCGAGATAGAGAAAGAGCGAGAGAGGGAAAAAGAAAACTTATCTTAACCAACGCGTTTCGTCTTCAGATGGACATTTTCCAGGTTAAATTTGCCTTGATAGTTTCCATCTGAGGACGAAATGCGTTGGCTATAAGTTTTCATTTTTTGTTAATTCTTATTGTCTTTACTTTTATTCTTTTACAGATATATTTTTAGTTACAGTAAATTTTACACACACATAAATATATATATATATATACATATATACATATGTGTGTGTGTGTGTGTGTGTATACTATAGTCTAAATGCTACAGTATGAAATTAATAATTAGTAGGTTTAATACTGTATTTGGTTTAATTACCTTCCACTAACCTCGGATGCTGAAATATTTAATCCATTCTTAGATGATGTCCAATTCTTTATCGAACTATTTCCCTAATTTTCAAATCTGCTGTCCGAGATATTACCTTTGGTCAGCAAGTTAGGTTAGGCAATAAGAGTTAAAATTTTAAGGAAACACATTATGAAGAAATAAGTTAACCTCGCTAAAATTATTATTATTGAATAAATGATAAAACACTTCAGGAAGGAAATGTAACTCTGGTTCGAAGTGAGGTCATAAATCAGTTTTGAAAAAAGACAGACGTAAATTTCAATTTATAGGTATTATTTGAAAACCAGATGGTGCCTGCAAAATTTTACCTCTGGTACAAGGTAACCAAAAAAGTTCTGTCCGTTTTTAAAGGAAAAAATGAAAACGCTTCACAGTATGTGTAACTTATATTTAGTCTTCGAAGTAATCGCCATCGGCATCCAGCACCTTCTGCCAACGTGTCTCTAGCTGTTCAATGCCCTTGCGGTAGAACTCGGGGGGGGGGCGCAAAGAAGTCCGTGAGGGCTTTGCACAAGTCTGCTTCATTGGTGAAGGATTTCCCACGAAGATGATTATCCCGGGAATGGAAGAGGTGGTAATTGGATGGCGCAAGGTTAGGTGAATATGGTGAATGGCACAAAGTTCCCACCCAAATTGCTGTATGGTATCCCTGACCACTCGCGCGACATGCGGTCTGGCGTTGTCATGGAGGAAAAGCACACTTTTGCGATTCACCAGTTCTGGCTCTTTCTGGCGCAATGCCTGTTGCACACGTTTCAATTGCTGCGAGTATAGGTCTCCAGTGACCGTTTGGCCCGTTGGTAGCAGTTCATAATGAAACACTTGACGACCTGTCCACCACACACAAAGCATAATCTTGCGTGGGTGCATAGGCGGTTTTGCGTTGTGAGGGATAGCATTCTGAGGAGACAACCAATGTCTAGAACGCTTGGGAGTTTCGTACAGAATCCACTTTTCATCACTGGTAAGCACTCGATTGAATAAGGATGCGATACGGTGGCGAGAAAGCGGCAATACGCAGACTGCCACTCGTTGTCCCTGGTGGACCTCCAACGGCGTTTGCGGAACACACTTGCTCAATTTGTGCGTCTTACCTAGGCAGTGCAGGTGAAGTCTAACTGTTTAATCGGAAATGTTGAACTGTCTTGCAAGTTCACCACTCGTTAGACTACTGTCCTCTTCAATGGCCGCCTTCAAGACTCCGTCATTCAAGACCTGTGGGGTCAACATGGAGAGACAAATCTCCCGACTTGAATTTTCGAAACCAACGCCTTGCAGTACGTTCATCCACAGCACTATCCCCAAACGCTTGACATATGCGGCGACTTGATGCAGCTGCTGATAAGCGCACTTTGAAGTCGTAAAGCAAACAGCCCCGAACGAGATCTCTAGACACTTCCATCCTTCTCACAGCTGTCCGGCTCATAACTGATGGCCGGACACGGTGCGCGTATTTTTAAAACGTTTGATGTTCCTACTTCCGGCTGTCCGAATTTGAAAACAATTGCTACACGCATTTCGTAGATATTTCAACTTCATTCAATGACTAATCAAAAAACGGACAGAACTTTTTTGGTTACCTTGTATATATGGATGATTAGTGTTTGTTTATAATTACAAGGGGCGTTTGTAAATAACAATATCTTTTGGAATCAGATTATTAAGTAGATCCCATCTTTCATTTTGGAATTTTTATCGGAACTTTTTAATAGAACACACTGTTGTTTTGAATTAATTTGATTTTTCTGATGTAACTTACTTCAAAAGACATGTTATGATTCCTGCTATTTTATAAAGATTCCCCACAAAAATGTTATGAAGTTTCAACGATACTTTATATTGCGGTGGCGGAAAGAGACTAAAAGAAAATGTGTTGTTCAAAATAATTAGGTCTTTAAAGGTTTATCTCGAAGATAATTCGAGAAGAAATCTCGATAGATTTATCAAAATTCTGAAAAAAACAAATAACGATAAAAGATTGACTTACATAAAGATAATTGATTGGGCATAATTTCCAAGAGCCGTTGGTAGGTTTACTTTATCAGATCGGTCTTATTTACTAATAAGTCATGAGTAAATGGCTGTTTCATTTGCATAAATATCTAACTGAGAACTGATAACATCGGGCAGATCATCAGGGAACTGGTAACATCGGGTAGATTATCGGAGAACTGATAACATCGGGGAACTGATAACATCAGGTAAATCATCGGGGAACTGGTAACATCGGGTAGATAATCGGAGAACTGATAACTTCGGGGAACTGATAACATCGGTTTGAACATCCGGAAACTGATAACATCGGAAAACTGATAACGTCGGGTAGATCATCGGGGAACTGTAAATATTGGGTAGATCATTGGGCACTGATAGCATCGTGTAGATTATCTCAGAACTGATAACATCGGGTAGATCATAGTGGAACTGGTAAATTCGGTTAGATCATCGGGAAACTGATAACATCGGGTTGATCATCGGGGAACTGGTAATATCGGGTAGATCATCAGAAAACTGATATCATCGGGTAGATCATCGTAAAATTGGTAACATCGGGTAGATCATCGGGGAACTGATAACATCGGGTAGATAATCGGAAAACTGATAATTTCGGGGAACTGATAATATCGGGATGACCATTGGGAAACTGATAACATCGGGTAGATTCATCCGGGAACTGGTAACATCGGGTAGATTATCGGAGAACTGATAACATCGGGGAACTGATAACATCGGTTTGAACATCCGGAAACTGATAACGTCGGGTAGATCATCGGGGAACTGTTAATATCGGGTAGATCATCGGGCACTGATACCATCGTGTAGATTATCGCAGAACTGATAACATCTGGTAGATCATAGTGAAATGGTAAATTCGGTTACATCATCGGGGAACTGGTAGAATCGGGTAGATCATCAGAAAACTGATAACATCGGTTAGATCTTCGTCAAACTGGTAACATCGGGGAGATTATCGGGGAACTGATAACATCGAAGAACTGATAACATCGGGTTGATCATCGAGGAACTGATAACATCGGGTAGATTATCGGAGAACAGATGACATCGGGAAACTATTAACATTGGGTAGATCATCGGGGAACTGATAACATCTTATAGATAATCGATGAACTGATAACATCGGGTAGATTATCGGGGTACTGATAACATAGGATAGATCATCGGGTAACTGATAACATCGGGTATATTATCGGGGAACTGATAACATCAGGAAACTGGTAACATCGGGGAACGGATAACGGATTATCGGGGAACTCACAACACCGGGGAACTGATAACGTCGCGTAGATCATCGGGAAACTGGTAACATCGGGTACATCATTGGGGAACTGATACAAAGGGTAGATGATCAGGGAACTGATATCCTCGGGTAGATGATCGGGGATCTCATAACATCTGCTAAAAAAAACTGTAATAGTTCCATATTAGAAATAAAAGACTAAATAAAAGACTAAATAAAAGACTAAATACCTTACAAATTGAGAAAACACCATCGGCATATCCGGCACAAATCTTCAATTCAGTCATGTTGCCTTCAAATCCATTACAATACGAATTCATACGAACGATAAAAGTGCCACGTAATGCTCGCAAGGAAAGCTCGCCACCTGAATAATATGGTTAAATACAAAAAAAATACGGATTGTAAATATAACGACTGTTATGAGTAGTCAAACGCTGTTGGTAATAATGCACACTACCGCTTTACAAGAAATATTAATTATAAATTATTGATTTGGTATCACCAAAAAAAAACAATATTCTATTCCACTAAGGGTTACCTGGCTAGTAAATTAATAATTGACCAGTCTCGCTTCCAAATTTTTTCATACTAACACGAGTGTTCGCCAGGGCTCTACCGTGGGACCTACAGTGGTTCTAGTCTTCAGCAATGATCGCTCCAATGTCATCAGTTCCAAAGTAGGTATTTATGCAGATGACATAACCATTTACCCCTGTCAACAACTCTTGAAATGGATCTCAATCAGTGGTTAACTGGAGCAAGAAATGGCTTGCAAATTTGAACGCCTCCTAAACAAAACTTTTCTGTCTGTCATCGGCATGGTTGATGCTAAACAACAGATAAGAAACACGCTACAACTTCTTGGCTTCACGTTTTCTCCTGATATGAGGTGCGATACCGACATCAATTCATTTGTCTGCTGCAAGCAAAGTTTGTTCAATGTGTCGTGGCAGGAATATTTTCTCGACAGAATCCATTTTCCTGACTTATACATCTACCATTCGTCCATGTATTGAGTCAGTCAGTTATGTGGCATTCCTGATACACACTTAGGCGATCATGTACCCTTCGATACATGACTGACGAGGCAGATATTTTACCGCAGTACGTTGACATTTCTTTCTGCGGTAGATGACGTGAGTGAATGTAAGGAGGTACGGTGGAGTAATGGATATCGTCTAGGGTTTAAGGATCGGAGAGCCGAATTCCAGTCGAATCCATTATATTCACTTACGTGCTAATACCCTTGGGAAAGGTATGAATCCTTTTCTTCTCCTCCCAGCTATAGGTAAATAGGAGGACAGATAGGGTTCTATAGACTTGGATGGCAACTGATCTACCACAAAAAGAAATGGCAACCCACTGTGGGATAAAATCTGCCTCGTCAGTCATGTATCGAAAGATACATGATCGCCTAAGCGTGTATCACGCATGGGACATAACTAATGTGTATTGAATACTGTTGCTATATCTGTCTTGATGCTCATACTGTACATCTCGAGATTCTTGAAATATCCAAAGAGGTATCTGTAATGTAATCGATCTTGAGTAGGCATCTTGACTTCAGTCAATTTCTCACCGATGTGACGTGCTTTTCTACAACTTTTCTACAAATATGTTCATGGCAAGTGCTCTGATGAGCTTTTTTACGCCGGTGTCTCGACTATATGAATTTAAGCGTGCTACTAAATTGGCAACTAGGCCTCGCCGTAAAACTGCTGAAATAGCTAGATCGCCACTTCTACTGTAACAGTTTCTTTTCTTGCAGTACCTATCCGTGGAACTCCCTTTCGTTTTCTTCCTTTTATAATTACAATCTTCAAAAAATTAAATGCAATGTCAATCGCCGTCTTCTTGAACACTCTTCCTATTTTCTCCTTTCCCCATCCATGATTAGTCTTCCCATTCTCTTTCAATTTCACTCCCTGTAAATTCCTGCGTTCTCGTAGCATTGTCGCCTTGTTTGGGGTGAAACGAATGAAAAAATGTATGGCTAACTGAGCTTATCTATGAATTAATGAGCTGATATGAAAATTTCTAGTCCGCTGGAAGTCCTTCAGAAGTAAAGAGTAGTAATCGAGTTCTTTGTTTTGCCGAAGAATAGCCTCCTGTATACATTAACAAGTGTCTGAAAAACGTATACAAATTTAAGGCTTTAGAATACAGCAATGTGTGGAGATGGTGATGAAAAAGTGAAAACTGCTGTAAGGAATGGGATCCATCAACAGCCAGTTAAGTTTTACGAAGCTAGGATACATGCCCTTATACGGATGTGGTACGCTGCCTTTAAGAAATGTGGTGGCTATTTTGAGAAGTGGAGATGTAAGCCAATGATATCTAGCTGTATCTTGATGTACGATACTTTTTATTGTGTTCATTATTTCTTATATAATAAAACAAATTGCATTTCTTTATTTACTCCACCTTCGTATATGAAAAGTAAGGTCAATTTCTAAGAGATTAACTGATTTTATCTGTCATTAGAGTTCATCATTTAAACGTTATTTTTGTCTTCACGGGTTTAAATAAAACGCCCTGTTCTGTTATTTCTTTTTTAGTGTGAATCACGTCGCTCGGTCTGGGTATTTGAGAGAATGTAAAGAAAAGATGCGCTCCTACAGAGTTCGAATCTCCGCTCTACATTTTAGAAGAAACCACCGACTAGTCCAGCGTGCTTTTAGACCGGCTATTTTGAATAGTATATACAGAGTTTTCAAAAAGAACAAATCTGCTGAAGGTACTATCTAACCTTTTTTGACTTCTATCAACATGGCTGATGCAAACCTCTAGGTGAGAGACTGACTTTGCCTTTTCAGTTGAGCGATTATATTAAATCAATTGCTAGGTCAGATGATAGAAATGTTGCTTCACTGTGTTGTGTGAACATTTTTTAACCTTACACAGGGTTAAATCTACCATTCGTCTCTGCATTGAATAATGTCGTCACATCTCGTCTGGTGCTTCTGTTATATATTTAGAGATTCTAGATAGAATACAAAGACAAATATGCAATGTTATTGATCTTGAGCTGGCATCCCTTTCCCACCCCCGTAATGTAGCTTCACTTTGCGTTTTCTGTAAATATTTTCATAGTAATTGTTATATTGAGCTTTTCTCTTTGGTCCCCATTACTAGATTGGCAACACGGTCTAATCATTTTGCGGATGGTATGGCTAGATGTAATTGTAAGCACTATGCTAGAAATTCTTCTTTCGTACTTCTCGCTTGTGGAACTCTTTCAGTCAACTTTAATTTTCAGACATTTAAATGTAATGTCAACCGTTATCTTCGGTTTTAATTCCCGTTCTTTAATTGTGATCTTTTATTAATAAAGTTTCCTTTTTCTCGTATTCTCTCACACTCAGTAATTCCTCTTTGCGTCTTTGTGGCTTTATTGACTTGCTTGGGGTGAAATGATTAAAATAAGCCATCGAACTTTAAAGTATTCCAAACTTTAGAACAAAAATGGAAGTTCGGAATTAATTATAGGTTACCCGGATCGATATACACCTGCTGAAAAACGGAGGCCTCAATAGGTAAAGCGTTGTAATAAAAAGAAAATGAGGAAAATAGTTTTAATGCAAATAGTTTGATCAGTACTATAAGGTCATGACTTAATGACTTAAAATCTGCTGTTAAATAGGGCAACAAAAGTGGCTTGTTAATTTTAACGCCTCCAAAACGAAACTTATCTCTATTCCTCATCTGAGAGGCCCCTTTCTATCCCCCAATCAGAATGGCTGATGCTAACCTCCAGGAGAGCGATTCTTTGCACCTTCTCGTTCGAACCTTCTGGGCAGACACGAAGCAGAAAGATTATATTGAATCAGTTGCTAGGTCTACGGCTACGAAAGTTGGTTCACCGTGTCGTGGTAGAAATCTTTTGTCTACAGAATATGTTTTATGTATTTATTCATCTGTGCTTTGATTCCTATTCTATTGTTCATGCTCATTAAAATTTCTCGTTTTTTATTATTCACACTCCGGATCTGCCTGTGTCTTATTGGCTTAATTTCTTTGCATGGGTTGAAATGATGAAGAAAAAAAAATAATGAAAACACCTTGTCCAAAATCATAGTTTAAAAGTATACGAAGTTTGATCAAAAAGTATTGGGGCTATCGCAATGGTAACGGGGCTATTGTATGCAGAGTGAATCCGCTTGGTACAGATTGATCTTGAACTAAGTTTATACCTTGTCGCTCACTTCCGTTGTTAATACCAGGGTCATTCAATAAATAAGGTGAATTTTTCGGTATAAGGACTTCTACTACAGATAGAAGCTTACTCTTTTTTACTTTTTATTTTTTTTTTGTTTTACTTCTTTTAATACATGGATTTAATTTCTTTTGCAGATTAAAAAAAAAACTTTGAGAGTTTTGGTGATTAACAAAGATGGCCGACCAAGAAGCATGCTCCAAGATTGAACAGCGGTCAGTTATCAAGTTTTTGGTTGCTGAAGGGTGCCAACCAGTTGAAATTCATAGGAGAATGTCAACTGTGTATGGTGCCACATGTTTCAGCCAAAAAATGTCTACAAGTGGGCTAAATTGTTTAAAGAAGGACGGAGAAGTGTTGAGGATGAAGACAGGCCTGGAAGACCTACATAAGTGAGGTCTCCTGAGGTGATCGAATCAGTCAATGACCTATTCAGTCTGGCAGAAGGGTGACAGTGGATGACGTTGCAAGGACTTTGAGCTTATCTGTTGGGACAAACGCAGGGGTCATCAATCAGAAGGAGTCATCGTGCATCATGACAACGCAAGGCCTCACACAGCAGCCCAAACGGTGCAGACCATCAACGAGCTGGGCTGGGAACTGCTCCCTCATCCCTCTTACAGCCCAGACCTTGCCACTTCAGATTTTCACCTGTTTCGTCTCTTGAAATCGTTCACGAAAGGCACGAAGTTTAAAAGTGACGATGAAATCAAAATTGTTGTGAGCGACTGGCTGACACATCAGTTCAAAGATTTTTACGCTGAGGGAACACGGAAGCTTGTGCACAGATGGGAAAAGTGTGTGACAGTGCTGGGAGACTACGTTGAAAAATAATTAAAAAGAGTAAGCTTCTATTTGTATTAGAAGTCGTTATACTGAAAAAATCACCTTATTTATTGAATGACCCTCGTAGCTTGAAAGCAAAATGTGTATAGTGTGGTCATCTCTTCACACTACAGCGGACCCGCCAGTAATCATGATTTGTGCAGCAGATTATGACAAGCACAACATTCCTCAGGCCCGTCAACCACCACATTTCCCAGATTTCGTCCCTTGAGACTTTTCCCTCTTCAAAAATCAAATCCCATTTAAAACGAAAAGATTTCAAGACATCAAGGAACACCAAGATAATGCGATGGGACAACTGCTAGGTATCATAAAAAGAGTCTTCCAGGAAGGGTTGCACCAATGAAAACGACGCTGGATGAAGTGAGTGGGTTTGGAAGACGACTACTTTGAAGGGTATTAAATGCTGAAGTGATACGTGTCCTACTTTTCTTTTTAAAGCACAAGTCCCAAAACGTTTTGATTAGACTATCGTAATTTAAAATTTACATTGATCGTAAACACTTGGAGTTTTCTAAACAAGCAAGGATAGATCAATTTACCAGCAAATATGAACTTTGGAATCTTATTCTGGATCGTGTTGTCTTTTTCACTGGAAGAAAAACAAAAGCTAATAAATCATTGAAAAATAACAGCATACATTAATGTTTTCTATCATTTTATGACCTGAATAACGGGAATTTTCAATTTAGCTGTTCAAAATATGTATAAAAGTTAGGCATCTTCTCTAATGATAATTTTAATTGCTTTATAATGACTTTTAGAGTCTTAACCAATAATGCGATACTTAGAAAATCAGGTAAAATTATTAAAATCGTTACCATATCGTATAGAGCAATGGTTCCCAACGTGGGGCGCATACCCCACCGGTCGGGCATGGTAATATTTTGGCGGGGCAAGCGTAGGATGTGCACCCTTCGGCTTACTATACAAGAATTAGGAAGCAATTCGAGAATGATTTATTAACAGTGAATTGTTTTCTAGTGAGTCTGACTGAGAGTGTTAATGTTAATCCGCCTTAATACATATGATGCATATACAGTATGCACACATAAAAATATTTTGTGTGTATGCACGCATGTGTGTAATTAGCATACAGTGTATTTCCCGTCTCGGACACTCGCGTGTCTCGGTCAACAAAGGCGAGGGAATGGTGCATGTCGCTGGAAGAGCCGGTGTTTTGTTGACCAATCAGCGCGTGTGAGCATTCGGTTTGCTTCCTTCATGTAAATTGCAGTAAAATTTTGAATATGTAAGAATTAAATATTACAGTGGGGGGGGCACCGGAATTTTAGAACTACCAAGTGGGGCATGGCCCAAAATCGGTTGGAACTCACTGGTATAGAGTGATACATAGTTTACTATAATTTATATATACGAGTGGAGATCAAAAAGTACCGGGACTTATGCTATAAAAAGAAAACTACAACACCTCATTAATTGGGGATTGAATCTCCTTCGAAGTAGCCCCCTCCTGAAGTGACATGCTTTATCCAGCGTCTTTTCTATTGATTAGTCCTGAATATCACGATATACTACCTCTGGTAGCAAGGCATCCCATCGGAAAATGTCAAGTTTTGAGGATCGTGGAGCCAACTCTTATTTTCTGTTTAGCCAGACCCGTGGTTGTAGCACTAGTGATGGGCAAATAGTGGACCCCCCCAAAAAAAGAAAAACAAAAAACAGACGATTTTTATTAAAAAAATACCAACAAAGCATTTTGCAGTGAAATTACCAACAATGCATTTTTATGAAAAATATTACCAATAATACATATTTATAGTAAAATGACTAAAAATACATTTTTACAGGAAAATGAATCAGGATTCCATAGCAAAATGACTATCAATATAACATTTTTAGTGTTAAAAATACATTATTATAGCAAAATTGTCAGTGATACATTCAATTATCATCAATATATTTTATCATCGAGAACATATATATATATATATATATATATATATATATATATATATATATATATATATATATATATATATATATATATCCGATAAAATGAGAACGAAAATAATATATAAATTCTGACATTCATAGCATTAATTCGAATGAGGACTCAATACCGATAGTAGAGCAATAATTATTTATTATAATTTTATCATATAGACAAAAAGATAACTATTTTTGGTTACAGATAACCGTTTGGTTATAGATAACCATTTTTGGTTCTCACCAGTTGAGGTGCAATTAAATGCATCGAAACGAAGTTTCATCTTTGTAGTGAGTAAACCTTTTTGTCTATATGATAAAATTATAATACAGACACACACACACACATACACACACACATATATATATATATATATATATATATATATATATATATATATATATATATATAAACTATATATCTAAAAACATGCGTTTTACCTTGAAAGTGTAAGTATGTGTATTTGAAACCATAAAATTCCGTACAAAAATTTAAATTTTGGCATTAAATAATTCATAGAGTTTGATATGCCACTTAAACAAAAACAACCAAGTTACATCCAAAATTTCCATCGGTAGGAGCAGTTCTGGGCTGTTGACGAAAACATTTTTTTTAAGTATGAATATGAGGTTGGCAAATAGATGCATATCTAGACACTTTGGAACAACCTCAATCCGAGAAGGTAATATCTGCCATCATATCTTGCACATTTTGTTGATACATATGCCTGTTATAGTCTCATGATGTAGGTTGTCATGATGGTAATTCGATTTTCGCATATTTGAGCCCAGGATCACTTTGTTTGCGTGCTGCACATTTACAAAATGGAAAAAAATTGACACATGAAGATAGCATATTTCCAGTTCTGGTCGGATCTCTGGGTTTGATTGAAAAAGGTACTGATAGATTTCTGATAGATAATAGCTCACCCCTTAAAGAAAATTCTTCTCAAAAGTACAGCTCACACATTACTAACGGCTTTATCTATGTAAAATGTGTTTTTACCTAAGGGTTTTATTTTTTAATTTTTAAGCAGAAATGTTCCGTGGAAAACGTCATGATACCATTTCTGACCTTAGGTCCCAAATAAAATAATTGCATTGGATTATTTTTTTTCTTTTTACAGTGATGTGCAGTCTGTACAAGGCCCAGAAGCCACTTGGATTAGAGAGTTACAGAGTAAGAGGTACAGTTTATGTGGATATGTGGGTAAGTTAACGATTAACCCTAAACTTAAACAGGTTATGATTATAGTGATAGGATAAATAGTTTCTTGGGAGGAGGCTCGGCAATTCAAATATCGTATTAAACTCCATGACAATCAAATACCATAACTGGTATTTAATTAATGAATTTGTTACTATGATATTAAATTGGTGATATCAACGCTTGAATTTTATTCTTTTCGTTATTTTTCATTTGATTATATATATATATATATATATATATATATATATATATATATATATATATATAACCAAATGTAAAAGATCGAAAAGAAGAATATATATATATATATATATATATATATATATATATATATATATATATATATATACATATATATATATAACCAAATGTAAAAGAACGAAAAGAAGAACATTCAAACGTTTTTATCATCAATTTAATATCATTGATATTATATATATTTTCGTTCTTTTACATTTGGTTATATATATATATATATATATATATATATATATATATATATATATATATATATATATATATATATATATATATATAACCAAATGTAAAAGAACGAAAAGAATAAAATATAGAATAAAATAAAAAAATTATTATTTTCGTTCTTTTACATTTGGTTATATATATATATATATATATATATATATATATATATATATATTTATATATATATATATATATATATATATATATATATATATTTATATATATATATATAACCAAATGTAAAAGAACGAAAAGAATAAAATATATATAATATATATATATATACATATTTATATATGTGTGTGTATGTATGTATATGTATATATATATATATATATATATATATATATATATACATGCATACATACAATAATAACTATCTAATATTAATAAAAATAATAATAAATGACAAATATAACAATCATAGCATGTATATGCGATGATTATTATATTTATAATTATTATTATTATTAATAATAATCTAATAATCATATCATATATATATATGCTATTATTATTATTATTATTATTATTATTATTATTATTATTATTATTATTAGACAGTTATTATTAATTTCAATACGGGATACCAACTCAGATACGTGTACCAAATAAATAGCGTTTATACAGATTGTTTCAGAAATACCTCCCACTATAACACCCATTACCTTCTACATAATCAAAAGGCATTAGTTACATGAAGACGACATTGCCACAAATGCGTCACAAAGGTATACGTATGATGTGTTTCTCCCTCATCCTGAAGTAAGAAATATTTGTGTGTGTACATGTATGTATGTAAATAAAAATACCCATACATATGTGTATGTGTGTGTGTGTGTGTGTGTGTGTGTGTGTGTGTGTGTGTGTGTGTGTGTGTGTGTGTGTGTGTGTGTGTGTGAGTGTGTGTGTATTTTAAAAATCAAGGAGATCATTTGAATCCGTTGCGCCTGCTTCGGGTGATTTTTATCAGTTGATAAAAATCGCCTGAGGATACCGTAATTTTGAAACCAAGGGAACAGATTCACTCGATGTCATTGATTCTTAAAGTTAAAACATTTACATGTTATTTTTACTTTTATTTTATATTTTTCACGTGTATTTTTAATTTTATTTTTTTATTTTCACTTTTTAATACTACTGTTTTCCAGTCTGATTCAACTCTGACCATTAAACTTTTATGTATTAAGCACACAGACACACACACACACACACACACACACACACACACACACACACACACACACACACACACATATATATATATATATATATATATATATATATATTCAGTTGTATCATCGGACAAAATTGTCTGATAATCGCAAAAGCGTGAAACCCAGGGTCACAAACACATATCCATACAACTGAATATGTTAGCTCTATCACTGATATTGAGCACTTTCCAATAAGTAGTGCGCATATAAAATAATATATAAATATATAAAAAATATATATAAAATAATATATAAAGAAAAACATAAATATATATGAATCTATATGTATAGATATGTGTGCGTGTATATATATATATATATATATATATATATATATATATATATATATATATATATATATATATATATAGTGTAACCTGGATATAAGAGAGTTGCCGGGACCGGAGAAGAAGTATCTTATATCCGGGTTTCTCTTATATCCGGGTTTGGTCTATTATATATACGTTAACACAGGCTCTAATTTGGGACCAGAGAAAATCTATCTTATATCCGGGTTTATCTTATATCCGGGTCTCTTATATCCGGCTTACACTATATATATATATATATATATATATATATATATATATATATATATATGTATATATATATATATGAAAATTGTTTACATTTGAACGCATCTATATGTGTATGTAGTTATAAATACGTACGTTTTTGTAGGTAAAGAAAACTCAAAATCAATATTGAGAACAGAGATTATGCACTTAAACGCCCCAGCATTGTAAATCATACGCATCCTCGCTAACTGATTCCCTAATGTCTTCTGCTGGAGTCACCGTACACCCCACTTTGAACTCCGTCGCTTTCTTGTCATATGAAGACCAAATATAGGCAGGTATAGAAACGGGTGGAAACTTCCGCGCAAGAAATGTCAGAGTAATATCGATTTGGTTTCACATGGACACAGGCACATAAATACTGAACGTCTACCCGATTTGACAAGTGCTTCTTATAAATAGTTTGAAAGTTTTATATGCGTATCGGTACACGAGTGAGTGAAAAGAGAAAGCGACAGGTGATCCTGCTTGTGGGGAATCTGTTCTTAGTTTGAAGAGCGAGGAAAGGTTGAACGTTGAAATAGTTTTAAATCAGCGCTGCTCAATCATGGCTACATTTCACACCTGAAGCAGTTTTAAGGCTTTAGAGAAGTGAACTGACAGATTTCTACCATCGTAAAGTTGCCTGTGTGCCTTTTCTATAAATACTTTTATAAGTTCTCGGATGAGCTCTTGTAAATAGATTTTTATCATATTGTAAATACTCATTGGGGCTAGTTTTTAAATTGTTTTATTCCCCTCCCCCACAGACAATGAACTGTACATATGGGGACTAGTTTCGAGTTCCATAGAGACAATAAGGTATTATGGTGGATGTAGTAAGAAAGGTAAGTAAGAACGCCTTGTTTAGGCGTTAGTAATATTGTGGTAGGTTTGGGTCAGTGTTTGTGGTTAGCTAAGTTTAAAGTTAAGAAAGAAGAAGACCGTCCTTTTTCCCATTCCCTATTTTGGCCTTGTGCCACATTTTCTGGAAATATTACAAATAATTATCGCTCATTGCTATGGTACTTAAAAATTTTTATGACAGGTGCTACCGTCCCGGGTCAGGGTGGACCTGAGGACACCCGCAATTAAGAGGTGGTTCCACGCTCCTCAAAACCTCCTGATCAAAGGCCTTGCTGTCGGATGTAGTTTATCGTCTTACCCAGGACGTTGAATAAATCGAATGAGCTACAGTAACAATTGTGTGTAAGTGTCAAATTCCCCAAGATGTGCCCCCCCCCCGAAATTCAACTCTTTTTGATTCTAAGTTTCTTTTTTTTGTTCCCAACAGGACATAATAAGGGGGAAGAGGGAAAAAAACGAGTAACCTTGTGTAAATGAATCACAGAAGAGAGACTGGGGAGAATAGTGAGGGAGGCAGTACATAAAGGAAGAGGCTCCTACCAGTCAATACTCAAAAGCAAAACCCCAACTCATGTAGTAGAAATATATAAGCAAATGACATTAGTCACATAAATGAAAGTGATAAAATGAACAAAAAAACCGGACTTACAAGCCAAAATAAAAGAAAACTGAAATTTCGAAAGGTTGCCACTCTGTGCCTTTTCTATAAATACTTCCATGATAATTGTTTGGATGAGCGCTTCACTATGGTATGTAGACTTTTTGAATTTAAGCGCAGTACTAGACTGGGTGCAAGATCTCATCAATTTACAGTTGAGCTGGCTAGATGTAACCATAAATGCTATACTAATAGTTTCTTTACTTGCAATTCTCATTTGTAGAACTCCCTTTCAGCTCCAAGCTTTCCAGCCAACTTTAATCTGCAAAAAAAGCCTCTACTGTTGTGACGGCCAGTCCATACTTAAAATTCAGGAGCCGAGACAAATGACCAAGACCAGTATTTGTATAGGATTATCTTAGGTTTTGCTCTACTAGTGTATTGAGCAATTTACGTAGTTGTCTTTTTACTCGTTTTGTTTTTTTTTTTCCTTGGACTTGGAACTTGAACAATGGACGATTGTTTTCGCCTTGGTTTAATGTTCATGGTTATTTCTTTCTTTATTTCCCATTTTCCCTCGGGTACCGATTTGTTCTACTGCAAATGGAGCTATCCGAGTTTGTGTGTGTTTTATAAAGTGATTCATTTTTTTTTTGTTTCAAAACACGGTCAAGACCCGGTCAACACACACAAATTATTTCTAATTCTAACAGTTGAAATATAATCCTTGATAATGGCTAAATGTATAGCCGAAAGCGCTCGGAAAAGAACATTCGGACAATTTTTATATAATTTATCCTCTGAAAAAAAAAACTTTATTAGATCGCACGAGAAATTATATAAAAAACTAAATAAAAGCACCTTGTCAGTCGTTTTTAATGAAATGTGCTTGAAAGAAGGATTGCTGCCTAAATACACAAATATATATATATATATATATATATATATATATATATATATATATATATAAGGATCAATTCATCAAAAAGATCAATTTTCATTGAAGTATTAAGTTCGATCTTCACTGAGTGCTCCATACATACGGCCTTGTGCTAAACTAAAGCCCTCAAAGCATCTGAATAATGGTATAACATTCAATTGTGTACAAAACGTATTATCTATAGGAACAAATATATAATTGTCTCAAGTAGAATCTTTTATCAGGGTGATCTTTTAAAATTCGCTGACATTTTTTTTTATTTCTTGCTGGTTCATTTTCAAATGTGAAACAAATACCTGACTGTAAACCAGCAAATTGTTTTTACTCTTTCATGGCAGACAATAAATTTTCACCAAGATAGTGACAGTAACATGCAGCAGTTAGGATGAAATGAGTTTCCTTAGAAAACAATCCTAACCTGTACATTTTGAAACGAAGCCAAAATAAAGATTTTTTTCATTTTGCCGCAAAGCAAATGAAAGAAAATAGTTAAAACATAAATAGAAATACATTTATAGAAAGCAGTTGCTCTACAATAAACTACACATGAAAATACGAGTAAAATTTATTGTTTAAAATATCTCCAAGCCTTTTTTGGCATTATTTTTGTTTTATTTTTGCTTATCAGTTTCTATCGCTGTCTGACGAGAGACATGCAGTGATCACGAACCACTTCTCTTCTTACGTAAACGACCAGAATATAAAAAGAAAGTAAAGAATATTGGTAAATATTAGCTAGTTGATTTAAACATGAGTGAATTCATAAAACTATCATTATCTATTTCCCGTTCTCTCTTTCTCTCTCTTCATATATATATATATATATATATATATATATATATATATATATATATATATATATATATATATATATGCATCATTTACATGCAAAATAAAGTCTAAAAATAATAATTTATTAATAAAAACAAACAAACCAACACTTAATAATATTAAGTTTGAACATTTTATAAAACATACATAGAACAAGCTATTTCTTATTTAACAGTTCAAACATTTAATCATTGAAAATGGCTAAATGTATAGCCGAAAGCGCTCGGATAAAAAAACATTTGGATAATTTTTATATAATTTATCATCCGAAGAAAAAAATATTAGATCACATGAGAAATTGTATAAAAAACTAAATAAAAGCACCTTGACTGTCGTACTCAATGAAATGCATATGAAAGAAGGATTGCTGCCTAAATACACAGATATATATATATATATGTATATATATATATATATAGAGATAGATAGATAGATAGATAGATAGATAGATAGATAGATAGATAGATAGATAGATATTGATAATATTAGTGGTAAATATACACATACATATGCAATCATATATCTAAAATATTTAAATATATATACATACATACATACACATACATATATGTATAAAAAATAATTCCAAGAGGATAGAATCCAGGTAGAACTCAATGTCCAGGACAGAATAAGGATATAATAAAAAGGCTTAAACACTAATATTCCATGGTCATAATTTATTCCATTGGAATCGTAAATACGATCCAATTCATCAGACCTACAAATTCAAAAAGAAAACAGAAAAAACAACTCCGAGAATAAAAAATAAAATTTAGTGAGAGTGTATGTATGAGAGTGTGGGGCGAATGCTAGAGTAAATGAAAGCTATAGGGAGGGGTAACAGACGAGAGAAGGACAGGAAGGTCTAAAGATGAAGGGGGGATTAAAATTTAACAGAGAGAAGTTTTAAAGACGAGTCAAAGACAGTTTAAGTGAGAGAAATATGAATATTTTCAAATGTCTAATACATTAAAGATACACCGGAAAAGAGTAGACATTTTGTGGTGACATACACACACAATAGACGATATAATCTTAAAGCTCAGAAGATGAGAGAGAGGAAACGAAAAAGGGGGTGGAAAAGAAAAAGAAAAGATGTATGTATGTATGTAGCTATGTATGTATGTATGTAGGTATGTATATGATAACAGTCTACTGACCTACCTACACAGAGATTTGATTCAATTGGGAAAGGCTTGTGCAGAACCATCCAGACATTTTGAAAATGCTGACAACAAAAGACTGGTAAAAAATATTTGCCATGCACCAAATGAACAACATTTAATTTGACCTTCTTCTAGACTGGCAGCATCCATGGCTAGCCTAACACTACACGCAAGCCACCAATCTGTTACCGGGTGGCATACCACTGGCGCTTACGGTTGGTGGCCCGCTGTCGGACCGCCGCCATTTTCCTCTGGACCACTGGCGGACCGCCAGAGGCCCACCGGCGGCTGCCACGAGAGAACAGCTGGCGTTGTCATCGGCGACGCGCCAGCGGGCGACTAGCGGCTATCGAGTAGGGTATGGAACCCTATTTACCGTCAGTAAGCCTAACGCACGCGCACTTGAGGAGAGCTTAACAGATATATTCATTTTATGTCTTTGCATGCTATAACACTTGGTTATGGCTTTAAAAATAAGAGTTAGCATGCAGTGTCGATTTCTATATCAAGATTATGCATACACACACAGATACACACACACACACACACACACACATATATATATATATATATATTTGTCATCCACAGACAGACTGTTTCGCTGTTTCACAGCTCATCAGTGTGGCTAGACGTCCGGTTGCCTCTGAATTGGCGTCAGTCGGAACTTCTACCAGTAAGCCGTCGGCGCACGGCAGGGATGAAGGTGAATTTTAGCGTGTTTATTTTTAGATTTAGATAAACACACAGTGACTGACAGTGACTCAATTCTGCCGAAGAGTCGTGCTATATTAGCTTTAATAGTCACTGTTTACAAATGCACCCCTCACACCCACAGAGCTCAACCGAAATTAATTTTTCAGGAGCCAATACACACACACACACACACAAAAGTGGACATTAACGTCAACACCCAGCGGCAGTGAAAGTCTGTTTCATGCTTAAATACAATCTTCAGCGCAGAAGGTTGCGTTTAAGCTTGAAACAGACTGGCGCTGCTGGGTGCTGAGTTCAATGTCCACTTATATATTTATATATACTCTATCCCTGATATTGAAAATTTTAATCCACAAATATAACATAGTTTAAAAGTATACTTATATCACATATATGTGTGTGCGTGTGTGCGCGCAATTTTTAAATGAATTTATTGTTTATTCCGAGATTTTTTTTCTTTTTGAGAAAACGTGATTTTAGTGGTTACCCGTGTTTGAACTGGAAAAGTACTCCTAGAGTGTGCCGTTAAAAATGTGTTCTCTGGAGACCATTATGGAACAAGATGGATACAGGGCTTCGATTGATATCAGAAGGAACATTTTACTTCGGTAGGATGTCTCGAACTTGGCCGGTTGATATTCAAGTTCATTAAGTAAATAAAATCAAGCGTGTCAGCTTAAACACGTGTGTACCTACTAACAAAAACTTTGTAGAAATAAGAAATATGTGTGTGTGTGTGTGTGTGTGAGAGAGAGAGAGAGAGAGAGAGAGCGTTTACTTCCGCACACATATGTACGTAGTTGAATAAATAAAAAAAGATTTATTTTCCAACATAATCGACTCCTTTTTCAATGTACAAATGAACCTAAGTTTTATATGTCCCACCCGGGTGAAAATACATAGGGAAAAAAATCTGAAAATGCAACTGGTGTGTTTAAGAATATTTTTTAGAGTAACTTTAATGATTTCACTGTTCGATGATCCTAAGCGTGTATCACTCATGGCACATAACTTCCTGAATAATATCTGTCGGATTAATAAATAATAATCCATCACATCTTTAGAAATAATTATATATTCCAAACACCGTAATCACAATCATATACAGGGCTTGGACAAAATAATTGAAACACTTGGTAAATTCAAAGAAAAATTATTTAATGTGTAGTTGGTCCTCCTTTAGCCGCACAGACAGCTTTAATACGTCTAGGGATGGAATCATACAGCTTCCTGATTTCATCCAGAGGAATTTTCAGTCATTCTTCCATTAATACCTGCTCCAGCTCTTTAGGACACGACGGTGAAGGATAGCGGCTCCTAACTTGTCGCTCCAAAATGCACCACAAATGTTCAATAATATTAATAACTGGAGATTGGGGAGGCCACTCTATGTGTTCTAGCTCACTTTCATGCTCTTCATGCCAATTCTTAACCACTCGAGCTATATATATTGGAGCATTATTGTCTTGGAAGATGCAGTCACCAACAGGGAATAAAGTCTTGGCCATTGGATGAACATGATCTCCCAAAATGTTCAGGTAATCTTTGCTGTTGATTGTACCATGCAGGGCAACTAATGGATTGAGACATTTCTATGATATGGCGGCCCAAACTATCACCGATCTACCTCCATGCTTCACTGTTGGAAGAAAGCAGTCAGGGTTGTAAACTTCTTTGGGCTGCCGCCACACATAAACTCGCCCTGAAGATGGGAAAAGAGAAAAACTGGATTTGTTTGAGAATATGACTTGCTTCCATTGGTCTGCAGACCAGGCATTGTGATCTCTGCACCACTTTAACCTCTTCTGAATGTTGCGAGTGGAGAGAAAAGGTTTCCTCACGGCGGCTCTTCCATGATATGAAGACTTATGGAGCCCACAGCGAACAGTTTTAGCAGAAACTGAACTATTCAGATGATTATTGAACTCAGCAGTCACTTTGGCCGCATTTGACCGATGATTTTTTGCCACATTGCGTTTCAATGCACGTCAGTCCTTGTCAGTAAGTTTGAAAGTCCGACTTAAATTGCTACGATTGCTAGAGGTTTTGCCCTATTTCTCTAATTGCATCATAGTTCTTGATATGGTGGCACTTGAAAAACCGAACAGTTCACCAACCTTAGTGATCGAGGCTCCTGTCATGCGAGCTCCAACAATTTGCCCTTTTTCGAACTCGGGGAGGTCACGCATTTAGCTTAAATTTTACTAAATTCTAAAAATAAATAAGACAAAAAGAGTAAATTAGAGAAATAAACGTATTTACAATAGATATAAACTGCAACTAAGAAGTTTTAGTTAAAGTCCTTAATATAATAGGTCTTTGCAATATAGGTGTGGAATTTGCAGCTGTTCCAATTATTTTGTCCAACCCCTGTATATATATATATATATATATATATATATATATATATATATATATATATATATATATATATATATATATATATATTAAAGTAAAACAGACCACTTTAAGACTCCATGTAATAATTTATTTCACCATAGCCCTTTTACAGAATCATCAGACTACACTTCCATAAGGTGAAACTGAAAATGAAATGAACATTTACACTTTTGACGGGTAGTATTAAGTTTATGTAATTTAACAGAGAGGGTAGTGAGGAGTGGTGTGAGAGACATCATCGAGTTCAGAGAGGGTTTATTTTAATATTTCTATCTACCATACTTAGTATTAGGGGAGTAGCGACCAGACATTGACCTATTTAATCTGTTAACTTAACGGAAGTGATATATTGAAAGGGAAGGGGGAGAAGAGAAAAAAGAAAGAAAGAAGGGGGAAGTAAAGAGAAAGAAGGTCTCATTAGGCTTTATCAAGAGAGAGGGGGAGTGGTAATTTTTAGCAATTTATGTAAAAAAAGAGATTTTAATGTTTGATAATAATTTAATTTTTTAAAATCACCGAAGAAATTAATTTGATGTTTGCTAGCAATTTAGATCTTTAACTCTTTACAAATAATTTAGGGATTTAATATGAGTTAACTAGTATAATTAAAAACACATTCATAGATAGTACATTAAAAATTATTTAAAATATAACAGTTTACTGATAGTAATCTTTCAATATTGTAAATGATTGTTAAGGTAACATCTCTATCAGTTTGAATCTAATTCATGAATGTAATTTGTGACTATTTTTAGATGGGTAATTTTTTTTACTCAAAGTTAGGTTTTAAATTAAGATGGAGTAATATTTGAAGGCAATATTAAAGATTTTGTTTTATCATATACATATATATACCACACATACACTTATGTAAATCTCACATACACATACGTTCATTTACATGTGCAATTACACACATAGGCACATACACATGTATCGATATACACAGGTACCTATGTATATTCATATATCAATACGTACACATATATTTTCAAATCTTTACACATATTTATATTTATTTAAATTTTTCCTTAAATTTCACAGTTAATGTTTAACGTTAGGTGATGACTTAAGTGTTTAAATACCAAAACAAATATTTCTAATTTTAACATTTTACTATCAATCTTTGATAGATAAAGAGTAATATATTAAATTTAAATTAATTTATCAATTAAAACTGAAATTATCTCCAGATGACTATATATATTTTCCACATGGAAAAAAAATTCAATCTCACAATTCTAATTAGAGAATATTAAGAGAAAATAAGATAAAACTTTAATAAAAGAATTTTAAGTCCTTCCCTTAGAATACTTTCCACATATATATATTTAATGAGACATGTATTAATATATATATATATATATATATATATATATATATATATATATATATATATATATATATATATATATATATATATATATATATATACAAAAAAAACATCTATAACCATAAATACCTACACCAGCATACGTATTTATATTACTATATTTTACATATATTCACACATATTACATATACGAACTCACAAATACTTACATTTATATATACACATATCTACATACACAGACTACATGTAATCCTACATACATGACACGATATATATATATACACACATACACATATATAAGCATATATATATAGAGAGAGACACACATATATATATACATACACATATATATATATACAATCATACCTACCTAAATTTACGAATACACCTATACACACACACATATATACACACACACACACATATATATATATACATATATATATACATACATACATACACATCATACATATGCGCCTACAATACAAATATACATATATATATATATGCATACATATACCTCTATACAAATGCATATACATATACACATAAAACCACGTATCAATGTTCAAGTTCATCTACATATTTGTATACATACAATTATCTGTCCGCATCCATGTGTGCATATAATCATTTCCAAAACCAAAATTACCATAATATTTTCCCTTTCTATATAGTTATTTCTAAATATATTTAGTTAGATTGAGGTGGTTTTTATGTCTATATACATATATATATATATATATATATATATATATATATATATATATATATATATATATATATATATATTATTCCAGGATCATTTCCCACTTATTCAAGATGATCTTCGTCCTTTCTAAACTTCTAACTTTCTGTCCTGGAGTAAAGAGGAGGCAGATTGTTTCCCGCAGTAAGTTGCCATTTCTTTTTGCGGTAGACCAGTTGCTATAGAATCTGCTCTGTTCTGCAATTTCCCATAGCTGGGGGGGGGGGAGAAGAAGAGGATTCATACCTTTCCCAAGGATATTAGCACATGAGTGTATTCGACAGGAATTCGAACTCGGCTCTCCGATTCCTCAGTTCGAGTCGCTATCAATTACTCCACCGATATTATTACATAAACGTAATTTTTACTGGATACCCGTATTTGAGTAGATGCCCCGTTTATTTATTAAACAGTATATCTATTTATTTTCGTCTACCGGCCTGAATATTTGTGAAATCTTATTAAAGAGAAGCATGCGCTCTGCGGCACGATTAACCTGCGTCTCCTTGGGCAGACGGGACCGTTGTTAGACCCAACGTGCTTTAGACGAAGTGAATTTGATATCCAGGTATGGTTGCCCAAGGTGGCCGAAAGGTCTAAAGAACGTCCGTGTGTTCTCCCTGCCCAAGGCGGTGCAGGTTCGATTCCTGCTAGAGTGTGCACATTTTCTTTAATAAGATTTCTCGGGATATTCAGGCTGGTGGACAAAAATAAATAAACATACGTTTAATAAATAATTTTATTAATAATATATAACTATAAAAGCAGTAAATAAACATTGTCCCACATTCGGAATATTTTTATAAACATTTGCCTAAAATTAATTTCGAGCACAAAGATGGAAATAAAATATATCTAAATCCTCCGAACGTCATAAAATGTGCCATTGTTAGATAAGCTGGAAATATTTCATTACATTTTAATTAAGCTAATTTTAAATTTAATTAATTAAACATTTCCATTATAATGTTTTTAGTTAATTAAACTGTTTTATCTTAAAAAATCCATAAAATTAATGTGTGAAAACCGGGTAAAATAATGCAGCATAACTGTATCTATATATATAAAGTTGTAGCCTCTGTCTGTTTGTTTGTTTGTTATCGAACTCCTCCTAGGGTTTTGGAGATTGACCCCCATGACCATATATATTCTGAAACTACATTACCCAGACTACGTGGATTCGTATATTTCATTTTCATCAAAGTGGGTCCTCGGGTGTGGCGTGCACAAAACCTCCACTGACGTTTATTTTCCTTTTGATATAAATTAAATTTTAATTTGAACAAGGGAATGACGCCGAGGGTATTTGGATAAGTATATTTAATTTTGATCAAAGGGAGTCCCCGTGGGAAACAACCGCCCCACAAAGATTGTTTCCCTTTGATTTAGATTAAATTAAAATTTGAACAAGGGAATGACTCCTCTCCTAAATATAAAAGGCGAAAACCAGAAGATAGAGGTCACATGCATTATTTTTCTCCACAAATTATAAGTGATTTAAAATGAATCATTATTCTCTTACAGAGAATATGTGACCCGCAGCAAGGCGCGTGTAATTCGGCTGCTGGATAAATAAATGATAAGAAAAATGTTAAAAGCTGACCTAGTCCAAGATTAAAATTATGGAGCAACTGACGTCTCAAATTTAAATTCATATGTTGAGCGTCTGAAATTAGCAATACATATTATTATTAATAATCGACAGAACCACTTGCCTGTCGTTGAACTATCCAAATGCAACCGTATGTTCTAGTCCAAGGGTCGGCATCCTACGGCACGCGTGCCACACGTAAAACGCCAAGCAATTTCCAATGGCACGCAGCCGCAAATGACATGACGAAGTCTGAAGCAATAACCACTACAAGGCAAAGATATTTAGCTGTTTCAATTTTAATATTATATATGAAGAACAGTGTATATGAGTTTGTGCATGTGTGCGCCTAGGTAACACATTCTCTCCCATTAGACCGATTTGAATGATTCACAGCTCATTCAAAAGTTCTAGAAAAGTTTGGCACAGGGAACGATTTTCGTTGAACTCAGCTTTAGGGTTGACAGATTATGCGAGGTTAAAAATATATATTAACATATTATATTTAGCCATTGTCGTTGCTTTCATGGTTCAAGGGGAGTAACTCTTATTTTCTTTTTATATCCAAAATCCAAAATTACGGTGCACGTTTTATCATAAACTAGCTTAAAAACTGCTTTATCGGGCGGCATTTAAGCTAGCTTCTGTGGAGGACTCTTGATTCGGACATCATCACAATAGCTAGGGAGAGTAGGTGCGATAGGCATCAATAAACTCAAAATTGATCTCTACATTTATATATTGAATTAATGCTTAAGAATACCTTTCAACGATAATTCTTCTGCTGCCACTTAATTTCAAGTTTTGATATACGTAGAACCTTATTTTCCGTACAAACAATTATTTTTATTTCATGCGTGACGGAACAGGGGGCAATTTATAAGATAAAATTAATAAGGTGTAAAGATGGGAAAATAGAATTAGTTAAACATTCAACCTTTGAAGAGCAGAGAAACATAATAGCTAAATAAGTAAAACCTATATTATGGAATCTATATGAATAAATGCGAAATTGGAGCACAAATATCCAACGAATTCTGGGGTTAAAAATTCCAAATCTACGCGGTGTTTACTCATTCCCCCACGAGAATGAGATGTGACACAAGGTCTTTTTAAAGTGGGGCCCCGAGCGCGTGCACTCGGGTGGGAACAAAAATGGCCCACAGCCCCCGCAACCATCGGTTGCGCTAGCCTCGGTGCGAGCACCGATCACTCCCCCTTGTGCAATGGAAGGGCAGCTGTTCCCCAGTGCTGGGTACCTCTCAGTATTATTTTCTCAGTTGCCCCAAGTCCTTTGACAGAGAAGCCCCTGAGTGCACTCTGTCCAAGGACAGTGACGCAACTGAGAGTTGATAAATAATGCGCAAATTACTTAATAGTAATTTACGCTAAAAGCTCAATAAGTGTTTTATATATTATCTACTTCAAGGTGAAATCATTCTTAAGGTTTATCTAATTTGCATATTGATTTTTAAAATATTTATTTCATTAATTAATTTTCCTTCATTAGTGTACTTTTATTCGAGGATTGTTTTTCATATAAAAAATAGTTGTGTTTAGGAATATTGTCTTATATAGTGCAGAAATGTGTTTGAAATTTGCATTTTACTTAGACTACAAGTCGGCATCTATTTGTAAAACTTTCCTTAACTATAACAAGCCAAATTATGAATGAAATGTTGATATAAATTTTTGCTTCAAAGATTTCAAGTAGTGAATATATCTTACTTTGCGAAGCGATAGCGAGCTGTCGAAGCCTACTAGTATATATATATAAAACCCATGTCGGTTGAAGGTTTTTAACTGAATGCCGTTATAATTCGTTAACTTTTTCCATAACAAATATGAAGAATAACTCTTTCAGATTATCTCGCATACATAACTTCAGAACCCTGCTTTATCTTAGCAGCTACCTTAGTCTTTAGAGACCAGCTGGTAGATGTACTTTAAATAAAACCACATTTATTCGTTTTATTTCTAATTTAAATGAAAAAAATATTAAAATTAATAGCTGGCACTGTTTCATTTAACAATTTGGATTCTATGAAAACCAATACTCCTAAAATATCCTAATCAAGAACCGAAGAAAATAGATTATGTGGCTAATTAATGGTTTCCGTAGCTAAAACAGTTAGGCAGCTGCTACAGAAAGACTGGCTGCAGTCGATAGTGGTGTAAGTCCGCAGGTTTCATTTTTCCTCGCTATCCAGGCTCCTTACTGGCTATAGTGAAATAATTATATTGGATTTGTTATAAAAAGTAACTGAAATTAAGATGAAAGAAATACTCGAAATTCAAGTTAAAAAAAAGGAATGATTTAAAGGTTAAAAATCCAAACCCATAATTCTTAGTTCAAAACACTAATGTCATTGAACCGATCCCTTCTCTAGTGCAATGAGAGGTCCCGGCCAACTGTTCCTCGGGGCTGGGCACCTCTCAGTATAATTTTCCTCAGTTGCAAGACTCTCCTTTGACAGAGTAGCCCCTGAGTGCACTCTGCCAAAGACGCAACAGAGAAATGTTAAGTAAGATGTGTTACAACTTACTCAAGAGAGCATATTACACACGGTATTTACTTGACATCCCACTGACTCAGGTTGTGACCCAAGGTCAGTTTTTAACGTGGGGACCCGAGTGTTTTCAGCTGGTCATAGCTTGTCCAAGCTGGTCAGAGCTGGTCTAAGCTGATGAGAGCCGGTCCAAGCAAGTCATAGCTGTGATACTACCAGCGCAGTGGCGGATCCCTGTGACCAGTAATTATCCGAATGTGTATACCACTCGAGAGAGGAGCTTACACATGGTATTTACTCGATCCCCCACTGGGTCAGGGCGTGGGGACCCGAGTGTTTTCAATTGGGCAGCTGGTCTTAGACTATAAGTTGGCATCTAAGCTAGTCATAGCTGGTCTTGGCTCGTCATAGCTGGTCCAAACTGGTCAGAGCCAGTCCAAGCTAGTCGTAGCCGTGATACTACCAGCACAGGACCGGAGCAAGTACACAGTAAAGCCTGATGATCTGTATTATACATTAATCACTTCAAGATCAAGGCAAGATCACTGTTTAGGTTTATCTAATTTGCATACTGATTTTTACAAAGTTTATTTCATTAATTAACTGTACTTCATTACTATTCTATCATTCGAGGATTATTTTGATTTTCATATCAAAAATAGTTCTGTTTAGGAATATCGTCTTATATAGTGCAGAAAAGTTGCATTTTACTTGGCCTTCAACATTGGCATCTATTTGTAAAACTTTGCTTAACTATAACCAGCCAGTTTATTAATAAATTGTTCATTTAAAATTTTTGTTTCAAACTTTCCAAGTCATGGATATATCTTACTTTGCGAAGCGATAGCGAGCGGGCGAAGACATCTAGAATATACTAAAGTATATATACTATACATTACTATATAAAATATATTGAATTGTATAAAAATACGTATACTGTTGGCACACTGAATGATTTTAAAACTCTAAGTCGGCACATAGCAAGTTTGTCGACCCCTGTTCTAGTCTAATCATTTCTTTTCTCGCACTTATAGTCTGTGAAATACCCGTCCGATTCCTTGCTTCCCTACTAACTAAGATTTTCAAAAATTTAAATTCAACGGCAATCATCATTTTTTTTTCTGAATCCTCTTCTTTTATTTTCTTCTCATTAATAATCATCACTGACTTTCGGCCTAGTGACATTATCACATTGCTTGGGGTGAAATCAGAGTAAATACACTATCAACATCATCAGTCTCATGACCAGGTCGTGGGATCGCGGCTTAGCTGAGCAACAAATTAGCTCCCTCTATCTATCTGTAGAGAAGGCCAGATACTTTTTTCAGTTATCGGTA
The DNA here is from genome assembly GCA_964036315.1 of Acanthosepion esculentum. NCBI lineage: Eukaryota > Metazoa > Mollusca > Cephalopoda > Sepiida > Sepiidae > Acanthosepion > Acanthosepion esculentum. The sequence continues at coordinate 118,457,173 of OZ038480.1, forward strand.
GCATGTCTTGGGCAAGCAAACCTGGTGGAGCGCATTCCTCTCCAGGTCAGCATACAGCTGATATTCTCTGACTGGCCTTATTTACAAACGCGCGACTGTTGATTCTTTTGGCTGGAACCGTCCGTTTTGGCTGTTGATTTCATTCAAGGAGGCCCTCCTCCCAGCGATGCTCAGTCGTCATCGCACTGGCTGCTTATATGGTTGTAGAGCACAGTCTAACCCACTGTGCAAGATGGTCGTTCACCTACAATAAGATTTATACCTACTTCAGCAGGTCTTGTTCTTAATCCTTCCAATTTTCTAACCACCCTATTGACCAGAAAACTTGAGTTCGGAATCTGTTTCGTCGCCGATGGCCCAAATATAAAACAGAACAGCTCATGGGTGTTAGCAGCAGATCACGTATATTTAACGTTTTATTTAAATTCCTACAGATCTCTTTTAATAAAATAAGGAAATATTCGATAAAATTAAACAGAATCTACACTCATAAAACATATGGTCTATGAAGTTCGCGTTGAAATGACGTATCTCGAAGATAAAAAGACGGATATGCAATGTGATAGGTCCTGACAGTCACTTTCTCACAGACGTGATGCCGCTTCCTTTGTCTTTTCTACGAATATTTTCATGGCAACTGCTCTGACGAGCTATTTTCACTGGTACACCATCTGCATGAAGTTAAGCGTGCTAGTAGGTTGGCATCACGGTCCCACAATTTCACTGTCGAAACAGTTATATGTAATCGCCTCTGCTACTCCAAAAGCTTCTTCCTTCGCACTTCCCGACGGCGGAACTCCCTTCCTCTTACTTGCTTTCCTGATAACTATAATCTTCAGATATTCAAATGTAATGTGAATCGACATCTGATGGCTTGATCCTGATCCCGTCTTTCTCTATATCCTTTCTACAGACAACCCTCTTTACTCTTACTGTAACTCTCTTTAATCCCTTGCGTGCTAGTGGCACCCCCGCCTTGCTTGAGGTGAAAATGGTTCAAATAAAAATAATTTCTGCACCCTATCAATTAAAATATGTTCCCCTACAAATTGGAACATAAATGCATGCACTCACAAGAAAATGTGCCTTCGACAGGAATCGAACCACCTGCAATGGGGGACGCAGGTTCGAATACTCCTGGAGGGCAAATATTCTTTAATAAGTTTATTGAGTGTTCATGGCCCTAGTCGGAATAATTAATAATAAAAAGAAGCGTCTACTCAAATCTGTGCATCCACTTAAAATATCTTTTAAAGTAACAATTAATAATAATAATATTTATTAATCAATAATAATAGTAATAATGATAATAATAATAATAGTAATAATGTCCGCTCGTATCCGAAGATACCTGTCAACTAGAGCTGCTAGCCAATCTCTGCTGCAAACGCCTACTTAGAAAAATTTGTGTAAGTTCAACACCCACTTTGTTTTACTCTGAAATTATCCCAAGTGGACCTTATTTACAATTTCTGGGTAGAGAGCACAGTCTGAATAAGCCATCGGTTATGAGGACTTGTAAATTCGTGTTAGCGCAACCATCGACGACTTCCATATATTTCCGTCTACCCAATCTTACACACAGGACTTGGGTCAACTCATCGTATAGTTTTCGGACACTTTCCAAACATGCCATATGCTGGGATCTCATCGAGAAATCACTTTCCTTACAAATCAACCAAGAGGAGATTCTCACAGAAAGCCAACGCTCAAACCACTTGACCACGTGACTAATCCGCAATCCAGTCTGAAATAATCATAGATTCAAAAAGAGATCTACTCTATTTTAGGCTGTTTTTTCTTTTTTTTACTGGAGATCTTGAGTTTATTGAACATTTTGTATCTCAAGTTATATTTCTGTAATTATTTTTTCTACTGGCTCTGGTTTTGTTTTTGTTGTTAAAATTTCTATTCATTATATATATATATATATATATATATATATATATATATATATATATATATATATATATATATATATATATATATGCGTGTTTCTGAATGTGTATAGTATTAAAGAACAAGTAAAATAAGTTTATTAATTTTTTCCTCGACTCTTAGTCGGTGTCTGACATCAAGATCAAGGCTGCTCGAGTATTGTCAAAATTCTAAGCGCTTTCGGCTTTCAAAAGACATTTTCAAAGGAAGATTATATTCCTTTGTTCAAAATAGGATTAGTGTTTTAAATGTATTTAGGCGTTAGATTACGCGTTACTTTCAATGTCACGCCGACATGTTTTACGTTTCATTTGTTTAGATTTATTTTTTTTATTTGGAATTATGAAATATATTTCATTTGTTTGTTCCGAACTTGATTGAAATTCCATTAAGGCTAGGTTGTTCGTTTTATTTTAATGCTTCTAATATTCGTGATCTAAACATATGTCTGGCAAAATAAATATAAGTTAACTTAAGAATGGCTTATGAAATACGAAAGAGATTAGAATTATAAGAAAACTTGTACATCCTCGGTACTCAATTCAACCATGCAAGAAAAGTTGAAAAAATAATTAACAAAAAACTATTATTGGTCATCCATGGAAATTGTATAAACGGTAAAATTGTGTATATATATATATATATATATATATATATATATATATATATATATATATATATATATATATATATATATACATACAGGGGCTGGATAAAATAATTGAAACACTTGTTAAATTCAAAGAAAATTTATTTAATATGGAGTTGGTCCTACTTTAGCCTCCCAGACAGCTTTAAATCTAGGAATGGAATCATACAGCTTCTTGGCTTCATCCAGAGGAATTTTCAGCCATTCTTCCATTAATACCTGCTCCAGCTCTTTAAGACACGATGGTGGAGGATAGCGGCTCCGAACTTGTCGCTCCAAATGCACCACAAATGTTAAATAATATTGATATCTGGAGATTGGGGAGGCCACTCCATGTGTTCTAGCTCACTTTCATGCTCTTCATACCAATTCTTAACCACTCAAGCGGTATGTATTGCAGCATTATCGTCTTGAAAGATGCAGTCACCATCAGGGGATAAAGTCTGGGCGATTGGATGAATATGATTTCCCAAAATGTTCAGGTAATCTTTGCTGTTGATTCTACCATGCAAGGCAACTATTGGACCGAGGCCTTTCAATGATATGGCGGCCCAAACTATAACTGATCCACCTCCATGCTTCACTGTTGGAAGAAGGCAGTCAGGGTTGTAAACTTCTTTGGGCTGCCTCCACACATAAACTCGCCCTGAAGATGGGAAAAGAGAAAAACTGGACTCGTCTGAGAATATGACTTGCTTCCATTGGTCTGCAGACCAGGCCTTGTGATATCTGCACCACTTCAAACTCTTCTGAATGTTGCGATTGGAGAGAAGAGGTTTCCTTACGGCGGTTCTTCCATGATATCCAGCCTTATGGAGCTCACGACAAACAGTTTTAGTAGAAACTGAACTATTCAGATGATTATTCAACTCAGCTGTCACTCTGGCTGCAGTAGTCTGATGATTTTTCGCCACATTGCGTTTCAATGCACGTCGGTTCCTGTCATTAAGTTTGCAAGTCCGGCCCGAATTGCTATTGTTGCTAGAGGTTTTGCCCTGTTTCTCGAATTGCGTCATAATTCTTGATATGGTGGCTCTTGATAAACTAAACAGTTCAGCAACCAAAATGATCGAGGCTCATGCCATGCGAGCTCCAACAATTTGCCCTTTTTCGAACTCGGAAAGGTCACGCATTTAGCTTAAATTTTACTAAATTCTAAAAATAAATAAGACAAAGAGAGTAAATTAGATAAATAAACGTATTTACAATAGATATAACCTGCAATCACAAAGTTTTAGTTAAAGTTTTTAATATAATAGGTCTTTGAAATATAGGAGTGGAATTTTCACTGTTCCGATTATTTTGTCCAACCCCTGTATATATATTATATATATATATATATATATATATATATATATATATATATATATATATATATATATATATATATAAAGATATATTATTATTAGTAGTAGTAGTATTAGAATTATTATTATATTAGTAACTATGCTTGGGTGTTGAAAAAACCCGGATGATACAATTCACAAATATAAATATTTCGAAACAAATTGGTATTTAGGAAAACAATTTAAAAAAAAGAAAGAACTAGAAACATATATATATATATATATATATATATATATATATATATATATATATATATATATATATATATATATATACATATATATATATATATATATATATATATATATATATATATATATATATTGAGGAGTCACGGTGGAGTAATGGATAATATATATATATATTGTCATATATAAAGTGATATACACCTATTTACATTTGTCCCGCGCACAGAAAGTCTAATATATGTATGCAATAGCAAGCAGTGCGATGTTTTAAATATTTAACAAGAAAGAAAAGCAATAAAGCCACTGAGACTTAAGGGGTTATTGACAGTAAAAAAGAAGAAATACCAATAAAAGAAAAGGACCCAAGAAAACAGTAGATAACGATTGAGAATACATTTAAATTTTTGAAGATCGAAGTTGACTGGGAAGCAAGAAGACGGAAGGTGAAAATGTGAGAAAAGCAAATGTTAAGATAGAACTTACTGTTACATCTAGCTATTTCAACAATAAAAACAAACAAACCAACACTTAATAATTTTAACTTTGAACATGAACATAATATCTTGACCGTGTTTTGAAACAAAAAAGATTAAACATTTTATAAAACATACATACAACAAACTATTTCTTATTTTAACAGTTAAAATATAATCCATGAAAATGGCTAAATGTATAGCCGAAAGGAGTCGGATAAAAAGAACATTCGGATAGTTTTTATATAATTTATCATCCGAAAAGAAACAAATCATTAGATAGCATGAGAAATATAAAAAACTAAATAAAATCAACTTGTCTGTGGTTTTCAATGAAATGTGCTATACATACATACATGCATACATATATATATATATATATATATACATATATATATATATATATATATATATATATATATATATATATATATATATATATATATATATATATATATTGTAACCTAGGGAAGGTTACTGAATAGAATAATCACACGAAGGTTAGTAATGAACGATAATTCTTACGACAAGAACAACACATAAAATTCGCCAGCGGCGCGTAGAAGTAAAAAACTGCTAGAAGTGAGTCAAGTGAATTCCATGATGAATCTCCAGCTGCAGACCAACATACAGTATTTACTACTGTATTTATGTGAATGGGGACATACCCATTATCGTTAGTAAGTATGCTGCAACATATATATATATATATATATATATATATATATATATATATATTAATAAACAATAAAATCCCAAATCACCACATATACGGAATAGCCTATTTCGACAGACGAATGTATCGTTCGTCTGTTTTATCAACCTCGGTGTGAACTGAGTTCGTGTCAGAAATAGAAATTTAACTGTGAAAGCTTAAAAAAGTCGAAAAACTAAGACAGAATTTATTCATTTCAATGTTTCAGTCCGGCGAAAGACACTAGACATTAAACAGGGGAGGTTGGAAGGAATTTGTCTTAAAGGGAAATTTTTAAAAATGAAACCCGAAAGTCTGACGAATTCTAATTTCTATATTCCTCCCTCTATAACCTCTTTACACTATATTAATTATTATTTATCAACATTCCTCTAACTCTAAGATCTCCCCAACTCTCGGTCCAATAATCTATTACATCCTTTTATCTATATATTTTTAAACCCCTTTTAATTTCTTTTGTAGTTTTAAATTAATATTTCATCCTTCAAATAAACCCCAAATTAATATCATAAGGTTAATATCCGGGTTTAATTTTATAAAACTTCTTCCCTTTAGCACAAATACCTTCCGTCATCCCCTGACGCCTGTCACGTACCTTTCGTCTGACTGAAACATTGAAATGGATAATTTCTGTATTAGTATTTCAACTGTATTTTTGTTTTTTCTTTTTTTCTCTCTCTTATTCTTTCTTTTTTTTTCTTTTTTTTTTTAGCTTTCACAGTTAAATTTCTTTCTATTCCTGACAGGAACGTGGTTGATAAGACAAGCAAGTGATATTTTTCACCTGCCGAAATAGACTATTGCCCATATGAGGTGGTTTTTAATTTTATTGTTTGTTAATTATTTTCTCTGTAATAATAAATAAATTGAGCTTTTTTGTGTATCAGTTTTAATATTTTATATTACTAGGATACACTTGGATTATATACTAACAGATTTCTTACCTTTACTATATATATATATATATATATGTGTGTGTGTGTGTGTGTGTGTGTGTGTGTTTGCGCACGCGCGTGCGTGTATGTATAAACCATATCTGCAAAAGGTAAGGAAGGAAAGAAGGTATAGTAATAAATATATAGCAATATGAGACAGAAATATATTTTATATATATATATTATAAGTATATGTCTATATTGGTGTGAATATATATTCATATACCTAGACGCGTGTGTGTGAGTCTGTGTGAGTAATTGTGTGTGGGTGCATTTACACGTCTGATTAATGCAAATATATAGATTAATTTCCAAATCACTTTGAAAAGATTCCCATCTATACGCCAAGAAAGCAAATAAATCCTCCTCTTCCAAGTTGGCCCGCGTGAAAGTGTTTTTGTTACATTCTCCATCTATATGGATCGGAATTAAGCTTGGGCCTTGATCTTTTGTTCTTTTTGTCTTTTTCTCATTGTTGATTAGAGCCGGCATAATACGGTGGCCAATTCAGAAACAAAATAAAAGCAGATAATGAAAATCTATAAAAATAGAAGCCGTACACATGAATGGATGCAAATCACAGAATGAAATTTAACCTACGAGGTCAGAGTAGAAATCAAACGGATCTCTATACTGGTTCTGCAAAGATTTGGAAAGATGCCCTTCAAAAGACAAGAAAACAAATATTTAATTAATGACCATACTGCGAAAGTATTCTTTTTTCTGAAAATAAGTGATAACATCATTTGCCTTTTTTGACATATCGGCAAATCAAAATTTGGAATTAGATCAACATTTTTAAGAAACTGGTTAAACTTTGCTTAGTCATTCTTCCACGTGATGAATCTTTCTGACAGTTCAAAATGTAAAACAGCTTGCTTTATAAAAGTTTTATTTTTCTTCGATCTCATTACCCCCATCTCTATTGCCGGGGAAAATGTGCTGACGAGGTACATTCCTTAGTTCCACCAGTTGAGACCTTTACGGCTGGCCACCCGATATTCTATCGCTAGTTCCAAGGAAAATCTTCTTACGAGCTACATTCCTTAGTTCCACAATTTCAGATCTTTACAGCAGAGCCTCTAACTACTTTTTCGCTATTTCAATTGAAAATGTTCTGACAAAGGTAAATTCCTTAGTTCCACCAGTTCTGACATTTAAAACTGAGACTCTCGCTACACCATCGCTATTTCCATGGAAAATGTTCTGACAGAGCTACTTTCCTTAGTTCCGCCAGTTCAGACCTTTAGAACTGAGTTTCTCGCTACTCTATCGCTATTTCTATGGAAAATCTTTCGATGACCTACATTCCTTAGTTATACCAGTCCAGGCCTTCACATTGAAATACGTTGAATTATATAAGGTTACGTACATAGAAAGGTTAGCAATTAATTAATGATATATATATATATATATATATATATATATATATATATATATATATATATATATATATATATATATATATATATATAGTCATAAATTTGTGTTGATCTCGGAATGTGATTATAGCCGTGTTCTTCTCCAGACTGTTTACATTTTCATGATTTATTGTTACCGACTGGTACATTTTTCCTTACTTTCTATTTTCGGTGTAATGTTTTTTTTTCTTCATAGGTTTCGATATACTTCTCGAAAGCGTGCTGTTCGCGAATTTGATATTTGTAAAGAATGTTTTGTGTGCGTAATTTCTCTATTTGTAGGGTCCTTCAGTTACTCCTACTTATATTTTTTCTTCGATATCAGCTGATTTTATATTGGCTTGCTATATGATAATGTTTTACATGCAATTACCATTTAAGGGGCATTGTTCCTTATTCTGCAGTTACAGGTGCATTCGGTTTGTGTTGGATAGCCATTAGTCAGTTTTTACGCTCAACGGAGGAAATAATCAAGAGATTTTTCTAAGAGTACATATGTTCTGGAAATAAACGTTCTTAAGATTTACGCCACTACCATCTTATTGGCTTCGTTTCTTGCTTCTCTATCTAGCTATGATGATCACTCCTAAAGTCTTACAGGAGTGATTCCCGGCCCACCTACGTCAAAATGAGAATATTATAGTTCTACTTCTTCTATGTCTCATGTCCCTTCAGGACTTTGGCAAACAAGACTCGTCACAATTTCTTGTCTCTTGGAGTTACATTCACACCAGCTCAATAAATAGGTTATGCTGTGTTTTCTTCTGTGCCTGTTGCCTTCAGTCTGTCGTGTAAGTATGAAGTTTTCCAAGTCCCCTTTCCTCATTATGTAGCTAAGAAATATCAACTAACTCTTTCTAGTTTTAAGTATAGGCGTTCTTTTTCGATTCATTTTCTCTACAACTCCGTAGTTCTTTATATGGTCCACCAAAGTTATTCTCAGTGTGCTTCTGTAGAATTACATTTCTCTTTCGTTAAGTCTCTTCATGTGTCAAGCATTCACTGTCATATAGAGGGACTGATATTATACATCAGTTAAGTACTCTTTTCATTTATTCTAATAAGCCTTTCCTGTTTCTTAATACTTAGGAAGGTAGTATTCGTTTTCCCAATGCACCTTCAGTCTTCCACTTTCCGTCCTCTGTTAAGAAATTTCCCAGTTATTTAAATTGTTGTATTTTGATAGTCTGATTAATTTGCAACGTGCATGTTGGACAGTTCCTTTTAGTAACAACCATGCAATTGATATATTTATATATAAAAAGCCAAGAGGAAGAATTTTCTTAGCCGAGGCGTTTCGTCCTTTGAGGGACTTTATCATGGCAAATTTTGGCTGATATTTTAATTGATAAAGTCCCTCAAAGTACGAAACGTGTCGGCTACGAATAGTTTATCCTCCTGTCATTTTAGTCATTTTGTTAATTTACAGATAGACACATAACACACACACACACACACACACACACACACACACACACACACACACACACATATATATATGTATATATATCTGTGTGTGTGTATGTCTCTGCGTGTGTAGTGGTTAGAACTTTCGCTTTCTGATCATGAGACCAAAGTTCGAATCTCACCACGGTTGATTTGTTAGGAAGGAGACTTCTTGATGCTATCGATCTGGGGTGGGTGATACCAGCGTACGGCACATTTAGAAAGGGGCTGAAAACCATACCACAGGTTGACCAAGTCTTGTGAGTCAAATTGGGGAGACAGAAAACTTGGAGGCCATTGATAGCTGTTCTAGCACGAATTCACAAGTCATCGTGACCGAAGGTTTGAGTGTGCTGGCCTTGTTCAGATTGTTGATGACGATAGAAAACACGCTCTTTCCCAGAAACTGTAACTAAGGTCTACTAAGCATAGTTGCCGTATAAAGCACAGGTGGACTCTGTGGGTGTTGAACAAACACAAATGTGCCTGTGCAAGTGTCAGCAATAGGGATTGACTATCCGCCCAAGTAGAATACGAGTAGCCAGCTACATATATAAGTATATATATATATATATATATATATATATATATATATATATATATATATATGTGTGTGTGTGTGTGTGCGTGTGTGTGTGTGTGTGTGTCTGTGTGTCTGTTTGTATGTATGTATAAGCCGTTAGGCATTTTTGATGGATTTACTTATTTCTCAAACCATGAATAAATACTATTTGGAATATATATATATCGAGCTAAATCGAGGTTAATAAAGTAAATTATTTAATAAAAGAAAAATGGACAAAGTGTATTGGGGAGAATATATATATATGTATATATATATATATATATATATGTGTGTGTGTGTGTGTGTGTGTGTGTGTGTGTGTGTGTGTGTGTGTGTGTGTGTGTGTAGGAGCTGTGATACAGCGAAACAGTACTGTCTGTGAATGACATAATTTAGCTCTTGAAAATACATTTCAATTAAGCACTGTTGAGTGATAAGCTAATTCTATAAACAACAGCCACCTGCACTAATGCAAAGCTCTTCAGTAAAATGAATGGACCACTTTGGCTGATGGCATTTGTAAAAACAATACGCTAGATTTAGTTGTGTAACTCTACCGAGTGAAGATAGCTCTGGCTGACACAAAATTAGTTGTGTTTCAATCCTGGCTTGAGGCATTCGGAAGTCTAGTCGCACTGAGGAGCTGTGATACAGCGAAACAGTACTGTCTGTGAATGACATATATATATATATATATATATATATATATATATATATATATATATAATTTTGAACTGCAACTTAAAATTTCGCGTTTCTACGAAATCATCAAGCACGAATTATTACTATTGATTTTTTTTAATTACTTCGTCTCACGTAAGTAACGCTAAATTAAACGCAGATTCAAAGCTCAAAGTTAATATAAACTTAATATATTATTGGGTTTTATTATTGTATTAAGTACAAAATATAGAGTGTATGTATGGGGATATTGTAAAAGAAAAATGTATGCTTGCTTAAAGCTTAAAAGAGGGACGCCGAATAACTCGTTAAGTAATAACAGACGTTAAAAAGGTTAAAGGGAGGTAATCATACGTAACCTAAAATATTGGACGGGCATGTGATATTTGGATATATTTATCCAGAACTAAAATATTTTTAGAGAGTTTTCTTTCTGTGATTAGAAGCTAACAAGAGTTAATTTTGTTTATTAGGCAGATTTCAGTCATTAATATTTTTGAGGATAAATCTTTCTTCCAGCAATCACAAGTTGCATCGGTCGCTGCAGCCCGAAAAGGGTGTAGCTTTGTGGATGAAATTCCAATTTACTACTAACGTATAGTCATTTTTTAATATCCTAGTAAAATGTTGTGAGTGATGTGGCATTTGCATATTGCTTATTGTTAGGAGTCATTTTATGGTGATAAAATCTTACACTACTTACATTATTATGCTACGCCACAAAAATCTTCTGAGCCGACCAAGCATAGAAATGAATACAATATGGGAACCAGTAGTAAGGAGTATTAGAGAAAAGCGATAATAACAACAAAAATTGTAATATGAGCGTTGGTAAAAACATATAATGATAACAGCAAAAATTGCAATATGAGCACTGATAAAAATGGATGCTGAAGACATTAGGTTTATTTACCCAGAAATTCATGCATATATGTCCTCAAAGACACATGGCACAGTGGATAAAGGCGTTGGTTAGATCCAGTGACAGGACACAAAGATTGTGAGTTCAATACTCGGTTAAGGAGAGGGGAATTAACAGGAGATAACTGATGACTGACATCCATTAAACTGGGACTAGAACAGTCTACCCAGTGAGCGAAATAAAGGGCTCAGTTCGACATTCCAACCACCTGAAGAAGGCCGGAGCGTACAATGACCGAAACGTTGTAATAAATACGGCGACACAGATGAAGACAATAGTCCGAATAATGTAAATAGTGTACATAATACCTCATCTCAGAAATATAGACTGATACTGATAAAATCTTGTTTTTTTGCTATGGAAACGAAATAAAATTTTGTCTCGCCATTATGATTAATGCTAGCCTTATAGATGACACCTTTATACATACATTGATGGTCCATCGGACAGTTAATACCTTTTCGACAAATACAATTTTTTCTATGGTAATATTGCGATTGACGTTTCTTAAGTATTTGTTTAAAGCTACATTATTATGCTGTTGTAATTGTTGCTCAAGGTTTCTGGTGCAGCTATAGCTAATCTTAACATTGTTCTTATTGAAGATTTTGTTGAGTAAAGAGTTATGGTTGAAATGTTTCTAGATTAAATTTAGGAAAATCCTACCAATGTTTTGATATTACTGTTAAAAGGTGAGTTAAACCAAATTGTGTTGCATTTTCTATTCTTATGTTTATTACTGGCATTCTTACTAATGTCTGGAATGTATTCTAGTTTAATTTTACGTTTACTTTTATTTAGTGCATGTGCATAATTAGATTTACATTTGTCAAAAATAATTTTGTTGCTAGAGTTAGTTGAGAGTCTGTGTTGTACAGATTTGTGCAAGTTATTTAAAATTACAGGTGTGTGGTTGGATTCTTTGCTGACGTATAAACGGTTATAAAGCTCTTTATTATAAAAGCTAACATGAGTTCATTTCGTATGAATGTAAATCTTTCGATTCCTTTGGATTTAAGTTCCAAAAAACCCCCACCGAGCGATGACCAATTAGAATTTGAAAATGACTTATTCTCTGTAATACAGCGAATTAAAATGCAAGCAAATATAACAATCTACACAGAAATATGAAAAAGACATTGCCGAGATACTTAATGCTAATAAAATAAAATCTTATAAAACTGGCAATCCATATTACTACAAAGTCGACGACTACCACTTCTGTGTGCTCAATATCAGTGATAGAACTAACATATTCAGTTGTATACAACTGACTCTGTCCTGGACATTGAGTTCTACCTGGATTCTATCCTCTTGGCAATTTATTAATATATATATGTATGTATATATATATATATATATATATACATCGACCACTAATATTATCTATATATATATATATATATATATATATATATATATATATATATATATATATATATATATATATATGGGGAGGGGTGTAATAAAATGCAATAGTTGCATAATCCATGAGCAGGATCTTTACACAATTCTTGTTCAATGGGCTATTTTATGATGCAGCAATTTGGTCGAAACCTATTAGAGTTCATTTTTGAGGTATCATTATCCCTGCGTCAGGGTCCCGTAGGCTTTTGAATTCAAAGTTTACCTTCTCCTAGACGGCTGAGCAACCAAGGCTAGAGAGCCCAGTGTGTTCTATTATTGAACCCATAGCGATGAGGAGAAATAGATTCATACCTTGCCAAGGCTTTTTGTGCGCAAGTGTATACAACGAACTCAAGTAGAATTTAACATATACACATTTTTATATGATAAACTTTACATTTCAACTGATGAGTTTAAACCTATTGAATTTCTAGATTAGCCACACATAGGGTTTACTTATAGTGGTGATGTCTTGTATAGAATCAGTCAATCTTTTCGGGGGAACTGATAATAGAAAACAGCGCGGAGTGGGACACGCAGTCACCTAAAAGACCACTCCAGTTTTAAATTCAGAATATTCCTTCTCCTAGACTGGTTGCCATTCAAGGCAAAGGTGCCACGTCTGAACTGCTATCTAATACATAGCTGGGCCAGATGGATGCATAACTTTTTGAAGAGAATTACAGCGAAGTGAAGGATAAAAATTCGCGCGGAATTTGATCTCGGATCTGTGAGCCCATTTTAAACATCGATGACCTTTACATTAATCGCACGTACATACATACATACATACACTACAACAGGAGTCAGCAATCTTTTGCTGACTATGTGCCGACTTAGGGTTTTAAAATCATTCAATGTGCCAACACATGCGTATTTTAATACAAGTTAAGTTCAATATACTTGTTCTACTATATATTTTAGATATAGTAATATATAGAATATGGAGACCACATTGATAAAAATAAACTTTTTTTTCCATTTTTAGTTTTTATTATTAATGGGAGTCCAATGACTGAGCAGTTTTGAAACAACTAAATATCTCCTTTACGCTATAGTAGTCATTGGTTCGGACTTCGTAAATGCCATTTGCGGCCGTGTACCATTGGAAATTGTTTGACGTGCCACATGTGAGATGCGTGCCGTAGGTTACCGACCCCTGCACTACAGATCAAAAGTTTGAATTACCCTCAAAACTAGAATGGGATAACCTTGATAAAAGAGTGAAAAAAAATTGAAAAAGTGCTCTTGTAGTCATTGAAAAAGGAATGGATTCAGGTATCAAAATTATACTTTGAGAAACTTTTGCATTGAATGTCAAAGATATGTGTTGCAGTAATCAAGACTAAAGGAGGATATTTTGTCGAGAGCATAATTTAATCATAAAATGAGTTTTTTTTCCTTTTTGTCAAAATAAAATTTCTAATATAATATAATATCTTCCCTTTCTTAACCCTGTACAATATTTTTTATCTTATTTCAAGGGTAAAACAACTACTTTTAGGGGCCAATTCAAAAAATTACCAGGGGTGTCCTCAAGCTTTTAAACTGTAGCGTACATACATACATTGTGTTTGACAACTCGTATCCGAGTATGGCCATTACAACATATCTTTTTGGAGAAAATTTACTGATGTTCTGAACGAATGTGGCTCTTTTACTCAGCAAGGTACCTACATATTCTGGCACAAGCAGGGCACGTAAGAGGTCCAACATGGAGTGATTCATTATCATGCAATTTAAAATGTCATATGGAACCGCTGCTGGACCCGTATATCTTACCACAAATACCACATTTCAATTGCTGGACGTCTACGGTTTTATAGTAAATTGCTACCTTCCGCACTCTCAAGTGAATCATTAGACCAGCCATCGATAAACACACTCTACCACAATCTGTAGACGTCACGTCAGATCAAGCTGCCTGCGGGTGTCTTCAGGACGTAAAACGGGGGACGCCTTTACGCACATCTCTTTTAAACTTTGCCTGCCTCCTTTTCTCATCTTCAAAGTGACGCTTTCAACTGCTAGCAGCCTCATTCCAATTATTGCGATCAGATGCAATTCTTCCCAGTGCTCACAAGGAATGTTTCATTTCTTCAGCGCATCTTTGATGCAGTCCGTTAAGCGCATCTTAGGTTTGACGGCATTTCTCTTCCATGTTCTCAGCTCACCATAAAACAATTGCTTTGGAATGTCATCCATTCTGACAAGGTGACCTACCCACGAAAGGGGAGGCTTTAGTATCAACATTTAAATTGTAGTGTACATACATACATACATACATATATACATATATACATACATATATACATACATACATATATACATACATGCATATATACATCCATAGTCCGTGTATTTAAGCGGCTAATGTTCTTTAAAGCAAATAGTATAAAAAACATTTTGTATTTACTGATTGATTTTTCCAAATTACGAATAATCCTTCTTAGACAAGGAGGGAATTCCGTCCGAAATTGCTCGAAGTTCGTTTCGGGATAAACGTACAGGAAATATGGTCAAAGATTTCGACTTTACATCATCATCACGGTAGATAAACACAAAGGTTTCATAGAAGTAGCCATTGTTGTCACGTAAGCAAAGAGTATTGCGACGTGAGCGAGGTTTGACTTGTTCTTTTTATCTGGATAGATAGATAGATAGATAGATAGATAGATAGATAGATAGATAGATAGATAGATAGATAG
Source organism: Acanthosepion esculentum (assembly GCA_964036315.1). Taxonomy (NCBI): domain Eukaryota; kingdom Metazoa; phylum Mollusca; class Cephalopoda; order Sepiida; family Sepiidae; genus Acanthosepion; species Acanthosepion esculentum. Next base: position 118,472,568 of record OZ038480.1, read on the forward strand.
ATAGATAATGAACAGGCTGTGATAGATAGATAGATAGATAGATAGATAGATAGATAGATAGATAGATAGATAGATAGATAGATAGATAGATAGATATGAACAGGCTGTGGTAGATAGATAGATAGATAGATAGATAGATAGATAGATAGATATGAATAGAGTGCGATAGATAGATAGATAGATAGATAGATAGATAGATAGATAGATAGATAGAAAGATAGGAAACAGAATGAGATAGATAGATAGATAGATAGATAGATAGATAGATAGATAGATAAGAAACAGAATGAGATAGATAGATAGATAGATAGATAGATAGATAGATAGATAGATAGATAGATAGATAGATAGGAAACAAAATGAGATAGATAGATAGATAGATAGATAGATAGATAGATAGATAGATAGATAGATAGATAGATAGGAAACAGAATGAGATAGATAGATAGATAGATAGATAGGAAACAGAATGAGATAGATAGATAGATAGATAGATAGATAGATAGATAGATAGATAGATATGAATAGGGTGCGATAGATAGATAGATAGATAGATAGATAGATAGATAGATAGATAGATAGATATGAATAGAGTGAAATAGATAGATAGATAGATAGATAGATAGGAAACAGAATGAGATAGATAGATAGATAGATAGATAGATAGATAGATAGATAGATAGATATGAATAGGGTGCGATAGATAGATAGATAGATAGATAGATAGATAGATAGATAGATAGATAGATAGATAGATAGATATGAATAGGGTGAAATAGATAGTTAGATAGATAGATAGATAGATAGATAGATAGGAAACAGAATGAGATAGATAGATAGATAGATAGATAGATAGATAAGAAACAGAATGAGATAGATAGATAGATAGATAGATAGATAGATAGATACATAGATAGATAGATAGATAGATAGATATGAATAGGGTGAGATAGATAGATAGATAGATAGATAGATAGATAGATAGATAGATAGATAAGAAACAGAATGAGATAGATAGATAGATAGATAGATAGATAGATAGATAGGAAACAAAATGGGAAAGATAGATACATAGATAGATAGATAGATAGATAGATAGATAGATAGATAGATAGATAGATAGATAGGAAACAGAATGAGATAGATAGATAGATAGATAGATAGATAGATAGATAGATAGATAGATAGATAGATAGATAGATAGATAGATAGATATGAATAGGGTGCGATAGATAGATAGATAGATAGATAGATAGATAGATAGATAGATAGATAGATAGATATGAATAGGGTGAAATAGATAGATAGATAGATAGATAGATAGATAGATAGATAGATAGATAATGAACAGGCTGTGATAGATAGATAGATAGATAGATAGATAGATAGATAGATAGATAGATAGATAGATAGATAGATAGATAGATATGAACAGGCTGTGGTAGATAGATAGATAGATAGATAGATAGATAGATAGATAGATAGATAGATAGATAGATAGATATGAATAGAGTGCGATAGATAGATAGATAGATAGATAGATAGATAGATAGATAGATAGATAGATAGATATGAATAGGGTGAGATAGATAGATAGATAGATAGATAGATAGATAGATAGATAGATAGATAGATATATAGATAGATAGGAAACAGAATGAGATAGATAGATAGATAGATAGATAGATAGATAGATAGATAGATAGATAGATAGATAGATAGATAGATAGATAGATAGATAGATAAGAAACAGAATGAGATAGATAGATAGATAGATAGATAGATAGATAGATAGATAGATAGATAGGAAACAAAATGAGATAGATAGATAGATAGATAGATAGATAGATAGATAGATAGATAGGAAACAGAATGAGATAGATAGATAGATAGATAGATAGATAGATAGATAGATAGATAGATAGATAGGAAACAGAATGAGATAGATAGATAGATAGATAGATAGATAGATAGATAGATAGATAGATAGATAGATAGATATGAATAGGGTGAGATAGATAGATAGATAGATAGATAGATAGATAGATAGATAGATAGATAGATAGATCGATAGATAGATAGATAGATATGAATATAGTGAAATAGATAGATAGATAGATAGATAGATAGATAGATAGATAGATAGGAAACAGAATGAGATAGATAGATAGATAGATAGATAGATAGATAGATAGATAGATAGATAGATAGATAGATAGATAGATATGAATAGGGTGCGATAGATAGATAGATAGATAGATAGATAGATAGATAGATAGATAGATAGATAGATAGATAGATAGATATGAATAGGGTGAAATAGATAGATAGATAGATAGATAGATAGATAGATAGATAGGAAACAGAATGAGATAGATTGATAGATAGATAGATAGATAGATAGATAAGAAACAGAATGAGATAGATAGATAGATAGATAGATAGATAGATAAGAAACAGAATGAGATAGATAGATAGATAGATAGATAGATAGATATGAATAGGGTGAGATAGATAGATAGATAGATAGATAGATAGATAGATAGATAGATAGATAAGAAACAGAATGAGATAGATAGATAGATAGATAGATAGATAGATAGATAGATAGATAGGAAACAAAATGAGAAAGATAGATACATAGATAGATAGATATATAGATAGATAGATAGATAGATAGATAGATAGATAGATAGGAAACAGAATGAGATAGATAGATAGATAGATAGATAGATAGATAGATAGATAGATAGATAGATAGATAGATATGAATAGGGTGCGATAGATAGATAGATAGATAGATAGATAGATAGATAGATAGATATGAATAGGGTGAAATAGATAGATAGATAGATAGATAGATAGATAGATAGATAGATAGACAGATAGATAGATAGATAGATAGATAGATAGATAGATATGAATAGAGTGCGATAGATAGATAGATAGATAGATAGATAGATAGATAGATAGATAGATAGATATGAATAGAGTGCGATAGATAGATAGATAGATAGATAGATAGATAGAAAGATAGGAAACAGAATGAGATAGATAGATAGATAGATAGATAGATAGATAGATAGATAGATAGATAAGAAACAGAATGAGATAGATAGATAGATAGATAGATAGATAGATAGATAGATAGATAGATAGATAGATAGATAGGAAACAAAATGAGATAGATAGATAGATAGATAGATAGATAGATAGATAGATAGATAGATAGATAGATAGATAGATAGGAAACAGAATGAGATAGATAGATAGATAGATAGATAGGAAACAGAATGAGATAGATAGATAGATAGATAGATAGATAGATAGATAGATAGATAGATAGATAGATAGATAGATAGATAGATATGAATAGGGTGCGATAGATAGATAGATAGATAGATAGATAGATAGATAGATAGATAGATAGATAGATAGATATGAATAGAGTGAAATAGATAGATAGATAGATAGATAGGAAACAGAATGAGATAGATAGATAGATAGATAGATAGATAGATAGATAGATAGATAGATAGATAGATAGATATGAATAGGGTGCGATAGATAGATAGATAGATAGATAGATAGATAGATAGATAGATAGATAGATAGATAGATAGATATGAATAGGGTGAAATAGATAGATAGATAGATAGATAGATAGATAGATAGGAAACAGAATGAGATAGATAGATAGATAGATAGATAGATAAGAAACAGAATGAGATAGATAGATAGATAGATAGATAGATAGATAGATAGATATGAATAGGGTGAGATAGATAGATAGATAGATAGATAGATAGATAGATAGATAGATAGATAGATAGATAGATAGGAAACAAAATGGGAAAGATAGATACATAGATAGATAGATAGATAGATAGATAGATAGATAGGAAACAGAATGAGATAGATAGATAGATAGATAGATAGATAGATAGATAGATAGATAGATAGATAGATAGATAGATAGATATGAATAGGGTGCGATATATAGATAGATAGATAGATAGATAGATAGATAGATAGATAGATAGATAGATAGATAGATAGATATGAATAGGGTGAAATAGATAGATAGATAGATAGATAGATAGATAGATAGATAGATAGATAATGAACAGGCTGTGATAGATAGATAGATAGATAGATAGATAGATAGATAGATAGATAGATAGATAGATAGATATGAACAGGCTGTGGTAGATAGATAGATAGATAGATAGATAGATAGATAGATAGATAGATAGATAGATAGATAGATAGATATGAATAGAGTGCGATAGATAGATAGATAGATAGATAGATAGATAGATAGATAGATAGATAGATAGATATGAATAGGGTGAGATAGATAGATAGATAGATAGATAGATAGATAGATAGATAGATAGATAGATAGATAGATAGATAGATAGGAAACAGAATGAGATAGATAGATAGATAGATAGATAGATAGATAGATAGATAGATAGATAGATAGATAGATAGGAAACAGAATGAGATAGATAGATAGATAGATAGATAGATAGATAGATAGATAGGAAACAAAATGAGATAGATAGATAGATAGATAGATAGATAGATAGGAAACAGAATGAGATAGATAGATAGATAGATAGATAGATAGATAGATAGATAGATAGATAGATAGATAGATAGATAGATAGGAAACAGAATGAGATAGATAGATAGATAGATAGATAGATAGATAGATAGATAGATAGATAGATAGATAGATATGAATAGGGTGAGATAGATAGATAGATAGATAGATAGATAGATAGATAGATAGATAGATAGATAGATATGAATATAGTGAAATAGATAGATAGATAGATAGATAGATAGATAGATAGATAGATAGGAAACAGAATGAGATAGATAGATAGATAGATAGATAGATAGATAGATAGATAGATAGATAGATATGAATAGGGTGCGATAGATAGATAGATAGATAGATAGATAGATAGATAGATAGATAGATAGATAGATAGATAGATAGATAGATAGATAGATATGAATAGGGTGAAATAGATAGATAGATAGATAGATAGATAGATAGATAGGAAACAGAATGAGATAGATTGATAGATAGATAGATAGATAGATAAGAAACAGAATGAGATAGATAGATAGATAGATAGATAAGAAACAGAATGAGATAGATAGATAGATAGATAGATAGATAGATAGATAGATAGATATGAATAGGGTGAGATAGATAGATAGATAGATAGATAGATAGATAGATAGATAGATAGATAGATAGATAGATAAGAAACAGAATGAGATAGATAGATAGATAGATAGATAGATAGATAGATAGATAGATAGATAGATAGATAGATAGGAAACAAAATGAGAAAGATAGATACATAGATAGATAGATATATAGATAGATAGATAGATAGATAGGAAACAGAATGAGATAGATAGATAGATAGATAGATAGATAGATAGATAGATAGATAGATAGATAGATAGATAGATAGATAGATATGAATAGGGTGCGATAGATAGATAGATAGATAGATAGATAGATAGATAGATAGATAGATAGATAGATATGAATAGGGTGAAATAGATAGATAGATAGATAGATAGATAGACAGATAGATAGATAGATAGATAGATATGAATAGGGTGCGATAGATAGATAGATAGATAGATAGATAGATAGATATGAATAGGGTGAAATAGATAGATAGATAGATAGATAGATAGATAGACAGATAGATAGATAGATAGATAGATAGATAGATAGATAGATAGATAGATATGAATAGAGTGCGATAGATAGATAGATAGATAGATAGATAGATAGATAGATAGATAGATAGATAGATATGAATAGAGTGCGATAGATAGATAGATAGATAGATAGATAGATAGATAGATAGATAGATAGATAGATAGAAAGATAGGAAACAGAATGAGATAGATAGATAGATAGATAGATAGATAGATAGATAGATAGATAGATAGATAGATAGATAGATAAGAAACAGAATGAGATAGATAGATAGATAGATAGATAGATAGATAGATAGATAGATAGATAGATAGATAGATAGATAGATAGATAGATAGGAAACAAAATGAGATAGATAGATAGATAGATAGATAGATAGATAGATAGATAGATAGATAGATAGATAGGAAACAGAATGAGATAGATAGATAGATAGATAGATAGGAAACAGAATGAGATAGATAGATAGATAGATAGATAGATAGATAGATAGATAGATAGATAGATAGATAGATAGATAGATAGATATGAATAGGGTGCGATAGATAGATAGATAGATAGATAGATAGATAGATAGATAGATAGATAGATAGATAGATAGATATGAATAGAGTGAAATAGATAGATAGATAGATAGATAGGAAACAGAATGAGATAGATAGATAGATAGATAGATAGATAGATAAGAAACAGAATGAGATAGATAGATAGATAGATAGATAGATAGATAGATAGATAGATAGATAGATAGATAGATATGAATAGGGTGAGATAGATAGATAGATAGATAGATAGATAGATAGATAGATAGATAGATAGATAAGAAACAGAATGAGATAGATAGATAGATAGATAGATAGATAGATAGATAGATAGGAAACAAAATGGGAAAGATAGATACATAGATAGATAGATAGACAGATAGATAGATAGGAAACAGAATGAGATAGATAGATAGATAGATAGATAGATAGATAGATAGATAGATAGATAGATAGATAGATATGAATAGGGTGCGATAGATAGATAGATAGATAGATAGATAGATAGATAGATAGATAGATAGATAGATAGATAGATAGATATGAATAGGGTGAAATAGATAGATAGATAGATAGATAGATAGATAGGAAACAGAATGAGATAGATTGATAGATAGATAGATAGATAGATAAGAAACAGAATGAGATAGATAGATAGATAGATAGATAAGAAACAGAATGAGATAGATAGATAGATAGATAGATAGATAGATAGATAGATATGAATAGGGTGAGATAGATAGATAGATAGATAGATAGATAGATAGATAGATAGATAGATAAGAAACAGAATGAGATAGATAGATAGATAGATAGATAGATAGATAGATAGATAGATAGGAAACAAAATGAGAAAGATAGATACATAGATAGATAGATATATAGATAGATAGATAGATAGATAGATAGGAAACAGAATGAGATAGATAGATAGATAGATAGATAGATAGATAGATAGATAGATAGATAGATAGATAGATAGATATGAATAGGGTGCGATAGATAGATAGATAGATAGATAGATAGATAGATAGATAGATAGATATGAATAGGGTGAAATAGATAGATAGATAGATAGATAGACAGATAGATAGATAGATAGATAGATATGAATAGGGTGCGATAGATAGATAGATAGATAGATAGATAGATAGATAGATATGAATAGGGTGAAATAGATAGATAGATAGATAGATAGATAGATAGATAGACAGATAGATAGATAGATAGATAGATAGATAGATAGATAGATATGAATAGAGTGCGATAGATAGATAGATAGATAGATAGATAGATAGATAGATAGATAGATAGATATGAATAGAGTGCGATAGATAGATAGATAGATAGATAGATAGATAGATAGATAGATAGATAGATAGATAGAAAGATAGGAAACAGAATGAGATAGATAGATAGATAGATAGATAGATAGATAGATAGATAGATAAGAAACAGAATGAGATAGATAGATAGATAGATAGATAGATAGATAGATAGATAGATAGATAGATAGATAGATAGGAAACAAAATGAGATAGATAGATAGATAGATAGATAGATAGATAGATAGATAGATAGATAGATAGGAAACAGAATGAGATAGATAGATAGATAGATAGATAGGAAACAGAATGAGATAGATAGATAGATAGATAGATAGATAGATAGATAGATAGATATGAATAGGGTGCGATAGATAGATAGATAGATAGATAGATAGATAGATAGATAGATAGATAGATAGATAGATATGAATAGAGTGAAATAGATAGATAGATAGATAGATAGGAAACAGAATGAGATAGATAGATAGATAGATAGATAGATAGATAGATAGATAGATAGATAGATAGATAGATAGATAGATATGAATAGGGTGCGATAGATAGATAGATAGATAGATAGATAGATAGATAGATAGATAGATAGATAGATAGATAGATATGAATAGGGTGAGATAGATAGATAGATAGATAGATAGATAGATAGATAGATAGATAAGAAACAGAATGAGATAGATAGATAGATAGATAGATAGATAGATAGATAGATAGATAGATAGATAGGAAACAAAATGGGAAAGATAGATACATAGATAGATAGATAGACAGATAGATAGATAGGAAACAGAATGAGATAGATAGATAGATAGATAGATAGATAGATAGATAGATAGATAGATAGATATGAATAGGGTGCGATAGATAGATAGATAGATAGATAGATAGATAGATAGATAGATAGATAGATAGATATGAATAGGGTGAAATAGATAGATAGATAGATAGATAGATAGATAGATAGATAGATAGATAGATAATGAACAGGCTGTGATAGATAGATAGATAGATAGATAGATAGATTGATAGATAGATAGATAGATAGATAGATAGATAGGAAACAGAATGAGATAGATTGATAGATAGATAGATAGATAGATAAGAAACAGAATGAGATAGATAGATAGATAGATAGATAAGAAACAGAATGAGATAGATAGATAGATAGATAGATAGATATGAATAGGGTGAGATAGATAGATAGATAGATAGATAGATAGATAGATAGATAGATAGATAGATAGATAGATAGATAGATAGATAGATAAGAAACAGAATGAGATAGATAGATAGATAGATAGATAGATAGATAGATAGATAGATAGATAGATAGATAGATAGGAAACAAAATGAGAAAGATAGATACATAGATAGATAGATATATAGATAGATAGATAGATAGATAGATAGATAGATAGGAAACAGAATGAGATAGATAGATAGATAGATAGATAGATAGATAGATAGATAGATAGATAGATAGATATGAATAGGGTGCGATAGATAGATAGATAGATAGATAGATAGATAGATAGATAGATAGATAGATAGATATGAATAGGGTGAAATAGATAGATAGATAGATAGATAGATAGACAGATAGATAGATAGATAGATAGATATGAATAGGGTGCGATAGATAGATAGATAGATAGATAGATAGATAGATAGATAGATAGATAGATATGAATAGGGTGAAATAGATAGATAGATAGATAGATAGATAGATAGATAGACAGATAGATAGATAGATAGATAGATAGATAGATAGATATGAATAGAGTGCGATAGATAGATAGATAGATAGATAGATAGATAGATAGATAGATAGATAGATAGATAGATAGATATGAATAGAGTGCGATAGATAGATAGATAGATAGATAGATAGATAGATAGATAGATAGATAGATAGATAGATAGAAAGATAGGAAACAGAATGAGATAGATAGATAGATAGATAGATAGATAGATAGATAGATAGATAGATAGATAAGAAACAGAATGAGATAGATAGATAGATAGATAGATAGATAGATAGATAGATAGATAGATAGATAGATAGGAAACAAAATGAGATAGATAGATAGATAGATAGATAGATAGATAGATAGATAGATAGATAGATAGATAGATAGGAAACAGAATGAGATAGATAGATAGATAGATAGATAGGAAACAGAATGAGATAGATAGATAGATAGATAGATAGATAGATAGATAGATAGATAGATAGATAGATAGATAGATAGATAGATAGATATGAATAGGGTGCGATAGATAGATAGATAGATAGATAGATAGATAGATAGATAGATAGATAGATAGATAGATAGATATGAATAGAGTGAAATAGATAGATAGATAGATAGATAGATAGATAGGAAACAGAATGAGATAGATAGATAGATAGATAGATAGATATGAATAGGGTGCGATAGATAGATAGATAGATAGATAGATAGATAGATAGATAGATAGATAGATAGATAGATAGATATGAATAGAGTGAAATAGATAGATAGATAGATAGATAGATAGATAGGAAACAGAATGAGATAGATAGATAGATAGATAGATAGATAGATAGATAGATAGATAGATAGATAGATAGATAGATATGAATAGGGTGCGATAGATAGATAGATAGATAGATAGATAGATAGATAGATAGATAGATAGATAGATATGAATAGGGTGAGATAGATAGATAGATAGATAGATAGATAGATAGATAGATAGATAAGAAACAGAATGAGATAGATAGATAGATAGATAGATAGATAGATAGATAGATAGATAGGAAACAAAATGGGAAAGATAGATACATAGATAGATAGATAGACAGATAGATAGATAGGAAACAGAATGAGATAGATAGATAGATAGATAGATAGATAGATAGATAGATAGATAGATAGATAGATATGAATAGGGTGCGATAGATAGATAGATAGATAGATAGATAGATAGATAGATAGATAGATAGATAGATAGATATGAATAGGGTGAGATAGATAGATAGATAGATAGATAGATAGATAGATAGATAGATAGATAGATAGATAGATAAGAAACAGAATGAGATAGATAGATAGATAGATAGATAGATAGATAGATAGATAGATAGATAGATAGATATGAATAGGGTGCGATAGATAGATAGATAGATAGATAGATAGATAGATAGATAGATAGATAGATAGATAGATAGATATGAATAGGGTGAGATAGATAGATAGATAGATAGATAGATAGATAGATAGATAGATAGATAGATAGATAGATAGATAAGAAACAGAATGAGATAGATAGATAGATAGATAGATAGATAGATAGATAGGAAACAAAATGGGAAAGATAGATACATAGATAGATAGATAGACAGATAGATAGATAGGAAACAGAATGAGATAGATAGATAGATAGATAGATAGATAGATATGAATAGGGTGCGATAGATAGATAGATAGATAGATAGATAGATAGATAGATAGATAGATAGATAGATAGATAGATAGATAGATAGATAGATAGATAGGAAACAGAATGAGATAGATAGATAGATAGATAGATAGGAAACAGAATGAGATAGATAGATAGATAGATAGATAGATAGATAGATAGATAGATAGATAGATAGATATGAATAGGGTGCGATAGATAGATAGATAGATAGATAGATAGATAGATAGATAGATAGATAGATAGATAGATATGAATAGAGTGAAATAGATAGATAGATAGATAGATAGATAGATAGGAAACAGAATGAGATAGATAGATAGATAGATAGATAGATAGATAGATAGATAGATAGATAGATAGATAGATAGATATGAATAGGGTGCGATAGATAGATAGATAGATAGATAGATAGATAGATAGATAGATAGATAGAT
>OZ038480.1:118489118-118504118 GCA_964036315.1 Acanthosepion esculentum
AAGAGCTACAAGGGACAGGAAGACGTGGAGGGCCATGATCGCCTATGTTTTGAATGGACACGGCACATAAAAGTAGAAGAATGCCATGAATTTTTATCGTCAGAATCACGCGTGCACATTTATAAATCTACCATCCTTCCGTGAAATGAATACTGTTGCCATATCTGGACGGGTGTTCCTGTCGCACATCTCGCGATTCTTGACACAATCCAAAGATCGATCCTGATCAGGCATCTCGACTTCAGTCACCTTCTCACCGACGTGATGTGGTTTCCCTCTAATAGATTGACAACTGGGTCTCACTATTTTTACTGTCGAACGAACTAAATGCAACCCTTCTGCTACTTTAACAGTTTCTTTTCTCGTACTTCCCACCTGTGGAACTCCTTTCCAATTGCTTCCCTGGCAAGTCTTCAACCGCAGCAGAAGTCAAAACAGTCACAGTTGTACAGTTGCGGCCCAAATGTTCAGAACGGCATTGTTTTCGTCAGAAAAGTAGGTATAAGTTTTTATAAAAGTTGTTTTATATTCTATAATTTTCACAGACGATAAATACGATATTATTTGTTATTATCTGAGAATTTGGTGTATTTGGAGAGGATAATACAAAAGTTATGGATGATTTAGTGATTTACTGCAAAACCCATGGCGGCCAAAATGATCAGAACGGTTGCTTTTACTTCGTGTTTTAGTATATTTAATCGGCGAACGCTAATTTTTTTTAAATTTGTTTACTTGATGGTTCGTTTACTAAACATTAGTAAGAATATCAGCAGTGTACTTTGTTAATATAATGCCACTTACTCCGTTACCAATTCGTCGTCAGATTATTAAGCTTCGAAAGAAGGATAATTTAAGTATTGGGTCTATTGGAAAGATTGTTAACAAGTCAAAACTTGTTTTTCAAGGTATTCTTAAGGTTTACGATGATTGTGGTTCGTGTGAAGCAAGAAAGTCTACAGGTAGGCCAAGAAAATGACCAAGAGAGGAGATCGTGCTATGGTAAAGTTGGTTAAAAAGGACACATTTAAAACTGCTGTTTCTCGGGAAATGAGCATTGTACTGAAGAAAACTTTATCTCGAAAAACTGTGTCTCGTCGTTTAGTTGAACATGGCCTACAAGCAAGAGCACCTGCAGTGAAGCCACTGACCAGCTCCAAGAATAAAAAGTGTCGTCTTACCTTTGCAACCGAACATGTGTTGTGGTCTCAAGAAAAATGGCAAACGGTGCATTTCAGTGATGAATCTAAGTTTATGTTATTTGGCTCAGATGGGAAAATGTACGTTCATCGAAAAGCAGGTGACAAATTGTCACCTAAATGCCTTAACTAGTGTTAAATTCGGTGGAGGAAGTGTCATGATTTGGGGGATGATATCTGGAGATGGTGTGGGCCCTTTGGTGCGATTACATGGAAAGGTAAATGCAGGAGTTTATAAACAACTTGTAAAAGATCATGTCTTGCCTGTGCTGAAAAATTCAACTAAGCGACCACCCATATTCATGCAGGATAATGCCCCGTGTAAGAAGGCTAAGGTGGTCATGAACTTCCTCAAGGCTGAAAAGGTTATTGTTATGGATTGGCCTGCTCAATGCCTAGATATCAATCCTGTTGAAAATGTGTGGAATATTCTAGGAGAACGTTCGAAAGCCAAAAATCCTAAAACAACCGAGCAATTATGGAATGCCCCTCAGGAAGAATGGAATAAGATCACCCAGCAAGAAACTGAAAATTTAATTTCCTCAATGCAGTCGAAGATGTCAAAGTGTGATTGAAGCTAAAGGGCTTCACACTAAATATTAAATAATTTCAGTATTCTCTTTCAATTTTGATTATTTTGTTATTTTATCAACCGTTCTGATCATTTTAGGGTTTTGCAGTAAATCACTAAATCATCCATAACTTTTGTATTATCCCCGCAAATTACACCAAAATCTCAGACAATAACAAATAATATTGTATTTATTGTCTGTGAATATATAGAATATGAAACAACTTTGATAAAAACTTATACCTACTTTTCTGTCGAAAACAATGCCGTTCTGAACATTTAAGCCGCAACTGTATATTTAATCAACAATCAGGTTATGTTTCAGTCCCCAAGATCACTACAGAAGATTGTCTTACGGGACAATTACTAGTTGATTAAAGATTTGTAAATATGGTGAGGTATTTATTTGGAGTTCAATCCCTGGGTGGAGTAGTGTGCATTTGCAGTCATTGGAAACGGGCGAACAATAAGTCGTGTGATGAGAGCGTTCTACTCTCAGTTCAGAATTCCATGTTGCTTACCCAGAAACGGTCGAAGCGATATGATAAGAACAACAAAGACGAGGACAATAAACCTAATTTATGTGCATGCATCGATAAGTGTTATAATCAGATCGATCCCTGAATTACGAAAGAAAATGCGGCAATATTAAGAGAAGACTTGCATAATGATGAGGACTGCAGCGCCAAAGATGAGCCAATAATTAACGAGGGATTATCTAGATGATCTATTATGATATTTGACGAAAGAAGATAACAAATCTGAGCTGTTATCGTTACTAAATAATTTCAATGAATCTATTCACAAACACTTCAGAGTTTATTGGTACTCAGCATTAATCATGGCGATATCTTAAGATGTTATTAAATGGATACAATAAAAAGAATATTTATTTAATAATGATGATAATATTTATAGAATATTGCATTGAAATTGATCATCTTTTATGACATTGAATGTTCATTTATTAACGATTAGGCGAAAAAGCGTTCACATCGAGTCAGGCTTAAGAGTTGACATCAGTCAATCAGTTATGTGCCATGCGTGATACACGCTTAGGTAATCATGTATCTTTCGATATATAACTGACGAGTCTGTTTTTTCCCGCAGTAGGTTGCCATTTCTTTCTGGGGTAGACCAGTTGCCATCCAAGGCTATAGAAACCGGTCTGTCCTGCTATCTACCCATAGCTAGGGGGAGAAGAAGAGGATTCATACCATTCCCAAATGAATGTAATAGATTCGAACTCGGCTCTCCGTTTCCTCAAGGTTTATTAGCGTGTGAGGAGGCTTTAAAAGCTTTAATACACACACACACACACACACACACACACACACATATATATATATATATATATATATATATATATATATATATATATATTTCATAACATTGAGCACTGACTGTATATATATATATATATATATATATATATATATATATATATAGAGAGAGAGAGAGAGAGAGAGAGGGTCCTAAAATGTACACACACTTTAAATGAGAAAAATCCAGTGTTTCTTGAATTGCAAAGAAGATTATTTTTATTTATATAATTATTATTTATAATTATAATTACATACGCTCTATCCCTGATATTGAATACATTAATCTATAGATATATCATACCTTAATATATATATATATATATATATATATATATATATAATATATATAAGCAAGAACAGAAATAATTATAATCCGGTGTTCTTAGCAGTTAATTTTATTTTTTTAAAAACAATGCTCGATACAAAACATTAGAGCAAAATATTATATTTTCTTTTTAAAAATATGATTCCATCGCGACACAGGAAATTTCTATGTTTCAAAACTGAAACTAAATTTATAAATTTAATTATAAAAATTAAACTTAAAATCCATAGTCTCGTTCCATTGTCAAGCGATAATAGGAATAACCTTTCAAAAAAAATCTACTTAATTTATAAGCGTATACCATATTGATATTATGAGTTGTTAAGGTTAAGGAAAATACCCAGCCACCCCTACATTATCTGACTGAAACATTAAAATGGATAAATTGTGTAATAGTTTTTCGATTGCTATTTTTTTCACAGTTAAATTCTATTTCTGACACGAACTCAGTCCATAGCAGGATAACCGAAATAGACTATTCTCCATATGAGGTAATTTCGGATTTTATTGTGTATTAATTATATTGCTCTGCATTAATAACTACATTGAGCTCTATTTGTGGATCAGTTTTAATATTTTATATTACTAAGATCCACTTGGATTATATACCAACGGATTTGATATCTTCATTTTACATATATATATTTATATATATATATATATATATATATGCGTTTAGCATGAAAAAAATATGCGTTTAGCATGAAACAAATTTTAACTTCTGGGAGTTGATTTCAATATCCACTTGTATATTTACATACACTCTATCCCAGATATTGAGCAATTTGAGCCATAAATATAAAACCATATTTTATCTTATATATATATTGTTGAGTCTTGACTCATTGTTGAATCTTGACAAATGCATGGAATAATAATGCAACACAAAATGTACTTAGAACAAGAATGTATTATAACAAGAAAGTGTACACAATATTTACATATAGTATTTCTGTATATTTCTGGGAAGACCGTTCCTGGAGAATGTGTTGACTAAGTCGCAGTCGGGCAGAGTCTCTAGTTGGATCTCTTGATTCCCCTCCTCGTCTTCCCGGTACCAACCATATTTATATCGTTGGTAGTCACCTATGCAAATTAGGTGGATCCTACCACAACATATATATATATATATATATATATATATATATATATATTTATATATATATATATATATATATATGTATGTATGTATGTATGTATGCGTGTGTGTATGTGCGTATATCTGTGTATGTTTCCGTGGTTGTTTGTGTGTGTTCATGCATGGATTTCCATCTAATGCAAAGCGTTTCATAATGACGATGAGAGTGTTGGAGGAGACCTGTGCATACACAACTTAACATACTTGTAGAAATTTTTCGCGGAACTAGCACTGGGAGGAATGACGAAAAGACAAGTTTTGATAAGAACTACAATGGATAGGAAGTAGTGGAGGGCCATAATCTCTCAAGGCCTGAAACGAAACGACGTATGGAAGGAGAATAATTCAGGAGTCGCCGAGCATGTTACATCTAATATTGAAAGAAACATCAAGACGGAAAACAAAGTCACTTTGTCCACACAGTCTACATGTACAATGAATTTCTCCGATATCGTTCAGTCTACGTTGTAATTTTTTTTAAATAAGTGCGCGTCTCTCTCTCTCTCTTTCCCTCTCTCTCTCTTTCTTTCTCACTCAATATATATGTGTGTGAGTGTAAAATCTCAAATATAACTAAAAAATATATATGTAAAAGAATAATATGAATAAATACAAAAATTTTATCTTATATAAATTTAAAATTCTACAGTACATAATTTTAGCGTTTTCACTTCACAAGTAAACAAATTTAATTTACATATAAACACAACAATTTTGTCTTAGCGAAAAAAAGACCCTGAAGTTGACATTGTGCTAATGTCGAAAGCACTCGAGAATAAAATGGATATACATCAACATCGTAATTTTCTTTCTTCCTTTTATAAGGGTACTAAGAAACTCGTCCTTAAATATGAAGAATAAGTAGACAAACCTGTCGAAATTATTTAATAAAATATCTCTCAATATATATATATATATATATATATATATATATGTATAATATCTGGATAAAATAAATGAAACAAAATTGGGTGTTTTTTTTATGAAAGTATTTATTTCTGTGTTTTTGTATATATTTATTTATTTAATATTTCAGACCACCTAGTTCTTTCCTCAGAAATCAAATTTGATTTCTGAGGAAAGAACTAGGTGGTCTGAAATATTAAATAAATAAATATATACAAAAACAAAGAAATAAATACTTTCATAAAAAAAACACCAAATTTTGTTTCATTTATTTTATCCAGATATTATATACATATCAAGAAAGTATACGTGGCCTCTCATTATGCTATATATATATGTATATATATATATATATTAGGGAAATGTAAAAACAAATCTTTACCAGTTAAAGGGGTGGGGCATAAGGTGACAATGAATAATATACGTATGTCTAGTTTAACATGTCCCCTATGTTTACAAGAAAAATTGTATATTATAAAGTTTCTTAACAATAAAAATCTGTTAAACAGAGAAATGAATTGACGGTATTATGCCGCCGTTGTCTACGTTTCACCTTAAAATATAGTTACAACACATTTGTCATAAATAATTACGTATTACAATTGTATAGCCATTATTTTATTAGTATAAAATAGTCCAACCAACATTTATTTGATTTCTACAACTTTAATATTTCCATGTTTTACCGTCTATTCAGTAGAATTAACAACCTACATAGATATTTCCACATTTTTAATTGTATCTCTTGGGCCCTTTAAGAAGATTCCTGAGTATATTAAAAAATTTCAATTTTTTTTCTTTAAAAAAACGGCTAATAAATTTATGTCCACTTCAACAAATCAGCAAATAATGATTGGATACACCAATAATACATTTGTCGCTGCAATGATCTTTGGATGACAAGAAGAGTAAGAGGAGTGGGAGAAGAAAATGAAGAGAAGAAGAGGAGGAGGAGATGGAGGAGCAAGAAGAAGAAGAAGAAGAAGAGGAGGAGGGGATGGAGGCGCAAGAAGAAGAAGAAAGAAGAAGAAGAAGAAGAAGAAGAAGAAGAAGAAGAAGAAGAAGAAGAAGAAGAAGAAGAAGAAGAAGAAGAAAAAGAAGAAGAAGAAGAAGAAGAAGAAGAATTTGTAAGATGCATAAAAACAGTCAAATATAAACGACGCAACATTGGTACAAAAAACTTACCGTAAAACTGACAACCCCACCCGCCGCATCCACATTTGGTACCGCTTGGTATTATTTGTTCATAAAGGGAATAAGGCAAAGGCATGACATCAATTGTTTGGCCATTCACAGGGACAGGTTCGTTCAAGAGAAGAAGAGCGATGTCATGGGTAGTGTAATCTGTAAAGAAAAATGTGGTTGATTTGGTTTGTAAATGAAATCAATAAACGCAGTCAATGACGCCAAATAAGAAAGAAAGGAAGAAAAGAAAAAGATAAAGAAATGGGAAAAAATAAAAGGGAAATGAAAAAGAAACAGAACGAATAGAAGAAGAGGAAAAAGAAGAAGAAGAAGAAGAAGAGGAAAAAGAAGAAGAAGAAGAAGAGAATGAGGAAGAGGAGTATAATAATAATAATTATTATTATTATTATTATTATTATAATTACTATTATTATTAGTGGTTTTCATTCCAGAGGGATGTCCGCTGTGGGGTAATGGATAACGGCGCAGAATTGGAAAAAGGAGAGCACAGATCGAATCCCAGTTGAATTCCTTACATTCGCTTACACTCAATTACCTCTAGGAAAGGTATGAATCTATCACCTCTCCTAACAGATATGGGTTAATAGCAGGACAAACTGCACCTTACAGTCTTGGTTGACACTCTGTCTATCAAAACGTTCTGCGTAATCAGTCATAAATCGAAAGAGACATTTCCGCCCAAGCGTGTATCGCATACAAAAATTGGCATTTATTTGATATATATTGTTTTCTTTTTTCTTCTAAGGTAAACGTTTTGGTTAAAACCTCATCAGAAGAATCGCTGGCAACCTAAAATAGAATATTAACGAAATTCGCAAAATGACAAAGAGTCTAGGGTGAAACGAGGAACTACGACTGAAATAGGTTTAATTATTAAAATGAGAGAGAGAAAAGGTGGCGAAGAAAACTGGCAAAAACAAAAATAGAGTGAATATAAAAAGAAAAAGTCAGGACTTACAAGTCTCCTGTTTAAGAAAGAGAACAGACAGATTTCTCCTTCCTTCGACACAGAGACTGTCGGTGTAATTTGATATAAAACACCTACGAACACGCAGATGTTTTGTCGACCGTGCTTTACCAAAAATAGGAAACGTCATACACTGTCTAACATTAATAGGTACATGTTGTGCAATCCACGTTTCAAGGCGCTGACCGACCGCCCTATATAGTCTGCATCACACTGACATCTAAATCTATATACGACCAAATTATTTTGTAGGTAGGACAGACTATCTTTTGCAAACGAAGAAGACAGTGTCAAAAACAACTCATGTCCTGGCGGCAGGAAAAACAGGATTTAATGCAAGCTGACACGCTATTAGCTAGGGTTTGGCTGCCACTTCTCAACCACAGAAATTTCAGATACACCTTACAAAAACCGACACCAAGCGTCGGTGGGGACCTAAAACTTTTAACCCTTCGCTCAATTTTACATTTAACAACATTCTCCAGATAACCATTATTCCGACAAATACTATGAATGGTTTTCCATTTTGCCGTTAAGCTTTGCAAGAAGAACATATCATTAATGCAAGGCGATCCCAAGTGGAAATTAATTTTAACTTTCAGGATTTAGGAACAAAAGAATTCCAATGGGAGTTTACTCCAGTGAATGTAGGTTTATGATAAACACTAGTTATGAAAGAACCAGCTTTCCGCTCAACAAAGACACCCAAGAAAAGTAAACATGAATCATATTCTACCTCCATGGTGAACCGAAGAGACCGGTGGGTGGAAATGAGATGAAGGTGAAAAGCCTCTATAATGCAAATTTAAAACTGAAAAAGTATGCTCGTGGCATTTTTCAAAAAGCTGTTTTTCATTAAAAAAAAACTCATTAGATAGAGGGGGATACAAGGTCCTGCCAGTCGAAACCCTGTCAATTTGTACATACATGATTTCATTAAAACTGAATTCTACTCACCTCCGTAGCTAAATATATAAATTTCAAAAATAAATTTTCTGGAATACTGGAGGAACCCAGGTGACCCCTATAAAGGGCATCCGTACAGATAAAGTATCCTGAAGAGGAACATTAGTAAACAAACTGACAACGTCAAAGGACACCAAAACTTTATCAGGGAAACACGGTTCAGGTTATCTAATTACATTAGAGAACTGGAACGTGTCTGGAACACAAACAGAAGAATACAGATATAAAATAGGCTATAATAATACAGCCACAAACTTAGCCATTTCATGTTGAACAGAAGCCACCAGTGTAGGATTGGTCTGAGAGGAAAACCTTCTTTATTGACCTTGCTTAAACGATACATTCGCTGATGCCGAGATCCAGTGGGTCTAATACAATCATACGCCATTTTGGATAAGTTCGCTTTCATATATAGAAAACAGACGCCTTTGCACATTGATTTCAATTCTATTAATATAGTTGCACGAATTAACCGGGCCACATTTACGAAATTTTGATCTCCATCTTATTAATAGAGTTCTATCTCGCTAATATAACGACCCGAGACCCCTTGTCAGATTTAGTAATATAAATGTCATTTCTGACATCTCAGGACTTAGTCGTCTGAAAATGGACGCATCGACAAACGTGAAAAGTCTGGTCAACAAGAACAGAGGGATATTCGCTGGAAAAGCCCGCCAATCTAGTTTTGAAAGAAAGAGAGATTTTCAGAAGAAAATGGCATATGTAAATTCAAGAAAATAAGGTTTCAAATTCTGCAAACCCCCGGTCTTTAATAACTTTAGTCGGCAGAATGCAGAATTCGAACCCTCTGGCGAGGACAGAACGTTCTATCTCAGTGAGTGTGACATTCGAGAAATTGAACTTATGTGATTATCTAAGTTTCCATTTTGTGTGCCAAATACTTTAGAGATAAGGTTATTAACATATTTTAATTCTTGAAATTCATACGCTCTTCAAATCGTAAACGAATCACAGAAAGGTAACGTGGAAAATGAATGAAGGAAATTTATCCCGAATTTTGGCCAGCAAAGAACGATATTAATATGAGTCATAAAAATTACAAAGTTTATCTAACTCATGCTTAAACCTAGAACACTAAGCATGGGTATAATAAACTCAGCGCAAATTTTCCTATTTTTAATTACAATTTTCAGTACCTGATTTTCTTACCTAAATAATATTTTTTTCAGTTCTGATTAATGTCAACTCATAGTACAAAGTATGAAGTGTCTGCATGTAAAAAAGATTTATATTTAATATTTTTTTTTATATATTCAAAATCGGGTATGATATACCCATGATTAGTAGTGGTGTAACTTTAATTGATGGTTAGTGTTCTACGGTTAATAAAAGCCCTTTCAATAGACAAGCAAGATCTTACCATAATCTTAAGCAGGCTATGCTTAATAAAGGACAAAAACAGATTGCACAAATAACTTTTTTGGTGTTAATGCAACTTATGTCAAAACGAGCAATGCGATTCAATTCGTTAATAATTTTACTGTGACATCGTCCGTAGAAATATTTATACAAAAGTTTGATACCACAGAAGTTTTGGTTGCGTCTCGTATACACGAGTTTGTCGTTGCCTTGAAATTTTTCATGCCACAAAAACAGACGATCAGTATTGTTTGGTCCGTGTATTGTTTGATATATTGAAATGTAATTGTCATCTTTGATAATGGCTTATGTAAGCCGAAAACTTAGATTGGATTTAAACATGTATCAATATGGTAATTTCCTTTTATCTTTCAATGATAACGTTATTAAGCTTATCAGGACAATATTGAAATAAATAGACAAAACTTGTCTATATTATTTAATGAAACATGCATTAATGAAAAATTTCTGCCTAAATATACACAATATATATATATATATATATATATATATATATATATATATATATATATATATATATATATATATATATATATATACACTTAGAGGCGACAGTCTGTTTCATGCTAGACGCAATCGTCAGGCCACCTTGATATATGAAATTTATATATCTTCCCATATATATGGCCTGACGGTTGCGTCTAGCATGAAACTGACTGTCGCTTCTAAGTGTTGACTCAATGCTCATATATATATATATATATATATATATATATGTATATATATATATATATATATATATATATATATATATATATATATATATATATATATATATGGGAAGATATATAAATTTCATATATCAAAGATAATTTAGAAAAATCTATTTTAATAATAGAAAAGTAATAACAGCATAAGAAATAAAAAAAGAAACTAAATGAAATCGAGTCTATACTATATACCCAAAACACATATTTTAAAAAAGCATTCATTTAAATTTTAAAGGTATGTGCCCCCTCTTCTTCATGTTCATCTATAATCAGATTTTAAGCATCAGACGATGAATTATTAAAGGTCGAAACTTGTCAAAAATTATTTTCCATTTTGTCATAGATTGTTCTAATATATATATATATATAGTAGATAGTTCATGACATAGCCACACGTGGCCGAGAAATTTCAACTGCCTCTTCCTGATGCTAATTATAAGTTTCTTTTTTGATTCCATTTTATCTAAAATTTCATTGTCGCTCATATGTTCAGTTCCTCGTTCAGGAGATTGCCCAGCGTTCACTGTCATAGAGGGGAGCTGATACCCCGTAATTGTCTCCTCTTTGTTTCTAACGAAATGTTATCTTTGTCTTAATCCTTTTCTTAGTTTTGAAAGGTATGGATAGGATAGAGAGATGGAAACGGACAGAAAATGGTAAACTATAAAACAGAAATAAGAAATATTTGCCAGAATTCCAAGAGAAAGTAATATAGTTTGAATACGTAAAAAAAAACTTCTTACCATTCCTACTGTATTGAGGATATAATACAATTTTACTGATCCGTATCTGAACTGGCAGCCACGACTTGTTATTGTTAACAAAATTTGTAATGTCAATGTAAAGACCTTGGATCGTGTTCTGCAGAGGGAAATATCAACAAAAGTATTACGTTCAGTCATAAATAATTTCCGTTTTTATTAATCAACTATATTCTTAAAATAAAATTAAGTACATTTATTTTAATCATTTCACACCAAGCAAGGCGATAAAGCCACTAAGAGGCAACGGATTACTGAGTGTGAAGGAATGTGAGAAATACCGTATTTTCCGGCGTACAAGACGCACTTTCTTTCCTAAAAATACATTGGAAAATATGTTTGCGTCTTCCAAGAGGTATGTAAGGCAATGCTCAGGCTCAAATAAGCTCATTCGGTCACCTAACTGGCTTGACTAATAGGGACGTGAATTTGTATGTTGAGTCATTACACTATAATGTTAGCTATCTATCTAATCCAGCCTTTTATAAAATGCAATCTCAGTACTTAGCTGTTAAAAGTATTTCCAAAACTATAAACCTTTCTGGAGACGAGCCACAAGCTTAAACATGCTCTTTTCCCTAGCAACAGTGGGCGCCTTTCTGCCCCTGACTAGTATGTTATTGCCATACAAACAAAATCGGACGAGTGATTAATGTAAATAATAATTGGCGTTAGTATATGAGGGACGTATGGTGAATGTGTTGTTGTACGAGAATGATTTTTTCTTTTTAGAAATGTCTTTCCAATATTAGGGTGCGTCTTCTAAGCGGCAGCGTCTTCAAATTCGGAAAATACGGTATCATTATTAAGGAAAAAGTACAATAAAAGAACAGGTTCAGAAAGACAGAAAATAACGATTGATGTTGCATTTAATTTTTTGAAAAATCGAAATTAACAGGAAAGCAAAAAGCGGAAGATAGTTTTACACGCGAGAAGTGTGAAAGAAGAAAATGTTAGAATAGAGTTTATGGTCACAGCTAGCAATTTCAAATGTAAACCCGTGAGACATAGTTGCCAATCTAGTACCGTACCTAAATTCGTAAAGTGTCAGTACCAAGAATAAAGCTCATCAGAAGAGTTACCATGTAAATATTTATAGAAAAGTAGTAGGAAAGTGGCATAAAACGAGATACCAGAGCAAGACCAATAATAATGCAGATTTTTCTTTGGCTACTTTTTTCAAGAGTACATAATAGAAGCACCAGGCCAGATATGACGACAAGATTAGATGTAACCCTAAGTTCTATGCAATGAGTTTCTTCTCTCGCTTGCAGAACACATTTAACGGCTTCTTGGTTTCCAGTCAATTTTTACCTTTAAAAGTTTAAATGCAATGGCAATCCTTACCTTCTGTCTTAATTCCTGTGTTTTATTGTTTTTTCTCCTTAATAGATTTTTTTTGTATGTTCTAACATTCCGTAAACCCTTGTAGAAAATGGTAATAATCGTATAGTGCAAGGTCAGGTTAGCATAGCAGGTGGGATATAAGCGTCATCAAGAAGATTAGCATTTCCTTTTAATCCACTGTGTACGCTACCATTGACTTGCAAATTCCAAGGTATATTAGTGAACTCCAAATCTATTCTTAACGACCACATATGATTAGTAGCTAGATAATTCAAATTGCAATTGGTTCCCCCAAACGGAAATTACTTATGACTAAACCTAATAATTAAAACTTTTAACTTTTTAAAAAGGAACTTAAACCTTAAGAGAAAAAAACATCTTCTTTGGTGTGATTTAGGCTACCTAACTCTAGATTAAACCTTTCTTCACAGTCAATACTACGTATTTAATGATTCAAAGAAACTGGAAAATGTTTATCGAAATACAGTAAATAGAAATTTCATTCATCACACGTATGTTGGTGCAAGGTAAGAATAGCTATTAGCACAGAATATAGCATACAGAGAGATGAAGCTGGGGAAATAGGGAAGCAGAAAAAAAAACACTTGATAATTTTCTGTACGTCTGTGTAATCACGATATTATTACTTTCTTGCGATGATGAATTTTAAGCTACACAATTCTATCTCCCTTTCTCCGTAAGCTTTCAACCATGCAAATGCTTATAGTTCCTTGACCTGTTGTCTGTCAGTGTGAATTAGCCGTCCGTTTTCTATGATACCGACACGATTACACATTCAAAAAAGGTTCTATCTCTTTACTTTCTGACAGTTTTAAAAGTCATTATTTTAGTATTTGTACAATAATCTCATTTCTAGATGTGTGGGTGGTGTTATCGATATAGAAAGAGGAATCGACAAGCAGTGTTCGAGTAACAGCCTTTGGAAAGGTAAGAATTCATCTATTCTCCCTGCAGTTATCGATTAAATAGCAACATAGACTACCGTTAGGTTGCAAGCAGATCCCGAAAACAGCTCAGAATGCAAAATTGTCCAGATAGCAACGGGAAACTACTCTCCACTATCTTTCCCGTTTTTCTCTTCGTCTTTCTGCCAATGTGTACTGCGTATCGCTATGCGTGTCTTTTCTTCCTGATATATTTCTGAGCAAAAGCGGACCTACATTTCTGGGACCCTGAATCCTGAAAAGATATAGGAGCCTCTATACAACCAGTGATAATAGAACCAGCTGCTAAAACGCAGGCTATGAATTGATTCTAGCGAACTCAACAAACCCATACAGCTGGGGGTTCGGGCGCTGTAAGCAACAAAACTTTTTTTAATTTTACCAATCACAGGGGAATTTTGAGGCTATATGAAATGGGTATTTTTAGCCTAGTCTAAAGCCAACATTAACTAATTCAACCCATTGGCTCATGATATTATCCGTAAAATGGCTTTATTTTAATAATAAACATCGAAAAGAAAACATCAATGTTGTTGAAAAATTCACTCATTAAAAAGATTTCTTCAGAGGCGCCCTCTTTAATTAAGGGCCATGAAGTTTATTAGTTTCATAGTATATGTTTATTAGTCTGCTTTTAAGGCTCGGATGTGTAAATTCTCCTAATATGGAGGTGGAAAAATTCACGCACAGCGGAAATAACTAGACTACAATACTGAAAACATATCCAAAAGTTAGTAGAAAAATCAAACAACTAAGAATGGTCGGAGATTGCATAGGATAATGATATGGATACTACTACTAATAATTAATTCATTATCGTAATTATTTTATGTATTATTGTATTATTTATTTGATCTTGTAAGATTATTTTTTGTGTTCTAACAATTGCTACCAACATATATAAAAGTAAAATTAAATTTAATGAATCATATTTTAATAAGTTTTTAATTTTAATAAATGATATTCATCGGATTATATCTTATTTCTTTTTCTTAAAAGAAAATGTCCTAATTTCTATTACATTTGTTTACATTTTATGATGGTAACGAGATAGAAACAATGATATTTCGTCTTTATAACGTGACAAAACAAAATAGAAGTAAAAGTCCTACCTGGATTACTATTGTTGAGCTCAGTTATAACAACATTAGATACACCGTATCACAAAGCACAAAAAGACATTTGCAGGATATCCTAGGATGTAAATGAA
>OZ038480.1:118514118-118531618 GCA_964036315.1 Acanthosepion esculentum
CTGAGTGCAGTTGAGTAACAATCAGACGACACTTACGACAAAAAGGCATGGTAAATAAAAAGCGCAAACAAATTCCTTGGCTGCTTCCACGTCACAAAGTGAACCGTTTAAGGTTTGGTCGTGTATACCAAACATGGGATATTGAGAGGTGGAAGAAAGTCCTGTTTTCTGAGGAGACAAAATTCAATCTTGATGGTCCTGATCGCTTCCAACCTTATTGGCATAACAAAAACATGCCTTCTGAAATTAGTGGTGGAGGGTCCCTAATGGTATGGGGTGCCTTTTCTTACAGAGGGACTATGGAGTTCCAGGTGGTGCAGGATCATCAGACAGCGACTGGTTATGTTAGCATGCTACAAAAAGTATCGTTGGTGACGGAGGGCCGTCGTTTGTGTGTGGGGTGGATGGTTATTCCAACAGGATAATGCTGCAATCCACGCTGCATGCCGGACCTTGATCTTTCTACAAGAAAATGGGGTCCATCTATTGCGACATCCTTCAGTCTCCACAGACTTGAACCCAATTGAAAATGTATGGGGATGGATGGCAAGAGATGTTTATCGAAATGGCAAACAATATTCAACAAAAAATGAACTTCATGAAGCTATCTTCTGATGCTGGTGCAATATTCTCGCACCTTAATGGAAACACTATTTTCTAGAATGCCCCAAAGAATTTTTGACGTCATCAAAAACAGTGGAGGTAGAACTCATTATTAAATTTGGTTGTTGAATGTTTTCGTACACTTTTCGTACAATTTCGTAGAATTTTTGTCTCTGGTCTTATAATTTTGATCAAGTATAAAATGCCTCATTTTATAAAAATGTCAATTTCTCAATAAAAGGTTCAGATTATAACTTTTTGTCTATATAACCGTTTAAATTATAAAATTAGTAACCTTAAGTAAGAAATGTTTAAAATTTTTCCACGAAAAACAGTCTTTTTAAAAAAAAAATTCATGTCGTCTTAAATTTTTGATCAGGAGTGCATCCATTTTCCTATGTTTGCGTTTTATTAAAATTGTTATCATCGCTTTATAAAACAATAAACATTAGCGAAGGAGTCAAATGTGTATACAGTAATAGTGGTGCCAAGTGAATAACCGTCCTTTTGACTCACTATATTTTCTTCCTTTTTTTTTTGGCGGGCCCACGGGTTAACCAGTGACGACACCATCTTCCAAAATTAGAACAGATTTTTGTTACACGTGTGACCGCGTCGTTCGTGTCATTAAATTCAATATGGCAAAACTAATCGCCAACTTCTAGCATTTATATTTAAATCACGTAATCGCTATATTTCTACGTATATTGTGTCATCGGCAGCGGAAGAATACGTTCATGCGAAGAAACACCGGTCGCTTAATGCATTGGACCCATTGAAACTCATAGTAACGAACCGGCTGATTCACTTATGAACAATAACATACAGAAAGGGCTTAAGTTTTTTATGGTACAAAATTTAACAATAGCTCGGAAAAAGCAAAATTTATATGGCATTTTAATAAAAGCTAAAAAAGAACAATCGGTTTCGTCCCAGGACTTATCAAGTTTATTTTTCTGGGATATAAAAAATATATAAGCGTGTAAATTAAATTAATAAAACGAATAGAAATAAAGAAAATATGAATTTCAAGAAAGTTAGAGTCCAATAACATTCAGACCCAGTAAGCATTCCATTTGTTTACAAAGGGAAGGCCAACGGGATCTGATATACAAGGACTCTAGAACCTTGAGGTGATATGAGAAGTGGGACCTAGATAAAATCGAAAAACGGCCCGCACTAAAATCAAACACACAATTCCTGCTATTTATTACATGTTCTGCAATAGCAGAATATATATATCTTTATCTATATATGTGTGTGTGTGTAATTGCGTTGCGCGCCCACGCTCGCCAAGTGATTTGCAAGGTAAAACAGAATATGTACCTTTCAACATTTTTGAAAACACAATCTACAATATCATTTTCAAGATAAGTCTGTAATTCAAAAATTTTGCATTTAAAAAGGAATATATATATATATATATATATATATATATATATATATATATATATATATATATATATAAGATATTAGTGGTCAATATACATATATATATATATAATATTAGTGGTCAATATATATATATATATATATATATATATATATATATATATATATATATATATATATATATATATATATATATGAATATAAATTTCCAAAAGGAGAGAATCCAGGTAGAACTCCATGTCCAGGACAGAGTAAGAATATAATAATAAAAAAACGCTCAAACACTAATATTCCATGGTTATAATTTATTACATTGGAATCGTAATTACGATCCATTTCATCAGACCACAAATTCAAAAGGCTTTTTGAATTCGGAAAGAGGCATGAAATGGATTGTAATTACGATTCCAATGTAATAAATTTTAACCATGGAATATTAGTGTTTGAGCGTTTTTCATTATATATATATATATATATATATATATATATATATATATATATATATATATATATATATATATATAACCTATTTTTAATGTACTTTTCCAACGAGAAAATTATCACTTTTCCAACTTTTGCCAATGTCTAAAAACAATGCTCATAATCACTGTAAAAAAACGTTTTGATTCAAATGTGTTATGCCTCAATACACATCACGTTGAAAGACTAGTTGTTCTCGTCCTCTCACCGAAGTTAAGCGACCTCGAGCCGGGTCACATTAGATGGGTTACCGAGTGGTGATGCTAAATGTTCTAAGCTTGGATGCGCTGGTGTAATAACGGCTCGAAAAGAAAATCGGAAAACCAGGTTCGAATTTCAACGTGTTCGTTTGGCTCACTTACGCGCAAATACCATTGTGTATGTAAGACTCCTCCTCTTCTCCCCCAGCTATAGGTTATATAGTAGGACATATATATGAACATTATAATTATCTTCTCAAAATTAGTAATATAATATTGTCTCACAAAAAAATAATTATTCTTTCAATCCCTGAAATATATTTCGGCTTTAAATAACTAAAAAAATCGATATGCCCGTAAGACACAAATCATTCAATTAATTAGAAAACTTACTAATAACAACGTTACATTTGCTGTTTACGAAGCTGGGCAAAAATATCTCCTATATAGAATTAATTGTGGGGCGAAATTGCTACTCAAGAGTAATAGTGAATGAAGCTGTTAGGTTTGGCCGCAAAGTCCTAACTGACTTATGAAGCGAAAAGGAAACAGAAAATTTTTTGAGCAACGCCAAAATTTATTCCTCAAAATAAAGTCCACCATTCTCGGCGATCTTCTGCCAGCGATCAGCCAGTATCCGAATCTCTCTCAGATACCAGTCAGCTGGCTTTGTATCTAAAAACTGTAAACAAGCTTTCTTCCCTTCTTCAAAAGTGTTGAATCGCTGGTCGCGGACGAAGTATGCCATTGAGCAGAATAGGCCATAGTCACTCGGGGCAGCATTGGGACTGAATGGTGGATGTGGAAGAACCTCAACACTGTCCATCTGTCTGAGCATGCCCATAGTCAATCAGGTTATGTGTAGCCTCGCATTGTCTTCCTGAAACAAAACCTAACCTCGAGTGACCAAAGCAGGATACTCCTTTAGTTTATCGTACACATAGTCTAACTGCTGGTAATACTCTTTAGCGTTGATGGCGCGTCCGTGTGGAACAAGCTCGACATGCAGTACTCCTTGGAAATTCGACCAGATATAGATCAATATTTGTTTCTTTCCTAAGTGAGCCAGGACATTCTGGCCAACCTAATAGTTTGCCCTTCAACCATGATACCATTCACTAACATTACCCTCGATGTATATCGCTTAGCAAAGATTTTGAGTAAGTTCTCCAAGTAGAATGACCCTCATTCCTAACGTAAGCCTTTGATAAAAATGAGCGCGCCACAACTGAAGCTTCTTCCTTAGAACTGCTACTTTGTTGAACAGATCCCACGTGGATGCTCCCCCGAACACTACAAACTTAACCTCTTCCAGTTTAGATTCAATTTTTATCCATCCTTCATATCCTCGTAATCTTTAGTTCTTACTCCCTCCTCTTAAGTTCATATCACACACATCATTCAATAACTCTCTTCCTTGAGTGGCTCTTGGGGCTTATAATGGATGAACTATATTTTTAAAAAATTATTGGAAAAGAATTCTCTCTGATGCTGTTTATTCTTTTTAAAACCATTTATTAATATTAATTTCTGCCTGCTGGCAAATTTATACAAACGACAAAATAACGAATGAAATTCAAAATATATTAACCATTTCGCCCTCCTAAAGCGGGACTTTCATCAAGTGCCAAATTACTGCGGGCACCCAGACAGCCAAAGGAATGGGTCAAGTGTCGTTCTGTTGAAAAACTGCCTTTGATTTACTGGCAGGGGCATGATTTGGTGTGTTGCCAAAATAAAGCACAACTATTCCAGAAGAGAGAGTATAAATGAAGAGAAGGTTAAGGGCTTGACCGTACCCAAAAGAAATTGGTGCCAACTTGTGCCGAATTAGACGATACTGTCGGAAAGAGGCATTGACGCTGGAAGGGTGGAAACCTAGAAGGAAGTTCACTCTACTTATAGATTGTTACAGCAGATGGATTTGCAGAATTCAGTTTATAAGTATCCCAATGTGTTAACTGCTTCAGGCAATGCGTGTGGCCAACTTTCAGCAAACAATATATTGGTAGAAATATTAAAAGAAAAAATAGACACACACACATAGACACACACACAGACATATATATATATATATATATATATATATATATATATATATATATATATATGTGTGTGTGTGTGTGTGTGTGTGTGTGTGAGAGAGAGATAGAGAGAGTGGGGGGGAGTGTAAAAGCATTTTTGTTACATGTTTCGCCCTTTAGGACTTGATTGTACTAAATTTGTTATGTTAGTGCGACTACACATGCGAACGAACAAGAGATGCTGTTATTTTTTTAATTATAATTTTTTAATTCTAGATTTTATCTACATTCTTTTTCTTCATTAGTAGATATCCCACACTGTGATAATAGAAGTTCTGCCAGGAATGGTGAAATGATGTAAGAGCCAGGCCGCAAATTTACTGTGGATGACCTTGCGATCAAGCCACACCCTAGACAATTTCGTGGTGGTGCATTGTTTGACATATATATACATATATATATATATATATATATATATATATATATATATATATATATATATATATATATATATATATATATTAATTTAAAGAAAAACAGACCACTTTAAGGCTCCATTGTATTAGTTTATTTCACCAGAGACCTTTTAAGGTACCCTGGATCCTCATATATATATATATATATATATATATATATATATATATATATATATATATATATATATATATTACAAAGGTATGGCAAAGTCGAAAAAATTCTGTGTAACGCGTTTCGACCTCTTGAAGGACTTTCTCTGACTAAAGTTATGATTTTGTTGATAGAATTGTATGTGTAGGATGATGCGGACGAAATACGTTCTATTATTTTTCCTCCCTTTGTCATTCATTTTCCTATCATTGTTCTGGTATATAGAAATTTAGATATGACATTCTCCCCCCCACACACACACATATATATATATATATATATATATATATATATATGTATGTTACAAAACAGAATCCAAAATTAGCTCATATGGAGGCGTATAGATCTATTTCAGCTAACGAGAAGTACGTTAGTCTTATTCAACCCCGGTCTATAGACTGTGTTCGTGTCGGAATTAGAAATTTAAAATTTAACTTTGACAGCAGTCGAAAAATTAATACAGAATTTATCAATTTCGATGTTTCGGTCAGAAGATGTGCCATAGCCTGTGATAAGGGGAGGGTTGAAGGTATAAGCCTTAAATGAAATAAGTTTTATTAAATTAACCCAGCTCTTAACCTTATGAGGGCCGAAAAGGGAGTTTATATTAAAAAAGTAATTATATATAAAAAGTTAGGTTCCAACTTAAAAAATAACAAATTATACATATATAAAATGAGATATATTAAAAAGATTAATAACACATTTTTAGATAAGGCATATTAAATTTAAGTAAAAATTTAATTAAAAAATGTTATATTAAAGAATGAAAACATTTTAAGATGAAATATATTATCCATTTTTAACTTTGAATATAAGTTAAATTATGCTATATTAAAAATAAAACGAAACTCTACCAAGTTATATTTTAAAAAATAGATTGGAACATTATAGCTTTCGGTCTCACTCCTAATAGTCTTAGAGATAGGTGTACCTTGTGTTTAAAAGAAGACATTAGAATAATGAAATACAATAATCAAAGCAAACTATTAAAACAAAGGAATGAATTAGTTTTAAAATGTCTACATAGAGGCAGATTTAAATTTCTATAATACATATTTTACTTTATTACTTTTTAATTTTTCAAATGTTGAATGTATAACTATTTCTAATTTCTATATTTCCATTTTTCACCATATTAATTATATCTTATAATTGTCCCCTCTTCTAAGAAGTCTCTTTTCTTTTATCACTCAACTGAAGTTCTCTGTAACCATAGGACTCCACGGAACCATAGTTGCACCACGGAATATGTGAGCGAGCGGCGCTTTATTGAGTCTGATTTGCTATCTCTTCGTCATCGAGTCCCGTTGGAACAGTTGGTATGGTGTTTGCTTGACAACCTAACAGTCAGGATTTAAATTCTCGGTAGTGGGTGCCCTCTGTTGATGAGTCCTAAATATAGGCCGAAACGGCCGTCCAGTGCTTTCTGCATTCTGTTGAGGTTTCTTTCAGACTCAATGAATTACTTAATTATAAAACCCTCCTTACGATTTCTATTATATATATATATATATATGTTAAAATTATAGTTTTTAGGTATGCTATATTTATAAGTTAAAGTGCTCAATATCAGGGATAGATCACGTGTAAATATATAAGTAGACACGGAGTTAAACACAGTCTGTTTCATGTTTGTAGTACAAGTGTATTATTAAATTAATTCTCTTCATTCGTGCATTTGTGAATTGTTAATTTGATTATTATTTATTTACTTAATTTATTAATTCATTTATTTTATTTATTTGTTTATTCATTTTATATTTGTTTAAGGGTTTGGTTATCTTATGTTTTTAAAGTATTGGCTTTTTCAAAACATTGTTACATTATTTGCTTTGCATATACTATGTATATTTGCTTTTTTATTGGTAGGTTTTTCCATCTTTTTTTGGTTTTAGTATTCGATTTTTAAATAACGCAGTAAAAATGTGTTTTCTGATCTGATCGTGTATTTAGTAATTTGCGTTCATCTGGCGTGGGAATTATAGATATTTTCTTCTCCAAGTAAATTTTACAGTTTTATTTTTAATTTATTGTTGAAGGCTGATGTTATTTTCTTTATTTCCCTAATATTTGTGGTGTACTTAGCTTTTGGTTTTAATTTCTCATCTATGCCATTGGTAAGGGGAGTTTTGTGTGCATAGTTTCTCTGTTTCCGGAGTTATTCAGTTATACCTATGCATATTTTTCTTCGTTATCTATTATTTTTACAGTGTCATTGTATATTATATTGTTTTGCCAGTACTTTCCGTTTAAGGGAGGTTAAATATGTAGATAGAATGAGAGAAAGGTAGTGTCGGTATAGAAGACAACACTATATGGTAGCTAATAGTTTCAAGCTTCAATCTATCTTCAGAGGAAGTGACACTACTTATTTCTTGGACTCGGAATACTGGTAGCCTATGAGAACGACATGAAGTTCTTTGATGAAACATGTTTTATGGTATTTACAGTCGTGAATATTAGTTTGCTAATTTTATTTACTTATTTAAATATAAGTGAAATAAAATATATTATGTGATGTTAGTTACTCTTTTGAATCGTGATGTAATTTTAGGTAGCGGAGTAGGAATTTGTTTTCCTGTTGCAGTCTGGATTTCTTTGTCCACACTAGTTCTATTGCCGATTGAACACTTTCTTCTGTAAACATAGCAGAATTTCTACAATGATTATAGATAGATAAATAGATAAGTAAGAAGGGATACAGAAAATGAGTTAAACAACCCGGTTGTATATGAAATGGGGAATATACTGGAAACATCGTTTTCACTGTTCTCGCCGTGGCGATAATTCACTTTATGTGCCATCTTGAATCTTTCCTTGTTTTTTTTTTGTTTTTGTTTTTTTACACAAACACATAAGAGAATCAAAACTCGCAGTAGGAAGGAAGTATCGAATCGACAAAAGACTCACAGAGGACATCTGGTGTAGGTTTACACCAGTAATGTGGTTTTATACAAGACTAAAAGAATACTGATATATAACAAGCATCATCAAAGAAGTGATGTCTACTGACGAACAAATTTGCTATTTAATTATATTAACCATCGCGCATCCGACCTTTTTCTCCTTCGATGTGCCGTGCCCATTCAGCACATGAGCGATTTATAGCTATCCACAACATTTTATCCTTTGTAACTGTTGCTAGTAAAGTCTCTTCCCTGTGTCGTGCTAGAAAACTTTTCTCGACAGAACCTATCTTACATATTTATAAGTTTGCCATTCGTCTTTGTTTTAAAAATTGCTGTCACACCTGTTCTGGTGCTCCTGTTATATATTAAGAGATTCTTGATAAAATACAAACAATAATCTGCAATACTATTGGTCATGACCTTCTATCTCGGCTTCAGTCCCTTCCCACTGCTGTACTGTAGCTTCCTTCTGCCTTTTCTAAAATTACTTTCATGCTAATTGCTCTGATGAACTTTCCGATATGGTATCTAGACTTAATGAATTTAGCAACGTCTCATCGTTTTACAGTTGAAATGGCTTCATGTAACCGTCAGTTCTATGCTAACAGTTTATTCTATCGCTTGTGGAACTCTTATCTGACTTATTGCTTCGCAGTCAACTTTGACCTTCACAAATTTACATGTAATGTCAAACATTTTCTACTGTTTTCTCAATTCTTGTATTTTTTATTGTTCTCTTTCCTTGTTTTTTTTATCATATTCTCTAACACTCACTAACCAGTTGAGTCTTAGTGGTTTTATTGCCTTTTAGCGGTGAGAATGATTTTTAAAAAATGTGTTGTTTTTTTTAGCTATCCCTACTAATCGATATTCTGACATCACTTATGTCACCTTATTAGGTAGGCTATTCACTGCTTTCATCTTGAGTGTTCAATCTGTCCTGTGAGTATCAAAATCTCCAAGCCCTCTTTCCTCATTGTATATGCTAAAAATTTCGATTGTCAGAAAGAGACAAGTATGTATCACTTTTACTTCCATTTTACTTAAAACATCGTTGTTATTTACAGGTGTAGTGCATGGTTTTGTCAGTATCCTTCGATGGAACCGTATTTATGTTCTCTCGAGTCTTTTCATCTTTACGGATTCGCTACCATATCCGAGGATTTAGTTTTAACTGCAGTTTCACATACACGTTTATAAGGAAATATGGATGCGAGGAGGAGTAATGGAGAGTTGATTATATTGATGGGTCAGAATGAAGAATTCGGATTCCTGTTGAGTTCATTACATTCACAAAGGTATGAATTAATTTCTTCGAATCCCAGCTCTGGTCAAATAGCTGGACAGACTGGCTTCTGTAGCCTTACACGGCAACCGACCAAAGAGAAGTATAACTGTGAATCCAAAAGCTCCAACTATGGATTCAATGGCCTTACTGACTCGCTTTTGGCCAAGAGGGGAGAGTATGGTTACAACACTGAAGACATGGGAAATAAAACAAGGCTTCCGCCAAAGAATAACAAGGCAGTTGGACTAGATTTGGATGCGTTTCTACACATTATCTCTCTGCATGCATAACTGATTCCATAGCAACGAGTGCATCAGCTTCCTCACTGGTCGGTCCGGGTGGAAGAATGGATCTCTAAATTTATCAAAGATAATATTCAGGTAGAATTGAAGCTCATAAATCATTCAGGAAATAAACGTGATATGTTCTTCTTTTTTATAATCGCGTGATTTCTTAGGGTTGGGGGTTAGCTAAAATAAATCAAGTCTGTTACTAACATTTTTGTTTAGGTCATTGCTTAAAGTCGAACTGGATACACGCCAACTGCAAAATATATTTATTTGGAATCGAAAAATAAATAATTTTGTGCGAGAAGTAAAAAAAAGTGATTTCACAGTGGCCTTTTGTCATTGCTAATAATGACCCCAAATGTTTTGATAATAGGTAATTTCATACACACCAGACATGCGTTGTCTTGTACATAAACAACAAATGAAAAACGAAAACACTTTCCATGTCTACAGACTTAAGTGCGCGCACACACACACATGTGTATGTGTATGTGTGTGCAAAATTTCAGGCCTGGTTTGGTTTGTTTTACGGCATATCAACTTCAATTAGTTATTTAATGCCGACAATTTTTATTTCTGGTAATATTTTTTTCTTAAAAAATGTATTGCTGGTAATATTTTTATCAAAAATGTATAGCTGGTAATATTTTTATCAAAAATGTATTGCTGGTAATATTTTTATCAAAAATGTATAGCTGGTAATATTTTTATCAAAAATGTATTGCTGGTAATATTTTTATCAAAAATGTATAGCTGGTAATATTTTTTTCAAAAATGTATTGCTGGTAATATTTTTATCAAAAATGTATAGCTGGTAATATTTTTATCAAAAATGTATTGCTGGTAATATTTTTATCAAAAATGTATTGCTGGTAATATTTTTATCAAAAATGTATAGCTGGTAATATTTTTATCAAAAATGTATTGCTGGTAATATTTTTATCAAAAATGTATAGCTGGTAATATTTTTATCAAAAATGTATTGCTGGTAATATTTTTATCAAAAATGTATTGCTGGTAATATTTTTATCAAAAATGTATTGCTGGTAATATTTTTATCAAAAATGTATTGCTGGTAATATTTTTATCAAAAATGTATAGCTGGTAATATTTTTTTTTAAATATATAGAGCTGGTAATATCTTTTGTTTTCCAAAATGTATTGCTGGTAATATATTTTACAAAGTATTTCTGGTATGAAAACCTGATTTTACATTTTCATAGTGTTTTAACACCAGTTTGGGGGTTAACTATTTGCCCATAGCTGTGACCCTAACAGGTGCTAGCACCCCGGGCCAGGGTGAACCTGGGAACACCAGCAATTAAGAGGTGGTACCAGGCTCCTAAAAACTTCCTCATCAGACGCCAGGAATTGAACCTGTACCCTAAACGGAACCGTCATATAGCCTGACGTGCCTTTAACCGATTGGGCCACAGAGGAGCGTCCGGTTAGCAAAGTCGATTTTACTGTCTTTAAACTACGGAGGACGAATATTTTCTATGAATAATTTTCGGACATTCAGGCCGGTAAATGTTGTTTAATATTGTTTATTATAAACAGAGAATTTACTTAAATATTTGTATCTATAAAAATAATGTATAAAGATAAAAATGTTTTAAAATAATTGTCGGACTTTATCCATTTCATAACGTGTGACGTCATTTGTTTACATTTGGATACGCATCGAGCAGATATGAATTTACGTGAGAGAATCATGTAGTTTAAAGACAGTAAAATCGACCTTGCTAACCGAACGCTCCTCTGTGGCCCAATCATGAATGTATCTGTATATATATATATATATATATATATATATATATATATATATATATATATATATATATATATATACACAAGCATACACACACCAAAACACAGCAGCCCTTCTACAGAACGCATAACACCATTAGACATCCCAGACCACCCAGATTAGCCCCCAGTAGACAATCGACAGCAAACACACCCAACCTTCAAAAAAACGGAATAAGCCCCCAACCAGGACGCCTGGACGGGGGTATAGCATCCGTAATAGGAGACATAATGCAAGCTTTCGAGCTTTTACGAAAGAACTTCGTCATGCTTGCAAATTCAAACTTGACCCATACGGGCGGGTTATAAATTTAAGTAATAACAAATTCTCACTTAATACCTTCAAGTTACTAAATAAAGGACTAAGCTTTTGCCTTAGCCCCCCAAGGTTTGATAAAGACACCTTGGCAAAGGACCTGAAATCCTTCTTCAGAAGAATACGGCTAAAAGCCCACTACGGGAACAATGATCAAACACCTTCCATACTTGATACATTAAAAGAGAAGAACACTAAATACACCCCACAAAACACAGACACTACTATACAAACATTTGAAATAGCCGTAACAAATGACATAAAGAAAACAATAACACGTAAGCTGCCACGTAATAATATTTCTGAAGGGGAACGTATAGCCCTCGACAGGCTGATACATAGAGATGACCTAGTCATAACACAGGCCGACAAAGGGGGTGCCACAGTGATCTGGGGGATCAAAGAATACATTAAAGAAGCAAACAAACAACTAGCCGACAAAGAAACCTATAAAAGCTTACATACAGATCCCCTCCCCGAATACCAAAAAGAATTAACCAGCTCACTAAAAATAATGCTTCGCAACAACCTAATCGACAAAGAAACATGCACAATACTTACACCCACAAACATTACACCTGCTCGTTTCTATCTCCTCCCTAAAATACACAAAAACAACAACCCAGGAAGGCCCGTCATTTCATCATTCAACTGCCACACGACCAAAATTTCAAAATATGTAGACCATTACATACAACCCCTAGCTAAGGAAGTAAAATCCTACATCAGAGACACAACAGATCTACTAAACAAAATTAACCACATACAGACAGTTCCAGAGAATGCTATTCTAGTGACTATGGACGTAAGGTCACTCTATTCAAACATTAAACACTTCGAAGGGCTAACCGCCCTTCAGGAAGCACTGGCTAAAAGAGGAAAACAAGAACCTTCCACAGAAGTTATCATAAAACTCATGGAGCACATTCTCACATTTAACACTTTTAATTTCAATGGAGCACACTACCTTCAAATAAGAGGTTGTGCCATGGGCACCATTGCAGCTCCTTCATATGCTACAATATTCATGGGAAAATTTGAGGAGACCCATATCTACCCCCTCATTGGTAACGACTGCGTATTCTACGCAAGATATATCGATGACATATTCTTTATATACACGGGCAGTAATGACAAACTCACCCAATTTCTCTTGACCCTAAACACGGTACACGACTCAATTAAATTTGACTACGAAAAATCCAAAACATCAGTAACATTTTTAGACACTCACATTTACATAGATGAAAACAGGAAACTGCAAACGACACTACACACTAAAATCACCGACACCCACAACTATCTACACTTTAAGTCTACCCACCCTAAACACCTCAAAGAGAACCTTCCCTATTCACAAGCACTTAGACTCAGAAGGATATGTTCCCACAATGAAGAATTAAACAAACACATTGAAAATCTGGAGCATCAA
Source organism: Acanthosepion esculentum (assembly GCA_964036315.1). Taxonomy (NCBI): domain Eukaryota; kingdom Metazoa; phylum Mollusca; class Cephalopoda; order Sepiida; family Sepiidae; genus Acanthosepion; species Acanthosepion esculentum. Next base: position 118,527,492 of record OZ038480.1, read on the forward strand.
TTCACAACACGTGGCTATAAACAACACCTAATCAGGGAACAAATAAATAAAGCAATTTCCACACCTAGAGAAAACACCCTAATATACAAGATTAAAACTAAATCTAGCCGCATTCCTCTAGTAACCACTTTCAACCCCACTCTGCCTCCACTATCCCAAATAATCAAAAGTCGCTGGGAAATACTACATCTCAAACCAGACCTAAAAAAACTATTTAAGGAACCCGGCCTTCTAGCATATCGTCGACCTAAGAACCTAAAAGAAATCATAGGTAGTAACCGCATTTTAGGGGACAAAGTAATCCGTGATAAACTAACAACAAAAACAACAGGATTTTCCCAACCATGTAAAAACAAAAGAAGTTTATGTTGCAATCACGTCACACACACGAATTCATTCACTAGCTCAGTCACTAAATCTACTTACAAAATCTATCACGACTCTAACTGTAGAAGTCATAACGTAATTTACCTCCTAGAATGCACACTATGCCAGAAACAATATGTAGGAAAATCTGAATGGCCCTTTCACTACAGAATCAATAATTACCGCAATCGAATTAAGTCGACTCCCCATGAAAAATTATTACCTGTAGAACAACATTTCCGCATAGAAAAACACAATTTCAAAACCCATGCCAAATTCACCATAATTGAGAGAATAGAAAAGCCCAAAGCAGATAACACTAGAAGAATTTTAGAGTTCCATGAAAATAAGTGGATACGACGTCTACGAACCCTGTTTCCAGCCGGGTTAAATCATAAATTAAACAATATAGATAGTAGCAACACATAACCCTACAAATCAAAACCTACCCACATTCCATACCCATAGAAAAAAGACAGGCTTACGGAGGTGTTGAGGCCTCACACCTATACACACACCCACACACAACATACTCACTCACTTTCCTAATGAGCCAAATGATAACACACACCCACAGCAATATACAAGCTAACACATATACTCACTCACTCCCTTAAAAACCAAATAACACACACACACACACACACACTTACCAGAGACTAAACAACTAAATAACACACACACTAAACTAAATAACACAAACACACACACACAAACACACACACACAAACACACTTACCATCCCCTCCCCAAACACAAATAAACTACTGAACTGACCAAAAAAAAGGGAATATAGCTCTTATCTCAAATGACAACTTAAAAGAGACTGTTTGACCAACACAAGGAATGTTAAAAAGATAAAAAAATAAACAATAAAAAAACAAATGAAAACTACAGACAAACGTTCGTTTTCTTCAACAAGACATTCATTTCTGTAGTTTACTGCTATAGCAAGCAGAGACATTTTTTTTCTCTCCCGATGATGGCCATGTTGGTCGAAACTAGTCGAGGAATATAAATGAAATAATAATAATAAAAGCATAAGAATATTAATCTACAACCCAGTGTGTCTGAAGATTTTAATTGATTTTTCTAATAATTTTTATCGTTCAAAATATATATATATAAATATATATATTTATATATATATATATATATATATATATATATATATGCTATAACGATATATAATTTTGTATAACTTCATATATCAGAAAACAGTATTTAGTAAAATAGTATGACAAATTGGACAAAAGTTTTTGTGACGCGTTTCCTTCTTGAAGATTTCATCTGACTGGGCTTTGTTGATGTTGTCTCATTTACACTAGCGCACGAAACGCTGGCAGTTTAATTTTTGAAGGAATATTTTTGAAAAATATTCATTCAAAAATTATTTAAAAGTTTGTTTTTTTTCGAAAATGACCTTTCAAAAATGTTTAAACTGCCAGTGTCTCTCGCTTCGTACGCGGGTGTAGACGTGGCAACATCAACAAAAGAAATCCTAACGGATGAAACGCATCACAAAACTTTTTTTTTCCAATTTATCATACTATTTCTTTCTCTCTTTCTCTCTCCCGATCACTATATATATATATATATATATATATATATATATATATATATATATATGAAAATGTACATTGTACTCAACATCGAGTGGAAGCAGTCTGTCTGTTTCCTGTTTGAACGTAATCTTAAGCCCATTATATATTTTCGATCGATGTGGCAAGGAGAACTAATTTTACCAACTATATATATATATATATATATATATGTGTGTGTGTGTGTGTGTGTGTGTGTGTGTGTGTGTGAAAATGTACATGATGCTCAACATCGAGTGGAAGCAGTATGTCTGTTTCCTGTTTGAACGTAATCTTAAGCCCATTATATATATTCGATCAATGTGGCAAGAACTCATTATACCAACTATATATATATATATGTATATATATATATATATCTGTGTGTGTGCGCGTGCACTTTAAATAAGAAATTTACCCAATCACGAGCAAAAGATAGACATAAATAACAGTGTTAAATATGCAATGAGAGTGAAGAAAAAACAAGATTTATTTTATAACTGGTGCTTTTGGCCGGACACATTTTCCAGTTTATCCTGTGTCGAAACTGGTACAACTGTCAGTAGGCTTGACAACTGTGCGTTTCGGCGCCAACGGAGGCACTAGTTTTGGTACTAAGTTCCCAATGTTTTTATTTTTCCAAAGTTGTTGAATATTCTCTCTCCAAATTAAAAAAAAAAGGAGAAACTTTTCAGCAGGAACTAATATACCGTAATATCATTAACTGAAGTACATATATATATATATAAATATATATATATATATATATGTATGTGTGTGTGTGTGTGTGTGTGTGTGTGTGTGTGTGTGTGTGTGTGTGTACAGTAGTCGTCTTAACGTGCCAGATCAATTTCCTATAAGAAAACATCTACCCACAACTTACGAGACCCTTTAAGAAAAATTCTGTTTGAAAACACTAAAATTCTATATAAATCATATTACCGGAAACATCATCGTTATAAGTGACGCTATGTATATTAAACATCTCACTCCCTCTATCAACCTCACCTTACTTAACAATGTAGTATTGAAAGATTGTTATACGCTAGAAAATACCCTCACGCGAATTCCAGGCGCTCAATAAACGAAGGCTCGAAATAAACGCCCCTACTAGTACTCAAAACAACACAGGAATGGAATACATCTTCAACCGTTAAAACATGACTAGTAATTAACAAAACCTAAAAAAAACCTCCCTTGTAAATGGGCAAAGAAGTGAACGAAAGAACTCGGGACAGTCGACAATATGGACAATTTGTGCACTGACTTAATGAAATTTTCCTTGCTTCTCATATTTAATGAAAGATTTTTAAAAGAAATGTTGCTTCCCAAACATATATATATATATATATATATATATATATATATATATATATATATATATATGGAGATTCTCGACAAAATTCAATGAATGGTTGGCAATATAATCGATGCTGATCTGATATCTCGACTTCAGTCACATACTCACCATCGTGACGTGTCTTCCATCTGTCTTTTCCATAAATATTTTCAGAGAAACTATTCTGACGTTTTTTTTTGTTGTTTTTTTTTTAGTGCTTCGACTGCATACATTTAAGCGTGCTACCAGACTGACAACTAGGTGTCATCATTTTATCCTTGCACTAGAGTCACGGTGGAATAATGGATAGCCGCTCGGATTGGGGAATCAGAGAACCGAGTTCGAATTCCAGTTGAATCCATTACATTCACTTGGGAAAGGTATCAATCCTCTTCTACTCCAGCTATAGATAAATAAAAGGACAGACTATCGCAGAAAGAAATGTCTCGTCAGTCATGTATCGGAAGATACATGATTGCCAACACGTGTATCACGCATAGCACATAACTGACTGACTAGCTAGATGCAACCGTCTCTTCAGTTCTAATAGATTATGTTCTCACACTTCTCGCCTGTGGAACTCTCTTCGTATTTCTTGTTTCCCAGTCACTTATAATCTTCAAAACGTTAGATGCAACGCCAGTTACCATTTTCTGTTATTTTATCGTCATGTCATCACCTCTCTCCACTATTTTTTTCTTATTCTCTTTCACTGTAAATCCTGCGTCTTAGCGGCATTATCGCCTTGATTGGGGTGAAACCCTTTAAAGAATGTATTCCAGTTGATTCAGTTTCGTTTAGTTCGTGTTTATACACTTGGAAACGTCATTAATCTATTTTTC
>OZ038480.1:118534118-118791618 GCA_964036315.1 Acanthosepion esculentum
TCCACATTCTTTCAGTAAGAAATATATTGGCTTCTAGAAGAGATAAGCGCCTTGGCGCCTATTTAAATTAGGTTTTTTCCAATTTACTCAGTGTTATTTTTTTAACTCTCTTCTTTTTTTCCCACATTTTATCCAAACTATCTTTTCATTGCGATTTGCCTTTTTATTTCAACCGAGGAACGCTCATTTATTTTAGTTCAAAAACTCATTAATTTTAAATGAATTTTCAAAATTTGACTTTTATTCTAAAATCCAGTTACTGCCCTTCTATTCCGGACTTCAGAGTAAAAATAGGACGATTCAAAAATCTAATAAACCTTGCAACTCAGAGTAATTTAATAAGTGAAGCTTAGATATGGCACAAGGACTAAAGTATGAAACATTTAGTGAGAATCGAACTCACTAACTGATATGGCGAAACAAGCTTGTTAATCATTAGACCACGTCGAAGTGCAGCTCATTATTATTTATATATTACAAAGACTTATCAATTAATTATATAATTATATATATATATTACTTATAATTGCAAATACATTGATGTTTAGTTCCATTTGGGCAACTGTCTCCAAAATTATTACATGAGCGAAAATCCTATCAAATTTTGTAGTAATACAGGAAAATGCAGAGTGCGATGAGTAAATTGTCGTCATATTATATTTTTTGTATAGTATACATATTTATATATTTACACCGTATACATACATACATATATATATATATATATATATATATATATATATATATATATATATATATATATATATATATATATATATATGTACAAATGTAGAAGAACGAAGAGTAAGATTTCAGCGTTCAAAACATTTAATAAATATTAATTTATTATGCAGTGTTACATTAGAACGTGCACATACCCACTACAAAACTGTACATCTGGTTTCAACGTTAGATTTTTTTAACGTTTCTTACATTCTTCAGATGTAAATTCTTTTTTTACCTCTTATGGGAAGCTTTCCAATGACGGAAGTGGAAGATGTGCTTCGTTAACTGCATTTCGGAATAAAATCTTTTAGTAGCATCATGATTTCCTACCTGATGAAACGTTAAAATTTTAACGTTGAAACAAGATGTACAGTTTTGTAGTGGATATGTACATGTTTTAATATAACACTGCATATTTATATATATATATATATATATATATATATATATATATGTGTGTGTGTGTGTGTGTGTGTGTGTGTGTGTGTGTGTGTGCGTGTGTGTGTGTTCACAAGGAAGAAGACTAAGAAGTAGAATATATTTTAAGGGTAGCTAGATTTATGGGCAAAACGTGCTCAATTTCAGAGATAGATCTTTCGTAAATGTATAATTTGACACTGATGTGAACACCAAGTGGCGACAGTCTGTTTTAATTTCACATATATGTAATATGCACTGGTGATGGTCTGTGTCTAAATTTTCATGAGAAAGAGAGAGAGAGAGAGAGAGAGAGGTGGTGTATTTGTCTGCATGTGTTTTATATCGCCGGTGTAACGTAACTGTTATCCCTGCAGAAATTGATATCATCTCGATTCTTCTGCATCTACACCGATGTATTCGATTGGCAGGGTGGAATCTACTTTCTGCCTTTGGGTGGCAACCAGTCTATGACAATGATAATTTTTATTTCAAAACCATTGAGAATGTAACGGAACACCATTCCCCTAACTTTTACCATAAGTCGTAGCAATTCAAACCAGTAAAAAGTAAACGGAATCTGTAAAGAGCCATTATTGTCTTCGTCCTGAAGAAATATATCATTTCAAATGCTAACGACGAAGGTTTAGAGGAAAAGATAAAACGTATGAAAAAGATCACTTATACTTAACATCAGAAAGAAGCAGTTGAAATTTCAAGGGAATATAACGAAGATGACATACTAAAGACAAGAAAGACAGAAAGAATAACCTATTTCCTTGCGATCTTGTGAATATGGTTGGCAGAACAGGGATTTGGGGAGATAACAAAAAAAAATTCACTCATAGCTACAAAAAAAACAGGAAATTTTGGAGAGTCATGTTCGCCCACGTCATAAAGGGACATGGCACAAAGAAGAAGAAGAAGAAGAAGAAGAAGAAGAAGAAGAAGAAGAAGAAGAAGAAGAAGAAGAAGAAGAAGAAGAAGAAGAAGAAGAAGAAGCTTGTACACATGCCTGGCAAAACAGGGATTAGGAGAGATAACCAAAAGACAAAATTTACTTATTGCTACAAAAGTCTGGAAATTTTGGAGAGCCATGTACACCCAGGTCTTAAAGGGACGTGGTACAAAGAAGAAGGAGAAGAAGAAGAAGAAGAAGAAGAAGAAGGAGAAGAAGAAGAAGAAGAAGAAGAAGAAGAAGAAGAAGAAGAAGAAGAAGAAGAAGAAGAAGGAGAAGAAGAAGAAGAAGAAGAAGAAGAAGAAGGAGAAGAAGAAGAAGAAGAAGAAGAAGAAGAAGAAGAAGAAGAAGAAGCTTGTGTACATGCCTGGCAAAACAGGATTTAGGAGAGATAACAAAAAGACAAAATGTACTAAGAGCTACTATCATATAGGAAATAAATGAATGGAATTGTCCGTTTATTTAAATAAGTGGATTTAAGTGGAGTTGAGTAGTGTTAGCATCATGTCTTAGCCGCCCGCTAGGCTCTTGGTGCTTGTCGAGCTCTCGGCGTTCTGGTAGAGAGAAACCCAGACGAGGCTATGCCGAAGGGTTGATTCTCGTCTGGCGCGGTAGATGCATCCGACATCGTTATTACGGGGTCTACGGGGAATTTTTCCCGAGCCTACGGGCTCGGAAAGACCCACGTAAAACCGGCCTTGTGCCTCATCCCTCTCTCTGTGGAGAGCTCGGGCAAATACCGAGTTAGCATTAGGTCGTAGCCGTGCGCTAAGCTCTTAGTGCTTGTCGAACTCTCTGTCCAAAGAGGGAGAGGTACACAGACGAGGCTATGCAGAAGGGCAGAGTCTCGTCAGGGGAGGCATACAAACCCGACCCCGTTATTATGGGGTTTACGGGCAATTTCTGCCCGAGCCTACGGGATCTCAATGACGCACTAAAAAACGTCCTCATGCCACATCCTGCTCTGTGGGGAGGTTTCGGGTAAATACCGACTTAGCATTAGGCCAATTGCTAAATGTACCTTCGTGTAGTAAACGTTTTTTTTTCATTACTTACCTACGAGTTTGTGTTCCTTATTTACTTCTCTCTGTTATCTAGAAGACACGAGATAAAACAGTTACAAAGGACAGGAAATTGTGGAGAACCATATCCTCTACGACCTGAAGGGACACAGGACACAGGAAAAAAGATCGATATGAATAGATATTAATAGAAATATTTTACTCATATCATTCTGGTCAAATCCATCTAAGATATCTTCATCTAAAAAATAGATAGATATGGCTTTTATATATATTCCAAGAGTTCGTTTTTATACCACAGCATTTTCTAGGCATTCGTATACTTGAGTCGATGTGTCTTTTAATAGTTGCTTAACGGGTGTACCCACCTACGTAAGCTCTTAACCAAATCAATATATTTTATCAGTTTATAAATCTTGTTATTCTAATCTCTAGGAATATCCACCAACTCAGAATAAATTGGTTTTATGACCCAACCTCGTAAAATTCCTTTTATCCGCTGCATCGGAACCCTTTCAATGCTCGAATGCGAAATGATAAAATCTGGTCAAAGGTGTAATTTGTGCAGTCGCATTTTTCATTCTTCTTCCTTCCACGGTGTTAGCTTGGGCTGGAATATGGAGTGCTGAGAGACCAAAAGATTTCTATGTCTTTTGAATGTATAATGCTGTATCACTACACAGTATCGACTAGCATACAAGTCCGCCATTGTTTTTTTGTTTTTTTGTTTTTTGTTTTTTTGTTTTCTTTTCCGGAAGGCGTGCTTTGAAAGCCAAACTAAAAAAAAGATGCTTTCTATTACCATTCAATCATTCCATTGTCGGCATTACCTGATTACCTAAATTTTTTCTTAAATTATCTTTCGCTTCGTGAGTGATCACTATTTTGTCCCCTTCTCATATTACATAAAACAAAATAAGCGTAACATAATATTTATAGTCCAATGAAACAGACTAAATAATCAGCCTATATTTCTAAGATGACGTATCGTAATTATTTACACTGTTCCGACTGATGTCCTCATCTTTATTGCTATATTCACGACGTTTCGGTCGTTATACGTTTCGGCCTTATACAGGTGATTGGAATTCCGAACTGAACTCTTTATTTCGTCCACCGGGGTAGATTGGTCTAGTTCCACATGTCATGCCTCTTCCGGATGTCTCAGTATCAGTTATCTGCTTTTAACTCAACTTTCCAAATGTTTTATCTACCTCAGCTGTATTTATTTCTATACTTGGCCGGCCAAGTATGTAAATGAATACAATATCGGAACCAGTAAATAATCCGGAGTGCTAGAGAGAAAAAAACAATAATAACAACAAAATTGCAATATAAGCTCTGGTAAAAGATGTTTACTGAGGTATGATATTTATATGTCCCCCAAATTCATAAACTGATGTCCTCAAGGTCTCATGGTCCAGTCAATAAAAGAATTCAATGACTTGACCCAAAGAGTTGTGAGTTGAATACCTGGTTACTGTGTTTCCTAATTGAGTCTATAGAATTTCTTTCAAATATTATATTGAATAATATAGGTGAGTTTAGTGGCTTTAACGATATTTCAACCCATGTTGAGTTATTAAGTGTCTGATATTCTTACTATAGTTTATTTTTCATCCTTTTTTTCCTCTTCATCCTAAATATATGTCTTTTAGGAACAATTACTTCTAATATTAGACATTCTGCATTAATTTTTATCAGGATCATTTCAATGAATTTAATTACATATATATATATATATATGTGTGTGTGTGTGTGTGTGTGTAGAGAGAGAGAGAGAGAAAGAGAGAGAGATTGAGAGAGAGGGTGTAGGCTATTATAATAGTAGTTCTAGGATTCATTTAATTCAATAAAATCATTTTTATTTTAATAATTTATTATAACACATTTATTATAATTTTTAATTTTTAATAATAATAATAAACGTTTTTCAGCTAAAGAGGAATGTGTGAATGACGGGGGCAAATAGTTCGAATATGTGTAACCACTAAAAACAAAGTTAAGATATTTATCAATATCCCGTATGTCTCTCTGTCTATCTATCTATCTATCTCTCTCTCTCTCTCTCTCTCTCTCTCTATATATATATATATATATATATATATATATATATATATATATATCTTTATCTCTCTTTATACATATATATACTAGCAGCATGTCCCGGCGTTGCCCGTGCTTGATTCAAAAATCGTACGACTCATACAGCAATCGCTATCACTTGACTTAAAATATTTTTGCCCTTCCTTGCCTTTAAATGAGTGCCCTTTGCCGTGCTGACGTTGCTACATGCCTTACTTCTTGCCTATCTCACACTGCGAATTTTTTCTAAGCTCTATACTAAACATTAAATCTGTTACGTAAAAAGAACTAAACAAAATGAACACAAAACGATCAGCTTTAAAAAAGGACGCGTAACTGGAAAAACCGAATGAAAAAAGAATGTTAACAACAAATACTATTTCACAACCAACACAGTTCTGCAGAATCAGAATCAACGTTGAGTTTAAGCAAGCGAATGAGCCAATTGGAGTAAAGTGCCATGCAGATTTAAATTGTTCCCATTTGTGGCGAATGCAGCTACCAATTTTTTTTTTTTTGCATGCTAGCATGCTAGTTAACATTCGTGTTAGTCAGCAGTTGGCTCACACGCTGGCCAATAAAACCTTGCTGCCTATACGTGGCAGCCAGCTATAGGCTCCCACTCTGGCCAGTAGAAAATGGCCGTAAACTACATGAAAACTGACGTAGAAGCAGGAAAAATCGATTATTTCCACTATCGATGGGAGTTGGGAAATGCAATGTCAGTCTTGGCCTTCCCGCTAGCTTGGAGCATGTGCAAGTAAATTTTTGTGCAAATCCGTCGAAAATTGCGGCCGTGCCCTTTATATATATATATATATATATATATATATATATATATATATATATATATATATATATATATATTTACACACGCTCTATCTCTGATATTGAGCACTTTATCCCATAAATATAGCACACTTTAAGACTATATTTCTTCATATATATATATATATATATATATATATATATATATATATATATATATATATATATATATATATATAATACTTAAACGTTATTTTTAGTGGATATTTGTATTTGAGTAGATCGCCCGTTTATTTATTAAACAGTATGAAGGGAATAACTAGAATGTCTGTAAACCGTTTCAGCAGTCGAGCTAAACCACGTGATGGGTAATGTTGGCACTGCACTACAAGGTGGATGTGCACAAGCAGACAACTGCTGGACAATGGATTCAACGAAACCGAAGGCGATCCACATTATATTAGTGGTTTCGGTTGTTGGCCAAGGACTTCAAGAGGAGATGGGCGCCGCCAAGTTATCCACAAGCCCACCGATAGGATTATGAAGCAAGAGAAATAAAATATAACTATGCCGGATCCATCGCGACCCGGATTAACAACGACTGCCCGCCCCATTGATTCGCCTCAGGATGGGCGTGATAAGTCTGCTACTGCGAAACAATATCAGGTTATCAACGGAAAAATTTACAACAGGAACATGGAACGTCCGATCACTATACGCCCCCTAAAGAACTTCCCCATGAACTGAAACGTTATCTTTGGGACATCATTGGGGTGTCTGAGGTCAGATGGATTGGTTTTGGAGAAACAATTAGGCAAGATGGATATAAAGTTTAGTTTTCTGGAGAAAAAGCACCAACATTGAGTGGCATTTATTGTAAGAAAAGAAATTAGACACAGTGTCGTCAGCTTTAATCCGATTTCCAGTAGACTTATTTCCATCCGTGTATCAGCCAGATCATACAACATGACCATTATCCAGGCCTATGCTCCAACATTAGAGTACAATGACAAGGAACTTAAAGAATTCTACGAATTATTAGAATTTGCCCTGAGAAAATTCCCCTAGAAACACAGCACCATCATACAACGGGATTGGGATGCCAAGTTAGGACTGGATGCGTACGTAGATTGGACATGAACAGTCGGAATATTTGGCATTAGGGAGAGGAACGACAGAGGTATCAGATTGCTGGAATTTTCCAGAAGTCATCATTTCACCTTGGCCAATTCTCTACACTCCCATAAGCTGTCTCGAAACACAACCTAGCACTCACCGAATGCGAAGATCCATAACCATATCGATTTTATTTTGGTTCAGCAACACTATAAATCCAGCATTAGCAAGGCAAACACACGGACATTTCATGGCGTATATATCGGCAGCGATTATGATTTTGTGATAAACGACTTTTAAATTAAGGCTGAAAAGTACTTTTCAAAGGATCCCCGCATCCGCTTCAACGTTGAGAAACTAAAAGACCCTGAAGTCATTCAACTGCTGCAGCAAGTTCGCAGCCTAAATTACAATGATGTAGACAACTTTTGCAGATCGCATTAAAGAAGTGTTACAACAGCTGAGGAAGCTTTTGGTAAACACCGAAGGAAAATCCAATCGTGGGTCACGAACAAAATCTTGGATTTGTATGATAAGAGGAGAGAAGTGAAAGGAAAGAAGCACTCGAGGGGCGAGGTTTCTGCCCAATATCAGGAAGTGCAGAGTGACGTGAGGAGAAAAATGCGAACAGCTAAAGAGAAGTGGATGCAAAATAAGTGCAAAAGCATTGAAGCTCCATTGAAGGTGGCCGTAGAAGAGGACACCAACGCAAAATGACAGGGTTTGGATAAATTTACAAGGCACGACTGCCTGTGCAAGACCATCATGTAAGGCTCCGTGGAAGGTGGACGTAGGAGATTACTCCAACGCAAAGACTGACTAGAAAATATCAAAAAATGTACAGGTATGACTGTACCATATTTGCTGATGGCTGCCGTTAATAGACCGTTGTGGAAAAGATCCGTCCTACAATTACAAAAGTCAAGCGGATGATTGAGAAGGATATGCTTGCTGGCAATAACAAACAGGCTTACAATATTCTCAAATCGCTCGCTTAGACCAGCCAACTAATGTTGGAGTTTTTGGGTACCGTTATATACTAGTGAGCCAACCAAAATGAGCTGACTCATTTTATAGTTGACCAATAGAAGGTTTAACCAATCAGAAAGCTTAAAATATTCCATACGACGTGTATAAAGGCAGCCATGTATTTTTTCTTTCACCGAATATTCACTGCTAACCTCTGATATTGAAGACCTGAAGAATTACTGAACAGCTGCTACTAGTGATATTGGCGTTGTTCCATTGAACACATTACGCACTGCACTGGGTTCTATATTCAAAGACTACGGTGAACATGGTCAACAACTAAGAGCAACGGTCGTAGAGGATAAGAACGGTAAACTGTTGACGGAGACTGAGGAGGTTCTCCATAGATGGGCGCAATACTGTCATGTTTTATACAATTACCAGCTTCATCCAGATGTCTCCATATTGTGAAGTGACCATCACTCCACCGAAGAAGACGAGACCAGTCCGTCTAAATATGGTACCTGCAACTCGGAAATCAGCACATGGATTGGCACAGCCATGGCTGCGATGGCCAAATTGACAAGAATATGGAGGATCAAAATCAGCGGACTGTACAAATCACTGGTAGTCTTCATTCTCCTATATAGATGTGGAACGTGGACATTGTTGGAAAATACAGAAAGAAAGATACAAGCGTTTGAGAACAAATATATGGGAAAACTACTTGGTATTTTCTATTAGGAACAAAAAACAATGAGTTTGGGCGGAAAAGGGTTGAATATTTTGTGGGATACCAGGAACTTCTCGCCACTGTCAAACGGTGAAAAATGGCGTGGTTTGGATATATTACAAGGCACGACAGCCTGTGTAAGACCATCATGCAAGGCTCCGTTGAAGCTGGGCGTAGGAGAGGACAACAAAGCAAAGACTGGAGAATATCAAAAATGGACAGATATGACAGTACTAGAATTGCTGATGGCTGCCGTTAATAGACCGTTGTGGAAAAGAGTTAGTGTGTCTTCTGCATTCGGATCCACCCACAAAAGTCATCGGGATGATGACGATGCTGATGAACGGAATTTCTACTCAAATACGAGTTAACAATCATGGTATATAACAAAAATGGATTTGGATTAATAAATACAAAATCTATCCCTTACCAAAAACACAGAAATATATATATATACACATATATATATATATATATATATATTGTCATCCACAGATGTTTCGCTGTATCACAGCACAACAGTGTGGATATACGTCCGGTTGCCTCTAGCTAGGATCGAAACCCGCCAGTCGGGGATTCTACCACTAAGCCGTTGGCGCACGGCAGGGATGAAGATGAATTTAAGCGGATTTATTTTTAGATAAACACACAGTGACTGATAGAACTCGATTCGATTTACCAAAGAGTCTTGCATTATTAGCAGTAAAAGTCACTGTTTACAAACCCCCACTTCCGATAAATAGATAGATAGATGGTTTAGTTGAAGACTAAAATAAGTTCTTTCTTTTTACTACACGAAATAAAATGTAAATACGACTACAAAATGCAAGCAGACTTGAAGATAAAAAAAATCTACATTAATAAAATTTAATTCATTATTATTGGAAAATTATTAGTATATTTCACAACAAATAAAATAAATTTTAAAAAATTCGGCAGCTGACGTGTGAAAATGCAATACTTGGAAATACACAATACTCACGGAGGCCTAAAGTCCAAATTCTTGAAAAATATCAAAGAAAAGACACAGAATAGACACAGACACAGTGGTATTAACACAATATAAAACTCTTTGATGATGACCTATGGTAGCAAAATAGGGCTTATAAAATATCCGACAATCTGTATTCAGTTTTCTCTTCGAATCCGTAGAAAATCAAAATTACATATATATATATATATATATATATATATATATATATATATATGTGTGTGTGTGTGTGTGTGTAATTTTGATTTATATATAGTGTCCTCCAAATGTATTCTAACGGCGAGACCAATTCCTTTGTTTTTGTTGCTCAATGAAAATATTCCTAACAATAAACGCAGTCTTTACAGTTGAAGCCGAAGAATAAATGAAGAATAGTCATTCAGGGCTATTTAATTTTTAAACAATCAATCTAAAAGGCAAAACCTAGGCAACAAAAATCACCTGTCAGTCACGTCTTTCAATAGTTTTGCTCACTTGAAAAATCGACGGGTTCAAACAAAAGGTGGTATGTCCTAAGCTGTATAACATATATAAATGTAAATAGCAGGTGATAAAAGCTGAAATTCAGAACTCTTGTATCATTTGATATTAAAACCAAATGCCTTCAGTGAGCAACAAAAAAAATGTAATTTTTCGTTCCAATACATATGTTGTATTTGCTCAGCGATTATATATATATATATATATATATATATATATATATATATATATATATATATATATATATATATATATATGGATACTCGCATTTCAAATAGATTGGATTTTAAACAGTATATTATTCATTTGAAAAAATCATAATGAAACAAATTTGCTCGCCGGTAGAAATCGAACATTTTCTTTTTTAAGATTTCTCGAATGCGCAGGCTGATAAACCTGATACATGCAGTCTAAAATAAAAATGAGAAGAGCGCACCTATTTAAATGTTGGATTCAAAATAAACCCATTAGTTCTTTAGAATATATATATATATATATATATATATATATATATATATATATATATATATATATATATATATATATATAGATTTAATTGAAAGAAAAGCAGAACACTTTAAGGCTCCATTAGTTATAATTTATTTCACCAGGGAATTTTATTTTTCTCTGGATCTTCAGACTTCACTTTCAAAGGTGAAAAGAAAAATAATTTTTTTCATTTTTCTTTTCACCTTTGAAAGTGAAGTCTGGCGATCCAGAGAAAACATAAAATTCTCTGCTGAAATAAATTATAACTAATGGAACCTTAAAGTGGTCTGTTTTTCTTTAAATTAAATTATTCGCTCTCACTTAACATTGATATCCTTGGGATTATCCATACGGATTACCAAGAAATTCGTTACTTAACTATATATATATATATATATATATATATATATATATATATATATATATATATATATATATATATATATATATGCGTGTGTTTGTGTGTGTGTTTATAATAATTCTCGAACAAAATGTTAGATCCTCATACTTCGGTGTACCATTTCAATTTCTTTACAAAGGAGAGTATGTCATGCATATCGACAATTTCAATTAGGTTGCTCATGCTGTCCCCGCTATATATCACTTTCTAATAGGTACATCACTATATAATTCCATGCAATGTCATAGGTTCTGATCTGGCATCTAGCCTCCAGTCTCTTTCTCACACACGTGATGTGACTTCCCTCTGTCTTTTCTACGAATATTTTCATGTCAACTGCTCTGACGAGCCATTTTTCACTGGTGCCGCAACTGCATGAATTTAAGCGTGCGACTAGGTTAGCGTCACGGTCCCACACTTTCACTATCGTAACAGTTAAATTTAACCACCTCTTCTACTCCACCAGGTTCTTCTCTTCTCGACAGTGGAACTCGCTTCCTCTTATTTGCTTCACTGGTAGCTATACTCTTCAAATATTGAAATGTAATGACAATCGACATCTTTTGATGCCTTGATCTTGATCCCTGTCCTTCTCTTTATCCTTTCCTCAAACACCCCTCTTTATATTTAATTCACTCTATATAACCCCTTGAGTGTTAGTGACACTCCTGCCTTGCTTGGCGTGAAATGCTTAAAAAGTGACCACTCATTGAGGTCAGTACTCCTGTCATTTTAGAAACGGTCTTTTTTGAACGGTGGATGTGTAGTCGGTAAAAGGAAATTTGTTTTCTTTGGATCTACGCGAGTCTTTCTTTTCGCTTTTCTAGGGTGAACCTCAATTCCAAGACCTCGTTGAATGACTTTTGATGCTACCTTTATTTTTTCTAGGAGATATTGTCATTTCTTGCCTTTACTCCATCGTGAAGACATAGGGACCAATGTTTATACTCACCACAATAACTGACGGATCCCTGTGTGTGGGCATTTTAAGAGTTAGATAGAAAGTAAATAAGAATATATCGATATTGGACAACAGACTCAAACAAATTGTAATGCATACTTAAAGAATATAGATCTATCCTGTTGCTAAACGTGACAGTATTTTTTTAAGGCAGCACCTTAGCATTTGACTTACTCCATTGTTTAAAGTTGATCTAAGACAACGCCGGCTAATATATACTAACAGATGGCGAGAAACGAATTAACAAGTAACAGCTTGTGAGTCGAGGATACTAAGCAATACGCTATTACAGGTGATTTTTGAAACATGTGATTTTAAACGACTTAAGTTATTATGTATATCACATAAACTCCACGAGAGCATCTCTCTGCTCCTGCTTGGCCTCACGCTTTCCACTGACCTGTGATGGAATAACTACATTGAATCAATAGCTTCATCTACCACAAAGAAAAATTGTTTCTCTGAGTTTAGCCAGAAGGTATTTTCTCGTCTAAGTCCATTCTTCAAATCGACAAAGAACCTTTCCTCCTTGCATTGAATACTGCTGCCATATATGGTCTGGTGCCTCCGCTGTTCATCTTGTGGTCCTCGACAAAATCCAGAGATGGATATGCAATGTGATAGGTCATGATCTGGCATCTCGTCTGCAGTCACTTTCTCACAGGCGTGATGTGGCTTCCCTCTGTCTTTTCTACAAATATTTTCACGACAACTGCTCTGACGTGCTACTTTCACTAGTACACCAACGGCATGAATTTAAGCGGGCTACTAGGTTGGCATCTCGGTAACCACGCTTTCACTGTCGAAACGATGAAATGTAACCACCTGTTATACTCCAACAGCTTCTTATCTCGCACCTCCCGACAGAGCAAATCTCTTCCTCTTTCTTGCTTCCCAGATATCTATAATCTTCAAATATTCAAATGTAATACCAATCGACATCTGATGTCTTGAGCTTCACCCCCGTCCTTTTCTTTATCCTTTCCACACATACCCCATTTTACTCTTTCTCTCTCTCGCTCTCTTTCTCTCTCTCTCTCTCTCTCTTTCTCTCTCTCTCTCTTTCTAGTGGTACTCCTGCCTAGCTTGAGCTGATATGCATTAAAAAAAGCTTCAATAAATCAAAAATGTTCAGAAGGAACATTTGCCAAATTCAAACTACGCCATTTCCACACTTCGGTAAAAAAATCTCAAAATTATCAGCCACTTTTAATTTATTTAAGTTATATTTCGGGATATTTCGAATTTACGATAATTGACTGACCGAAGTTATGATGCAGATTAAACTAATATTAGTTTAAGGCCTCTGAAATCTAATAAAGGCGATTTTTTCCACAATATATGTTAAAAATGGTTAATAGATAGTATCTAACAAATACTAGAAAACAGAAAGTTATGGAGTGTCGGAATGTCCATATTGGAGATATCAAAGGAGCTTCACAAAGATCATAGCACGATAAAGACTGTTAAATATGTAAATAATTTGAGAACTAGAAGTAAAGGAATAGGAAAATTTTAAACTAGAAACTCCCGCAATTTTCAAGCCATCTAATAAAAACTTCACTCAATTGTAGCAACAATAAATTGATTATTTAACAGTCAATTAAATTGATAATTGAGTCCACCCATATAGTGAAAACCGACGTAAATAGTGAGAAATGCCGATTTTTACTGGTTTCTTTCTTATTTTTCGTTGATCTTTCAACCAGTTTTCAGCAAACTTAACAATTGCTTTATAAATGTATCCTCTTTTACATTCCTTGTAGCACACTGACAAATTGAATTTCAAAAACCCAAAAATAAATATGGTCTGAAGTGGATCTTCATGTTGCTTGATTTCCACTTTCATGTCCTCGGCTAACTTCGATTGAATAAATACGGACTACTTCTGTTATATCAGTAACTGTATTAATTCAAAATGTTTTTGCTTCATTCTAATTGAACGCTTTTTCTGATCAACCAGCTGGGTATAGCCGATAGTTTTATATATTTCTCCGAATAATTCGAATTATTTTTTGTCCGTATAAAGATAAAGATGTCGATCATTTTTTATGATGTCGATATTGCCATCCTGTTTTCAAATAAAATGACGGTCAGCCTGCCATCTGGATGAGAAAACCAAAGAGAAAGACAAGGCATCTCAGAAGAATAGGCTTCATTATCTGAACAACATTTTATCAGCCAGTACTTCTAAGCTATTAATTCTGGTACGACGTTTTTTCTGATGTCTTTGGTGACCAAGATAAGTCTATAATCCAAAATTTTATATAAAACGAAATAATTTAACGAAACAATTAGTTAATATTAGTTATGGAAGGAGTTATTAATTACACCAAAGTGTCACTACAGACCAATTTGAAGAGAGGTAGATATTTATCTGGACTTAACCTCTATTTCTCTTCAATGTCGGTATCTTCTAATTCAAAGTCACTTCTGAAAGAGTGAAAATCCCCCAAAACGTACAAGCACATTGTGTCCGAAAATGCTCAGACTTTTGTTGCAGACTTCCTAAAGATGTCATGGACCGAGCGTTTGAGCAACGATGTGGTATTGCAGAGGAGGCTTATACTTAACATCAGAAACAGGCAGATGAAATTTCTGGGACAGTTAATGAGAAAGGAAGGCCTGGAGAATCTTATACTCACAGGTCGAATGAATGGAAAGGACAAGGGAAAGCAAGGCATGTCATATCTGGCGGGCTTCAGCAAGTGGATGACAGAACTTGATCTAGGGGAGGTGACAGAGGGACGGAACTTATTGAGTGGTACAAAGAATTGGAGAAGTGGAGAGCCATTATCGCCTACGTCCTGAATGGATGCGACAAGAAGAAAAGAACATATAAATAGAATAGAATTGTTCATATGAGCAACATTGTACCAGTCAATTCTGTTCTTTACTGCTCTTAAATATAGTAATATTAGCCATTTCCTTATAAGGATATTGTAGTATGCGTTAAAATAGTCAATGATTTTCGTTTCGGAGTGTTGATAATGTATGCCACTGCTATATGAAAAAGTGACATTTTCGGAATAAGACTTGCGGCTAGGTATTCAGATTGATTTGTACTTTTAATGGATTATCTACCTTTTGCAGGTGATTTAAAGCCAGAATACATATTTAGTTTGTAAGCATTTCTTGGAGATAATGACGATTTATTGATAAAAGTCCTACTAGTTCTCTCATAGCTGTGGGTGGGGGAGATGGATTCGATTCATACCTTTCCCAAGGGTATTGGCGTGTACGTCAATATAACAAACCCGAGTGGAATTGGAACTCGACTCTCTGATTTCTCATTCTGAACAGTTATTCATTGCACCACCCGCACATCCAAGTTTACAGCACCTGATATTCCCAAGCTGTCACCCATCTAAGTGCTTTCCAGGATCGACGTTGCTTTATTTAGGTGATCGTTGGTTGTTTGGTTGAATTTGTTTAGCGGTATATCATCCTCTATGAGTTATTATTTAATTTTTTTTAAGCAAATCGCCCCAAGTAAGGCGGGAGTGCCACTAGCACGCATGGGGTTACAGAGATTGAGAGTAAGAGTAAAGAGGAGAGTTAGAGAAAAGGATTAAGAGAAGGCAAGGATGAAGGTCATAGCATATGATGAAATCTAAATATTTCAACACAATTTTATGGTTTCAACTAAATATATTTTGAACGTAATGCATTCAACTACAAATAAAATGTATTGTTGGTCATTTTGCTTTACAATGTACTGTTGGTAATATTTTTTTATAAATATGTATTGTTGGTAAATTTGCTATACTGTTTGTGATAGATAAATTGTCGTCTAAATTACCGAAAAATGAAAATAACTCTAACATATTTTTTAATAGATATATTTACCAAAATGACACAAATTGAAATATTAAAGATTAAATTTATTCAATAAAATCGCCATTGGCTTTAACCACGGCCTCCAGACAACTTCGGAATCTCCTGCAACTCTTCTGGACTGTCTCCTCGTTTATTTGGTGAACGCTGCCATAATTCTTGTCTTCAGTTCATTTTTTATGTTACCAGGAGTTTTGTTAGTCTCTCGCTCAACTGGGCCCCACACATAATAACTATAGTGTTTGAAGTCTGGGGAATTATGTGGCCAGATGTGATGTGGTCTCTTGTGTGGCATTCTGCAGGTTCCTGTTGTCAGACATAGGGACTTTCAACAACCACCCTTTTGATCAATGGCAGTACGACCTCCTCAATGTACTTGATGTAGGCCTCCATGTTGAGTCTGAAGCTCTCAGCAACAAATTCGGGAGTTATTTTCCTAAAAGACCCATCTGAGTGTGTTTGCTTAGCTTCCGTACCTTCGTAATCACCATTATATTCATCCAACTCTCACCGAATCCTCTGCACTGTCCTCAGATTAACACCCAAACACTCTGAAATGTTCGTATTAGAGATTCCTCTGCGAATGCCAGCATACATTTTCAAAATTCCTAGCGAAGTAAATTTCTCTTTTTTTCACTGATGATACAGACTCACCCTGTTATACTGTGCAGTTGACAAAATCATAAACAAACAACGCGCATGCGCGAAATTAAAAATATAAAATGGTGACAATTTATCTATTGCACCCTGTAGGTATGCAATGTTGGTAAGTCTATAGTACTCTGATGTGCTCACTGGTAAGGCTTGTCATTGTGTTCGTGCAGCATTACAATCTCCGTACGCTACCTTAGAGTAATTTCCATCGTAGACAATGGCCGTAGGACAACTAATCAACAGTCCAAACAATAGTGGCTGGGTGTGATGAAAATCTGATGCAATCACAAATGATGCAATATTTTCCAACGCCAAACAAATTTCATCATACATCCCGAAATTAGATTTATATTACTACACACCATTGCAAATGACATAATCTGAGGAAAAAATAGAAATCGATTACACCCTGTCACTTCAGTGGATCTAAATCTGACCGTATAGTGAAAGAAACTGAAGTTGTTTCACTTAATTTTCACAAGGGCTTATGCATGTTATCTGTATGCGTGTATGTGTACATACGAATAAACATATATATATATATATATATATATATATATATATATCTGTGTGTGTGTGTGTGTGTGTGTGTGTGTGTGTGTGTGTGTGTGTGTGTGTGTGTGTGTGTGTGTGTGAAGTAATGAAAATCTTGGTAATCCGTATGGATAAAACCAAGGAAGATGAAATCTGGACAGCTCAATGTTAAATCAGAGCGAATAATTAAAAAAAAAACAGACCACTTTAAGGTTCCATTGTTATAATTCATTTCACCAGAGAGTTTCTTTTTCCCTCGATCAACAGACCTCACTTCCAAGGATGAAAAAATGAATTTAAACTTTCACTTTTGAAGGGCAGTATTAAGCTTATATAAGGTGATATAGAGAGGGATGAAAGATAGTGTGACAGACATGGTCGAAATTAGAGAGGGAAGGGAGAGTTAGGAATGATTTTAAATTTATTTTTATTTTATTACAATACTTAACAGTGATTCTAAAACTGACTGTAGTGTATATATATATATATATATATATATATATATATATATATATATATATATATATATATGCTTATACATTATGTGAATGAGGGATACACAGTATGCGTGCACATTTATATTGATATTTATGAATATATAATTAAACATACAGGTATTTTGTAATCGAATTCACCTCATGTCAGGTTGTAAACCCATTAAGACACAGGGAGTTACTCTGAGCGAGAGAATTACAAAACAGAAGTATAATTGAGTATCGTTATTAAGTGAACATAGGTAAATTAATAGCAGTGTCAAATGAAAACCATACTATTGAAACACCGTTGTTTTGCGATCAATGGTCAATGTTTGCCCAAAAATATGCAAGTATGTTTCAGTCAGAAATATCTTGACCTTTACCTGGTAAAAGAGATGTCCTTAAATGCAAACATTTGCTAAAATATCCTTGCTAAACGTAGCCTGCAGAAAATATAAGTTTCATTTTAGTTGAATATATTCCCCACCCGCATTAATTACAAAACAATGCCGAGATAAATTGAGTCAGTAGAAGAAAGAAAAAAAATAGCTGATGATTTTGTATTCTCGGAACTTCTTTATTCGCGATTTGATAGTCATTCCATATTCATTCCACAATCACATTTATACAGCCAGTATCCAATTATTAATTTGTTTTTATTTTGTTTTATTTCGGTATCACCACAAGCAAAGCAGTACACCCACTTTCACGCAAGTGGTTACAGGGTGTGCAGGAATTAACAACAGGAACATTAGCACTGAGGTGAAAGAGAAAAAAGCAATCAGGAGGACAGTAGATAGCGATTCACATTGCATATAAATTTTTTGCAGATTAAAGTTGGCGGGAAAGCTTGGAGCCGGAAGCGAGTTTCACAAGCGAGAAGTGCCAGATAAGAAACTGTTAGCATAGAGGTTACCGCCACATCTAGCCAGCTCAACTGTAAATTGATGAGATCTCGACGCCTGTCTAGTATTGCTCTCAAATTCATAGAGTTTAGGTAGCGCTCGAGAATCGGTTGGAAGATGTGTGTTTCAAAAGCATTATTCTAACTTTGTTTCCCCTATAAAACTATATCACAGTGTAATCCGACAAAGAGGTACGCAGTTTCGAACCCTGTCGGAGAACACCTTTTTCAAGTAACTTTTCTCGAGTGCGCAGGCTGAGAGACGTAATATACATTGTATGACATAAAAACGGGGCGTTTATTTCAAACACGGGTATCCGCTAAAAATACCGTTTAAATAATGGCAACGTAGGAGTAAGCGTAAATCTATGAAATAATATATATATATAATATATATATATATATATATATATATATATATATATATATATATATATATATATATTATTTCATAGATTACGTAGGAGTAAGCGTAAATCTATGAAATAATATATATATAATATATATATATATATATATATATTATTTCATAGATTTACGCTTACTCCTACGTTGTGTATCTGCTTTTATATATATATATATATATATATATATATATATATATATATATATATATATAAATGCAGATACACTTTTATATGCACATTTATGAAAATAACTATATAACTATACTCGTACTTAATTGGATTAAAAAAAGTATGTATCAATATTGTGATTTTCTTTCATTATTTAATGATAATGTTATTAAGATTATCAGACTATATGAAAAAAACTTACATAAAATATATAGACAACACTTATCTATATTATTTAATGAAACATGTATTAATATATATATATATGTGTGTGTGTGTGTGTTTGTGCGTGTGTGTGTGACATCTTGATATATTTACAGATATACGTGTATATATATAAATATTTAAGTCTCTATCTATATAGTGATTTTCCAACCGTACCTTAGATGTGGCACAAGGCCGAAAGTATGGGGCACCCAGTGAGGATCGAAATCACTACTCAGTCGTAATTGTTCTAGCGAGACAAGCTTGCTAACCATTACACCGCCTTACGTCTCTCTGTCTCTGTCTCGGTCTTTCTGTCTCTGTCTGTCTGTCTGTCTCTCTCTCTCTCTATATATATATATATATATATGATTGTACATCAATGCTTATGCATATATATATATATGTGTGTCCCTGTATGTCCACATGCGTTTTTATGTGTCCTTCCTTATATGGGGGTGTGCACATATATTAGTACGTATACAAATCTGTGCGTATAATTGTTCGTGTGTGCATTTCAGTACTATAGGTAAATACAAACATTAATCTACTTATATATCCATTATCAGCTTATCAACCTTTCCCTTTCGATTATATCGGAAGTTTTTTTCACCTGAGACGTAAATTCATTCATAAAGTTTTGCCTATGGCGTCTGACTAGAAAACAATAGACATCAGTCTGTTCTGAGGTCCTTTCAATCGGATTGATGTGTAAAGTCCAGCAGTATAAGCCTCTAAACTTATATTTGTCAGTTTTCCGATACTGTAAAATATCACCAACTGCAACACAACACTTCCACTCAAACAATTCTTTAACTTAACATATTTATAAGGGAATCAGTTTTGCAAAGATTTGCATGTGACTTCGTCTATCAATGGGATCACCGTTTCTCCCAACTTTTTTCCAGCATAAAAAAAATCACTGTCAATTGAATTGCTTATTACTATCTGTGAATTTACACTTGATGAATCTATCATCTGTCATTGCGTTGAATTCTGCTGCCACATCTTGTCTGGTGTTCCTGCTATATTATTGGTCCTTTATTCTATACAATGTCATTTGTTATATCTACTGTCTTCTTAATCCTTGCTCTTTAAAGGTTTTCCCTCCTTAACAGTGTATTTTTCTCTCATTCTCTCACATTAAGTAACCACTTGTATCTTAGTGGCTTTATTGCCTTGCTTGGTATGAAATGATTAAAAAGATTGTTAAACTATAGCTAATGTTTATTTAATAAAGCAAATATCTCTTTATTCGATTCAAATCTGTTTATGAATATTTTTTTAGATATGTTAATCGTAAGGTGATATCTTTAAGATCGGAAGTTTTTCCTTCGGCATTGTCAGACTATCTTCCGTGAAAAGCATTATCATAAAGTCTAGATTTTATTTACTTTTGAACCCCGACCACTGTCACTGATAGAAAACACTGTCAGCTACGGGACAGGCATAGATTCATACATTTTGTCCTTAATCCTCAAGGGGCCAAGTTATTTTAGCAACAAAATAACCAGTCAAGGTCATTTATGACTATTGTATTTAATATAGTGAGTAGCCGATTGGTTACAATGTTAGCGTTCTGATTAGTTGGGACAAGTTCGAATCGCATTATGGTCGATTTGTCGTATATTTTGTATATTCTAAATACTGTCCACCTAGGGAGACGATTCCACCGTGAGGTATCATTGACCATAGTGCTGTGAGTGAAATTGAATTGACGAAATCGGAAGCTGCCAAATGTCATGCTATTATGAAGTCACAAATCATCATCAGATTTTGGACGTACTGACTACTGACTAATAACGCCAAATTTCGTTCTCTCTTCCAGAAACACAGCGTTCTGCATAGCCGAGATGCAGTATAAACTGCATGTTGACTCTATGAAACAAAAATGTGTCTGAGCGTGTGTCTACAACGGAGATTAGCAAACTACTATAGCAGACGCACATACTTGGAAAACGAGTAACTATACATTATATTTTAAATATCATTACGTGTTAAATGGTTCTATTTTGTTTATAATTTCTATACTATTTCTTTTATTTCTGACAGATATTTTAAAAATTCTATTTATCAGTCATTTGTTATGCAAAGGGAATTGAAAATACATTATATGAACAGATTTACAGTAAGCGGAACGAAAGTGAATAGGTTATCTGTGGTGATATTTGTTCTACGTCTGCGCTAAGGTGTAAGATCGTTGACAATTCATCTGCCTTGACCGTACTCTCGCAGTTCAAATGGCTGCCTTCCTAGTCATAAGTTCCTTTTCAAGCGTTAGCATACTTCAGCATTATATTTCCACAAGAACTTTAAGCCATACGTAGCTGGTTTAGAAGGAATATATTGCCTGAGGGGAATAGGTAGTCTGCGGAAATGTTTCTTCTTCGTCTGTCCAAAGAAGGCGTGAGATCTCTAACGATTCTTCAGCTTTGACCAAACTCTTGTAATTCAAATAACTGCCTACTTAGACCCAAGCTCCCTTATGTCATCATCACATATCCACACGGAATTTAAACCATACTTAGCTGTTTTAAAATGGATATATTGCCTGAAGTGAATAGGTAGTCTGCAGTAGCGTCTCTAGCAAAACGGTGTGAGATCGTTAACGATTTTTGCGCTTTGACCAAAATCTCACAATTCAAATGACAGCCTACCTAAGCAAAAGATCCATTTCAAAGGTTAGCATATTTCAACCACATTGCACAGTGACTTCAAGGTGTACTTAGCTTGTTTCGAAGGGAATTTCTGACAATTCTTGTGCTTTGACCATATTCTCGCAATTAAAATGGCCGTCTACTTAGGTACAAATTCCCTTTCAAGTATTACTATATTTCAGCATAACATTTTCACAATGATTTAATCTATATTTAGCTTTTTTAGAAAGTATATTGTCTGAAGTAAATAGGTAGTCTGCAGAAAAGTTTATTACAAGTTTACGCCGAGGAGGTGTGAGAACTTTGACGATTCTTACGCTTTGGCTAAACACTTGTAATTCAAATGGCTATCCACCTTTCAACATCGCATTTCCACAAGAACTTTAAGCCATACGTAGCTGCTTTTGAAACGATATATTGCCTGAATTTGAAGGCACCGCTGAAAACGAACACATTTTTATCCACACAGAAATCAGTAGCAGGGACATAATATCTAGGTCAGTGGTCTACAGTAAGACCACTTTTTGTATGCATGTCCGTCTTGGTTGTTCAGTTGTCATGTACTTTAGGATATCTCTGTACCTCGCTCTGGACATAGTTACTGTGAAAACTTGTCTTTTTCCATTTTTCTTCGATGGCTGATTAGGAGTTCGATTATCTCCCTTTTTGTAGGACGAATTTACAAAGGCTGTGTGAATGTTGGTGGGTGGCGTCCGCCCAGGGTGAAACGGTTTTTGTGCTTTTATCATCCATCTTTTTGTTTGTGGTCCTTGTTATGACTACTCAAATTCCTTAAGTAAGTTGCTTCCTCTTTTAGACCTTTCCTCTTGCCTTAGGAATTTACAATTCAGCAAACCCAATTTCAAGAAGTTCGAATTCATTAAATGAGTTCAGGAATTTAGAATTCAGCAAACAATTTGGGGAATTTAGAATTCAGTAAACGACTTCGGGAATATGGAATTCAGCAAACAACTTCGGGAATTTAAAATTCAGCAAACAAATTCAGGAATTTAGAATTCAGCTAACTCCTTCGGGTATTGAGAATTCATTAAGTGACTTAAGGAATTTAGAATGCAACAAAAGACTCCAGGAATTTAGAAAGGAGGAATTCATTAAATCTCTTCAAGAATTTAGAATTAAAGCAACAATTTTCCGGAATTTAAAATTCGTCGAACGACTTCAGGAATTTAGAATTCACCAAACTTGACTTCAGAAAGGTGGAATTCATTAAATGTTTTCAAGAATTTAGAATTAAAGCAACCAAACTTCCGGAATTTAGAATTCGTCAAACTACCCCGGGAATTTAGAATTCATAGAGCGACTTCATTAATGGGTACTACGCCTTGCAGAAGATAGCCTACTGACAATTCGAATTGTAATGTGTTCACTCCTGTTTAGGTACATCAAACATTTGGACTTGTATCAAATTAATATTAATCTAGTAAACACACATGCGTTCAATACAATTACTCAAAAGTTAAATGTTCATGGTTTAACCATATTTAAGACGGTATTGAATATATTACTATTAATAGCACCTGTAAGGTATGGCTATGTAGGTAAATGTATTTTACTTCTAATCTCTGCACGGTTATCTCAATTAGTGGAGTGTTGTTTATTCAAATGCTCACTGACTAACTTTATGCCCAGTAAAATACGGGGCATACCACATAATAGATATTTTGTTAAATATCTAGCTAGAGAAACAGTCGTAAATTCCTAAGCTCATAATTAAGATGCAAATATAAACGATTTGTATCGAAATTTGAACTCGGTCCACCGGTTCATTCTTTTTTTGTCGTAACTGTTACGTTACTCCGCACCTGCATCTAATTGACTGAAAAATAATTACACTGGATAGAAAAATATTTCCAAAATAAGAATTCACAACAAACACACCGATACACAAAAATGTCTTTAAGGAACATGATGAAAAATTTAATTTTAAAATATCGTTAAAAACCACTTGTAGATAAAAACAAGCAGACCGGGAGAATAAAGATAATAAGTCTATTTTTAGTTTTAACGAGAAAGACCTTTATGAATTTGTTTTAGAAACATTTCATCATTTCTCTTTGATTCTATTTTAGGAATGCGTATTCTCTTCTTCGCATTTTCTCAACTGGAATTGGTGATCACAAAATCCTGATATTCCAACTGAACCTTGATGAGAGATACTTTTAGCCAATGTTATAACTTAAATAATCTTTGCTCTTGTCTTTACTTTTAGATATGGCTTTTTATCATTTACCGAATTGGTCTTGAAAACGAGACTATACAGACTAAATCATATGCATTATAGGGCAATTATTTTACATCTGGTGGCACCACGCAAGACAGTAACACTAGACGTAAAACCCATTTGCAAATATAACAATACCCTTGTCAATTGTTTCTCTATCGATAATAAAAGCAAACATCAACATATACTGATTGCCCAACAACATTCCTCTCCATAATATTGACAAGTCATGCCTATGAACAAAAGGTCACATAAATATTGAGCACAAATCCAGTTTCCATTCGAACTACAGTAAGGTTATAATCGAAATTAAAAAAAAGTATTCCACCAAACCACCTACAAAAAACGATTAAAAATTTTGAGGCTCTTCACAACAAACGACGGTAAATATAATAATAAATTATGTTTTATCGCGGGATATACGCGTTAAAATGTATTTCAAGTATTAGATCACTTCATACAATTGACAAGATAGTTTCAACGACCGTCATATGTTAAGCCCAGACTGTTAAGAGCACAAACGCTCCGCAGGATATCTTAGGACTTCTAACTTCTTCGCTGATGAACTATGATCGAAAGCACTGAGAACATTACACACAATTTGGGCAAGTCCCTTCAAAAGTTTCTACCTAATATCAAACGAGTCATTCACCACAATAAGAAAGTCAGCAAGTAATCTAAGAGACCCCGCTTGTCTGTTTTGTTTAATAGAATATGCATAAATGAATGATTGTGTCCGATATATACTGTACTGAAATAAGTGCATTATCGCACATTTACTTAGATGCTCTGATCTGTTACGAATTGGCATTTTCCTTCATACATTTCCATAGTTAGCATGCAACTAAAAAAAAGTAGCAATCTTTTCAGTCTTCGAAACTTTATTTATATGCATGATAGATGTGACAATGCCATAGCGGAAAGTCTGAATGAAAAATAACAATAAAAATATTCAAAATGATGAATTTTAAACTTTTGCACAGATATTGAATTCTTCTTATCATTTTCCCAGGATTTTGACAACTGAAAAAAATTGACATCAATTCGGATTGGTTTTCGTATTTGATATCAAGTTGGTTAATGCAATCATTTTTTTTTAAATAAAAAGCTAACATTAACGGAAAAAAATGTTGGAAAAAAATTATTTGAAAGTAAAAGATAATTTACTCACTCCGATATGTGTGACCCCAAAAGAGGCCACCCAGTCATGCTCCGCAATGAAGTTTCCTCTGTCATAAAGAGAATAAACGGTGTGAATAACATTTGAAAACTTAAAATGCTTCATATTTCAATTTTAGTACAGTTTGTAAAAAAGAGAAAAATTCAATAGAGAATAAAAGAACGACATGAATTTAGATTTCAGCAAACGATTTCAGGGATTTAGAATTCAGCAAAGGATTTCAGTGATTTAGAATTCAGCAAACGATTTCAGGGATTTAGAATACAGAAAACGATTTCAGGGATTTAGGATTCAGCAAACGATTTCAAGGATTTAGACTTCAGCAAATGATTTCAGTGATTTAGAATTCAGCAAATGACTTCAGGGATTTAGAATGCTGAATTTAGAATTCAGCAAACCACTTCAGTGTTCATTTACTTTTTTCATAAAGAATAAATGAATACTTTTATGTTTCAAACAAACTGTTATTTTCTGATACAAATCAAAATGTCATAGACTTACCAGATTTGTTTTCACATTTTCAGGCAATGAATTTACCAAATTTGTTATCTTGAGTTACCTCCCCTTGGAACAAGAAGTAAAGTTTATATAGGTTTTCTAATTCATGACTAGCATAGTATCCGTCAGAAATAGCAGAAATTAATGGATATCTGAAGTCTTCCAAGTTCAAGGTTTTATTTGTAAAGATGAATTAAAACGAGAAAACGAAATGAAATCTCTCAAATCGTTTATATACCTAGGAACTGCATTAATTAATTTACCTTAACGGTATGTGGAGATTTGCAGGCTTCTTCCGAACATAGATTTTTCCTGCTTTTTAATTCATAGTATTTGATACCTTAAAACATGCCATTTAAGAAACAATGATGGAATTTTCATTTTTTTAAAATTACCTCCTGTAGATGGCGTCCTCCTGTACGAATGCATTCTTGAAATCTGCCATTGAGATTCCTCATTGACTGCTGCAACATCTCATCTGGGATACTGTGAATTTCATTCTCGTTACTAAAATGGCGAAATGTTTACTTGCTCAAGGTCACTGTCTCGCAGTGTTGCCACTTGCTCATATCTGACAATACGCACTTCAAAAATTCCCGTTTTTTGGGGTCACCCTATTAGAACAAATGCTCCTTAGACATTACATGTGTTAAGACCATTCGGTAGTTCCTGGCGCGGATCACATACAATATACAGTAAGTATGTTTGTTTGATTGCTGTGTGTAAAGGAGTATGAATATTTTGGAATTAATTTAAAGCCAGAAAATCATTTTAAGTAGCAAGCCTTTTTTTAGATAATAATTATTTTCTGATATAAGTGGTACTATTTAACCCATACCTGAATGTGAAGAGGTATTTGCGCGTGACGATAACGAACCCGAGTGGAATTGGAATTTAGTTCTCCGATTCCTCATTACAACGCCCGCGCATCCAAGCTTATTGCACCTGGCATTCCCAAGTGGTCACTCATCACTGAACAGACTCGACATTGCTTAACAGCGGTGATCGGACGAGAACTGGCGTTATATGGCCCCGTAAAACTTACAAAGAAGTACGAGAAAATATCAATGGACATTTATTTTCCGAACAAAATTTATTTGCAGCAATCTGAAGAAGTTGAAATATTACAAATTACACTTCCATAGAGTTATTATAAGCTGTTTTTTTTTCAGGCGATGAATTTATCAAATTTGTTATCTTAATTTAAGTTATCTGCCCTTTGAACAAGAAATAAATCACATGTAGGTTTTCTAGATATTTTCTTTGTCAAGACGCGCATAGTTCTCATTAAAATTATTTACGCCCAGGGCCAGTGTATCCGTGCATTCTTCCGAGGACCAAAGTCTCGCACATTAGGCCTCTCCCTAGGATCAGAGTGTAGTAACTGTTTACTTTCTCATTTGTATTTCCGTACTTGCCTTCACGCTGTGCACAGCTTTACACTGGGCCCTTCTGGTCCGAGGTACACCAACATTTTGCGAACAACTCACATATTACAGAAAAAAGAGCGTGGCCGATGTGATCAATGATAGGGCTAGTATTGTACTTGCGCATGTTTATTCCTCACGTGCAACTGACCATGTCACTGAATTAGGAGTGAATAAGTAAATAACAAATCGAAACATCGAAATCGAATCTGTGTGCTTTATAAAAGTATCACTCACACACACACACACACACACACAGAGATATCATCATCATCATCATCATCATCATCATCATCATCATCATCATCATCCCCCTGACTTTTGTAATCGTAGGGCACACTAACTCTTTTCCACAACGGTCTATCAACGGCAGTCATCAGCAGTTCTGGTACAGTCATACCTGTCTGTTGTTTGACATTGTCCAATCAGTTTTTGTGTTGGCGTCCTCTCTTACGTCCCCCTTCAACTGTGCCATGCATAATGGCCTTGCGCAGGCTGTCATGCCTTGTAATGTGTCCAAATACGCCATTTTTCTCCGTTTGACAGTGGAAAGAAGAGGTTCCTGGTGTTCCACAAAACGTTCAACCCTTTTTCCGTACAAACTTATTGGTTCTTTGTTCCAAATAGAAAATATCATGGAGTTTTCTCATGCATTTTTACTCAAACGGTTAGGCTCTTCTCTCTGTATCTGCCAAATTTATCCACGTTTAACATCCGTAAATATATATATATATATATATATATATATATATATATATATATATATATATATATATATATATATATATATATTCTCCTCAGTAGGAGTAGATACATAGTAGATATAATCCAACTGATTTGGGGAATGATATAATTGTATCTATTTTAATATTTTCGAATACTTCTTTTATGCTGTTTGTCTTGAGTAAAATTGTGCCTCTTGGACACAGGACCAATTAGAAAATGTTTTACCGTATATTAGGTTTTACATGTATGATACCATAGTGGTTCTCCTCGTTCAGTAAGAACTAGCAGCATGGCCCGGCGTTGCCCGTGCTTGATTCAAAGATTGTACGACATACAGCAATCGCTATCACTTGACTTAAAATATTTTACACTTCCTTGCCTTTAAAGGAGTGCCCTTTGCCATTCTGATGTTGCTACATGCCTTACTTCTTGTTTATCTCACACTGCGAATTTTTTCTAAGCTCTATACTAAACATTAAATCTGTTACGAAAAAAGAACTAAACAAAATGAACACAAAACGATCAGCTTTAAAAAAGGACTCGTAACTGGAAAAACCGAATGAAAAAAGAATGTTAACAACAAATACTTTTTCACACCCAACCCAGTTCTGCTGAATCAGAATCAACGATGAGTTTAAGCAAGCGAATGAGCCAATTGGAGTAAAGTGCCATGCAGATTTAAATTTTTCCTACTTGTGACGAATGCAGCTATCGATATTTTTTTTGCATGCTAGCATGCTAGTTAACATTCGTGTCAGTCAGTTGTTGGCTCTCACGCTGGCCAATAGAATCTCCCTGCCCATTCCTGGCAGCAATAGGCTTTCACTCTGGCCAGTAGGAAATGGCCGCAAACTACATGAAAACTGCCGTAGAAGCATGAAAAAATCGATTATTTCCACTATCGATGGGAGTTGGGAAATGCAAGTCGGTCTTGGCCTTTACACTAACTTGGAGCATATAAATTTTGGTGCAAATCCGTCGAAAATTGCGGTCGTGCATTCGTTACACACACACACACACACACACACACACACACACACACACATATATATATACCCTGCCTTTTGTAGATAGAGATGAATGCGTAATTTTGGGTGACCCTTTCGTAGACGTTTTATAGTAACTTCTTTTCGGGATTTTCCATTGTGGCAGGGTTTTCAATAAGGGTTTGTAAGATTGTATTTAATTAATTTTGCGTTTTTCTGTTCCATTGTTCCTGCCATTGATTTTACACGCGTTTCTTAATTAATAGTTTCAGGCCATTATATGAGATTAGGTAATTTTCAGGAAATATAGTTAATGCATTTTGAGCACATTTGTCTGTTCTATCATTGGCCCTAATTTCTACATGGCTAGAAATCCATGAACTAAACTAACACACACACAAACATTATATATATATATATATATATATATATATATATATATATATATATATATTACAATGAATCATTCATACAAAAAGTAGATTAGTAAAGTTAATGGTATAAAATGGCGAAAACTCTTCGCAAACCAATATTTTAAAGTTGTATTAACCTACGAACCACTCGATTAATGTTATGATCCTTGTTTTTAATAACATCAAGCTGTATAAGTTTTTTTTTAATCTGCTAGTACTTTCAACTGGACATGCAGTCACCGTCAGGCATAGCAATTATTTATATATATATAAAGATTACTTAATTTTTTAAAATCAATTTCATCCCGACATCGATGTTTCTTGGTAAGTTTCCAGTCTTCAAGGGTTGAGTCTTATGTAAATAGATTGAACATTTCAATTTTTTGGCCAGTCAGTCCCTGTTTTTATTTATTCAATGAGTAAAACAAATATATTAACGAAATAGTCTGTTTTAAGATCAGCCTTTCTACAATATTTGATGTCACATACATACACACACACGCACACACATATATGTGTGTGTGTGTATGTTTGTGTGTGTTTGATTAAGGTATATTTAGCAAGCAAGTATTCATACGAAAAAGACTGTTTGAATGGATTCGACAAGGTCAGTCAGTTAATTATTTAATACATTTTTTTCCAATTCTCGGGTATGTAAAACATTTGGAAAATTTTTTTTTTAATAATATTATGTCCAGAAAATAAACATTTGAACAAATGCAAGAAACTTTGAATAAAAAGCTTAATCTCAGTACTTTGTATAAATTAGGGATTTCTGAATTTTGTGTAAAGTGCTGAATATCCGTGACAGAACTAATACATGCGGTTGTATAGATAGTAGTTTGTTAGTTCGTATGTACGCTTTACGCTTGTATGTATGTGTGTCATCTCAAATAAATACAGAAATAAAGTCTTCACAAACACAAATAAAGCATAAATAGATCCACTTTTGAAGAAATAAACCAGTTTGAAGATCGCGAAAGCGTGAAACCCGGGGTTACAAACTACTAGCCATGCAACCTCATATATATATATATATATATATATATATATATATATATATATGAATACATACATACACATACATATATATAAATACATACATACACATACATACATATATATGCATATACATAAGTATACACACATACATATGCACACATTCATTTTATATATATATATATATATATATATATATATATATATATATATCCGCATATATATATATGCATACATACATACACATACATATATAAATACATACATATACATATATATATATATTCATACATATATGCATACATATATATGCATATACATACATACATATACACACATACATATACACACAAACTTATATATATATATATATATATATATATATATATATATATATATATATATATATATATGACTGTGACACGTTTATTAGGATTTATGAAAGCTTTCCCTGTCCATAAAAATTGTTTAATACTTGTTAGAATCTATTATTATTTAGATCTTATTTCTATTAGCAACATGGTATAAAGCTCCATGGCCCACAAGAAGAGTGATTGCTTCAGTTCATAATGACCCTCCTTTCTGAAGAACGAATTTATATTGCTCCAAGACGATCTTTAAACCAAACATTCTTTATATTTTTAAGTGGGCTTCAAAGAGCAAACCTTAATGAAGCAATTTCTGGACACATAGTAATTTACTACTCGGAAATCGAGCAAATGAGAAAAATATATCAGAAATAAAACTAATATCCAACAGAGAGAACACTGTGCGATTAAGAAATAAAAAAAAACAGACGTCTTACATCATTAGCGATGTATCTTCATCAAAATTCTAAATAACTAATGAAGGAATTCAAAGTCTTATCTCCCTTTAATGAGTATGATATGTGACGTTTTCCACTGACATGAAGTGTAGAGTTTATACTGAATTAATTGCTCCTCTTATGCAGCTAGGAAAGTTGGTTCACAGTGTCGAGTTAGACACTTTTTCTCCCCGGAATCTATCCTATAAAATGTCTACCGTTCCTCCATGCTTTGCTGCCAAATCTGGTCTGGTGATCGCGATCTATATGTACAGATGCATAATATAATCCAAAGAATAATTTGCAATGTCACTTGTCCTTACCTAGCATTTCGCCTTCAGTCACTTACCAACCGTAATGTATCTTCCCTGTCACTGTTCCATAAATATTTGCATGGTAATTGTTCTTATGAACTTTTCATTATGTAAATATTTATTGGGGTTTCACTTTCAAAAGTTGTTATTTTTATTTCCCCACAGACATCTTGTACATATGACAACTAATTAGGGCATCATAGGGACTTTGAGGCATTATACTGGCTGTAGTAAGAATGGCTGTTTTGTTTTGGTGTAAGAAATACTGTAGTATGTTTGGGCCAGTAATTATGGCTAGCTAAGTTTAAGATCACATAGATTGAAGACGAGTCTTTCCCATGCCCGCTTTGCCACACTTTTATATTTTCAAAACAAATATTAATTTCCTTTATGGCACCTAATATTATAGTTGAAATAGATAGATGGAACCGTAAGTTCTATGCTAATAGTTTCTTTTGTTTCACTTCTTATTTTGTGGGAATCACTTCTGGATTCTTGCTTTCTAGTCAAGATTGATTCTCACAAATTTAAGTGCAATGTCAATCGCTATCTTCTGTTTTCTTAATTCCTGCTCTTTTTTGTTCTCGCTCCGTAACAATATTTTTTTCTGTTTCTTATATTCTTTCACACTCAGTGACTCACTGCGTCTTAATCGCTTTATTGCCTTTCTTGGGATTAAATGATTAAAGAATACTGTAAATTATAATTGGCTGCATCACGTTTATGATGTGTTTCTTTAAGAAAGCTAAAATTCAAAGGAGAATTTTAAGCGAAAGTGTCATTTGACGATAAAACGTACAGGGCAAAAATCTACGTCATATCTGGAAGAAATTCAAATTTATTTGGTATTGACTGGATTGTGTTATTCAATTTATGGGAAAAACCAATTAACACGTTTTGTAGAAATTTAAATGTGTCGAATATAGAAAATAGCAAACAGACAGAAAAATTCGTTGAGGAAGATGAATTTAAGGAAGTATTTGCTGACGGACTTGGTTGCTGTACTAAGACTGAAGTAAAGTTAGAGTTAAAGGATAATGCAAAACCAGTGTTTAAGCAGAAAGGAAAGGTACCATTTTCCTCATTGGAAATGATAGACAAAGAATTACAAAGACTAGAAGAGATTGGAGTAATTAAAAAAGTGGATTACTCTGAGTGGGCGTCACCCACGTTGTACGTAAAAAAGAAAAATAAGAAAATAAGAGTATGCGCTGATTTTTCAACGGGGTTGAATGAATGTCTACAAGACCACAGCTATCCTCTTCCTACGCCTGAAGAAATTTTCTCGAGGTTGAATGGAGGAAAAGTTTTCTCGAAAATTGATCTGTCCGAAGCTTATTTACAAGTCAAAGTCGAGGAAGAATGTACAAAGTATCTAACTATCAATACACATAGAGGGCTATACAACTTAAAACGTTTGCCGTTCGGGTTGAAGGTAGCCCCAAGTGTGTTTCAACAAATTATGGATACGATGCTGGCTGGTCTTGAATTCGCAATGGCATACTTAGATGACATATTGATAAAGAGCCAAAATTTGGAAGAGCACAGAAAATCACGTTCGAGAAGTATGCAAGAGAATACAGAATTACGGATTTAAAGTGGGCCTTGATAAATGCGATTTCTGCATGAACAAAATTGAATATTTGGGTCAGATAATTGATCATAAAGGAAGAAAGCCTAACCCAAATAGAACAGAAGCTATTACAAATATGCCTATACCGGATAATGTAACAAAATTACAATCATTCCTGTGTTTGGCAAATTATTATAGTTTATATATTCCTAAAATGCACGAGTTGCGAGCTCCGTTAAACGAGTTATTAAGGAAAGGTAAGAAATGGTGCTGGACAAAAGAATGCGAAGAAGCATTTAAAAAAATAAAAAAGTGCTTATCATCGGATTTAGCATTAGCACATTACGATCCGAAAAGTGAATTAATCGTAGCATCTGATGCAAGCGAATATGGTGTAGGTGCGGTACTTTGACACAAATTCGAGGACGGATCAACGAAACCGATTGCACACGAATCAAGAAATATATAACCTGCGGAAAAAAATTATAGTCAGATAGAAAAAGAATGTCTGGCAATAATTTACGCCATTAAGAAATTCCACAAGTTTATTCATAGTAGATCGTCCGTTCTGCAAACGGACCATAAACCACTACTATCGATCTTTGGTTCGAAAAAAGGCATACCAGCCCATACTGCAATTAGATTACAGAGATGGAGTATTATTTTACTCAACTACAATTTCAAAATGCAATACTTGCCATCAAGTAACATCGCACACGCAGATGGTCTATCTAGATTAATCCCCAAAAACTCTGAATTGCTGGAAGAAACGGTTATAGCAGCACTAAAAGAGGAAAAAGAACTAGCGGAAGTACTTGTTAACACCGTTAGAGTGACACTGGAAGAAATTAAAAAAGCAGCAAAAATGGATGAATATATCACTAACATGAAGAAACATGCAAGGTGGAACGAAAAGAATAAAAAAGGTTTAAGGGTGTCTCCATTTTCGATATGCGACCAAACGCTGATATATGCGGATAGAGTCGTAATACCGCGTGTCCTACAAAAAAGAGTTTTGAAAGAGTTTCATATGGGCCATCCTGGAACCTCCAGAATGAAGTCGCTAATGAGAAGTTACGTTTATTGGCCTAGAATGGACCAAAATATAGAAGATATGATAAAACAATGTAAAGGTTGTCAGTTACCAGCCAAAGCTTTACCGATAAGGACTCAACCCTGGCCAAAAACGGACGTTCCTTGGACGCCTATTCATATTGACTATGCAGGACCATTAAAGGGATACTATTATCTAGTAAGCGTAGATAGTTTTTCCAAATGGCCTGAGGTTTATAGGTATAAACACCCGACAGCTTCAAACACCATAAATCGTTAGACGAAGTATTTAGTCGTTTTGGAGTAGTAAATACAATTGTAAGCGACAATGCTACTATGTTTACCGGGAAGGAATTCAAAGATTACTGTGATTCGTTGGCAATTGAACACGTAACAACGCCGACGTACAATCCTAGATCAAACGGACAGGCAGAAAGGTTTGTCGACACATTCAAGAGTGCATTAAGAAAAAATAACGGAATCGACACTGAAGAAAAAAGCTTACAAAAGTTTTTAGCGGTATATAGGATAACACCAAATCAGAATACAAACGCTAATCTATCACCTGCAGATTTTATGTTTGCAAGGAAAATACGTTCAGTGTTCGATAGGATGTTACCAAATAAGAAAAAGAAAAATTATACGAAAGTGAACACATAATTTACAACGTATAAAGAGGGCGATCAAGTCTTCTTTAAGAACTATCGGTCAGGAAAGTGTTTTTGGGAGGACGGTATAGCGTCAAAAAGAATCGGGAGAGTGATATATATTGTAAAAGGAAAAACATTTTTTGCAAAAGACATATTAACCAAATGAGATGCCGATACATTGAAAACATGGAAAATGACAGTGAAATACCGATGGAAGTGTTATACGATGCTTTCCAAATCCAACCCCCATAAATAGTGAAGTACCGATGGAAGTAACATCGACTCCAAAAATCACTGATTTTCAAAAATCAAAAAATACATCAACTCGGAATGGAAGGAGAAAATGTGATAGAAAAAGGAAGAGGACCTCACGTCTATGTCCAAATCCAAAGAGAAAGAAATATTGAAAGCAAAATTCTAGGGAAGAATTTAGCTCAGGGAAAGGTGTTATAGTGGAACAACCTGGCACACCCCGACATGGATTGGTCAGTCTATAAAAGACTGACGAGCTATTGAAGAAGAGGAAAGTGAGACAGAGAGAGAGATCGAAGGCGACCCTTACGAACCTCCGTAACTTATCTCCTTTTTTCCTTAGTATTATGAACTCTTGCTCATTTGTAATTTACGTACAATAAACCATTTTTATTTGTTACCTGATTTCTTGTGTTATTGTAATCTTTCCACTCGGGATTACTTTGTTGTTTATATCGTATAATCCACGATATAACAATATATATATATATATATATATATATATATATATATATATATATATATATATATATATATATATATATATATTCCATAAAGATATAGGTTTAACTTACGGTATACTCATGAGTAAAATAGCAGTATCAAGGATAGCGCGTATGCAAATATTTTGAGAGCGGCGAGAGTTTGCTCCACGTTTAAACACAATATCTAGGCCATGCGTGTTACGTTTTGGCTCGACTTTTTATATATTCTGGTCCACGGTGCATTATGTTTAGCAAGGTCTATGTATTATCCTAACAGTTATATATTAAGTGGTAACAGTTTCATTTCAAATTAATCTAGAGACTATTGAGCAAAAATATTTATGGATCCGAATGTTTAAAGAGATTTGATTTGGTTTGTTTCACGGTATGTCAACCTCAAAATCTGTAGCGACTTTATAAGGTTGTTTTATTTTTGTTGATTATTATTATTAATACATTTCCTTGTATTTATTTTTAAATTCATAGTTTGTTAATTTACACACACACGCGCGCACATACACACACACACACACACACACACACACACACACACACATAAAAGCTCAGCCCAATCATTAAACAGAAAAACCCATTGTGGAGTCGCAAAAAATAATAGCCATTTGAATAAACAAATAAATAAACAGATTAATAGACAGATAATAATGGAACATAATCCTCTCGATACTTAACGACCTGCGGCAAGGCCATAAAAATGCCTTTTTCACCAACTACACGTCCACTCCACGACTTGAAATAGGCACCCCAATATAACCTGACATAAACTTTTCGAAGGGTACTGGTCTGTAGATAAAAATTAATTCTTAACTCTTGACCACCTAACCAATATAGCCGACCCTAGCCGTTTCCATAGTAACTAATGTTGCAAGAGACCATACTTATAAACACGCGCTAACCACAAGATAGCTTATTCCCAAATTCCCGCTTGACGAGGAAGCGTGATCAGACACCTGAATTCAACTTAATTTCAAAAATTATATTAGGGGTCTCGTCTCTCGCTTTTGAAACATGAGAACTCTTATGTAGCGAAGGAATCATATTTTTAAAAATAAATATTATCATATATATATATATATATATATATATATATATATATATATATATATATATATGGACTCTTCTTTTCGACGTATGATGGTCAAGCAACTCAGTTTCTAAGAAGCGACAGCCAGAAATCTGCACATATGGTTTGGTTTGGTTTGTTTTCCGGCATATCAATCTCAATGGGTTATTTAATGCTGACAAAATTTTATTGCTGGTAATATTGTTTTTTCAAAATTGTATTGCTGTTTATAATTTCTTACAAAGTATTTCTAAACCTATTTTTACACTTTCATAGTGTGTTGACCACAGTTTGGTGGGTGGGGGATCCACTTTTTTTTCCATAGCTGGGATCCTAACAGGTGCTATCACTTTTATATATATAATTTTTAACCAGACACTACTTATGCCCATTAACAGATTGAAGGTCATAGTCGTGTCATCAGCATAGATATCGAGTCTGGAACTGATGACATCTGGAAGATTGTTGATGAAAATGAGGAAAAGTGTGTGTCCAAGACACTGCCCTGGGGAGATACCCGCATTAGTGCAAACGGATCTTGAAGAGTGGTTGTTCAAGATAAATTTCATGGTGACGTTGGATAAAAAAAAACTAAGTCAAAGCGAAGAAGGGGTCAGAAACACCATATACCAATAAGGGAAGAAGAACAGTGTGCGAAGCCCTGTCAGACATCTTCGATGCATCTAAAGCATCAGTCCGAGTTTTGCTATTCTTATCCAAAGCACTATACGCTCTTTCAAAATTGCCGTCATAAATTCGGCGGGTGACCGAGAAAAGCGAAAACAATATTGCTTTTCAAATAGGAAACCCTGAGATTTGAGATTCTTAACCAGTTTGAGTGGAGAAAATCGTACGTTGCCAAAGAGATTGATTTGGTTTGTTTTACGATATTTCAACCTCAATGCGTTATTTAATACTGACAAAATTTTCTGGTAATATTTTTTTTTCAATTTTATTTCTGGTAATATTTTCCCTTCATAAATATACGTCTGGTAATACTTTTTCTTCAAAAAAGTATTGCTAGTAGTATCTTTTTTCCAAAAATGTATTGCTAGTAATACCCCTCTTTTTCAAAAAAAATGTATTAATGGTAACAAATTGTATTTCTGGTATTAAAACCTATTTTTAAGCGTTCATAGTGTTTTGACCACAATTTGGGGGTTAACTATTTTGCCCATAGCTGGGACCCCTAACAGGTGCTTCCACCCCGTATCAGGGTGAGCCTGGGAACACCAGCAATTAAGAGATAGTTCCACGCTCCTCAAAACCTCCTGATCAAAGACCTTGCTGTTGAAAGTAGTTTACCGTGTTTCCCAGGACGGGCCAAAGAGAGATAGAAGACTAGTAGTGTGATAGTTCGTTTGCAGACGGTTTGCCAGAAATATTAAAAACAGGAAAATAGGGAAGACTAAATAATGATAGCACTTAAAATTAATTGAAGAGAGTAAGTGTGAGGACTTACAGACCCTTTCAAGTTCGCCATTAATCGCAAGGATCAAACTTGTGAGAGGTTATAGTGTGCTTCAATATATTAGGGAACAACGATTTAGACACTTTGTGGACATGTTTACTCTTATTACGAGCATACGAAATGAGGCGTTCGTTTCGATAGGAGATAATCACGTTTTCCGGCTATACCAATGTGTTAACAAATTGATTCGATTTTCTACAATTTAAAACCCTTTGCAAGTATTTAAAGCCAGAAAATATTTTTAAATTGTAAGAATCTTTGGTTTGAGGGTAGGGTAGGTTTGGTTTTGTGTGGTTTGTTTTACGGCATATCAACCTCAATGGGTTACTTAATGCCGACAAAATTGTTATTGTTGGTAATATTTTTTCCTTCAAAAATGTATTGCAGGTAATATTTATTTTTTAAAAACATTGTTGGTAATATTTTTTTTTCAAAAATGTATTGCTGGTAATAGTTTTTTTCTTCAAAGAATTATTACTGGTATTAATTTTTTTAAGTATTTCTGGTATTAAAAAATAGTTTTACACTTTCATTATGTTCTTACCCCAGTTTTGGGGTTAACTATTTGCCCACAGCTGGGACCCTAACAGGTGCTACCACCCCAGGTCAGGGTGGCCCTGGGAACCCCAGCAATTAAGAGGTGGTTTCACGCTTCTCAAAACCTCCTTCTCAGAGGCCTTACTGTTGGACGTAGTTTATCGTCTTACCCAGGATGCGGCTGCAGTTTATCGTCATACCCAGGACGCTTACACAAGTTTGGGTGTTAACTATTTGCCCATAGCTGGGACCCCCCTAACAGGTGCTACCACCTCGGGTTAGGGTAGACCTGGGAATACCAGCAATTAAGAGGTGGTTCCACGCTCCTCAAAACCTCCAGATCAGAGGCCTTACTGCTGGACATAGTTTATCGTCATACCCAGGACATCTTGGGAATAGAGGGATCGTACCTGATAGATGAGACGAAGGAAATATCAACAGACACTACAATGTGCTCTGAATTGCAAAGGCGACAG
This sequence comes from Acanthosepion esculentum, assembly GCA_964036315.1. NCBI lineage: Eukaryota > Metazoa > Mollusca > Cephalopoda > Sepiida > Sepiidae > Acanthosepion > Acanthosepion esculentum. Next base: position 118,573,243 of record OZ038480.1, read on the forward strand.
GATTGTAATGAACGACAAGTGTCGGGAAAAAAGATAAGCAACAAAGTTTTTACATGACGTAAACCTTAGTCTACGTTCTCTTGTACACAACCTATAGGTTAAGTAAGAAGCAATATCGATAAGAAAAGAAACATATTGTAAATAATACAGATACATGAGCTACAAATTTTCAGTGATTAGCGTCCTGTTCATAATACATATATATAGATGATCGCAATATGAAAAAGTACCCTAATTTTCGGTACCATTTTCCCAATATCTGTTGTTTAAATGAACGTTATACAAGCGAGTTTGAATGTATATATTTGTCATTCTAATTGCTTCTGTTGTCTAATAGAGTGAATAGTTATATACGATATTAAGCAACAATTGTCGCTCACTATAGGGGTTAACTAATTAACTATGATTTAAATATGGAATTTGTTTTGATATTTTATTTTTTGAAGAAACAATAGATCATAAAATCTCACGCCCTTGGATTTTTCTCAGTTGTGAACCAGACGCGCCCAAGAAATATTGAGGAACTTGAAAGAATTAAATATGAATGCAGTTAAATGACGAAGGAATCTCTTCGACATGTTCATGGATCATGCAGGCACAAAATTGAAATGTGTTTTGAAAAAGAACGAAGACATTTTGAACAGCACATATAAGAATTCAATAACTAGTAAATAACATTTTCTTATGTAATTATACTTTAAATAAATCATCCCTATGGTGTGCTACTTTTGTCTCACCGTGTAGATTTACGCTCTTTATGTGGACCCACGTACATTTGTATACATATGTGAATATGTGGCACTACACCCGAAGGCAATCTTACATATTATGGCAGTCAAATTTATAACAATACTTTCGAAACCAGATCCTTGTCATGCCATAATCGTTTGGGGTGTTTATTGTATTTTAATAGTAATTTGAAAACATGACTTCATTTTTTCTTTTCACTCTTCTCAGAAATTGAGTGTGTATTATTTTAAAAGACAAGACGTCTAAAGAGACTATGTAGTCTATTACTCATCATGAACTTCTACTTCTTAGATGTATAATGACCTCTCAGGAATTGGCGGCCAGTCTCCCCACAATTCCGTCTTTTGTTATTGATCAAAGTAAATTTTGACATCCTTCTTTGTCCCTGTTCTACCATCAATTCACGCAAACGCATAAGGTAAGCTATTTAATGTTACCTCTTTTCTTCTCTTGTGTTCAAAATGCCCCATGAGTTTTGAATTATTCCGGCCCTCATTCCTCATCCGTTTCGCAGTTAACTGTCTCTTTCCGAAACTGAGTAAAAATGTCTTTGCTGTATCTATTTTCTTTAAAACTTCCTTGTTATTTATATGCCATGGTATTTTTAGCAATTTTCGGAAGGACCCAATCTATTTCGCTTCAAGCATCTCCTTTATCTGCGATCAGACTATACAGCATTCGTTTGATTCAGGAGATTAGATATTACATAGAATCAAAGAAATCAGCCCTCCTTTACTTTGAAGAATGGATTGAATAACTGGAGGCAATCGTTTTATCCCAAGCATTTGGCCTTGTATTGAATAAATACTGCAATGCTTTAGTAAATATGCTTAGGTGGTTGCTCGCGAATCTTAGCTACCAAGATTCACGCGCAGATGTTTTGTTTCAATCATTTCACCCTAAGCAAGGCGATAACGCCACTAAGACGCAAATGGTTACTGACGGTAGAAAAGAAAGGACAATAAAAGAACAGGGTGTCAGTAAAACAGACGATTCCGATTGAAGCTGCGTTTAAATTTTTTGATGATTGTAGGTGACAGGGAAGAAAAAATTCAAACCAGGGTTCCACAGATGAGAAGTGTGAGAAATGAGTCTATTAGAATATAACTTACGGTTACCTTTAGGCATTTCAACAGTAAAACAACGAGCCCTAGTTAAAAAAAAAACAAGTAATATGCTTAATGCTGTTGAGTTATCCAAGAGGAGTGCGATATTTATTTTGAAATAAATACAAAAATGTGGCACAAGGCCAAAAAGGCTTTGAAAGGCTGGTCTTCTTCTGTGTTATAATTAAACTTAGCGAGCCACAATCACTTATCCAAACATACCACAATATTCCTTAGCGCCAAAACAACGCATTCTTACTTACCATTCTTACTATATCCACCATAATGCCTCAGAATCACTATGAAGTCCTAACTAGTCCCCATATGTACAATTTGTTTTGTCTGTGGAGAGAGGAGAATAAAACAACAATTTAAAAATCTAAACCCCAATGTGTATTTACAATATGTAATAATCTATTTATAAGAAACTAAATAAAATAGAGTTAGTAATAAAAAAAACACAATCATTAATGGTGGCAGAAACATCAGTTAACCGGACGAAATTCATGCGGAAGTTTTCAATAATTTAAAACACCCATTCGTCAAAACACACATTCAAACATAACAGAAAATACGAACATCACACCCGAAATACAACAGATTTAACAAATCTCATTTTCGAATGATGATAAGCGAGTATTTTCTATTTATGCTAAACAGCTGGTAAGAGTAAAAATCGTGAAATTGCTGATATAGAATTTTTATGTAGCTGTGGAAGAAAATACTATAAAAATATTATTTCAAAAGTTTATTACTTAATGGGAATTTCTTTCATTTGAAAGGAAGGTTTTTTTCTGTAATTCTGAGATAATAAATTAATTTTTCCAAATTTAGTTCAGGCTACAGAATTAATTCAATGTGTTGCTCCTGCTATTATCAATCCATTTTGGCTGGTAACTTCCACATTTTTTTTTCTTCTGGTGGACTGATATACATTCTATAATTTTTAGAAACATCACCATTCTATTTTATTTTACTTCACCCAATGCAAGACTAAGGGTCACTCAAAATAAAGGACTAGTGACTGATATTGTAGTAAAGGAAGGGCAAGGAGATGTGGTAAGATGTGCATATTATGTATGATATACATTATTTACATTATTCGGACTATTGTCCTCATCTTCGTTGACTTATTCATTACAACGTTTCGGCCGTTGTACGCCCCGGCCTTCTTCAGGTGATTGGAATGTCGAACTGAACCCTTTATTTCGCTCACTTGGGCAGACTGTTCTAGTTCCACGTGCCATGTTTAATGGATGTCAGTTATCAGTTATCTCCTGTTAATTCCCCTCTCCAAGTTCTCCACTACCTTATGTGTCCTCAAGGACACATGGCACAGTGGCACGTGGAACTAGAACAGTCTACCTCGGTAATATTTTTTTACAAACTATTTCTGGTATTAAAACCTATTTTTACACTTTTATAATGCCTTTTACCTCAGTTTCTGCGTTAACTATTTGCCCATAGCTGGGACTCTAACGGGTGCTACCACCCCGGGTCAAGGCGGACCTGCGAACATCAGCAATTAAGAGGTGCTTCCACGCTCCTCGAAGCCTCCTGATCAGAGGTCTTGCTGTTGGAAGTAGTTTCTCGTCTTATCCTGGACGCGGATGTAGTTTATCGTCATACCCAGGACGCCCCATTGAAAGAATATGATAATATCTGTTATGGGAACTTACCCATAATAGTAATGGACTATTCCGTACACCATAAATACTGCACCTCAAGAGGAAGCAGTAGTGTGTCAGTCAGAGACAGAGTCGCGTCAGACGATTACTGTAAGACATTGGAATAGTGATACTTCGAGACAACATAGTTCTCTCTAACCTAATCTGATTGTTATTACTAACACTTCTACTTCTTTTGTACATATTCTGTTTGTAATATATCTGTGTTATTCCATACCTGTGTTCGAGTTATTCTTCACTGGTTCTACCTTGGTCCATCCCCGTTGTACAATGAACCTGGACCATAACAATATCACTCCACAGCTTCTGGTCTTCTATTATGTCTAGCAATACTAGTAATTTTAGGAAGATTTCTTGTTGTTTTCCTGTTACTCTTTTATTCAGTGTTACCTGGGAGTTATAATCCAGTTTATTTCATTATTTCGTTGCCCTCCAAAAGCTAATTATTATGAAACATAAATCTCCGTTAGAAACAAAGAAAAATCGTTGAACTCTATATGATATAAATCTTCCTATACGGCAGTGAATGCTGGACAATTCCGATGAAGAGGAAAAAACTTGAGACAACAGATGTGGTTCTATAGAATTCTGCTGAGAATGTCATGGACGGGACGTGTAAACAACGAGGAAGTTATAGGGAACACGAGAACAAAGAGAACACTAGTCCTTAGAAATGTCATCTATCTCTCTGATTCTGGATAATATAATGAAGAGATAGGGCTTCGTAAACTTCAAATTCAGAGGACATGGCGAAAGCAACAGGGACAGGGGGAAACAAGCGAGTAGCCTACCTGATGAGCAAATGTTTAAACGGATGAAACGGCAAGCGGTGAAAAGGCATATTACGAAGAGCTAAAAGTGATAGAATGCCTGAACAGACACACGACATAGACAAGACATCGATTGTGGAACTTGTACTTTTACAAATCTTCACACAAAACGTTATGATAATCCGCTACTTTAAATTCCTTTCCCTCATTTCCTGCTGACGGTACAACGTGAACGCGTGCAACAGGCTCCAATGTTCGGCAATGAACGTCTCAGCTGGTCTGCATCTCAAGAAAGTAGAATTTGAATCCCGTCCTGAAGTTGCTCAGATTGGAATCTTTTCACGACTCATCGATAGGCTGCTGTCATTTCGAGAATTAACCCGACTATCAAATATAGTCTGTTAAATCAAAATCATTTGGAAGATTGTGTTGCAACAGATTACATATAGAGAATTTTTTTCTGCTTTAAGAAATCCATATTGAAAACTTAGTTTTCAGTTTGGTGGGAACGGTTCGCACTAACACCGCGAGAGAATATTGAAGAAATATCTCTGGAAAAAAAAACAAGGTAAGGAAGAAGTGATTATATTTGGATAATTTTATCACCTGACATTTCAGCTGCTGATATTGATATCCATACAGGTTCTGCTTTCTACATTTGCTATACTAAACTACATTTATGTAAACAAGAGATGGAAATGTTCATAAAATCACATTTGGCCTTTGAGCTGTTGATGATTATGAACTATAGTGATGTGCTTTTCCATATGATATTCCAAAATCTTTCGTGCGTTTGTTCTGATTTACTTCCCGACTGATTGAAAAACACGAAAATACCCGACTTTGAAAGGAAGAAAAATATATGAAACATTTTGTGACCTTTGCAGTAGCTGAATCCTTGTTTTGAGCAAAATGTGCTTTTACGGATGGCTGACCTTTCATTTGACAAACTTTATATTTGAATCAGGGACACAACAGGGACAAAAACAACTTGCCTTTCCTCTGAAGGATTACTGACTTGCCTAAATCTCAATACACTCAGCGTAAGATTAACGAACAGGGTTACCACTCCAGACATTTAGCCTTTCCTAAGCTTCAGGACACTACGACAACGATGGAAGAAATGCAATGCTCTGAGGATTCGCTTAAATATGTTCTTCTTTTCGGAAACAAAGATTTGTGTCTGTCCAACAGCATTTTAAAATTTCGATATATCATTGTTTAGTCTGGGACAAGATTTTTATATGAGTAAACACCAATTCTTTTATTAATTTAGAAAATTAATTCATCCCTAACTATTCATTTTGGGTAAGAGTAATTAGTAGAAAACTAGAAATAACACTGATTTCTTTTTTTTTTCTTCAAAAATATACAGTTGGTTTGACAAGTTTTGCTTCGATAACCTATAATTGGATAGACTGGTCTTGTTTACATAAAGTAAAATTGCGTGGTTTACTTTTACAACAAAACGCTACAAATGAATAACATACAATTGGAGGGTTTAGATTTGCTTCAAAAAAATACAATTTGATGATTTCTTTTTTCTTCAATAACCTATATGGATGTTTTTGTTTTCAAAAAGCTACAATTAGTTTGTTTTTTTTTAACCTACAATTAATACAAGACTTTTTTTCTCAGAAACCGAGAGTTACTAACGTATCTTTTTTCTTCAAAAATCTGAAACTTATCTGGAATTTACGGTCGGATTTAATCCGTTAATAATCTGATTTAAGTCATACTGAAATCTTCAAGTATGTGTTACCTAGTAAAATTAAACATACTTTAGAAGAATTGACTTTTTGAAAGTAGTTTGTGAAATAATATTCCACAACGTGAAACACAAGAGCTACTGTTCTTGTCAGACTCTTACAAAACGAAATGTTTCTAAACTATGCTGAAAATCACATCTATATGTGAAGAAATCTATCTCTTTCATCTTTTTAAATCATCTAATTATTTAAAATTCAAGGAGCGAAAATTATTTCGGAATAAAAATATTTCTAGATTATATTTACTTGAAAAATATTTCCATTTTCAATATTGACGGATTTCATTTTATTCCGGTATAGTGTAGACACCAAGCAAATGCCTTCCTCGTCACCGACATATCGGTTCATTCAGAAAATTATGCATCTACTAAAATCCATACTTTATTAAACCTAGAGTTACTATTTAAAAAAAGCATTAACGATATAAAAGTATATTTTTAAAGAGGGAACAAGCCCATCTGGTTGTGTTGACTGGTTTGGTTTGGTTTGGTTTGGTTTGGTTTGGTTTGGTTTACGGCATATCAAACTCAATGAGTTACTTAATGCCGACAAAATTTAGATTGCTGGTAATATGTTTTTCTTCAAAAATCTATTTCTGGAAATATTTTTCCTTCTTGAAATCCATAGCTGCCATATTTTTTTTCAAAGAATGTATAACTGTTTTTATTGTTGGTATTTTTTAAAGGTATTGCTGATAATAATTTTTCCGTAAAAAGATATTGCTGGTAATAATTTTTTTTATTACAAAGTACTTCTCGTATTCAAACATATTTTTACACAAGTTTGGGTGCTAACTATTTGCCCATAGCTGGGACCTTAAGAGGTGCTACCACCCCAGGTCAGCGTGGACCTGGGAACACCAGCAATTAATAGGTGGTTCCACGCTCCTCAAAGCCTCCTCTTGGACGTAGTTTATTGTCATACCCAGGACGCGGATGTAGTTTATTGTTTTACCCAGGACGCGGATGTAGTTTATCGTCATACCCAGGACGCGGATGTCGTTTATAGTCTTACCCAGGACGCGGATGTAGTTTATTGTTTTACCCAGGACGCGGATGTAGTTTATATTCTTATCCAGGACGCGGATGTAGTTTATCGTCATACCCAGGACGCGGATGTCGTTTATAGTCTTACCCAGGGCGCGGATGTAGTTTGTTGTCATACCCAGGACGTGGACGTAGTTTATATTCTTAACCAGGACGCGGATGCAGATTATCGTCATACCCAGAACGCGGATGTAGTTTATCGTCTTACCCAGGACGAAGTGTGTTGTCTGGAGCAAACAATTTTCCCGTTAATGACGGTCATGTGTAACTTTTCCCTTACCGACCAGGCCGTTGGTCTGTCGTTACGTGAATCAACATTGTAGAATTTTCTTTCCAATTTGAGGAATAATCCCTACATAATTTCCTTACATATCGGATACCCTATGCGTCGAATTAAATATCTAGAATACGAACATAAATGTGTAACCCTATAGAGTTTGTTTTTTTTAATTAAATTTTGATTTGTAGCATACAGTGTTCGATCTGTGCAATTAATGGACAAATGTTGGATTAAGAGCATTGACAATGAAGGAGAGGACTTTTTTTATTATTAGGTTATTTATTTATATGAACGTTTCCGTAGTATATGTAGCTGTATCAATGTTTTCTAGATAGAATAGAGAAAAGATATCTCAAATATTTAATCCATACTCACGAATAGTCATAAAAGCAATGAGCGGCCGTCAATACCCAGTTCAGATCAATGAGATTTCCTCCACATATGCGAACTCGCGAGTCGACTGGGAACTGCTTTTCAGAGTAGACTGAGGCTAAGAACACCAGCGACTTCATTTCACCTGGATAAAGTCCAACACCGGAAAGAATTGCATCGGTCACAATTTCTGAAATTAAATATATTTAAAGTAATCTTAGAAGAAAGCACAGGGGACGTTTTCGATAAGTAATGCCAAAATAGAGTGTTTTCAACATGTTAATGGATATGTAAGTTATCTGTTACAACCAAAAGCTAGAAGGTCTTCAGAAATTATCACTTTTATTTTGAGTTCTGTCTTAGCATAAAGCTAGGATAACGCATACTGTTTCTTTGTCGTTAAATTAAAGCAAAGAGGAGTACACATGTCATTAATGGATTTTCAAAAGAATGTAATTGCGACGATGTGTTAATTGACATCTCTTTGTGCATATTCACATATCGTTATAGCCTCATTACAAATATCTGGTTTTTAAGTTGAACCACATGTGCGTAAAATAAACTCGGTTTCTTCATAGCTTATTCACCATAACCCATTCTTAAGAGATCTAAACTTTCCCTTCCTCTTTTGTTTATCTTCAGACAAAACGTGATGATAATTCACTGCTTCAAATTCCTTTCATTGTTAATCGTAGAGACGAGCTCCAATTCCTGTTAGTTTTGTTATATTCACTTACGCACGAATACTCTCGGGAAAGGTAGGAATCCAGCTATTCTCTACCCAGTTATGGTTTAATTAGCATGACTTGTATCCCCAACCCATTATTATATCAAAAAAACATTCTTACAATCTAAAATATTACATGGCTTTAATTAACCTGTAAAGGGTTGATAAGCCGTATGAAACGAATCAATCAAATTCCTTTCACTCATTTCCTGCTAAGAATATAACATGAACACATGCAACAGCCTCTACTGCTCGGCAACGAATGACTCAGCTGGTCTGCCTCTCAAGAAAGTGGAACATAAAACGGGCAAAAGTTGTTCGGACACAAATTTTTACAGGACTCATTACTCCAACGATATTTAATTAAATTTAATATATAATTAATTAAATTAAGATAATTTCTAATACTATTGGAAAGTAAACAATATAATAACACTGTCAGAAAGCGGAAGTAACGTACTTCAATCGATAAATAAACAACGGAAATAGAAAATATACAAGCTCCCTCCATCGAACTGAAAATATTTGTTCAGGAATGACATTTTCTATATACATCGCAAAACTGATTCTGTAAAAGAGATACATGAATAAATAACTCATAAATCGAACAATATTGCTAGAGTGAAACATTGACAATGAAAACGTCTAATTTTGTTCATTTTATTTATTTTGTTTGGTTTGTTTTGTTTTACGGCCTATCAACCTCAGTGGGTTATTAAATGCCGATGAGATTTTTACAATAGATTCAATACAATATATATTATTTGCAGATCCGGTTCCGTTGATATACTTTTGTAAACAGGGTGTTGTCTAGTTTCATTGATGTATTCTTTTCAGACACACGGTTTGTAGATAAATTGATTTTGACATTCTCATTTAGTCTATAATTTTTGGTATAGTCCTACTGTTATGAGACATGATATTTTACCATTCACTTCTACTTTCTCAAACAGTTCAAACAGATTATTTATATTATAATATATTTGTCATAAGGGAGCAAGATTGAACACTCGCTTAATACATGTTTAATAGTATATGCTGTTTTACATGCTTGGCATACTAGTCGATCTTCTTCATTTAGTAAGTAAAAGTGGCTTATTCTCGTATGGCCAATACGTTCGCGGGCCAGTACCACTTCCTCCTTACGAGATTTTTTTGGACGCTAACTTCCATTCTCTTAGATTGGGCTGGATTGCCAAGAGTTTCTTGTCTGGCTTATCCTTTCAGAACGTTGCCATTCCTTTTCGATTTATTTATTAATAAACTCCGTAAAATCTGTGTATGGGATTTTGATCCTTGTATCCTTCATTCACATCTAAAGCTGACTTGGCTGTTAGGTCCTCTTTATTGGCTTTAACTCCGATGTGGCTTGGAATAGTTTGATACCTTTATACTTGTTCATTTTGCATATTTTCAGATTAAGTGGGGTGTTGTATTTTTTCGCTTTAAAGCCAATAGGACGGATAGTGAATCCGAAAAAAATAGATTTTTTTTGTTTGCTCTATGAGAGTTAACTCGATTCCATGATGCCCTACAGTGAAAATAGAGCTTCCCTTTGGGAGGCGCCTTTTTGGGTAATATTTTGGGTCACTGCCACACATCCTCTCTTGTCGTCACATTTTGACCCGTTTGTAGAGATGGGTGTATGGTTAGCGAAGTTTGCTAATATGTCCTGAAACTTATCCTGGGTTGTGAATGGTACGTTATTTGTTTGGGAAGGTAATGTAATTCCAACAGCACTTCAGGTTTCTTCATAGTTCATGCTGCAATACTGGCTGCAGTCGTTCCTTGTGCCTCACTCTTCAGCAATGGATTTCATCCTGTGTCCGTAGAGTTGTATAGCATTATATATTTTTTGTCGGAATAGATCGCAGTAACTCGGTTCAAAGTTATTGCTGTAAGCTGTGTTAGTAGTGCATGAATTTATTTTTACATGGTCCTGTAGTGCCGGTTTAGTGCGCGGTAACTTTGGAGGTGTTTCATTCGCTTCTCTGTATAAGCTCTCCACTTGGGATGTTCTAAAAGCCCCGTATACTAATCTGAGGTTGCATTGAGAATTTTTAAGTAAGACTTTCTGGTCACCCATATATGGAACTAGTGTAACCCAGCTGAGCGAAGTAGTGTTATGTATGACTTGATTAATGTTAGCCAATATGCTCCCGTTCACTATGGGCCATTATAGAGTTTTGCTACAATGTTTTCAAATGTTTTAGATGGGGACTGAACTTCAATGTTTTTATTATAAAAGATAATGCGGAGAAATTGTTTTGTTTCACAACTGGAATTTCTGCTCCGTCTAATTTTATTTGTGCAATTTTCTTAATTTGCAGAAATGTAGGCATTTGGTTTTTGTTTTGGAAAATGTAAACCAATTTTCAGTGCCCCATTTGTCTATTTTATTGAGACATTGTTGAGGTTGTCTTTTAATGGTATTCATATGTCGAGATCTGTACATAATTCTCGAAATCATCGACATAGATTGCATCTCAATTCTGCGGTTAGGATATTAGCTACGGAGTTCATTTTTCCGCAAAAATGCGTCACCGAAAGAATGCTTCCTTGTAGTCCCCTTTCTTCTTGATCTTGCAGTTTCTATATCATACTTTCTACACGAACATGAAACCTCCGGTCTTTCAGGAAATTGTCTAAAAGATAAGCTGATTAAATTCCTAGGGACAGTCCATGAATGTCTTTCAAGATACTAAATTTCCATCTTGAATCGCACGCCTTTTTTAAGTAAAAAAAGACCGCCATGTGATGTTCTTTCTTAAGGAAGTCATCCCTTACAAAGGGAGGCGTGCTTACAAACGATGCGTACATTTTTTCCTGAAATCACATTGGTCTTTAGCTTCCAAGTACCAAGTCAATATGTTGCGGACCATTCTCTTCATAGTTTTACATAGGCAGCTCGTTGGTTTTATCCGCCTGTAGCTTTCAGGGTTTCTGTCGACCTTTCCAGGTCTTAGAATAGGGATGATGAATGACTGTCTCCACATACCTGGGAAGTTGTCACTTGTCCATATGCTGTTATATAAATTTAGTAACAGTTGTAATGATTTGTTAGGCAACTGTTTTATGAGTTGATTGTGGATATCATCTGGTTAAAAAGCTGTATTATGGGCTTTCTTTAATGATTCATTTAGTTCCTCTATAGTGAATGGTAGCGTTATTTGATTTAAAGTTTAATTTTTGTTTTTTTTCGCTTTTTTTTTAGCTTCAAACATTTGGGGCTGCAATTCTTGTCTGATGAGTATTTGGAAATTATAAATTAATCAGCAAAACGGATATCACTGATCAGTTAAATAAAACAGTTATTTATCGAGATATTTTATAGAGTTAGAATGGTGTTTACCAGCTATATTCTTGATAATATCTCATACAGATTTGGTTTGCATGGTAGAATTAATGTACTGACTTATTTTTTCAACATTGTTTATTTGTTTCTTAATTATTTATCGTGCTTTTGCTCGAGGTTGCTAAAATTGTGACAAATGCGAGGTTGAAGGCTGTTTGTTGAAATCTCTCAAAGCTCTTTTTCGAAGCCTGATAGCTTCATTACACTCATCATTGAAGCAAGGTCCGTTGCGTTTTTTTTTTTTGTACTACACGTTTGAGAATACATACCTTTGATAGATATTAGGATTTCCGTAAACCGTTTTAAGTCCTTTATGCATTTATCTTCAGTTTATCAGAACGTTGGGTTTTTAATTTGTCCCAGTTCGCTCCGCCTGATTTCCAAAGGAGAGGATTTTTATCATCATGACAAGTGATCACTATAGCATGTGTCCGCCAGAAGCTTCCAAAAGAAATCCATATAGATTGATGCATAAACCTATTACAGTGTAGTTGCAAGTAAATGGATTTATGTAGGTCGGAGTTTTATCGTTATAAATACAGAAATCATTGTTGTTTATAATTGTTTCTAAATTCCTTCCGTTTTGGTTTGTGTCTTTACTGCCCCATATGGTGATGTGACAGTTAAAGTCCCCTAGTATAATAATGGTTGCATGGTACATTATAATTTCATGAATTTAGGTTTCATTTACTCGTTCATTAGGTGGGATATATACCGAGCAAATATTTATTGGCCAATGTAAGGTCACGTTAACAGCAGTCGCCTGTAAAGTAGTTATCAAATTTCTTTTACTTTGGAAGTACATCATTCCTAACTGGGATAGATGAACCGCCAGATGCACGAAACCCAGTTTTTTGTATATGGTTGTATTGCTGGTATTCTTTTATATTCATTTTGTCACTTTGCCTTCAGGAATGTTTCCCGAAGGCAAACAACTGTCGGTAACAGGTCTGTTATTAACAGAAGCAGCTCATTTATATTTCCCTTTATTTCACGGCACTTCCATTGAATTATCCTGTGCATGGCTGTTTAAATATATTTGGCCTTTAGCTTACGTGGTTTTGATTTCTTTCTTTCTTGGTTTTCATTTCGGAGGTTTGAATGTTCTAACTTTCCACCTTTCATCTTTTCTAGATGTTTTCTTCATCAAAGCGGTATTTGCGTAAGAATTTAGTCGTTGTGGATTTCCGGTATTTATCTGATTTTTTTCTTTTAGGAGACAGCCTTTTCAGTTTGCTTTTCTGGATTTTGGTGGACGGATAGGAGATCACTGTGACCTTTGTTTAGTAGGAGATTTTTGTATTTTTGGTAGGAGTGGTTTGTGTTTGAGCTGTTGTTTCGCTATTTTTTTTCTTTATTTATTCTTTTGCGGTTCAGCAAACATCATTTCCTTTTAATATAGACTTTTTAGGTAAGTTTGAAATTTGGAGCTATCATTTAGACCTAAGTTTATAAGCTTCTCAATTGTGGCTATATATTTGTCAGGTTGACCGGCATTATTTGTAGTATTATTTTCCTTCATTTTTGCATAGGAAGGGCCTTTCATGTAACACTTGCCTTGCTTCTGAAAATTTCATGTTTCTTTTATATTTTACTTCGACAATCTCCCTTTCCTTTTTTAAAAAAGCACCCGTTCGTCAGTATGCTGGATGGCTTCCTGGCAGTTAGCATATCTTATTTCACCGTGGCATTCTTCGTCAGAATGGTCTAAATCCAATCTATTTGTCCATACTTTCTATATTTATGGCGATACCTGCAGCTATCCCTAAGATCTTTGGCACCTAGAGCAGCATAGTGGAGCAGGTATATATATTACCACTGGCTCAATATTATACACTATTTTTATTTTTGAGGGGTTTCATGTGTTCAAAAAGTGAATATATATGTTTCTCTTATAATTATTTCAACTTTACTTTTAATTGAGATTCTATGATAATCCCTGACCCCATTGGATTCCAAAAGCAGATGTAATTTTCTCAGGTGTGGTCAGAGACAAAAATCTTTTTTCAGAATCAGAGTCTGAATGACCTCTTCCTTTGGAATTATTTATTTTGATTATTCCTAAGTCTACACAAACCAGCATACTCATATTCAAGAGAGACTCAACACGCGTTAAACCATGTGTTGCACTTCCCAAATAAGTGTACGGACTGGCATGTTCATAGCCAAGTCTAAGTCTAGATATCTTCGAACGCATCCTAACGTCTATAAATAGGACAGAAATGGTATTTTATCCCGGTGTATATTTGGAGTATTGTATTTAGTTATAAATTACTTCATAAGTTGATATAGTTATCATGACCAGCCGATTGAATTAGAAGTATCAAACCCTGACTCATGAAGCTCTCAATCACCAGAATCCCATTCCCGGACATTACGGCTTGCCACTTTATGAAAGATACCAGGTCATCGCATAGGGTTTGCCGAATTGGACCCTCATGCTGTTCGCGCTACAGATCTGTTCGAACGCCTTCTAACGCCTATAAATTGGAAAGAAATAGTATTTTATCCCGGTTTATATTTGGAGTATTGTATTTAATTATAAATTAGCCCATAAATTATGAAAGATTTGGTTGATTGTTTTGTTTTATGGCATATCAACCTCAGTGGGTCATTTAATGCCAACAAAATTTTGGTTTGGTTTGGTTCGTTTTACGGCATATCAACCTCAATGGGTTATTTAATGCCTAGAACTTTTTTTCTGTTTTTATTTATATTTTTTTCTGGTAATATTTTTGTTTTGTCAAAAATCTATTTCTGTAAATATTTTTTCCTCAAAAATATACAGCTGGTAATATTATTTTTTCAAAAACGTATAGCTGGTAATATTATTTTTTCAAAAACGTATTGCAGGTAATAGTTTTTTTCAAAAACGTATTGCTAGTAACATTTTTTTTTCTTCAAAAAGTTATTTCTGGTAATAATTTTTTACAAAGTATTTCTGGTATTAAAACCTATTTTTACATTTTATAATGCTTTTTTGTTTCGGTGTTAACTATTTGCCAGTAGCTGTTACCCTAACAGGTGCTACCACCCCGGGTCAGGGTGGACCCGGGAACACCAGCAATTAAGAGGAGGTTCCACGCTCCTCAAAGTCTCCTGATCAGAGGCCTTGCTGTCGGACGTAGTCTTACCCTGGACGTGGATGTAGTTTATCGTCATACTCAGTACGGAAATTATGAAAGATAGCAGGTTACCGCATCGAATTTTTCAAATAGTTCCCTCATGCTGTTCGTGCTACAGAAATAATTCTCGTGAAAATGAAATTCTTAGACGCTATCAGGAATTGATTCACTGCATATATTGTCAAACAGGTTGCACATTCTGGCGGAGTTACCAAGTGTTAAAGAAGATGAGAAAAAGAAAACAATTATTAATGAGGGAGAACAATAAGCGATCTTAATTAAGACCTCAAAAGATAACGATTGATATCGATCTTCAAAGATTTAAATGCTAAGTTGAGTGTAAAACAAAGATATAGAGGAATAAAGTGTCGCCGCTGACACTTGGGTTTGAACATAGATCGGCACTGAGCAATCACAGGCGATCCCATTATTGAATTAAATAGACCACGTGACCAAAAAGGAAACGCATATCTAGGAAGTTGAAGTCTAAATGATCTGCTATTTCTAGTCTATCCTCTACACTATACGGATCACTATTTCTAGTCTATCCTCGACTACTATACGGACCGCTATTCTCTATACTATTTCACTATACGGATTAGTTTCGAGCAAGTATTATCGAGCAAGTACTATTAGTGTGAGTGCTATACGAAGGCGTCTGACACCGGTATTGTTCAACGGCGTTCCTATAGTTGTATCTGCAATTACATAGTCTCTACTACAACGAGCATTACGAAATTGACAACGAATATTCGTTGACATCACAAAAGTGGCAACGTGTATTCGTTGACATTACAAAAAACAAGACAGTTTCTTCTGGTTTGTAGAATTCTTTTTCTGTTAGCAAAGAACTTACGATTATGTCTAGCCATTTCAATTTTAATATGTCGACATATACCTGCCAATCTAGTACTGGGCTCATATCCGTAAAGTCTGTGCCTAAATAGGAAGGCTCATCATAATAATTACCATGAAAATAGTTATATAAAATATACATTACGGAGATGGGAAAGTGAATGCAGCTGAGATACAAGCCATGACCGATAATATTACAGATTCTTTTTGAATTTTAAAAAGTATCTGTAGATGCATAGTAGAAAGAACAAACCAGATGTGATTGCAATATTTGACGAATGATAAATAAATGTGTAAATTGTCAGCGTAAGATTTATTGTGATAAATGTGCAAATGTTAATGTAGAACATTAATTTGGGCGAGGAAAATTATCTTTCACGACCCAGTGAATTTCCTGGCAACTGCCCAAGCAACAAATTCAATGTAATCTTTTCACTTCTTGTCAGCGGATAACGTTACCCCGAGAAGGCACCATGGGGCACTTGGAGGTCAAATTAAATTAAAAAGATCTATACCTATATAGATATCATGCATGGCGTTCAACCGGTTAAGACATGACTAAACTATCAGTTATATGCAAGCATTTTCTAAGATTAATCTATCCGTCCTTGGTATGATGATAAACAACATCCACGTCCTGGGCAAACGATAAACTACATCCAGCAGCAAGGCCGCTGATCACTAGGTTTTGAGGAGCGTGGAGCCACCTCTTAATTGCTGGTGTTCCCAGGTCCATCCTCACCTGGGGTGGTAACACCTGTTAGGGTCCCAGCTATGGGCAAATAGTTAACACTCAAACTTGTGTAAAAATAGATTTTAATACCAGAAATACTTTGCAATGAAAAAATTATTACGAACAATAATTTTTTAAAGAAAAATTATTATCAGCAATACTTTAAAAAAATACCAGCAATACAAACAGTTATACATTCTTTGAAAAAAATATGACCAGCTATAGATTTTTTCAAGAAAAAAAATATTCCCAGAAATAGATTTTTGAAGAAAACCATTACCAACAATAAAAATCTTATCGGCATTAAATAATCCATTTAGGTTGATATGCCGTAAAACAACACAAACGAAAGAAAATCATATTAATCTATATATAAAATTATGTGACTTCGGTTAGTCTGTCCATCCCACCCTCTAAAATAGCAATACATTCACCGATCGAAATAAAATTTTGGGGGAAAATTCCAACAGTTAAGGGGGCATAATGTAGAGTTGATTTCACTAGGGTGCGTAGCTTATTACAATAAATTTTCATTCATTTTTTGGAAAAATTAAAAGTTTTAATATTTAACATTATTTTATAAAATACTCCCACTATTTTAAAGGCAGTTTAATGATTAAAATAACAATTACTTAAGGGGAAAAAAAAACAATATTTAAATTTTTATATATACAAGTCTCCAGCTTTCAGTTTGCCCTGCGTTTGCGAGAACTATAAAAAAAATCACAACGCCAAACGCTTCAAATCTTGTAATTTGGATCCAGAAAGAAATGTTTACGCATCGCCAGTGGTATGTTGCATGCTAAAGAGTAAGAAATCGTAAGAATTTCTTCTTCGTTGTTAAAAAGTAAAAAAATAAATTTTCTTAATAAAAAAATATTGTTTAACATGACGGCCTATAAAATTAAATTAAATTAAAGAAATTATTAAAACGCAAAGTAGGGTTTTTGTCAAAATACCTTTCCAAACAAATCAACTTTCATCGATTCGTTTGCGAAATTGAACGAAACGTAGAGTTTTTAAATCTCGACAAAAATGTTAGCGATAACTTCAACATTACTAAATACTGTGGTAATTTCAACACTATTCGCGATTTTAAAAGGTTTCAAGCAAACAGAACCTCTAGATCTTACATAAGATAAAGTTTTATCAAATCTTACAGATTGGCGTTACAGAATCACAAACAAAGAGCTTTACCAAATGTCAAAAAACCACATCACTTGAAAACTTCCAATAGCAGTAATAACTAATAATTTCATTTAGATGTGAACTTTCCAATCTACCTTATTTTGGTTTCTTTTAACATCTTCTAATTTAAACAAAAGGTTCGGATGCAAATTTTTATAAATACAGTGGACTTGGTTGGTTTGGCTTGGTTTGTTTTATGGCATATCAACCTCAATGACTTATTTAAAATGATTTTTATTGCTGGTAATATTTTGTTTTGTCAAAAATCTATTTCTTGTAATATTTCTCCTTCAAAAATGCCTTCCTGGTAATATTGTTTTTCAAAAATGTATTGCTAGTTATATATATTTTTTAAAAACATTGTTGGTAATATTTTTTTATCAAAATGCATTGCGGTAATAGTTTTTTTCCTTCAAAGATTTATTGCTAGTAATAATTTTTTAAAGTATTTCTGGTATTAAAACTTGTGTTTACACTTTCATGGTGTTTTGACCCCAGTTTCGGTTTGGTTTGGTTTGGTTTTCGGCATATCAACCTCAATGGGTCATTTAATGCGGACAACTTTTTTTTCCTGGTAAGATTTTGTTTTGTCAAAAATCTATTTCTGGTAATATTTTTTTCATCAAAAATGTATAGCTGGTATTATTATTTGAAAAAATATATTGCTGGTAATATCTTTTTTAAACGTATTGCTGGTAATAGTTTTTTTTTTCTTGAAACATTTATTTCTGGTAATAATTTTTTAAAGTATTTCTGGTATTAAAACCTATCTTTACACTTTCATAGTGTTTTTTACCCCAGTTTGGGGGTTAACTATTCGCCCATAGCTGGCGCCCTCTAACAGGTGCTACAACCCCGGGTCAGGGTGGACCTGGGAACACCAGCAATTAAGAGGTGGTTCCACGCTCCTCAAAAGCTCCTGGTCAGAGGCCTTGCTGTTAGACGTAGTTTATCGTCTTACTCAGGACGCGAATGTAGCTTATCGTCATACCCAGGACGGTACAGCGGACTCGAAAACTCTAATTTCCTGACTGTGTGTTTTAAGATAATTTTTTTATAAATATCAAACGAGAGCAACGTTAACTGTTCGATCAATAAATGTCGAATGTCTACTGCATGGAAATGGTTAGTGTCGCCATTACCATTTTAATTGCAACTAGATTAACTTTGACTACAATATCTCTATCTATAAAAGGCAGGATGTGTGTGTGTGTGTAACGAATGCATGGCCGCAATTTTCGACGGAGTTGCACCAAAATTTACAGGCACATGCGCCAAGTTAGTGTTAAGGACAAGACGGACTTTGCATTTCCCAACTCCCATCGATAGTGGAAATAATCGATTTTCCATGCTTCTACGGCAGTTTTCATGTAGTTTGCTGCCATTTTCTACTGGCCAGAGTGAGAGCCTATAGCTGGCTGCCACGAATAGGCAGGAAGATTCTATTGACCAGCGTGAGAGCTAACAGCTGACTGACACGAATGTTAACTAGCATGCTAGCATGCAAAAAAAATCGATAGCTGCATTCGTCACAAGTGGGAAAAATTTAAATCTGCATGCCACTTTACTCCAATTGGCTCATTCGCTTGATTGCTTAAACTCAACGTTGATTCTGATTCCGCAGAACTGGGTTGGGTGTGAAAAAATATTTCTTGTTTTCATTCGGTTTTTCCAGTTACGAGTCCTTTTTTCAAAGCTGATCGTTTTGTGTTCATTTTGTTTAGTTCTTTTTTCGTAACAGATTTAATGTTTAGTATAGAGCTTAGAAAAATTCGCAGTGGGAGATATGCAAGAAGTAAGGCATGTAGCAACATCACCACGGCAAAGGGCACTCCTTTAAAGGCAAGTAAGGGCAAAACTATTTTAAGTCAAGTAATAGCGATTGCTCTATGAGACGTACGATTTTTGAATCAAGCACGGGCAACGCCGGGTCATGCTGCTAGTATAAGTATAATATTGTTTTTATATTTCGACTACAAATAGTACTCATTCGAGATTTAACAATATGTTAGAAAATCAGAAATGTTAACCAGGCACCATCCACTGAAACCGTAGCTGCTTAGACATGTGATGTTTAATAGTCTAGTATAACAATCCATTCGGGAGAGTGTTTGGTCTCACTCGGTGGCCTTGTGCCAGACTAAGTATAATAAATAACAGTACCTACATTCAAGTTTGGTTTTGGAAATTCCTCATGATAGATTATTTTTTATGTGGAGATATGTTAATATTTAGTATGCTTACCTTCTGACAGAATGCCAATGTAGGAGAACGTGTGACTGTGTTGCGTCAATCTGCTAATCGAAAAGATCCTGGAAAGAGACACTAAGCAAGGCGAACGTGCTAGGATTTTCATTACTCTAAAAATACTAGCATAGCCCCATTTCGCTTAATGATATTATTAAGAACCACGTGAATCTGCTGTCAGCTGTGCAACGTAAATTTCTCAGTGACAAGCTCAAGAATCTTACGTTCTGCTGTCTGACATATATTTCTACATGGATTGCAAATGTTTTTTATGCTAAACATTAAGCAAAAATACAACGAGCTATAAGGTAATTTTTAAGGCAGCCTGTAATATCAGATGACATTCTCGACAAAAGAAATAAATGAGATTTCTGGAACAAGCGATTCCAGAATAGAAAAGAATAGAAGTTATTCCAGACAATTTTCGGAGTTGGAGAGGTTTACATTTTAGTGTCCAAAGTATCACCCTCCTGAGGAGCTATTCCATGGAGTCACAGGTCATGGAAAAAATAATGTGGAATTTTCTCCTATATTTGGACTACTAATTTGATTTGGTTTGGATTGATTTACGGCGTATCAACCTCAATGGGTTATTTAATGCCGACAAGATTTTTATTGCTGGTAATCTTTTTTCAAAAATGTATTGCTGGTAATATTTTTTCTCCAAACATTTATTGGTGGTAATAATTATTTACAAAGTATTTCTGGTATTAAAACATATTTTTACACTTTCATAGTGTTTTGACCCCTTGTTTTCGGAGTGAGGGTGTAACTATTTGTCTATAACTGGGACCCTAACAGATGCTACCACCCAGGGTCAGGGTGGACCTGGGAACACCAGCAATTAAGAGGGGGTTCCTCAAAACATCCTGGTCAGAGGCCTTGCTATCGGACGTAGTTTATCGTCTTACCCAGGACGCGGATGTAGTTTATTGTTATACACAGGACGGAGTTCCACAGCTAAGAAGTGTGAAAAATTAATATATTAGAATATGACTTACGGTTACATTTGATTTACGGATTATCAACCCTTTCGTTGTTATTCAAACCCGAGACATTATTTAATTGTATAAGAAGATTTCTTTTTGCGAAGCATACTGCTGCGATAGGCAACAATAAACTACAGAAGACAAAAATGATCTGCATTTAAGTATTGCACTAATATATAAGCTTACCTTTGAAAAGTCCAACGATAATTCTTCTACTGCCACTTTAAATACAATTTGATGCGTGTAGGTCCTTACTTTCCGTACGAGCGAATTATTTTTATTTCATGGGTGACTTTCACTGGATTTTGCAATTAATTTAGAATGTTCCCAAATTTATTTCCAAGTTACAAAAATTCACGTAAAATATTTCCGAAACATTCGTAGTAATGAAAACTTGGGAATCCAAAATTTCTGGATTGCCGGTCCAGATTTAGCCTGGAATATATTTAACTTGCTCGTGGAGTCAGCCCGATTCCAAAATGGTATGATAGATTGGGCTACGGCCTCTTAAAAACACGGACAAATTTACTTTGAAACACTGTAATTTGAGAACAGTAACTTTTTAATTTGAACATGAGCTATTGAAAGTAAGAAAATTGTATCCCTTTAATTGTTTTTATCATTGGAAACCCAACATGGCGGAATCCTAAGTGAATCGCGTTAACAACATCATTGGAATCCAAAATTTCAGGATTGCGTGTCCGAATCCGGGCTCCGAATGGTTTTAATTTGCTCAATGAGTCGGCCTGATTCCAAAATGGTATATGATGGGCTATGGCCTCTAGGAATAAAGTTGAAAAAGTTCGACAGTCTGACATTCGCATTTATTAAATAGATGAGAATCAATTTCCTGAATGAACGTGGTGGTTGGTTAGTTGGTTGGTTGGTTTAGATTTGCGGCATATCAACATCTATGGGTTATTTAATACCAAAAATCTAAATAATTTAAATACCATGTATTTTGAGCGCAAATGTATACCTTCCTTTACAAATGTTTTGTACATAATTTTATATTTTCATTGTAAGCATTTGTTTTATAGATATATGGTTTTTACATGATGTGTTGTTTCATTTTGTTTTACGGAATATCAACCTGAATGGGTTATTTAATGCCAACAGGATTTTTATTGCCGGTAAGATTTTTATTCTTCAAACATTTATTGCTGATAATATTTTTTTAAAAATGTATTGCTGATATTAAAACTTATTTTCACACTTTCATAGCGGTTTAATCCCAGTTCAGGGGTTAACTCTTTGCCCATAGCTGGGACCCTAACAGG
Source organism: Acanthosepion esculentum (assembly GCA_964036315.1). Classification (NCBI taxonomy): domain Eukaryota; kingdom Metazoa; phylum Mollusca; class Cephalopoda; order Sepiida; family Sepiidae; genus Acanthosepion; species Acanthosepion esculentum. Next base: position 118,595,523 of record OZ038480.1, read on the forward strand.
TACTAAAACCCGGTGTCAGGGTGGACCTAGTAACAACAACAATTAAGAGGTACTTCCATGCTCCCCAAAATCTCCTGATTAGAGGCCTTGTTGTTGGATGTATTTTATCGTCTTACCCAGGACAGATGATCTGTTGTTCTTATAAACTTATTCCTTTAAGTTAGAACATTACGTTGGCAGTTCAGTATTGTCTTATAGTTTTCTTATGTTGGTTTTCAGTAAAATTTATTGCCCAGTGGGTGTAAGTTGGTATACTGTATATGTTGGTCACGAACTTAAAACGAGGAAGAAATGGGTGTGATTCGGCTCTATGGATATGGCATTGGGTGTCCTAACCTTAACTGGTGAAAGAAAAGAACGAAGCTCATCCAAACCTTTGCCATGGAAATAGCAATAGTTTTGCGCCGCTGAGTTTGTGTCGGAAAGAGAATGCAGAGTGAAAAATATGTGTTCACCCATTAGGCTGCGTAAATTATTTTTCAGTCTAATCTGGCTACACATGTGCAGTTGTTGGCGAGACAATAACTATTATTCTTGTCACAGATCGCACGATTTTGTCTTATCCTTGTATGTTACAAGATTGTTTATCGTCAAGCGTACAAGCGAGTGTTGTCAGTGTTTCCATAATCATTAAATATCGATCTGGTGAAAAGGATGGCAAGAGTGAGCCACATAATTCTGAGCCCTCAATCACGTTATCTTTCATAATGGCAGTCTTGTTACAGAGCCAATACAAGATTATATTGAATAAAATAAGGTTGATTATACAGCAATAACTTTCACTTATGAAGCATTCATTCTAAAGGAAATCATAAGCTATACTTATTGAGTATCCGGTTTACATAATTTGATTTTGATAAAATCTTTTATCTAACAACTGAGCAAATCGTCAATATCAGTCAGTTATCTGTCATACGTGATACACGCCTAGGTGATCATGTATCTTTCGATATATGACTGACGAGGCAGATTTTTTCTCACATTAGGTTGCCATTTCTTTCTGCGGTAGACCAGTTGCTATCCAAGGCTATAGAACCCGGTCTGTCCGCTAATTACCCATTACTGGGTTTAGAAGAGGATTCATACCTTTCCAAAGGGTATTAGCACGTAAGTGAATGCAATGGATTCGACTTGAATTCGAGCTCGGCTCTCCGATTCCTCAATCCCTGCCACCGTATATCGTAAATATGCCTTACATGTTCCATAAATGGGCCTACAATATATATTCTCTCTATATGTTCACTTCAATCTTACCATTCTCGAATCACTTCTGGGTAGAAGTCCTAACAACTGAAAATGAATAACCCCCAAGATTTGGTGTTTCTAATATACTGATCTAATCTTCTGGCCATAATAAAAGAATAAACGTTTTTTCTAAAGTTGATTTGCGGCATATCAACCTCAATGGGTTATTTAATACCGACAAAATTTTTATTTCTGGTAATATTTTTTCTGAAGAAATGTATAGCTGGTAATATCTTTTTTTTCAAAAATGTATTGCTGCTAATATTTTTTTTTACTAAATATTTCTGATATTAAAACCTATTGTTACACTTTCATAGTTTTTTGTCCTCAATTTGGGGGTCAACTATTTGCCCATAGTTGGTACCCTAACAGGTGCTACCACCCCGAGTCAGGGTGGACCTGGGAACACCAGCAACCAAGTGGTGGTTCCACGCTCCTCACAACTTCCTGATCAGAGGCCTTTCTGTTGGGCGTAGTTTATCGTCCTACCGAGGACACACGCACACATATATATATATATATATATATATATATATATATATATATATATATTATATATATACATACATATATTAGTAGATCTGTTGTAGGTGTTATATGTGTCGGAATATATCAGTTTCTTCAAGGTGGACCATTACGTCGACGGTTTCAATATTTTAAATTTGAAAAGATCTTTATTGAAACAGTCTCAACATTTTAATCAAATGTGTGTTGATACTTAAGAACTGTCCGCTATGATGTACTGAGCAATGTAAAGAAAACATTATAATGCTATAAAGAAACAAAGGTAGGAACACGAAGAGTTTATAGGGAAAAAAATGAAATAGCAAGAAAATACATTTAAATAATATTTATTTCTTTATTCTACTAATGTTTGCATAATTCAGTCAATGAACCAAGATATATTTACAAAGAAAATGTGTATTAACTACATCACAAATTTACAGCTAGTCAATATCCCGACATAAAATTGAAGTGATTTGTTTTACGGTTTATCAACCGATTGTGGCTTATTTAAATCGGAAAGGTTTTGGAATTGTGTACGAATCATACATTTTTTGCGAGTTGAATAGTGTATAAATTATTTAACATGAAAAAAGGAGAGAGTAAATAAAAGCACTTACTTTCTGGATTTAAGATTTGGAAGAACGTAACAGCGCATAAAATTCTTACCAGAAGACTGGCCTTCATTTTGTGAAACTAAAAGAGAAAATATGTTCCATATGCATCCAGATTAAATAAATACCAAAGTATCATTTTCTAACAAAGGAATCATTTCACATATCTCATTCATCAATTCAAATGGCCACCCTCATTCTGATTTTGACAAGTAATATAGGTGTGTTACAGTCGACTCGTTATAATGTATAGGTATATATGGATGTCTAGTATATTAGGATAAATATGAAATCATGTTGATACCTGTTAAAAATAGCTTTCACATTGTAAAAAATGACTGACTCTCAAAAGATTTAAATAATACAATATAGTGTGAATAATAAAGTTTAGCGTTCGTGTATGCTTTACGAGAAGAATAAAAAGAAACATCAGGGACATATGTCCTTAAAACTGCTTCAAAACTGTAATTGCTTTTTTGTTATATGCAAATGTTAACGAATCTGATAACAACTTTTAAGTATATATACATAGGTATACAGTAATCCGTTTGTTGTGTAGAAATGCTATGTAATTAAACGTTTGGTAAGCTGTATGGATAATCCCAAGGAGGGTGTAATTCAGAGAGCTCAATGTAAAAACAGAGCTAATATTAGTTAAATTTTAAAAAAACAGACAACCTTAAGGGTCCATAGATTATATTTTATTTCCCTAGATCACATTTCCAAGCATAAAAGAAAATGTTTTAAAAATTTACATATTATTTTTATACAAGTTTTTGAAGGGTAGTTTAAGTTGATGTAATGTAATAGAGAGAGGGGAAGGAGGAGAACGACCGATATGATTGATATTAGAGAGGAAAGGGAGGGATAGGAACATGTTCAATCCATCTTTATTAAGATACGTATGTGTAAGGGTGGTAGAGTAAGGTGCCAGACATTTTGACCTACTTAACAAGTCCTGTCACAGGAAAAGTAAAGACAAAGTATAAAAAACAAATCTGGAAGCAGGAGTGGGGCAAAAGGGAGAACTAAGAAAAGGAAGAATAAATTATCATATATAGACATATTGCAGTTGATTCCAAAAATACAGATTAAAATAATGTCAAGTGGTAACTGTAAATTATATTAAAGATTACCAACAAAATAAAAGAAAAATATTATTAATAACAACTAAGTTAAAATAACATAAAAATCTCAAATAGTATCGAAAAAATAAAAATATCAAAAAAATATACCGAAAAGAATATTAAAAATAATAATACTAATAATGTTTAATAATGTTTTGTAAACTTATTCGAATGAGAAATTATGCAAGGTAAATGAAAGGCTCACATATATACATACGTACCTACATACATACCTACGTACACGCACACACACACATATATATATATATATATATATACATGTAAATACATCAAGTAAAGCATACAAATATACACAAATATAGACATATGCACATATATACATAAATATATATTTATAAACATATACACATGCAAATATATACATGGATATAAATACATACAAATAACTACATATATACACGTATATACACCTATATACACATATAAATGTATGTACACACCAACACCCACATATATACACACACGCGCGCATATATACTTTAATTTTACATATCTGTTAAATTAACAAAAATCTGTAGAAGATAAATCTTTACAAAAAAAATTAAGAGTCAGCAAATTAATTAACAGGAAATATGATTTTTCAGGGGTTAGTGGTAATTATAATATTAACAATAAGAAGAATAATAGTAATACCAACGAGAGGAATAACGGTATTAATGATGAAAAAAATAATATGAGATCATTTCTAACACATTTAACCATATGTACCAGTAAAATAAGGTATATATATATACACACACAAATACATACACACGCACATATATATATATATATATGTACATATATACATAGATATGTACCCACACATACAAATACATGCAAGTAAATGCACATATACACATGTATGTGTATGTATATGCATGCGTTTATATATTTTAAAATACCAAAATACCACCTACAAATATAGTAATGATCATATAATTACATATACATGGAAGATTACATTCACACATATTTAAATAGAAACATAGTTTTTTAAATAATTTTTATATGAATACATATCTACACAAATAAATTAAAATCGTTACATATATACAGTTTAACATAAGCAATTAATCCTACATAGAGACACCAGCTATTATTTCATGTTTTGATAATTTAAAATTCCGGAGTTTCTATGGACAGGCCTCCCAAAGATTAGATGTAGCTTGTTATTTTGAGTCGATGTTTGTGCCTGCATTTGAAGATAAATTCATTGCGGTGATTTAGTAATTCCTCGGGTCTATTATATGGAATTCTTATATATTTCTCCTTAACGCAAAGGTCACATCTGTCTCTAAAGTTTCTAGGAGTTCGAGCCTTAGAGATAATTCTTCATTTCCACTGCGGAGTGAAGCCGTTTTTTAAATAACCCAATAATATTTAGACAGCGCTGTTTGATGTTTAAGGAATTCATTACTGAAGAAACGACGATGGTTATAAAAGCGCTGCTTCCAATTCCCCTCGGATATTCTAATATAAACCGCTTTCTGGTTCATATTTTCTTTGGTGAAGATCGTGGCTTCACATTTTCTGTCATACATAATCATCACACTGGACATTCAATTTTTACCTTGCAATTACAGGTAAAAGTATTTTTAAAAGTGATTAATATGGAATTCTCTAATAAGATTATTATTTATAATTTTTTCCACATTAGTAACTAATTTTCAAGTTCATTTTATTAAAGGTTTTATTCAGTGTATTTATTACTAAAATGTTTATCCATTAACTTTAAGAAGAATTTTCTTATATTAATGTTCCGTCGTGGGTATCACGATAAACCACATCCACGTCCTGGGTAAGACGATAAACTACGTCCAACAGCAAGGCCTCTGATCAGGAGGTTTTGAGGAGCGGGGAACCACCTCTTAATTGATGATGTTCCTAGGTCGACACTGACCTGGGGTGGTAGCACCTGTTAGGGTCCCAGCTATGTGCAAATAATTAACCCCTAAACTGGGGTCAAAACACTATGAAAGAGTAAAAGTACGTTTTAATACCAGAAATACTTTGTAAAAAATTATTACCAGCAATACATTTTTTCAAAAACATATTACCAGCAATAGATTTTTTGAAAAAAGTATTACCAACAATGACATTTTTTTCGGCATTAAATAACCCATTGAGGTTGATATGCCGTAAAACAAACCAAACCTATATTAATGCTGAATATTTTGCAGAATGGAGGGTTGAGCCATGTAACTTTCCTTTTTCTGTTCTTGGATTTATTGGATGTATTGGCAGTCGGTTTGTCTTGATGAGTTAATGTTTGTTAGAATTGACTCCTTATGAGGACTAGATGGTATCTAAATTTGCTTTCATTAAATAATTTGTAGCCAGAAGACAGTTTGGTGATTTTGGCGTTGACTCTATTGGGAATCTGGTTTATAGCTGATTTGGGATGGTTCGAGTTTACGTTGATACATATAGGGATTTGATTTACTTTATGGAATGGTTTGAAAGTGCTATCGGAGTGATTAAACGTAAATCCAGGAAATTAACGATTTTTAATTTAAGTGATATATCAATTTTAAATCCAAGAAATTGGAAAGCCTAACTGATATTTTTCTGTAACTTAAAGGTTAGAAGACCATTGTTATTAGTTATATCAATGAGTCCATCTTCTCTGTAAAGCTCTATATTTTAGGGTCCAAGGATCTACCTAGAGTTTCTAAAATATATATACATACTAAACTTTCTATTTATGCTGATCATACGCTCCCATAGGAACATCGAAATTTTTATTATTCTCTTTAGCCCAAAGGGAGTCAATAAATATCAATATAGACTGACTGGAAGCCATTATAATTTTTAGTTCTTCGTCGTTAATGTCAATATAATTTTTACAACATTTAAGCTATTTTCTGATAGGTTCTCAGAAATGGTGGTGTAGAAATCGATTATATCAAATTAAATAAATGAAGCTTTTGACTTAGAGGCTATATTCTGGAACCATTTAATGTTATCCGAGGAGTCTTTCCAAAGATATACAGTAAAATGTACTGTGGATTTTTGTTTGGGGATACACTATTTGCCCATAGTTTGGCCCTTAGCAGGTGCTACCACCCCGAAATTGGATTCGGGATATCAACGATTTTATTTTAATACATTACTGTATTAAGGACACTTTTAACGTGTACACGAATGATGGAAATGATTTAGCAGAAACAAGAGATTCTTTATTATCAGAGTATGAAATTCCCTCTGTTTCTAAACTTCATTGGCACAGGATAAAAAACAAAGGAACTAGAGGAGTGTACTCCCGTCCGAACTTCTGAAAAATTCCGAAGAAACGCACAACAGAAAGTCATCTATGAAAGTGCCACAATGTAAATATGCATATCGCTTGTTGTGTCCAATGTCAGTGTCTCCACTCCATCTGATTCTTTGTTTGCGGAGTTACCTTCGAATCCACTGAAGAATTGCCAAAGTCTGGACACAAAGTCTTCTTCGGACCTTAAGTTTAGGTTAGCTCAGGTGGGTTTTCTGGCTTATCAAACCTGTGCGTTATTTAATGCCAAACAATATATATATATATATATATATATATATATATATATATATATATATATATATATATATATATATATATATATATATATTAGTCCAAGTGTTGTTTTCTTAAACCGAAGTATCTGTTATGGTAATTGCCCCACTCACGCATGGACTCTCCTAGCTATAAATAGGAGCTAGTACTGCCTTTTGGAGAGGGAAGATTCCGGCAGTCACATCTGACAGTCGGACCGAACATTCTTGCTGTAACACTCTTGTTTGTATTACTGTTTCTGTTAATATATTTATTTAACTCAATTCCTCTCTTATGTTTTTATTTCTAGCCCTAATAAGGTCACGACACTAACCCTCACTGCTGAAGTCCTCAATCCCATTGTGACCACCTGTTTGCCGTGAGTGGCAACCGTGATGTCTGAGGATGGGATCCTAGTGGTTAACTCTTTTCAGAGGTGCGGTTTCCGTATTCTGACGCCCCAGCCGACAAGGAACTTAGATAAGCAAGAATTAATTAAATTACCCTAAAAATAAAAGCTAATTTCCCTAAGTAACATAGGAGAGAAGAAAAAGGTCTGACTTAACTGCATCTTCTTAGATATATTAGTTACATGATTTAACTGACCTATCGCAACATTATATATTTATTTTAAGATAAAGTCATTTTGGTTCGTTTTTTTTTGTTTCGTTTCGTAGCATATCAACCTCAATGGGTTATTTAATGCCGATAAAATTTTCATTGTTGGTAATATTTTTTTCCAAAAAATCTATTTCTGGTAAGAATTTTCCTTCCCTGGTAATATGTTTTTTAAAAAAAGATGTGTTGCTAGTAATATTTGTTTTTCAAAAATGTATTGTTGGTAATAATATTTTTTACAATGTATTTCTAGTATTAAAACCTATTTTTACACTTTTATAGTGTTTTGACCCCAGTTTGAGGGTTAATTTATTTGCCCATAGCTGGGAGCCTAACAGGTGCTACCACCCGGGATCAGGGTGGACCTGAGAACATCAGCAGTTAAGAGGTGGTTTCACGTTCCTCAAAACCTCTTGATCAGACGCCTTGCTGTTAGACGTAGTTATTCATCTTTCCCAGGACACGGATGTAGTTTATCGTCATACCAAGGACAGAAGATAAAGTCAGGCGCTCTCTGCTTCAATAAATTATTTGTTTATTATTTCATTGTTTTCTTATTATTATGACTGTGAACTTTATTTTCATAGTTTGGATTGTTTTTTTGTTGTTTTTTTTTTTCGTCTTATCAACCTCAATGAGTTATTTGATGACGAGAAGATTTTTATTACTGGTAATATTATTTTACAAAAATATATTGCTTTATTTTTATGGATATTTGACAGATAAATTATTGGCACATTATTTTTATAATTGAATATTTAGGGGTCGTAAGATAGGCAAGGTCGCGCATTACACGAGTACATACGGTAATATTGAACAATTGTATCATGTATCTTCTGTATCAGGTGAGTTCCTTTTTTGAGAAACCAAATTACAATATCCTAACCTCTTTTCCTCTAACTCTTTATCCCATCTTCTAGTTAAATAAGTTAAAAAAGTAAAAGAGAATTATAAAAGTAGCGTTAGTAACGCTATACTCGTTGCATAGAGGCGTACAGCCATAAACAACCGAACGAGAAGCAGCTAACCACCTGATAAACGTAAACAATCCGCCCTGTCGGCTGGAGCTCCCAGAATACACCGACTGCACCTCTTTAGATTGGTAAGAACCGACCCCACCACTGAGGCCACCTGTATACCGTTATTGAGGTCTTTATGAGTCAGAGTTTGTTACTTCGGATTACCAATACACCACTTTGGTCCTTACTTGATCTAGATGGGCTGTCGGAGCTGCTCGATGCGATAAATCGGCTGGTCAGGACATACCCTAACGACTAAAACTATATCAATTTATGAAGTAGTTTATAGCTAAATACAATACCCAAAATATACACTGCCATAAAATGTCCCTAGATCGCTGTTAATATTTTCCCCCATATTGATTGAAAAGGGAATATCCAGTAGAATTAATTAGAAAACAGAAAGTTCAGAGATGAAAATTCACTGGTTGAGGTGGAACGTAGGTAATACGCAAAAAATATAATAAAGATGATAACTTTCCATAATATCAAAATTAAAACCTTCCCCCATGAAAGTTGTAAGTCCCTTAGTTGTAAGGGAGTTATTAAAAGTAAAGTGTTGTCTCTGACCACACCCGAGGAAATTACATCCGCCTTAGGAAGCCAATGGGTCAGCTATTAACATAGAATCTCAATTAAAAGGAAAGTGTTTCTTTAGTTTGGTTAGGTTTGTTTTGTTTAACGGCATATCAACCTCAATGGGTTATTTAATGCCGACAAGTTTTTTGGGGTTTTTTTCCTGGTAATATTTTGTTTTGTCAAAAATCTATTTCAGGTAATATTTTCTTCCTGAAAAGTATATAGCTGGTAATATTATTTCAAAAATGTATTGCTGGTAATTTTTTTGTTTGTTTTTTTTTCAAAAACGTATTACTGGTAAATTTTTTTTTCAAATATATGTTGCTGGTAATAGCTTTTTTTTCTTCAAAAATTTATTTCTGGTATTAAAACCTATTTTTACACTTTCATAATGCTTTTTACCTCAGTTTCGGGGTTAACTATTTGCCCATAAATGGGACCCTAACAGGTGCTACCACTACTGGTCAAAGGGGACCTGGGAACACAAGCAATTAAGAGGTGGTCACACGCTCCTCAAAGCCTCCTGATCAGAGGCCTTGCGGCTGGACGTAATTTAACGTCTTACCCTGGACGCGGATATAGTTTCTTCATACCCAGGACGGTGGTGATAAATTGGAAAAATTCGGTACTTCTATTTTAAAATTTACGGCTCAAAAACACTTTTTCTTATAAAAACAGTTTAATTCAGGTGGCTGACATAAATTGGTCAGCTACCTAAAAGTTGACGGATTTCTACAACATTTATTACCTAAATTTTGTGATCAGCTAAGATCATAAGTTGATCTTTTTTCCAAAAATGAGCAATTTCAATACAGCAAAAATGGTAGCTAACCATGAAAAACTAAGGTCATTTTCGGAATATTATCTAAAAAAAAGGTGTTTTGTTTCTTAGTATCAAAATCGTGTTATCCAGTGTAATCATGGGTTGATGATTTTTTTTCCTTTGAAACCATTAGGACAGATAGTGAGTCCAAAAAAAGGATTTGTTTGTTTGTTGTGTACGAGCTTGTGCTATTGCATAAGAATATACTGTGAAAATAGAGCTTTTCTTTAGGGTGGGGCCCCGTTTGTTTGCAATATTTTGCTTCACTACTGCACATCTTATTTTGTCCTCACATTTGACCCGTCTGTACAGATGAGTGTATGGTTCGGAAATATGTCCTGGAATGGGATTGGGTATTTTTTTTAAGTTCTTTTTTAGTGTCGTACGCCTTTTGTAAGTCAAAACAGACTGCAGTGTCATGTTCCTTCTTCATGAAGACTTCCCTTACAAAGGTTACTAGGCATATTAAGTGGTCCATGGTGCTTCTTTTTTCCTAAATGCACACTGGGAGTCGCTGGTTCAGCTATTAGTTTCCAGGTACCAATCAACTTGTTGACCATTCTCTCCATAGCTTTAGATAGGTAACTGGGTAATGCTATCGATCTGTTGTTTTCAGGATCTGTGTCATCCTTTCAATGTTTTAGAATGTTGTCATTTGTACATATGTTATAAATTTTAATAACAGTTGTAATGATTTGTCGGAAAACCTTTATTAATTCGGAGTGGATATAATCTGTGACCACAGCTGCATTGTGGACTTTCTTTAAAATATTCATTTAGTTCCTCTAGAGAGAATAGTAGCGTACAGTTCACAGCATTATTTGATACAAAGTTTAGTTTTTTTTTCCGTTTTTTTTTTTGTTGAGCTTCAAAAATTGCTGGCTGACATTCTTGGCAGATGAATTTTTTACGATTGTATTAGCTATCTGGTCAGCGATATACTTTCTGCTGGTTATTTTAGATTTATTTATCGAGAGGTGTTTTACAATGTTTCTTTGATATTTGCCTGCTATTTTCTTTATCATATTCTGTACATTTTTGTAGCAGAATTGAGTCTATTGACACAGTTTTGCCAGTAATCTTTTTGGTTTCTTTTATTATTTGTCCGTGCTTTTGCTCAGAGTTGGTTAAATTGCAGCAAATTAGTGGTTATAGTCTGTTGAATTCTCTCAGATCTGCTCTTCTTAGTCTCATGGTTTCTGTACGTTTACCATTGAAAGAATGTCTGTTGTGATTTTTGTTTCTTTTTTGCTGCTAAAATTTTTTGGAATACATTTTTTTAGCTATAGAGAGGAAGGTTTCCGTGAAATCCTTTATGACCTTGCTGCTTTTACCTTCAACTTCTTGTTCAGAACATTCGATTTGATATTCGCCCCAGTTCCCTCTGCTTAATTTGCAACGGAGAGGAGTTTTCTAGGCTGATTGGTAAGGGAACGCTACTGCTTGTATCTGCCCAGAACCTTCCAAGAGAAACCCGTTTAAATTGAGGTATTACATAGGGATAAGTATATTGCCGAGTAGACGACAGTAATTGGATTTACGTAAGTTAGATTTTTATCATTATAAATGCATAAATCCTTGTTATTAATTATTGTTTCCCTTGCCGTTCAACAATCTCATATGATGCTTAAACAGTTAAATTCCCCTAGTACCATAAAAGGTGCAGAGAGATGCGTTATGATTTCATGAAATTCAACTTCATTTACTGGTTCATTCTGTGGAATGTATACTGAGCAGATGTTTATTGCCCTGTGTAATGTCACTTTAATGGCAGTCGCCTGCAAAGTTTCTGTTAAAATTATTTTACTTTGAGGTACATCATTCCTAGTTGGGTTGACGCTCGAAGCCCTGTGTCATGTGTGTTGTTGTATTGATAGTATTTTTTATATTTACTTTGTCATTTTGCTTAAGGAATGTTTTGTTTCCTGGAGGCAAACAGCCGCCGGAGATGGGGGTCTCTTATTAGCAGAATCTGTTCATTTATCTTTGCCTTTATTCCGCGGCAGTTCTATTGGATTATTTTATACATGATTGCTAAATATTTTCGGGATTTAGCTAAGGATATTTTTGTAATTTAATTTTCCAGGGTTTTGAGTTTAGAGCTTTTGGCTGTTTGTGGTTTCTGGATTTCCACATCCATTTCTTCCAGTTTGTCAAATTGATTTTACGTAGTTATTTCGTTACTGTGTATTTCTGCTTTTCGTTCTTCTGGATCTGCTTTATTGGAAGATAAGTTTTTAAGTCTCCTTTAATGGTTTTTGGTGGACGCATAGGAAATCGCTGTGACCTTTGCTTTGTAGGATTTGTTTTTGAAGAATTTGTATTTTTGGAGGACAGGATTATGTTTAGTTTGTATTTATATATTTATTATTTTAATCGTTTCATTGGATTTCTTTTGTGGCTCAGTTTGTTTTTTTTTACTATTTCTTTGGAGTATATATAGTTTAGGTAGTTTTGAAACTTAGGCCAGTCATTGGGTCCGAAGTTTACGAGATTTTCAATGAGGGCTCTATATTTGTCAGGTTGACTGGTATTCGTTGTGTTTTTTGCTGAGTAAGGGCCTTTCATCCAGTTTTCTACCATTTGCCTTGCTTCTACGATTGAGATATTTTGGTTGTGTTTCACCTCCACTACATGCTTTTTCCTTTCCCAGAAGTCCCATGATTGTGTGGGTGATTGATGCTTTTCCTGGCAGTTAGCACATCTTAATATATAGCGGCATTCTTCTTCAGTGTGGTCTGAATCCCTTTGGACACATTTTGGCACTTGAAACACTGTAGTGGAGCAGGGACATATTGTTCCACAGACTCAATATTGTACCTGGCTTATTTTTCTAGGAATTTGAGGTGTGATAAAATTAACGATATACTTATCTGTTGTTATGGTTTCTCCTTTTCTTTTTATTGTGGTTCTACGGTAATCACTGACTCCCTGGTTCCTAAGTGTTATGATCCAGGTTAGGACCAAGAAAGAACAACACGATCACAAGAGTAGAAATAACGAATATATATTACACGGAATAATAATACAAGATGTGGAAGGTGTTAGTATGACTGTCAGTCTGGTTTGGAGTGAACTACTATCGGCTCGACACGATTTCTTTCCTCCCTCCCCCCTCTCTCTCTCTCTCTCTCTGTCTGTCTCTCTCTCTCTCTGTCTCTCTCTGTCTGTCTCTCTCTCTCTCTCTAGAGACAGAGAGAGGCGTGGTATACATAGTGTTAGGAAGAGTTCATTCTGTAGTTATAGGTAAGGACCCATAACAGTTATTCATAATATTTCTGTAATAAAATCCACATCCTGTACACACAACCCACCTTGGAACCCCCGACATTGGGACGCGCGAAGGTTTGGTTTGGTTTACGGCATATCAACCGCAATGGGCTATTTAATGACGACAACTTTTTTTTTCCTGGTAATATTTTGTTTTCTCAGAAATCTATTTCTGGTAATATTTTTTCTTCAAAAATGTATAATAATTGTTTTACAAAGTATTTCTGGGTATTAAAACCTATTCTTACACATTTATAATGCACTTTACCTCAGTTTCGGAGTTAACTATTTGCCATAGCTGGGATCCTAACAGATGCTACCAACCGGGGTTAGGGTGAATCTGGGAACACTAACAATTAAGAGATGGTTCTACGCTCCTCAAAACCTCCTGGTCAGAGGCCTTGCTGTTGGACGTAGTTTATCGTCATACCCAGTACGGTGGGACGCATGAAGGGGTAAACCCAGACGTCTTGACAGTTCAGGGCTACACAAAGCATGATATTCGTAATCGGGTGAGACTCTGAGAACCATTTAAACCATTTATTTCACTTCCCAAATCTTAAATGTACAAACTGGTATGTTTACAGCCATGTTTAAGTTTAGATCTCCTTCGAACCGAGTGACGATCAGCCATCGCCTACAAACACCTATAAATTGAATAGAGATGGTCTTTTATCCCGATCTATATTTGGGATATTTTTTATAAACTACTCTATAAATTGATATAGTTATAGGCGCTTGGGTTTGTTATGGCCAGCCGATTGATCGTATCGGGCCTCTCCGACCGCCCGTCTAGTCCAAGTAAGGTCCAAAGTGTGTTTTAGGAATAAATAGTATCTCATCCTGACTCCTGAAGCTCTCAACCACCAAGATCCCGTCCACAGATATTTCGGGTCGATACCCACAGCAAACAGTTTATTTCAAAGAGGGAGAGGTCTTATCGTCGTATTCTGAAGTTCCCGCAGACAGGGTGTTCCGAAATTATGTAAAAGTATTTTTAACACACCCGCTCTCTCTTTTACATTATATATACAACCCAATAACTTTTTATCATACAAAATGCACTTCCAACATGACCTAAGTTTATTGATTTCTGATTTAGTATGCCTCAGTCCGAAGTTCCGCCTTTTTTCAAAAATAATCAAATCTAACCACTTAACATTCGAATCTAATATTCTAAAGTGAGTAGAACAGAATGCTGTCTTGTTAAATGTGTTGAAGCCTTGCGGAAAGAAAAATGTCCACAAATAGCAAGTGATATATAAAGTTATATACATTAGTGCTCGATAAAAAAGAATTTCTTTAAAACATGTTAACCAAAATGCAAATGACACCCATGAGATTCTACTGACAACATTCCATCCCGATCTTTGAGATATTTGCAACACTGATATTTGATCAGTTATTGGAAGATTATTAAGCAGATAGCATCTGTGAACTCCGGTGTGTACGCCTGCCAAAGATTGATTTGTTTGGGGTTATTAACTATTCGTGGGTTATTTAAAACCGAATCATATTTGTTTGTATAAGAATTATTTTCCGAGTGGTTATTTTATTAACAATTCGTTTGAATAAATACAAATTACCTAAAAATAATGCTCCAGATGCACCTTGCGTACAGAGGAGTTATGATAAACGTTTTAATTAAAAATAGATTGTAGTAGTTTCTATATATAAACCACACAGAAATATATAAATATATTCTTTTATAAAGGTTATTCCCCGTTACGAGCTGAAAAACTCACTTGCGCTATTTTCGATCAGTTACTTTTAGGTTTATCTGTTCAATAGTACTTGGATCGGGTTTGTTGGAATTCGCTACAAATTTACTTGAAAGTTTTCGAAACTTGACAAGAGTTCTTGAAATTTATAAAAATTTCGAGAAAATTCTCCTTCACCAACTCAGCAGTGAAACGTCCTGGGTAAAACTATAAACTACATCTAAGAGCAAGGCTTTCTGATCGGGAGGTTTTGAGGAGCGTGGGAGCAATTCTTAATTGCTGACGCGAGGTGATAGCACCCAGTAGGGCCCAGCTATTTTTACACAAATATAGGTATTAATACCAGCAAATACATTTTTTGCGGAACAAAAATGTATTGCTAGTAATATATTTTTACAAAGTACTTCCGGTATTAAAACCTATTTTTACACTTTCATAGTGTTTTGACCTCAGTTTCTGGGTTAAGTATTTGCCCATAGCTGGGGCCCTAACAGGTGCTACCACTCCGAGTCAGTTTAGACCTGGGAACACCAGCAATTAAGAGGTGGTTCCACGCTCCTCAAAACCTCCTGACCAGAGGCCTTGCTGCCGGATGTAGTTTATCGTTTTACCCAGGAAATGAATGTAGTTTATAGTCATACGCAGGACGGAAAATTTTGTTACTCAGAATTATCAATATAAGCAGAATTGTTTATGGCTCGTGACCTGGTATGCACAATGGTCGTACTTGATTTTCGAGTAAGTGTTGGTGGATGGCGTTTTTGTCTAGTTAGGACCACCTACTATGATTAGTCTGCAATCCGGATGCATAAGTGTTATGCAATTTGTTACCCTGACATTTGTGGAACAACTGTTGCTATTTATCTTTCATTAATTTTTTTATGGTTGGACGCGAGTCTGTGTAAAGAATTTTTGTATTTGAGGTGGATTTTGTTTGTTTGTTTGTTGGTTTGTTTTACGGCATTTAACCTCAATGGGTTATTTAACGCCGCCAAAATTTTTTATTGCTGGTAATATATTTTTTGAAAAAAAATATATTGCCAGCAATAAAAAATATACTTCTGAGAATTTTTTTTTTTTTCAAGTTTTGCCGATAATAATTTTTCTTTCAAAAAATATCGTTGGTAATTTTTTTTACAAAGTATTTCTTGTATTAAAACTTATTTTTACACAAGTTTGGGTGTTAACTATTTGCCCATAGCTGTGACCCTAACAGGTACTACCACCCGGGTCAGGTTGGACCTGGGAATTCCACGCTCCTCAAAACCTCGTGATCAGAGGCCATGCTGTTGGATGTAGTTTATCGTCTTACCCAGGACGAGTATTTGAAGTGGAGTCTTTTGCTGCTTTATCTACTTTTTCATTTCCCTGGATACCGATATGGCTCGGAAATTAGCAGGGAATATTATCTTTATTTTTTAAAAGAAGATTTAGCGTTTCATGAGATTTTTGTTATTTCTGATCTTACTTTACCTTCCAAATAGATGGGCTGGAACAACGACAATTATTATTATTATTTCACTAACCACCAGTGGGGATGTCATCCTTCCTCAAACCGCCTCTTATTAAATGTGAAGGTTAATTCATCACATCCTATGATTTATGCTGCGATTATTCTATTATTAAAACTTAATTGGTATAAAAATGACAATTGGAAAAAATATTAGTTTTGTTGGCGCGTTTCGTCTTCCGACCTTATCAAGGCAAACATTGAAGCCGAAATGTTTTTGTTGTCATAGTTATATTAAATCCAAAATTTAAAAAAAAAAGAAAAAAGAAAAAAAAGTACGTTCCTGTGTAAGCCTCTTTCTGGGTAATTGTAACTTCATTTATACTAAAAGTTTTTTTCCATGTCCCAATAAAGTAAAATTTCCCAGAATAATTCTGTGTATAAGACAAATTGATATAAAAATACCAACTAGAAAAATCTTTTTTTTTTTTTTTTTTACAGCAAAAACATTTCGCTTTCATTGTTTGCCTCGAAAAATTCGGAAGACGAAACGCGTCGGCAAAAACTAAGATTTTTTTCCTTTTCTCATTCTTGTACCAAATTGTCTTATCCATAGAATTATTCTGGGAAATTTTACAAAGAATGAATTACTAAAACAATTTAAAACAACTTAAAATGACAAAAAATTCCAATCGCTCATTATATTTTAAGTCAATTGAGTACTTTTTGAAAACTCTTCATCCAATTCCCATTAAAATTAGAGGCGTATTGCATAGAATTGTTATATTGACGTAAGAGTAGGGAATAATTTCAGTTTTTATTTAGTGATGTTCATCCTGTACAAGGCCCGGCAGCCACTCGAGGTAGAGGATCACAGAGTAACAGGTACAGTTTATGCGGATATGTGGGGGGAGATAACCTTTTCAAGTTCAGGGATAACGGTTAAGATTATACTGATCGGAGACAAAAGTCCACTTTGGAGTCAATTCCAAGGAGCACCGGTTCGCAGGAAGAATCTTCTCGTGTAGAACTTACATCTAACCAATGGAACACGAAGGGAATGGTAGTGGGTCGTCTGTGCACCATGGTGGGCCTTAGCCATGAAGATTAGAACTGGTGATTCTGAGATATGTAATTTGTCTATGCACTTTCCATTGATTTGGTTTGTTTTGTGTTTTATCAACCTCAATGCGCCATTTGATGCCGACAAAATTTTTATTGTTGGTAATATTATTTTTCAAAAATCCATTTTTGATAATATTCTTTCCTTCAAAAAAATCTATTTTTGGTAATATTTTTTTCTACAAAAAATCTATTTCTGGTAATAATTTTCCTTCAAACATGTATCGCTGGTAATATGTTTTTCTTATTTTCAAAAAAATGTATAACTGGTTATGTTTTTGTTTAGTTTTTGTTTTTTTATCCCAAAATGTATTGCTGGTAATATTTTTTTTCTAAACCTATTTTAACACTTTCATAGTGTTTTGACCCCAGTTTGGGAGTTAACTATTTGCCCATAGTCGGGGCTGTAACAGGAGCTACCACCCCAGGTCAGGGTGGACCTGGGAGACCCTGGTTCCACGCTCCCCAAAACCTCCTGATCAGAGTCCTCGCTGTTAGACATAGTTTATCGTCTTTGCCAGGACGCGGATGCAGTTTATCGTCTTAGCCAGGACGCGGATGCAGTTTATCGCCTTAGCCAGGACGCGGATGCAGTTTATCGCCTTAGTCAGGACGCGGATGCAGTTTATCGTCTCAGCCAGGACGCGGATGCAATTTATCGTCTTAGCCAGGACGCGGATGCAGTTTATCGCCTTAGCCAGGACGCGGATGCAGTTTATCGTCTTAGCCAGGACGACTTTCCATGGAAATAGCGATAGAGCAGTAAGAGGCTTGCGATGTTTCGTCTGTATGAAAAGGGGTGTAGGGTAAAAAATAATTTGTCACCCGCAAACATGCGGAAACGCTTTTGGACTACAGAGACTGCAACGCTTCCCCTGTGCAGCACTACTCCAATTTAGGCCTGATCTGACTCTTGTAAAGGTGCCCTCCCACCCCGTAATATTTAATTCTTACATGTATGCCAATTTTACATGTACGTACGTACACAAAAATATTTGCATGTCTGCATACTGTATATGCATCGTATGTATTAACACGCATTAACTGTAACATTCTCAGTCAGACTCACTAGAAAATAATTCACAGTTAATAACACATTCTCGAATTGCTCCCTTATTCTGTTGATATAGTAATCCGAAGGGTGCAAATCCTACGCATGCCCCACCAAAATATTACCATGCCCCACCGGAGGGTATGCACTCCACGTTGGGAATCATTGTTTTAGCAGAACTTCAGGTTGCATGATAGTCCATGGTGGAATACTGGCTGCAGTCGTTTCTTGTATATTTGAAGGTGTGAGGCCTAACTCTTCAGCAATGGATTTCATCCTGAGCCCGTAGGGTTGTATAATATATTTTGTCGGAAGAGATCGCAGTAATTCGGTTGCTAAGTAGACTAGTAGAGCATGATTTTAGTTTGCAAGTGCTGTAGAGCCAGTTTAGTGCCTCCGTAAACTTGGAGGTATTGCATTAGCTTCTGCATATAATCTCTCCACTGGGGATGTTCTAAAAGCCCCGAGTAACTAATCTGAGGGTGAATTGAGAATTTTTACCTACGACTTTCTGGCCACCCAATATATATGAAACTAGCGTAATCCAGTTTTGAGCGAAGTAGTGATCTGTATAATTTGATCAATGTTAGTCGATCTGCTCCCCATTTAGTGTGGGCCACTACACGCAGAAGTTGTAGGTCTTTGCTACATTGTGTTTTCAAATAATAAACGTTAACTTTTTATCAAAGATTACGCTTAGAAACTTGTGTTGTTCCACTACTGGGATTTTTTGTTTGGTTTGTTTTATTAAATGTATAGCTGGTAATTCTTCATTCAAAAATGTACAGCTGGTAATAATTTTTTCAAAAATGCATTGCTGGCATAACCTTTCCTTCCAAAATGTATTGCTGGCAATAATCTCTCGTGATACATTTAACTTATGCTAGTTTATTAGATCATTTGTTTTAAATTCATCCCAGTTCGCTCCGCCTAATTCCCAACGGAGAAGATTTTCATCATTATGTTATGCATTTTGCAGAACAATTGGCAAGTGATCACTACAGCATGTGTCTTCCAGAATCTTTCAAGAGCAGAATCACTGTTGACATATAGAGAATTCTATTGCAAAGTAGCTGCCAATAAATGGATTTATGTACGTCGGAGTTTTGTTATAAATGCATAAGTCATTGTTGTTTATAATTGATTCTAAGGGTTTTCCCTTTTGATATGTGGCTTTAAGGCCCCATATGGTGCTCTGAAAGATAAACACTCCTAATGTCATAAAGGCACAGGGAGTTGCCTTATACTTTCATGAAAATCAGTTTCATTTACTCGTTCATTCGGTGGGATGTATACCGAGCAAAGGCTTATTTGCCTATGGAGGGTATCTTTAACAAATGTCGTCTGCAAATTAGTTGTCTAATTTATTTTCGTATGGGGTACATCATTCCTAACTAGAATAGATATACCGCCAGATAACGAGCCAATGTCATGTGTGTAGTTGTTTTGCTGGTATTCTTTTGTATTCAGAATTTCATCTTGCTTAAGAAATGTTTCAATGACATGTGTGTTATTTCCAGAAGCAGTTCATTTATATTTGCAG
This sequence comes from Acanthosepion esculentum, assembly GCA_964036315.1. NCBI lineage: Eukaryota > Metazoa > Mollusca > Cephalopoda > Sepiida > Sepiidae > Acanthosepion > Acanthosepion esculentum. The sequence continues at coordinate 118,615,738 of OZ038480.1, forward strand.
TTGTCGGCCTTTAGATTGCAGTTTTGAATTCTTTTTTTCCCAGCTTTTCATTTTGGAGGTTTTAGTCATGTGATCGTTCTGGCTTTTCAATTCCATCTTTTCCAGTTCGTCGAATCGGTTTTGCGTAGCAGTATGGGCGTTGTGCCACAATTATGTATTTTGTACATAATAAATATTGGAATATGGGCGTTGTGGATTTCCGGCTTCTCTTTGGCTGATTCTGGTCTTTTGGGAGCTAAGCTTAGTTCAGTAGGCGATTTGGTATTTTTGGTAGGAGTGGTTTGTGTTTTTGCTGTTGTTTTGCTATGTTTTTTTTTCTTTATTATTTCAATTTATTCATTCTCCTTTTGCGGTTCAGCCAGCACCATTTCCTTTTAATATAGACTTTTTAGGTAGGTTTGAAATTTGGAGCTATTATTTGGTCCTAAGTTTATAAGCTTCTCAATGAGGGCTATTATTTGTCAGGTTGACCGGCATTATTTGTAATATTATTTTCCTTTATGTTTGAGTAGGAAGGGCCTTTCAGGTAACACTACTTCTTGCCTTGCTTCTGAAAATTTCATGTTTCTTTTATATTTTACTTCGACAATCTCCCTTTCCTTTTTCCAAAAAGCACCTGTTCGTGAGTATGCTGAATGGCTTCCTGGCAGTTAGCATATCTTATTTCATCGTGGCATTCTTCTAAAGAATGCTCTGAATCCATTTTTCCATATTTTCCATATTTTAGGTGACACCTGCAGCTATCCCTAAGATCTTTGGCACCTAGAGCATCTTAGTGGAGCAGGTATACATAGTTCCATTGGCTCAATATTATACATTACTTTTTGAACATTTGAAATCCGTCAAAAAAATAAAAATTATATATGTGTGTCTCTTATAATTGTTTCAACTTTTCTTTTAATTGAGATTCTATGATAATCCCTTACCCTTTGAATTCCAAAGGCAGATGTAATTTTCTCAGGTGTGGCCATTACTTCTAATGATTCCGTTAGAATTACTCGGTCTTGCATAAGGGAATGTTTTAATTTTGATTTTAATTTAATATTCTGCGTGTTTCGTATGTTGCACTTCAACGAACAAATTGTCATCAGACATCTTTGTTATAAAATTAATTCTACTGGATAGTAACTTTTCAATCAAAGAATGGGAAAGTTTTCTAAAGGATGTGAGCACAAAGAATCTTGCAAATTCCATATTAAAATCTTTTTCAGAGTTAGTCTGAAAAACATATTTTAGGTTTGTTTTTTTGTTGTTTTTTGATTATTCATAATTTTTACGTATTAGGATTCACTGCCTTTACTCCCAATCCACCTCGGAGCTTGGCAAGGAGACGTGTTAAGGGAGAAACCGATTCCCTTTAACAGATCAGGGCTACACAAAGTAGTATCCACATATTCGAGTGAGACTCTGAACACCAGTTAAATCATTTGTTCCACTTCCCAAATTTTAAGTGTACAAACTAGTATGTTTACAGCCATGTCAAAGTCTCGATCTCTTCGAACTAAGTGACCGACAGCCATCGCCTATACATTGGACAGAGATGGTATTTTATCCCGGTGTATATTTGATGTCTCGTATTTAGTTATAAAGTGCTCCATAAATGGATATAGAGCTAGTGCCTGTCATAAGGTCCAAAGTGCTATGTTCGGAATCCGTAGTAATTAACCCTGCCTTCTGAAGTCCTCAACCACCAGGATCCCATACCCAGGCATTACGGGTCGCCACCCACGGCAAACAGGTGAGCTAATGGGGGGGGTCTTACACTTCCGTAGAGTTTTAGTCACCGTATTCTAAAGGCCTAGCCAAAAGCGTGGGAGAAACTAAGGAATTTAGCTCGTTTTAATTTTTGTTTTGTTTTAATTTGGTTCTGTTTTACAAGGTCAATGGGTTATTTAATCCCGACAAGATTTTTATCGCTGCTAATAGTTATTTTTCCAAAAATTTACTGCTGGTAATAATGTATCGCTGGTAATACTTTTTCTTCAAAAATTCATTGCTGGCAATAACTATTTAAAAAATCTATTAAAAACTATTTTTACACTTTCATAGTGTTTTGACCCTAGTTTAGGGGTTAACTAGTTGGCCATCGCTGGCTCCCTATTAGATGCTACCGCCCCGGCTCAGGGTGGACCTAGGAACACCAGCAATTAAGAGGTGGTTTCACGCTCCTCAAAACCTGATCAGAGGCTTTGGTGTAGGATGTAGTTCATCGTCTTCCCCAGGTCGCCTCATTTGGGGAGGATGGTGCAGTCGGCGTATTCTGAAGCCCGAGCCAACATGGCGTCTGTATTTTTGTTACACGTTAGTTTATGTCTTCACATTTACACAGAAATAAGATGTGCTATTGAAACATTTCGATGAATAGGAACATTAGGCGTCAACATTATAGCGAAAGAGTTATTTCTGAAACATTTGGTGTCATTGTCGTGCATATGTAAAGAGCTGAAGACACTTCGAATAACAGGTGGAAATTATGTATTTGGGAATTTGGCCAAGGACATATAAGTAATTGCCAAACATATAGTAATTTTATAACGATGAATTTATAAATCTGATAAAGTGTGGATAGGGATATGTTATTGGAACATTAAACGGATGATAATATCAATAACCCAACTTGGAATATAATTGCAACCAACAACATTTAGGCACAGATTAATTTACCACTCAAGGTCATAGTGAAATCCAAATTAGGCAAGGACAAATGGTGAAGCAGAAAAAGATGAGTATCTATTTAATGATGAAATAATTTGGCCATGTACCTAATTTTATACGTAAAAAAATTGTTATTTATAGCATGAAACGTTTACACCATTCCGAAGAGTTTTCTCATCAAATGTTCATAATTTAAAACCCAACAATACTTATTGACATTGCAGATTCATTAGGCAAATATACAATATTACAATTCTAAGCAACCTGGGAATTCGAAACACGACGCAAATCGATTAGCGAGTTTGGAAAGTTTGCAATCGTTTTTGTTTTCCTTATAGTTTGTTAACTTATATGTGTGTGTGGGGGGGTGCACCTAGAGATGGTGCAATGGTTAGCAAGCTTGTCTCGCTAGAACAATTAGTGAGTTCGATCCTCACTGGGTGCCCCATACTTTCGGCCTTCTGCCACATCTAAGCAACGGTTAGAAAATCACTACATAATACATACATACATTATACATATACATACATACATACATTATATATAGCCACACAATACATACATACATTATATATAGCCATACATAATACATGCATACATTATATATAGCCATACATAATACATGCATACATTATATATAGCAATACATACATTATATATAGCCATATATATATATATATACATACAATATATATAGCCATATATAATATATCCATATATAATATATACATACAATATATATATATATATATATATATATATATATATATATACACCAATATTATATATAGATATATATTATAGACACATCTAATCTTAGATATATATCTCATCCAATTATACTTCCTCGAACAGATTATATATTTTGTTGAGAGAGCAAGATCTGAGAACTTGGTTGAAATATCTTTAATCGTATCTTCTGATTTACATGCTTGGCATCTTAATCTTTGTTTCGTATGTACGAGTGGATTATTCTCCACTATGGCCAATGCGTACGTGGGCCAGTAACATTTCTTTCTTGCGAGATTTTCTGGAATCTGACTACCACGATCTTAGTTTGTGCTGGATTTCTAAGAGGTTATTGTCTAGGTTATCGTCCCAGGACTTTGCCATTCCTTTTGGATGTATTTATTATTAACCTCCGTGAAATCCGTGTATGTGATTTTGGTACTTGTATCCACATCCTCATCTAAATCAGACTTGTTTCCTAGATCTGCTTTATTATTACATTTAACTCCGATGTGGCTTGGAATCCACCATAGTTTGGTGTCTTTAGGCTTGTTAATAGTGTTCGTTTTGCATAATATTTTCATAATATTCCGAAAAATGAGAACATTTTTTTGATTCCTCACTCAGATAATGTTGAGAGCTAGGTCGATTGCATAAGCCTCTGCAATAAAAGTACAACTTCATATTAGGAGCCGCCTTTTTTTAGTTTGGTTTGATTTGTGGCATATGCGCCTCAATGGGTTATTTAATACCGACAAAATTTTTATTTCTGGTAATATTTTGTCTTCAAATATGTATAGCTGGTAATATCTTTTTTTCAATAATGTATTACTGGTAATAATTGTTTACAAAGTATTTCTGTTTAAAACCTATTTTTACACTTACATAGTGTTTTAACCCCAGTTTGGGTGTTTAACTATTTACCCATAGTTGAGACCCTAACAGGTGCTGCCACCCCGGGTCAGAGGGGACCTGGGAACACCAGCAATTAAGAGGTGGTTCTACGCTCCTCAAAACCTCCTGATCAGAGGCCTTGCTGTTGGACATATTTTATCGTCTTACCCAAGACGGGCCTTTTTTGGTAATATTTTGACTCACTGCTGCACATACTATCTTCTCCTCACATTTCGACCTGTCTGTATAGATGAGTGTATGGTTAGAAACCTATCCTGCATTGTGAGTGGGTGCGTTTCTTGTTTGGGGAGATTATATAATAATAGCAGAAGTTCAGGTTACGTGATAGCCCATGTTGGAATACTGGATGCAGTCATTTCTTACATATTCAGCAATGGATTTCATCTTTTGTCCGTAGGTTTGTATAGTATTATCTTTTTGTCCGAATAGATTGCAGTAATTTGGTTGAAAATATTGCTGTAAGTTGTGTTAATTTGGCATCATTTTATTATGACATGCTACAGCAGTTCTAGTTTAGTGCGCCGTAAATGTGGAGGTGTTTCATTAGCTTCTCTGTATAAGCTCCTCACTGGGGATGTTCTAAAAGCCAGGAATACTAACCTGATGCCTTATGGTAGGTTGCATTGAGAATTTTTATGTACGACTTTCTCGCTGCCTCGTATTTGAAACTAGCGTAATCCAATTTTCAGCGAAGTAGTGATCTGCATAATTTGATCAATGTTAGTCGATTCAGTGTGGGCCACTACATTCACAAGTTGTGGATGTTTTGTTTACAACTATTTTAGATGGGGAATGAACGCTAACTTTTTATAAAAAGATAACGCCTAGAAACTTTTGTTCCTCTTCTGGGATTTCGGCTCTGTCTAATTTTAAACATGGGTCATTGTGCAATTTTCTTAATTTGCAGAAATGTAGGCATTTGGCTTTCGTTTTGGAAAACGTACGCCTATTTTCAGTAGCACATTTGTGTATTTTATTGAGGAATTTTTGGGTTGTCTTTCAATGGCATTTATATATCGAGATCTGTACATAAGAAAATCACCGACATCTAGGGAGATTCTGCTTCTAGGACATTAGGATTTAACTATAGAATTATTTTCTATGCAAAATAGCGTCACTGAAAGAATGTTTAGTTGTGGAACCCATTCTTTACGGAATTGAAACTCCATCTTTCAGCAAATTTCTCATGAGTTGAATCAGCAAATTTTTAAATCTTTCAAGATACGAAATTTCCATATATCGTACGACTTTTCTACGTCGAAAAAGACTGCTATGAGATGTTCTTAATGAAGGCTTCATTTATGAAGGTTTCAAAGCGTACTAAGTGACATTTAGTACTTTACCATCAATGCATTTTTACCAGCAATACATATTTGGAAAAAATACTAAAATCAATAAAAAATCTTGTCGGCATTAAATAACCCATTGAGGTTGATATGCCGTTAAACAAAACAAACCTAACTAAAATAACTCAACCTGCTGTTGACCATTCTCTCCATAGCTTACATAGGCAGCTCGTTAGCTCTATCGGGCTGTAGCTTTGAGGTTCGGTGTCATCCTTTCCAGGTTTTGGAATCGGGATGATGAATGTCTCCACATATCTGGGAAGTTTCCACTTGTCCATTGGTTGTTATGCAAATTTTCTAACAGTTGTAATGATTTGTTGGGCAATTGTTTTATGAATTGATAGTGGATAACGGGTCCAACATCTGCATTCTGGTCTTTCTTCAAATATTCATTTATTCTCTCTATAATGAATGGTAGGTAATAACTCTCAGCGTTATTTGATTTAAAGAATATATTTGTTTTTGTTTTTTCCGCTTTTTGTTTGTGCTTCAGAAATTGTTAGCTACCATTCTTGGCGGATCAATTTTTGAGTCTGTCTATATTTCTGAGATGAGGTATTATGTACAGTATTTACATTAGTCGGACTAGTGTCCTCATCTTTGTCGCCATATTTGTCACAACGTTTCGGCCGTTGTACGCTCCGCCCTTCTTCAGGTGGTTGGAATTTCGAATCGAACCCTTTATTTCGATCACTGGGGTAGACTGTTCTAGTTCCACGAGCCATGTTTGATGGATGTCAGTTATCAGTTATCTCCTGGTAATTTTCCCTCTGAAAGTTCTCCACTGCCTGAACCGGGTATTGAACTCACACTCTTTGGGTCTGTCACTGGATCTAACCAACGCCTTTATCCACAGTACCATGTGTTCTTTTTCTGGCAGAATTAAATCTGATGTCGTATTTTTCTAACATTCTTTTTTGCTCTCTAATTATTTTCCGTATTGTTGCTCGAACTTGCTTAAATTATAACACATTACAGCTTGAAGGCTGTTTGTCAAAATCCCCCAAACGTCTTCTTTTGGGCCTGATAGGTTCCTTACCCTCATCATTGAAGCAAAATCTGTCAAGTTTCCTTTTGTACTTAACTATTTTAAAGGCAATCCTTTGCTATAAATATCAAGATTTCCTTAAACTGAAGTGAAATACCACAAGGAAAGTTTATCAAAAAAATTGTTTTTTTAAATATTACTCACTTCGCCCCGCCTAATTTCCAACGGAGAGGATTTCCATGATTATCTTCGGAATTTTGCAGAAGAATTGGCAAGGGATCACTACTGCATGTAACCGCCAGATGCTTCCAAGAGAAATCCATATAGATTCAGGGATCATATGGATAAATCTTTTGCAGAGTAGTTGACAGTAAATGGATTTATGTTTGGCTTTACGGCATATCAACCACAATGCGTTATTTAATGCCGACGATATTTTTATTGTTGGTAATATTTTTTTTTCAAAAATGTATTGCTGGTAATAATTTTTTACAATGTAAATACAATATTTTTACACTTTCATAGTGTTTTAACCACATTTTTGGGGCGGGGGTTAATTATTTTCCCAAAGCTGGGACCCAAACAGGTGCTACAAACCCGACTCAGGCTAGACTTGGGAACACCAACAATTAAGAGGTGGTTCCACGCTCTTCAAAACCTCCTGTTCAGTGACCTTGCTGTTGGATGTAGTTTATCGTCTTACCCAGCACGCGGATGTAGTTTATCGTCATACTCAGGACAGACGGACTTACGTAATCAGAGTTTTATCGTTATAAAGTAGGTACCTCCATGAGATCATTAAAAAAAGAACATAGCATGATGAAAGACGCCAATCTTGACGAAAACAAAATTTTATCGTCTAAATGTTTGTTATTTTTAAGAGGAAAGACCAAAGTTTTTTTTAATTATTTTTTAAAATATTTTCTTATTTTTAGAACATTCTAAATTTTGATTTAAAAAAATCCTTGTTTCTCTTTGTATCACCGGTAAAATAACATATACAATTTTTAGCACGTTTTTGTTGTTGTTGTTTTTTTTGTTTGTTTTTGTATGACACATTAATTTGGAAAATCTTTCAAAAATAAAAATAAATGTCGGATGTTAATGAAACTTTCAGAAACTATTCATACGTTTTGTTAAGTCATGGCAGAAATATTTTTTTATATTTTTTACCCACCCATAACTAATTTTATGAAAACGCTAGAAATTCGATCGAATCTAATTTAGTGATTACAATAGTTAAAAGCACAAAGCTTTGAGGAATGCAAATCATGTTTTTTTGTTTTCAATTGACCCCCCACCTGAAAATCAGCTCTGAATTGTAACATACAAAACTCAATAAAACAAAGATATTATTTAATTCCAAATGCTTTTATTTGTTTTCATGAATATGAAAAATATTTTCTGAAAGCAAAACTGTTTTTGATGAAAAATGAATTTTTAATACAATTATTTGTTATTTCTTTAATTATAATAGATTTTTACATTTAAGTAAAATTAGTTAAAAGCCGCATTCGTAAATGTCCTTATGAGATATATCTTTTTTTAGCGCGTTGTAAATTGTATCGTTTTGACTAATCAGAAGATCCGCAGTTATTAAAAATGTAATTTTGTGTTTATAATCGGGCTGTAATTATAAAGTACGGAAGACCAACCAGAATACAATTAAGTTGCGTTATTTGAGTTAAGCATTGTTCTCCGCTCTTAAGGCCTTTACTTTTGAGAAATACATGTGGAGAAGTTAATTTGATTTTTCATTTTCAACTGAGAAGGGTACCGACAAGTATCAGTATTATCTTATGACATTTATAGGATCTTATTTTTATATTAATCTCAGTTATGACATTTTTCCATAAATGAAATATCAAAATTAATAATAAAATGAATGGAAATACAAATAACAGTAAAATGTAATAAATGTACATAAGATTATAGTATTTTATGTACACTTCTGATAAAATTTCATAAGAAAGTTACCTATAAATTAATTAGATACCATTCCTATGAATTTTAATCTCATTCTTAACAGTCTTATTTTAATTTCTTTATAATATATTTTCCATAAAGCATCATAAACGTAAAGGTGAAACCTAAGTACAAAAAAAATTAGAGCGCTGAAAGTTTTCCTTAAAAATAACGAGATAAATATTTTTTTTACTTAAATCTAAATAACTTCACTTCACTCTGTAAAACAAATTATCCTCACGTAAGGCGTCAATACGTCATTCAACATCTGTCAAGTGACGTGAAAGGTCATGACCTGGCGCAGAAGCTAAGTTAAGCTTGGTTCAAAATATTTTAAATAAACATCATAATTTCTGATTTTCTTAAAATAAGATTTGAAAAAATGATAATTGATTTTTAAAAGAATTTTCAAACTGAGATTTTCATTTTATTTTATAAAATGGGAAAAAATAGATGCCATGATTCATTATCTGTCAATTTTGCAGACTCAAAAAAAAACGAGATTTTTAACGAAAATTTCGGACGTGCTAGGAACGATTAAAAAATGTAAAAAAAATACCCCAAATATACTTTGATCTTTCCTCTTAAAAATAACATGAACATTTAGATGGAAAAGACGCCAAACTTAACGAAAAGAAAACTTTATCATCATGCTAAGCTCTTTTTTAGCGATTTCATGGAGGTACCTATTATAAATACATAAATTGTTTTTTGTAATTGTTTATAGATTCCTTCCTTTTTGGTTTGTGTTTTATAGTCCCATATGGTGCTGTGAGAGTTAAGTCCCCTAGTTTCAAAGGGTGCAGGGAGCTGTCTTAAAATTTCACGAATTTCGGCTACATTTACTCGCTCATAAGGTGGGATATAAACCGAGAAGATGTTTACTGGTCTATTTAGGGTCACTTTAACAGCAGTCCCCTGTAAAGTAATTATCAAATTTATTTTACTTTGAAGTACATCATTTCTAACTAGGATAAATGTAACTCCAGATACACGAAGCTCAGTATCATGTGTATGGGTGTATTGCTGATATTCCTTAAACATGGTGACAAAATGAATATAAAAGAATGTTTCCTGCAGGTGACAGGTCTGTTATTACCAGAAGCAGTTCACTTTTATTGGCCTTTATTCAATTGAATTACCTTATACGTGGCTTTTTAGGCGTTTTCAGCCTTTCGTCAAAAATATATTGCTGTTATTTTTATTACTATAAAAACTATTTTTACATTTTCATAGTGTTTTGAACCCAGTTCCGGTGTATTCTATTTTCTCATAGTTGGTAACCTAACAAGTGCTACCACCCTAGGTCAAGATGGATCCAAAAGGGGGTTCCACGCTCCTCAAAATCTCGTGATCAGAGGCCAGAAAACATTCTGAGAATCAATGACATTACTGTTGAACTGCTTTGTAATATCTCATCTCCGTTTGAGCAATAAATGTTGGACTTTTTTCCTAGATTAAGAAGTAACGTAATGCAACAGAAATACGATGCTACTGACGAATGTTGAAAAAAGTAAGAAGTGGGCACGGAAAACAAATGATTGATTGGCTTTCTGACTCATAAAAACTTCGTGGGTGATTTAAAGCAGAAAATATTTGTATAATAATACCTATTCGTTTTCGAATGACTTGCATTAACAATTCTGGCGGACAAATACAACATACTCGTGAGAAAGGGGAAAGTTATAAAAAAGTTTGGTTTCGTTTATTTTCTTTTGTGGCATATCAACCTAAATGGTATGAGGATAAACTGCATCCGCGTCCTGGGTAAGACGATAAACTACGTCCAAAAGCAAGGCCTCTGATCAGGAGGTTCTGAGGAGCGTGGAACCACCTCTTCATTGCTGGTGTTCCCAGGTCCACCTTGACCCGGGGTGGTAGCACCTGTTAGAGTCCCAGCTATGGGAAAAAAGTTAACCCCGAAACTGAGGTAAAAAGCATTAAAAGTGTAAAAATAGGTTTTAACCAGAAAAATTATTACCACAAATAAATTTTTGAAGAAAAACTATTACCAGAAATAAGTTTTTGAAAAAAAAAATTACCAGCAATACATGTTTTAAAATAATATTACCAGCTATACATTTTTGAGGAAAAAATATTGAAAAAAAAATGAATTTTTGACAAAACAAAATATTACCAGAAAAAAGTTGTTGGCATTAAATAACCCATTGAGGTTGATATGCCGTAAAACACAACAAACCAAACCAACCTAAATGGGTTATATAATGCCGACAAAATTTTTATTGCTGCTAATAATTTTTGCCAAAAATGTATTACTGGTAATAGCATTTTCCTCAAAAATGTATTGGTAGTAGTATTTATTTTCTTCAAAAATGTATTGGTAGTAGTATTTATTTTCCTCAAAAATGTATTGGTAGTAGTATTTATTTTCTTCAAAAATGTATTCCTGGTAATAATGTATTGCTTGTAATATTTTCTCTTTCAAAAGATGTATTGCTGGTATGAAAACATTATTAAACATTCATAGTGATTTAACACATTTTGGACTTTAACTATTTACCCATAGCTGGAACCCTAACAGGTTAAACGGTCCAGGGTGAACCTGGGAAAACCAGCAATTAAGACATGGTTCCACACTCTTCAAAACCTCCTTGGACGTAGTTCTTCGTTATACGCAGGATATTTTTTAAGAAGAAATAGGACTATAAAGAAAATGCAGTTGATAATAGCAAAAAGACAGCTGACTGTTTTTGTTTTAACACAATGGGGAAAGACAAAACGCAGAGTTTAGTGCAGGTCAAACTGAAGGCCAGAGATGCAAAGGAAAAGTTGGCGTGAATAGGTAGAATATTAATGACCAAAGGGGATTTGTTTTTTTTTGGGGGGGAGGTAAGGCATATCAACTTCAATAGGCCATTTAATGGCGATTTTTATTGCTGGTAATTTTTTTCTTGAAAAATATATTGCTTGTAATATTTTTTACAAAAATGTATTGATAATATTAAAATCTATTTTTACACTTTCTTAGTGTTTTGATGCCAGTTTGGGAGTTAACTATTTGGCCATAGTTGGAACCCTAACAAGTGCTACCACCACGAGTCGGGGTGGGCCTGGGAACACCAGCAATTAAGAAGGGGTTCCACGCTCCTCAAAACCACCTGATAAGAGGCCTTGCTCTTGGATGTAGTTTATCGTCTTAACCAGGACGCTTCATTGAGTGTGGTGGGGTCTTACCCTTCTACAGAGGTGCAGTCGGCGTATTCTGAAGCCCCCAGCCGACAGGATGAGAAGGTGATTAGGATCTAAGAGACACAAAAGTAAGAAAACGAGTAGAGATATGATGGCTCACGTTCTGAGACCATCATGCAGCGGAGTGTAGCTGACTTCCGGTATCAGTAAAGAAAACTGAAAGCAGCCAATTATAAACAATACAAGAGATATTGCGAAGATTTATTTTTAATAAAGTTTCTCCAATTCGATCTTTCAGATGACGTGACTCTTCAAGACGTATAGGCGATTGATCTCTCGTATCTGTTGCAATGCTTAATAATATATCCCACTTTCTATGCTTGCATTCATTTACATGAGGGTGATTCATTTGTTTGTTTACCGGTATATAGACTCCTTTATGAGTCATCTAATGCCAAATTTTAATTTTCTTGTGAAGTTTGTTGTGGTTTGTTTTACGGCATATCAACCTAAATGTGTTATTTAATGCCGACAAGATTTTTATTGCTGGTAATATTTTTTTCCAAAAATTTATGCTGTTAATTTTTTAAAGTATTTTTGGTATTAAAACCTGTTTTTACACTTTCATAGTGTTTTTACCCCAGTATGGGGGTTAAATATATGCGAATAGCTGGGACCCGAACAGATGCTACTAACCAGGGTCAGAATGGACCTGGGAACACCAGCAATTAAGAGGTGAGATCACGCTTCTCAAAACCTACTGATCAGAGGCCTTGCTATTGGATGTGCTCGGACGGAATCTAGAAAGAGAAAAGGTCTTCCAGTGAAGTCTACTCTAGTGTTGCGAGCAAAAATAATCTTAGAAATTCCGTATTAATTTTTTTTCGGAATCAAAGTTTGAAAGAGATAACTTAGTTTTTGTTGTTTTTCTTTGGTTATTCATAATTTTTGTGTATTAATATTCATGTGCTCCCCATCCATCTCGGAGCGAGACACGTCAGGGTTGCACAAAACAGTATAGACCTTTTCTAGTGTGACTGGAGACCCTTTAAATCGGTTGTTGCACTTCCCAAATCTTAAGTGTACAAACTGGTATGTTTACAGTCATGTCTAATTCTAGATCTCTTCGAACTTTTTACGCTTATAAACTGGATAGAGAGGTTATTTTATGATGGTGTATATTTGGGGTATTGTATTTAGTACTCCATAAATTAATATAGTTACAGGGGGTAGGGCATATCATGACCAGCCAATTGATCGGATCGGGCCACTCCGAACGCCAGTATAATCCAAGTAAGGGCCAAAGTGGTGTGTTGGGAATCCGAAGTAACTAACCCTGACTCCTGAAGCCCTCAACCACCAGGTTTGGTTTAGTTTGGTTTACGGCATATCAACACCAATGGGTTATTTAATGCCGACAACTTGTTTCCTGGTAATGTTAATATTAATATTTTATTTTGTCAAAAATCTATTTCTGGTAATTCTTTTTTCCTCGAAAATGTACAGCTAGTAATATTATTTTAAAAAATGCATTGCTGGTAATATATTTTTTTCAAAAACGTATTGCTGGTAATTGTTTTATTTCTTCAAAAATTTTATTTCTGGTAATATTTTTTTTACAAAGTATTTCTTGTATTAAAACCTATTTTTACACTTTAATAATGTTTTTTACCTCAGTTTGGGGGTTAACTATTTGCCCATAGCTGGGACCCTAACAGGTGCTAGCACTCCGGATCAGGGTGGACCTGGGAACACCAGCAATTAAGAGCTGGTTCCACGCTCCTCAAAACCTCCTGATCAGAGGCCTTGTTGTTGGACGTAGTTTCTCGTCATACCCAGGACGGTCAACCACCAGGAACCTGTTTCCAGACATTACAGGTAGCCACTCACGGCAAACAGGTGACCTCATTGGTGAGCGTTGCTTACCCATTTCCAAAATTACAATTGGCGTATTCTGAATCACCAGCCGAGTGGTCAGGTGGACCTGTGAACACCGACAATGAAGTGATAGTTGCACGCTCCTACAAATCCTAATCAGAGGCCTTCTGCAGGATGTAGTTCATCGTCATACCCATGAATTATTTACACAATGTCTCTTGGCAGGTTACTCGGGATTTCTGTCTGCACCTCTTGTCTTCAAAGTGTTCAAAGAGTGTCATATTCTCTAAACCCTTTTTTATTACATGTAGAATTGTTCTTTTTTTTTCCATTTTCCTTAAAAATTAAGTCCTTGTAATTTTTAACCTAACTTTATAAAACATTAACATAAAAACTGCGACTAAAAGCTTTATGTCCTCGTATGTAAACCTGGAAGGAAAGATGGAGAAGAGACTCTAGGCGACAGAGACGTTGTTCTACAGAATAATGCTAAGGACATTACGGACCGAGCGTGTGAGCAATTATGAGATCTTAGAGAGGTTACAAACAAGAAAGAGGCTTATACTTAATATCCGGAAGAGGCAGCTGAAGTTTCTGGGACACATAATAAGGAAGAGGGCCTGGAGAATCTAATACTCACGGGTCGAATAGAGGGAAAAAGAGACAAGGGAAAAAACGCGTTACATACCTGGTGGACTTAAGCAAGTGGATGACAAAACGTGGCCTGGGGGAGGAAGTAGAGGGAAGGAACTTGTTGAGAGTTGCAAGGGATAGAGGGAGGTGGAGAGCCATGTTTGTCTACGTCTTGAAAGGACATGTCACATAAAATGAAAGAAAGAAAGAATGTAAAACTGATCTGTTAAGAATGAATATTTTCAAAAAGTTAAAATATTTAAAATCGATTTAGGTTGGTTTGGTTTGTTTTACGACATATCAACCTCAAAGGGTTATTTAATACCAACAAAGGTTCTTTTGTTTTTATGTCTGGGGTTATTTTGTTTTGTTTCACGCAATGGGTTATTTAATGCCGACAAAATTTTTATTGCTGGTATTATTTTTTTTTCACAAATGTATTGATGTAATATATTTTTCAAAAATGTATTGCTGGTAATAATTTTTTCTTCAAACAATGTATTGCTAGTAATGTTTTCTGGTATTAAAACCTATTTTTACACCTTCACAGCGTTTTGATAATCGATTTAGAGGCGTCCATCTTTTAACACTATTCTAATAATTTATACAGTGCGTGAATCGAAAGTTTCATGGATTTTGCTAGTACCTGTTGGGAAAAATGAACTGTTTACGGAAAACACTGAAAACTATTTAGCTATAAGTGCAAGCATTTTATTTTTCATAATTCCTTGAACTTGTGTACAATAAATGCATATGTGCGCTTCTATGAGATTGATTTGTGCAATACGAGTTAATATTATCCGCAACAAGCGGGTGTACTTACGTGCGACTTTAATGATGGCTTAGACTATATACGTATATTTTTTCTTTTATAACATGAACAGAACAACGTTAACAAAAAATGTTTATGTGTTAGCGTCCGTTCTTAAATTCATACGTGAAAATGTGGGCGCATATTCCCGTTGTTGTAAATTAAAAGTCGTAAATAATTTACGTATAAAAGAAGTGATGCTCTTGCCACAGCTGTAATACATAAATTTTATGTTCTCTTCGAAAGGCAACAACTCTGTGGAAAAATATAAACAAGATGTAAAAGTAACTACTATTGAGATAACGTCTATTTAAAGAAAAAGTATTGATTTGACCGAGGCAGAATCTAAATCACGTCTTCCCGTCGGTTTTTACAGAAACGCCATCTGAAGACAGAGATATTAATGGAAATAACTTATATACATATATATATATACTCGTTTTCTACGTACACCTATCTGCTAGTGGGGTGTAGCTATATAGCCTTTGTTGCAGGCGTCAGCTCAGGCAACTTTTGGTTTAGAATGTTTTATTTTATGGCATATTAACCTCAATGAGCTATTTAATGTCTAGACTTTTATTGCTGGTAACATTTTTTTTAAAAAAATGTAATGCTGGTAATATTTTTTCCTCAAACATTATTGTTGGTATTAAAACCTATTTTTACACTTTCATAGTGTTTTAACCCCAGTTTAGAGATTAAATATTTACCCATAATTGGGACCTTTACAGGTGCTACCACCACCACCATAACCAGGTATTGAACTCACACTCTTTGGGTTCTGTCACTGGATCTAACTAACGCCTTTATCCACTGTGCAATGTGTTCTTGAGGTTAAGGTAGTGGAGAACTTGGAAAGGGGAATTAACAGGAGATAACTGGTGACTGACATCCATTAGATATGGCACGTGGAACTAGAACAGTCTACTCCAGTGAGCGAAATAACCGGTTCAGTTCGGCATTCCAACCAACTGAAGAAAATCGGAGCGCACAACGGCTGAAACGTTATAATAAATATGGCGACAAAGTTTGTTTGTTTGTTTGGGTTTTATGGCATATCAACCACTGTGGGTTATTTAATGCCAGATCCAGTTTATATGAATTTTAAATGCCTATTTTGTATGGAACATTTTTAGCAACCCAGAGCTTATTTGCTTGCAAACTGCAAAATAATCTTAGGTATTTTGTTTAAGTCAAGAATTTCCATTTGATAAGGACAATTTATTTGAAAAAAATGATAAAAGGTAGAATATGTTGTTTATGCATCAGTTTATATCTTTGATAAGAGACCAATTCTTTTTAGAAAATCCAATATATTTTTTGGTTCAGTTTTAGCAAATAATTTCTTCATGTTCTTCGCGTTATAGAATTTTCTCCGGATGTGTGTGAGGTTTGTACATTCTATTAGTATATGTTTTACAGTGTATTGTTTTCCGCAGGAGCATTTAGGAGGAGGTTCTTGTTTTAGTACAAATGAGTGAGTCAGTCTTGTGTGTCCAATGCGTAGTCGAGCAGTGGTGGTTTGTTCTGTTATTGTTTTAAGATTCAGTTGGCTTTCCTTTAGAATTGGTGCTATTTGATAGAGTTTATTGTTGGTATTTTTGTCCCATAGTTGTTGCCATTTTAGTGTTATTGTTGTCTTGATTTTATGTTTTAGGTCAGTGTATGAGATTTTGATGTTTTGGTCGGATGTCATGTTGAGAGCAGCTTTGGCTAATGAATCGGCTTTATCATTTCCCTGGATTCCAACATGGCTTGGGATCCAGCAAAATATCACCTTTTTGCTATGTGTTAAGGTGTTCAGTTTGTTCAACAGTTTAACAATAAGAGGATTATTCTGTTGTGTATTTTTTATGAATTGTAGGACAGAGATTGAGTCAGAATGAATAATGATTTTTTTTATGTTGCTGGCATCAACAATCTGAAGAGCCAAATTTATTGCACAAATTTCAGTGGTGAATATGGAAGCTTCATTTGGGAGACATTTTTCCATTGTTTTCTTACCACGAATTACTCCACATCCAGGTCTATTGCTGTTTTTAGAACCATCAATATAAATGTGCGAGTAATTTGGGTACTTTTCATGAATGTTGTAGAGTTTTTCTTGATAAGTTAATGGGTGTGTTTTATTTTTAGGGGGTTTGTTGAGATCAAGGTTAACCACAGGTTTTTTTAAGTTGCCAGGGAGGTGATCTTAGTTTAACGGTTTCGTGGATGTTTGTAATTGAGATGTTGTTGTCTTCCACTGTATGTTTCATTCGGAGACCGAAAGGTTTTATAGCCTTTTCTTTTTGATCAAATATGGCTTGGTATTTGAATTTAAAAATGCAATTATAGGATGGATTGTTGGGTTGAGATTTAATTTTAGTGTAGTATTGCAGACCTAATTTTGTGAATCTAAGTTTTAGGGGTGGTTCGTACGCTTCAAAATAAAGGCTCTCCACAGGGGATGTTCTAAATGCCCCCAAGACGAGTCTCAATCCTTCACGGTGGATTGTATTAAGAGTTTTTAGATAAGATTTTCAATTTTTTCACCACTCTATCTTATACTCTCCCTTCTTATATTAGTCACTCCCTGTTTTCCCAGGGCAGCTGTCATTTCGTCTTCTGTGGCTAAAGCCAACTCCCGACTTCTAATGACACCTTTGGAAACATTGAGTTTTTCATGTGGGTAGCTTTTACACTTGGTGTTATAAAAATCTTTCATTTTTAAGATGTTTTCTGCTTGTCTTCGGCTATCCACCTCAACAAGCAAGTTTCCATTGTCGCCATTGCAGAAATAATTTTCTCAATCAAAAATGGGGAGAATTTAGCAAGACAGACCTCCTCCAGGGATTCAATGACAATAAATCTGGGGAAGTCTTCTGCTTCACACCCAGAGTCTGATTCGGATAGGTTACGTTTTGTTTTTTTATTTAAAGACATATCTGGGTTTTTATATTCATTGGCCCTGTGCTCCACCACCCACCACGGAGTCCAACTTGAGAATGGAATGAACCAAGGGGGTAACCCATTCGCCTTGGCTGAGACGGGGATACACGACCAGTATACTCATATTGGGAGCGAAGTTCTGAGCCTCTGCCAAATTCTGGTTTATTGCCGAAAAATCCAACAGCGGTCAAAAAGTCTTTTGCTCTCAACACAATTGACCCTCAGCCCCCGCCTTCTAGCACAAATACGATAAAGGGTTGGGAAATGTTCCACTAAAGTAGATTCAATAGTACAGTCAGGAGAAAAATAAATATATATGTGCTAGTGCATGTCAGGACCAGCCGATTGATCGGATCGGGCCCAATCCGACCGCCCGTCAGACCAAGTAAGGGCCAAAGTGGTGTGTTGCAAGCCATTGACTACTCTGTTGCCGGATCAATGACTGCTCAAACACCAGGATTCCGTCCTAGACCCTTACGGGTCGCCACCCACGGCCAACAGGTGGCCTCATTGGGGGGGTCTTACCCCTCTACAGAGGTGCAGTCGGCGTATTCTACAGCCCCAGCCGACAGGGCGTATGGCGATAAAGATGAGGACAATAGTCCGAATAATGTAAATAGTGTACATAATCCTCAGAACAAACTGTTCCAATCTGTCTATATTTCTGAGATGAGTTATTGTTTTTCTAAAATTGTTGCCATATTTATTTGATGTATTTATTGATAACTTTTGCGTCAGTGTGATGAATTTAGATGTTGGGATCTCTAACCATTCTTGCAGTTGATTTGGCTGCTGAGTCTACGCCATCACCTCTTTTAATTCCAGTGTGATTCGGAATCCAGCAAAATATTATTTCTTTAGTTTTGTGCATGGCATGTATCTTGTTGAGGAGTTTTATAAATGGGTTTTCTAGTTTTTTCCTCTTTGAGATCAGTAAAGATGATTGTAGCTATATGATTCAGTACCAGATATTTTTCATAAGCTTCTTCACTAAAGATGGGTGCTTTCTTTGGTAAGCGTTTTTTTAATGCACTTTGGTTGAGTACTGCAGCACAGCCTGTTTTTCTGCATCTTTAGAGCCATCAGTGAATATGCTTATACGATCTGAATATTTTTCACTGAGTTTCGAGAATTTTTCAAAGTATATTTGAATATGAGATTGTTATTCTAGAAACCAGATCAGTCTTATATTGATCATTCGTTCCATTGTTTTGCATATACAACTCGTCAGTAATATAGGTTTATAATTTTGCGGGTTAGTATGATCTTTGTTTGGTCTGGGAATCACTAACGACAGTTTCCAAATTTGGGAAACTCTCCGTTCCTCCAAGTATTATTCAATGTGTTTAACAAGTATCGTAATTATTCTTGAGGGAGTTGTTTGATGAATTCGTAATGTATTTCCTGGCGTCTTACGAGTGTGTTGCGGGACCTTTCAATGGACACCGTCAATTCTGTCAGAGTGGTTTGGTTTGTTTTACGGCATCTGAACCTCAATGGGTCATTTAATGCCGACAACATTTTTTTATTCTGGTAATATTTTGTTTTGTCAAAAATGTTTTTCTGTGAATATTTTTTTCCTCAAAATTTTTTTTCTAAAACTTACATCTGGTAATAGTTTTTTTTCAAAAACGTATGGATGGTAATAGTTTTTTTTTCTTCAAAAATTTATTTCTGGTAATAATTTTTAAAAAAGTATTTCTGGTATTAAAACCTATTTTTACACTTTCATAATGCTTTTTACCTCAATTTCGGGGGTAACATTTTGCCCATAGCTGAAACCCTAACAGGTTCTACCACACCGGATCAGGTTGAACCTGGGAACACTAGCAAGTAAGAGGAGGTTCCACTGTCCTCAAAACCTCCAGATCAGAGGCCTTGCTGTTAGACATAGTTTATCGTCATACATAGGATGGTCTGTCAGAGTGGAGTGTTTGTTATAGCACTCTAGGTTGTTTGAAGAAGAGTTAAGTTTTTGTTTCTCTTCTACCTTTATGTTTTGGAATCTTCTTTTAGTGTTTTCTGTGAGTGCTTTGGCTAGTCAGTTAGCGATTTACTCCTTACATGTTATCTTATTGTTTGTTTCAAGATGTGTTATAGGGGTGGATTTATTGTTGCAGGAGATTTTTTAAATCATACCATAACATTCTTTTCTGGCTTCTTTAATTATTTTTCGTGCCTTCAATGAAGTTGAATGTAATGTGATCTTTATTGAACTTAAGTTGGGATGCTCGCCTAGGTCGCATTATGTCATGACATATTTTGCCAAAACATGGTTTGTTTCTATTACTTAGTCTTTGCTCTGTTGTAATAGATTCTGTTGCTATGGCTAAAATAGACTCTGTAAAATATTTTAAGTTTTCCTATTGAATGCTGAATTAGCCCTTTCTTGCATTTATTGTGATATCCTTCACAGTCACATTACTTCAATATCTATTGAGATGTGTCATATTTGGTCAGGTTAGATTGCTTCATCAAAATTAGTTTGGTTTATTTGGTTTTACGGCATATCAGCTTCATTGGATTATTTAATGCAGACAAGATGGATATTGATGGTAATATTTCTTCGAAAATGTGTTTTTCATGGCAAATCAACCTAAAAGGTTTGTTCAAAGCCATTTTTAAAAATAATTATACATATATATATATATAGATATAAAAATATATAATATGTATAAATATTTATATATTTTTATAATGTATATATTACATATAATAATATGACATATATTGTATAATAGATTACATATATATGACATGAATTGTATAATAGATAACATATACAATATATGACATAGATTATATATATATGAAATATATTATATAATATATGACATATATTGTATAATATATGAACTATATAATATAGGGCATATTATATAATATATTGCATATAATATACTATATATAATATATAAAATACATATAATATATTACATTGTATATAATATATGTTATATATTATATATTATATATAATATATTATATAAAATATATAAAATATATATTATGTATAATATATTATATTATATATATATTATATATAATATATATAATAAATAACATATTATATATATAATATTATATATAATATATTATATATAATATATATCATATATATATACAATATATAATATATGATAAATAATGCATATAATATAATATGAATAATATATATATAATATATTATATATATTATATATAATATATATATATATTATATATATGTAATATATATATTATATTATGTGATATTTTATATATATTATATATATTACATATATATTATAAATATTATATCTAATATTATATATATTACATTATATATGTTATATATAATATATATAACATAATATATATAATATATTATATGTAATATATATAATATATTATAATATATATAATATATCTCATATAATCATATATTATAATATCATATATATAATATATATAATATATTATCTATAATATCATATATATAATATATATATAATATAGACAATACATATCATATATATAATATATATATTATATTCAATATATATCATAGATGTTATATATATTATAATATATTATATATAATATATAATAAATATAATATATATATTATATATAATATATAATATATATAATAGATATAATGTATCATATAATATATATTATATATAATATAATATATATAATATATATATTATATATAACAAATTATATATAATAATATATATAATATAATACATAATATAAATATTATACATAATACCCATAATATATTATATATAAAATATATAATATATTATATATGATATATGTAATATATTTTATATTATATATGTTATATATAATATATTATATATAATATCTAATTATATATTATATATATAATATATATGAAATATTATATATTAAATATAATATATGATATATAATATGTTATATATAATATATATAATATATTATAATATATTATATAATATATATAATATACTATATAATATATATAATATATTATTTATATTATATAATTTTATAGAATATATTATATAAAATATATATATTATATACATTATATATTTTTTATAATATAATATATTGTATAACATATATAATATAGTATACATATTATATAATTTTATATAATATAATATATTATATATAATATAATACATATAATATATATAATACATATAATATATATAATATAATATATATATTATATATTATAATATATAATATATATAATATAAATATATAATATGTAATATATTATATATAATATAATATCTTATATATATTATATGTAATATATATAATATATATAATATTATATATATATAACATATAATATATATAATATATATAATATATATATGTAATATATGTATAATATATTATATTGTATTATATATAATACGTATATTATATATATTATATTTAATATATATAATATATTATATTATACATAATATATGTAATATATGATAATACAATATATGTAATATATTTCATATAATATATAATATATATATTATATATACTATATATTATGTATTATATACATAATATATTATATATATATCTTATATATGTAATATATTATATATATAATACATTATATATATAATATGTATATAATATATATAATATATATATTATATATATAATATATATATATGTAATATATATATATCATATATAAAATACATATAATACATATACATACATATAATATATTATATATAACATTATATATATTATATATAATATATTATATATATTATATATATAAAATATTATACATATTACATATTATATATATATATATAATATATATATTATAGATATTATATGCCAGCAGCATGGCCCGGCGTTGCCCGTGCTTGATTCAAAAATCACTATCACTTGACTTAAATATTTTTGCCCTTCCTTGCCTTTAAAGGAGTGACCTTTGCCGTGCTGATGTTGCTACATGCCTTACTTCTTGGCTATCTGACACTGCGAATTTTTTCTAAGCACTATACTAAACATTAAATCTGTTACAAAAAAAGAACTAAACAAAATGAACACAAAACAATCAGCTTTAAAAAAGGACTTGTAACTGGAAAAACCGAATGAAAAAAGAATGTTAACAACGAATATTTTTCGCACTCAACCCAGTTCTGCAGAATCAGAATAAACGTTGAGTTTAAGCAAGTGAATGGGCCAAATGGAGTAAAGTGCCATGCAGATTTAAATTTTACCCACTTGTGACGAATGCAGCTATCGATGCTAGCATACTAATTAATATTCGTGATATTCATTCAGCAGCCGGATATAAGCTCTCACTCTGGCCAGTAGCAAATGGCTGCACACTACATGAATACTGACGTAGTAGCATGAAAAAAACGATTATTTCCATTATCGATGGGTGTTGGGTAGTGCAAAGTCGGTATTGTGCTTCTCGCTCACTTGGAGCATGGGCAAGTTAATTTTTGTGAAAATCCGTCGAAGATTGCAGCCATGCATCATGCCTTTTATAGATATAGGTAATATATTATATATATATATATTATATAATTTATACATATTATATATTATATTATATAATATATTATGTAATATATATTATATAATATATATACATTATATATAATATATATATTATATTATACAATATATAATATATAATACATTAAAATAATATATATTATATATATTATACAATATATAATATATATAATATATAATATATGTTATATACTATATATTATATAATATATATATAATATATATAATATATACATATGTATATCATAAAATATGTATATTATATATATATTATATATATGATATATATATATAATATATATATATTCTATATATAATATATTATATATAATATATTATATATATAATATATATATACTAAATATATAATATATTATATATATAATATATTATATATATAATATATATTATATATCATATATATATATTATATATGATATTATAATATATATAATATATATTATAAATGTAAAACTGGACATGGAAGTCAGCACTTAGAGGCGACAGACTGTTTCATGCTAGTGCAATCGTCAGGCGACTAGTTGCCTGACTATTACACATGTCCACTTTTACATTTACACACGCTCTATCTTTGATATTGAGCACGTTAGCCCGTATATATAGCACACCTTAAGACTATATTTCTTCATAATATATATTATATATATATATATATATATATATATATATTATATATTTAATATATATATTATATATATATTATATATAATATATATTATATATATAATATATATATATATATATAATATATATATATATATTACATAATCATTATATATATATTATATATATAAAATATATTATTTATATGTACATTATATATATAATATATTACATACATGTATAGTATATAATATATATTATATACATGTATATTATATATATAATATATATTATATAAGTATATTATATAATATATATATTATATCTATAATATATATTATATCTATATATGTATATTATATTTAATATTATATATATATTACATATGTAATATATATTATATATATATTATAATATATTATATGTTTAATATATATATTATATATATTATATATATAATATGTAATATATATATTATATATATATAATATATATATATATATATATGTTATATATTGTATAATATATATATTATTTAATATACAATATTATATAATATAAATTGTGTAATATATTATAATACATATTATATATGTTATATAATATATATTATATATAATATATATATATAATATTTAATATATGTATATTATATATATATTCTATATATAATTATATATATAATATATATCATGTATTATATATATAATATATATCATGTATTATATATATATTATATATAATATATTATATATATAATATATATAGATATTGTATATATAATATATGTAACATATATATTATATATATAATATATATATAATATATATATGTATATTATATATATAATATATATATATAATATATATATGTATATAATATATATAATATATATAATATATATATGTATATAATATATATAATATATATAATATATATATGTATATAATATATGTAATATATATAATATATATATGTATATTATATATGTAATATATATAATATATATATGTAATATATATAATATATATATGTATATTATATATGTAATATATATAATATATATATGTATATTATATATGTAATATATATAATATATATATGTATATTATATATGTAATATATATAATATATATATGTATATTATATATGTAATATATATAATATATATATGTATATTATATATGTAATATATATAATATATATATGTATATTATATATGTAATATATATAATATATATATGTATATTATATATGTAATATATATAATATATATATGTATATTATATATGTAATATATATAATATATATATGTATATTATATATGTAATATATATAATATATATATGTATATTATATATGTAATATATATAATATATATATGTATATTATATATGTAATATATATAATATATATATGTATATTATATATGTAATATATATAATATATATATGTATATTATATATGTAATATATATAATATATATATGTATATTATATATGTAATATATATAATATATATATGTATATTATATATGTAATATATATAATATATATATGTATATTATATATGTAATATATATAATATATATATGTATATTATATATGTAATATATATAATATATATATGTATATTATATATGTAATATATATAATATATATATGTATATTATATATGTAATATATATAATATATATATGTATATTATATATGTAATATATATAATATATATATGTATATTATATATGTAATATATATAATATATATATGTATATTATATATGTAATATATATAATATATATATGTATATTATATATGTAATATATATAATATATATATGTATATTATATATGTAATATATATGATATATATATGTATATTATATATGTAATATATATGATATATATATGTATATTATATATGTAATATATATAATATATATATGTATATTATATATGTAATATATATGATATATATATGTATATTATATATGTAATATATATAATATATATATGTATATTATATATGTAATATATATGATATATATATGTATATTATATATGTAATATATATAATATATATATGTATATTATATATGTAATATATATAATATATATATGTATATTATATATGTAATATATATAATATATATATGTATATTATATATGTAATATATATAATATATATATGTATATTATATATGTAATATATATAATATATATATGTATATTATATATATAATATATATATATTATATATATAATATATATATAATATATGTATATATATATGTATATTATATATATAATATATATAATATATATATGTATATTATATATATAATATATATAATATATATATGTATATTATATATATAATATATATAATATATATATGTATATTATATATATAATATATATAATATATATATGTATATTATATATATAATATATATAATATATATATGTATATTATATATATAATATATATATATTATATATATAATATATATATAATATATGTATATTATATATATATTATATATATAATATATATATAATATATGTATATTATATATATATTATATATATGTATATTATACATATAATATATATATTATATATATAATATATATATAATATATGTATATTATATATATATTATATATATGTATATTATACATATAATATATATATTATATATATAATATATATATTATATATATGTTATATATATAATATATATGTAATATATACATTATATATATATATTATATATATATATATATATTATATATGTATATTATATATATAATATATATATATTATATTCATGTATATTATATATATAATATATATAAAAAAAAAATTTTTAATTTTATTTTTTGTGATGTATTTCTTTGCTATAGAGACCAGGATTTCTGTAAACTCTTTTGTCCTTGATGCAAGATTCTTCTATTAGTTTTCCAGAACACAGATATTGAAATTCATTACAGTTTGCCTTACTCATTTTCTAACAGAAAGCGGTTTTTTGTCACTTTGCTCTGAGTTTCGCTACCACATGCCTCCATCATTACCTTCTAGTAAAAGGCCATTAAGATAGATGGATCATATAACTATAAATCGATTGCAGAGTATCTACCAAAAAATGGATATATATATATATGTTGGAAATTTATCGTTATAGATGCACATATCTTTGTTATTTATAACATATTCGATACACTTTTCTTTCTGGTTTGTTTTAGGGCATATCAACCACAATGGGTCATTTAATGTCGACTTTTTTCTGGTAATATTTTTGTTTTGTCAAAACCTATTTCTGTTAATATTTTTTCCTCAAAATGTATATCTGGTAATATTATTTTTTTCAAAAACTCATAGCTGGTAATATTTTTTCAAAAACGTATTACTGCTTCCTTTCTGGTTTGTATCTTTACAGACTTATATGGTGCTGTGACAATTAAAATCCCCTAGTAACATAAAGGGAGCAGGGAGTTGCCTCCTAATTTCTTGCAATTTTGTTCCATCTATCTCGTCATTCGGTGGATTGTACACTAGCAGATGTTAATTGGGCTGTGTAGCGTTACTTTTACAACTATCGCCTGTAAATTTGTTTTCAAGTTCATCTGGTTTGGTTTGGTTTTTGTTTTATTGCATATCAGCCTCAATAAGTTATTTAATACCGACAAATTTTTTATTGCAGGTAATATCTTGTTTTGTCAAAAATCAATTTCTGGTAATATTTTTCCAAGTTCTTCAGAATTTATGGAACATCATTCCTGACTAAAATGGGTGTACCACGTGATTCCTGAAGACCAGCGTCATTTATAAAATTGTATTGCTGGTACGCTCTAATATACATTTTATTATCCCTGAAGGCGAATAACTGTTATCAACAGAAGCAGCTCATTAATGTTTCCCTTCACTCTACAGCAGTTCCATTGATTTATTTTATACATATTTGTAATCTTGTGTTTATGGCTTATTAGTTTTTAATTTGTATTAATTTAGACATTTTAGCCGTCTGTAGGTTTTGCCTATCTAGTGCCATATCTTCCAACTTATAAAAACTACCAAATTTTGCTTGGTCGTTTCCGTTCTCTTCGGTGATGCACTTAATTTAGTGTTTAGGGTCTTTGGTGGACATATAATCGATCTCTGTGGCCTTTTGCAGATTGCTTAACATTTTTGGGAGAGGTCTGAGATGATGTTATACTCTTACTGGAAGTTACCTATTCCTGGTATAGCCTGTCTCAGTTCTTTGTTATATTTCTTTTAAATTTTGTTTGAAAGTTGGGCCAATCATTCGGTCCCAAGTGTACAAGTTTCTCAATAAGGTCCCTATATTTGTCAGTCTCATTGGAGTTATTTGGTCCTGGCATATCCACATTCCTTGCGCAGGAAGGGCCCTTCATATACTCTTCAACTACTTTTATGCTTCTTTAAAAGAAATGTTCCTGTTATATTTCACTTCTATAACCTCACTTTCAAAACTCACAAGTTCGATAGTAACATGGATTATTTTCCTGGCAATTTGCGCATTTAATTTCATCACTATGATCAGTCTTTTTGGCCACATTTTGAGCATTTAGGACGACTCCTATAGCTATCTCTATAATGTCCTAAATTTTAGCATGTAAATATCTCAGAGGAGCCGAGAAAAATAGCCCCATTGGATCGACATTGTAGCCAAATTTGATTTCAAATGGAATCATAAATGTGTTAAACGTAAGGACGCATGTATCTGTAAATATCTTTTCACTATTTCTTCTAATAGATTTGATTTGGTTTGTTTTACGGCTTATCAATCTCAATGTGTTATTTAATTCCGACAATATTTTTATTGCTGGTAAATTTCATTCCTTTATTTTCAAAAATGTATTACTGGTAATATTTCTTTCTTCAAAAATGTCTTCCTGGAAATAATATATTGCTGGTAATAATTTTTTTTTTTAAATGTATTGCTGGTAATATTATTCCTTCAAAAATGTATTGCTGGTTTATTTGGTTTACGGTATATCAACCTCATCGGGTTATTTAGTGACAAGATTTTTTATTTCTGGTAATATTTTCAAGTAATATGTATTGCTAGTAATAATTTTTTTACAAAGTATTTCTGGCATTAAAACCTATTTTCACACTTACATATTGTTTTGAGCTCTGTTTGGGGGTTAAATATTTTCCATCATTGGGACCATAATAGGTGCTAGCACCCCGGGTCAGGGTGAACCTGGGAACACCAGCAATTTAAAGGTGGTTCCACGTTCCTCAAAACCTCCTGATCAGAGGGCTTGCTGTTGGAAGTATTTTATCGTCTTACCAAGGACGCGGATATAGTTTATCGTCATACCCAGGACGGTGTATTGCTGGTATTAAAACTTAATTTTATACTTTCATAGTGTTTTGACCCCAGTTTGCGGGTTAACTATTTGCACATAGCTGAGTTTAGTTGGTTTGGTTGTTTTGTTTTATGGCATATCAATCTCAGTGTGTCATTTATTTTTTAAATAAATTCATAACGATAGTTTGGTTTTTAAAAAAAGTGTGTATGCATACATATATATATTTGATTTAGGAAATTTACAATCTTGGATGGTTTTATTTTCGTAAAAACTCTTTAAATTACTCTGTTTGGTTTGTTTTGTTTTACAGCATATCAATCAAGGAGTTATTTAATGCCAAAAAATTTTTATTGCTGGTAATGTTTTTTTACCATCAAAAATGTATAGCTAGTAAAATTTTTTAAAAAAATGTATTGCTGATAATTTTTTTCAAAAACGTATTGCTGGTAATTTTTTTTTCAAATATATGTTGCTGGCAATATTTTTTTTCCTTCAAAAATTTCTCTGGTAATAATTTTTTTACAATGTATTTTTGGTATTAAAACTTATTTTTACACTTTCATAATACTTTTTTACCTTAGTTTTGGGGGTTAACTATTTGCCCATAGCTGGGACCCTAACAGGTGCTAGCACCCCGGGTCAGGGTGGACTTGGGAACACCAGCAATTAAGAGGTTGTTCCACGCTCCTCAAATCCTCCTGGTCAGAGGACTTGTTGGTGGACGTAGTTTATCGTCTTACACAATACGCTCTTCTAATAGAGATCTTTCGGTAATCAGAAACTCATTGGCTACCTACGCCAGATGAAATTTCCTCTGCTGTTGCCAGAGAGATCTCTTTACTTCGAATCCCTCCCTTTGATGTATTCAATCTTGTTTGAAGGACATTTTTAAAATTGCCGTGTCTCATATATTTCTTATTTCGGATTATTCCGCCTGGACAAAAACTTTGTCGCAATTCAATCCTTTATGGATTGAATTTCGACAAAGGAGTTTACTCCAAAGACTCGAGCACAAAAAAATCTCGGAAAGTCCGTATTAGATTCTTTTTCAGAATATGAGTCCGAAAGGTATTGCTTTTTTTATTTTCCTTTTTTTTTTTAATTCATAATTTATCTGAAATAAATTTCACTGCCTGTGCTCTCCAACCATCTCTGAGCCCAACATGTCAAGCGGGAATCCCAATCGCCTTGACAGGTCAGGATTACACAAGCCAGTATACTCGCATTCATGAGAAACCCGGGGGACTTGTCACCACATTTGTTGCATTATCCAATTTTTCGATGAACAAATTGAAGGGTTAACAGCTGTATCCAACTCTAAATGCCTCTACGAACAGATTGATCCTCAGCTAGCACCTTGTAATGCCTATACATTAAGTTCAGTTGTTATTCATATAATAGTAAATTTTCAGTAAAGTCCTCACTTTGCTTGACCTGACCAGCCAAAAAATCGGATCGGGCATCTCCGACCGCCAGTCTAGTCCAGGTAAGAGCCAACATGATGTGTTTGGAATCAGAAATACATAACTGACCGCTGAAGACATCAACTACCAGAATCCCGTCCCCAGACATCACGGGTCGCTCCCCACGCCAAACAGGTGGCCCCATTAGGGGTGTTTACCTCTCTGCAGTCGGCGTATTCTGAAGCCCCAGCCGACAGGACGAGGAAAAACAGACTTGTTGATGCAGCTAAGTGTTTCGCAGACTATGGCTGCCAACAGGTGGTTATTGTTATTGTTATTTTTTTCTTTAGAGATTTGTCATGATTACTAGCAGACCATAGTTTTGTAAGTGACAGTATTGTACGAGAAAGATTCTCAGAATCCAGAGTTTAATCCTTTTACTCAAGACTGTACCGACGATAAGGCCAACGAGAGGCGTTGGCAATAACAGACATAACACGTACGCATAGTGTATATCGTGAATGTTGTTTAAAACTCCTTTCCATAAGGAATTTAAAATAATAGAAATAAGCGCCCCAGTCGCGAGTAAACGGATATATTTGAGAAATTACTGATGAAAGTTCATAAAAAAATTATATATTTTAGTAGTAACTGAATTTGTTTAGCGGTATATCAACTTTTGAATTGAGGAATAAACTGGCTGATTGCAAACATCAAACAAGTGAGGGACAGATTAAATATCCACATTCATGCGAAAATTAGTGGGCAAGTAATGGGGACTTCATAAGCAACACAAAGGCAGGTGGAGAGAAAAATGAAAAATGCAGAGGTCAATATCAACAGCACCTGTTAGGGTCCCAGCGCCTCAAAGCCTCCTGATCAGAGGCCTTGCTGTTAGATGTAGTTTATCGTGTTACCCAGGACGGACTTTGGGGGAAATGATTAAAAGAAATGTTTTCATCTGAGGAGCACATCCCTAAGAGTGAAAATATTTGGAAATTTGTAAATAATGCAAAGAATTTCACCTGTTTAATGGTTTAAATTTTAATTTCGGTCCAAGAAGTGATTCAATATTTTCGAACAGTTATTTCAAGTTTTCTGACATGTTAGAAGCTTTATCTGATGGGTGTTACATCACAGGTTTCAAATCAAGTCATCTCTCGCTGTGTAGAGAATCTAGAAGTTTCAAAATTCCCTTTTTATAAAAAAAGAAATTTATGAAATTTAATTTCAAATGCAGTTTACCAATTTTATTAACCTAAAATTCACATTGAGACGTATAAAGAGAATTTTGAAATATGGAATATCATTTGTGTAGTAAGTTTGTTTGTTTTGTTTTATGGCATATCAACCTCAATGGGTTATTTAATGCCGAAAAGATTTTTATTGCTGGTAATATTTTTTTTCAAATGTATTGTTGGTAATTTTTCTTCCAAAATCTATTTGTGGTAATATTTTTTTCTTCAAAAATGTATCGCATGTAATTTTCTTTTTCAAAAAAGTATTGCTGGTAATAATTTTTTTAATGTATTTCTGGTAATCATGCATTGCTGGCAATAATTTTTTTAATGTATTTCCTGGTAATCATGCATTGCTGGTAATAATTTTTTCTTCAAAAACTTACTGCTGGTAATATTTTTACAGAGTATTCCTGGTATTAAAACCTGTTTTTACACTTTCATAGTGTTTTGACCCCAGTTTGAGGGTTAACCATTTACCCATAACTGGGACCCTAACAGGTGCTACCACCCCGGGTCAGGGTGGACCTGGGAACACCAGCAGTTAAAAGGTAGTTCTACGCTCCTCAAAACCTCCTGATCCTAGGCCTTGCTGTTGAACGTAGTTTATCGCCTTACTCTGTACGCAGATGTAGTTTATAGTCATACCCAGGACGGACAACTCTACTAAGTTGGATTTAATATTTCAATCCAGGAGGTTATATAGTAAGCCCTTTCAAGTCATAGAAAATCATGGTTCTCCACAGCTACTATTTCATAAAGATAATTATTCCTTAAAAGCTACCTTTCACTTTTGGTTATTTTCTTCCGTGTATTTTCCTCTAAATGCCAATTTTGGCAAAACCAGAAACACTCATCTGATAAATCGCACACACGCGTTGCTTCCTTGAACACTCCCAAGGGGCTAATCCTACCGCAAACGAAGTAATCGCAAAATGGTAATTGCCATTTGACCATCAGTGTGGCAACTTCAAATGGCCTACCTAATCTTCATTAAACCTTGAGCGAGTTACAACGGACGTGATATGAAAGCGGAAAATATTAAGAATTATTCCTCAGTTCCTTTGGCAAGCGGTTATATGGTGCATATAACTTTCCCCAATTGGAAGATATTTTCCGGTTGTCTATAGTGAAGGAACCGTAGATGTAATTCAGCGGCTTTTAAAGGTTCACTTAAAACATTTTTATTTATCGTCTTCAAAATTGCTAAGAGTAATACAGTGCCTGCCACAACTGATAATCAGAGTTCATTTCCGTCGATAATTTTTATTCCCGTACAGAATAAAATATGAGGGGAGTACTAGGTTTTATGAAATATTTTTAAAAAAATAATTTAAAAATGATTTTCGTTTTGTTTCTTTTTATGTAAAATTATACACAAAGCTGTAAAACAAAAAGGTCCTTAATGACTTACTTAGTAAAACAATTTATTGCTGGTATTAATCTATTACAATAACGTATTGCTGGTGTCAAAACCTATTTTTACACTTTCATAGCGTTTTGAACTCATAGCTGGGACCCTAACAGGTCCAACCACCCCCGGGTCAGGGTAGACCTGGGAAAACCAGCAATTAAGAGGTGGTCCACGCTCTTCAAAAATCTCCTGATCAGAGTCCTTGTTTTTGGATGTAATTTATCGTCTTACCCAGGACGCGGATGTAGTTTATCTCTTTACCCAGGACGGGTGGTTTCTAATTTTTGGAATTTATTGCGTTTTAATACGCCGTTTATCATCGAGGGAGGTGTTTTACAGTTGGATTTGTGGACATGCCCTGCATATGTGTTTTTTCGGTGACATTGTCCATCCGGATAGCAAATATTTTGATGAGATTATCTTTTCTGTTAAAAAAGCTCAGATTTGGTTTATTTTCTTTTACGACAACCACAATGGGTTATTTAATGCCGACAAGATTTATAAAACAGGTTCGTACGAATAGAATATGTATTCTTCGTAAGAATTCAATTTATAGATCAGGCTTCATTGATGCATACTTCTCAAATATACAGTTTGTAGATAAGTTTGCTTTATTGATATTCTTATTTGGTTTGTTTTTCGGTAGAGGCTGTTTTAAGAAATAATATGTGCTCCATTTTTGGTTTCCCGAAGAGATCATACATGAATATATTGTAGTATTTTTGTCTTGAAAGAGCAAGGTCTGAATATTTGGTTAATATGTTTAGTAATGTATGCCGTTTCACCTGCTTGGCAAACTGGCTGATCTTCCTTGTTTAGCAAGTACGAGTGAGTTGTTCTCGTTTGGCCAATGCGTAAGCCGACTTCAAGTCTTCTAGTTTGGACTGAATTGCGAAGAGTTTATCTTGGGTTTCCTCTCAAAACTCCTTTACGGAAGTAAGGCGTGGACCTTATATGCTGGACAGGAGGGAGGGTTAAATATTGTTTACCTGATATGTTTGAGAAATTTTTTTTAAGCTTTTCACCCCAGGCAAGGCTGGAAGCTTCTAGTACGCAAGGGGTTACAGAGGATAGGATGTGGAGAAGGATAGTGGATAGATCAAGGCAACTGGAGATGTCGATTGACGTTACTTTTGAATAGTTGGAGATTATAGTTGTCAGGGAAACAGGAACAAGGAAGGCAGTTCCACAGGCATGAGTTGCGAGATATGAAGCTATTGGAGTAGAAGAGACGTCTACATTTAACAGTTTCAACAGTGAAAGTGTGGGAACAGGATTCAAGCCTCGGGGGACGCTTGAATTCATGGAGCCTGGGAACCAGCGAAAGCAGCTCATCGGAGCAATTACCATGGAAATATTTGTAAAAGAGACAGAGAGAGGCGACGGCACGTCTGTGAGAGAGAGACTGCAGACGAGAAACCAGATCAGGGCCAATTACGTTGCATACACGTCTCTGGATCTTATCAATAACCCCGAGGGCTCCAGACGATATATGGCAGCAATACTCCATGCAAGGGCGGATGGTTGATTTGTAAATGTGGAGGATCGATTCCGGGGAGAAAAATTTCCTGGCCCGGCACAGGGAGCCAACTTTCCTTGCGGTGGATGAAGCAATTGACTCAATGTATTTGTTCCATCTCAGGTCAGCAGACAGCGTGAAACCGAGCAGCCGCAGAGAGGTGCTCTCGAGAAGCTGAGCTTCAGGCATTCTAATGGGATTCAGGAAAGGATCCTTGTGCTGATTAATAGAGAGCAGTTTTGTTTTGGAGGCGTTAAAGTTAACCAGCCAATTCCTGCCCTAGTTCACAACCGATTGAAGGACCTTTTCGAGACGAACGGCCAGGTTAATTTTGTCAGCGACACTAGATTTGTTTCTCAGGCAGAAGTAAATTGTGGTGTCATCCGCGTAGATGCCGACTTGGGAATCTATGGCGTCAGGAAGATCATTTATGAATATAAGGAACAGGGTAGGGCCTAGGATGGAGCCTTGCGGAACACCTGCGTTCGTGGGATAGGAGACATCTGCAGACATTTTTTTTCAAAAATTTATTACTGGTAATAAACGAAACTAAGGCCTAAGGTCACGTAATGCAGCCAGTGTGTATTCGCCTCCTAGCACATTGGTTTTGACTGGCAGCCAGGAAGTTATGCCTTCCTGTTGTGATCCAAAGTTTGGCAATACGGCTAAGACCGTTGGGATTTGTTCATATAATAAACGAATGCTTAATCGCTAAATAAGAGATTCGGTTTGGTTTGTTTTACAGCATATCAACCTCAATGGTTTATTTAATGCCGACAAGATTTTTATTGCTGGTAATATTTTTTTTCCAAAAATGTCTTGTTGGTAATATTTTTTAAAAAATGTATCGCTGGTACTAAAACCTAATTTTACACTTTCATAGTTTTTTTTACCGCAGTTTAGAGGTCAACTATTTGCCCATAGCTGGGATCCTAACAATTGTGACCTCCCTGGGTCAGGGTGGACCTGGGAACACTATCAATTAAGAGATGGTTCCACGCTCCTCAAAACCTCGTGATCAGATTCCTTTCTGTCGGAGAAGGTTATCGTCTTGCCCAGGACGGGATTTGGTTTGGTTTACGGCGTATCAACCTCAATGGGTTATTTAATGCCGATAAGATTTTTATTGCTCGTAATTTTTTTTTTATTATTTCTGCTAAGAGATTTGTATGAATTTCGAAGGTTATTTTTTTATAAATGAAGTAAAAACTAAGGAGATTCTAACGTCGATATTTAGTTTACAGTGTAAGACAGAAGTGGTTCCTTGCTCTTACAACCATTAGACTACAGTGAAATACAATTGGAAATGGCCATACAACGGATATATGTTCTAAGTTGCGACCTCGTTTGACGCATTCAAAATTAACTTAATTTCTCTCAGAAATAGAAAATAAATTCCAAAGTTTTGAATGTAAAAACTTTTATATATAAATGCATCAACATTGCTTTATTTGGTTTGTTTTGTTTTACGGCATATCAACCTCAATTAGTCATTTAATGCCGACAACTATTTTTTTTCCTGGTAAATTTTTTTTGTTAAAAGTCTATTGCTGTTAATATTTTTTAACTCAGAAATTTATAGCTGGTAATATTATTTTTTTCAAGAATGTACAGCTGTCAACATTATTTTTTCAAAAACGTATTATCAGAGGCCTTGCTGTTGGACGTAGTTTATCATCATACCCAGGACGCGGGTGTAGTCTCGGTGTTAACTATTTTCTCATAGCTGGGACCCTAACAGGTGCTACCACCCCGGGTTTGAGTGGACCTGGGAACACCAGCAATTAAGAGGTGGTTCCACGCTCCTCAAAACCTGATCAGAGGCCTTGCTGGTGGACGGAGTTTATCGTCTTACCTAGGACGATTGGAATGTAGTTATTTGATGTGAACATCTAGTACATTCGCATGCTTATAAAATTTTATGTACCATAATTCAACTATTTATAGCAGTATATTGAAGTTAAAAATGTTAATGTCTTGAAATCTTTCAGCGAAGTTTTCAATCAGACGCATATTTTGTAACTACCAGGACATTTTGAAAGATAAGAATAGAAAAGAAAAGAGTTAATGCCTTTGTCCCGTAGGAGTTTTTCATGGAAGGTTTGAAGAATTTATAAGAATGGTCACGAATTAGATACTGCAAAGAGGAAATGCTTTAAACCATTCGTACAAATTTACGTTTTGAGGTTTGGCTACCAAACACTTTCAAAAATTTGCATTAAAACACTCATTCCTTTCCTATCGAAATAGGTTTCTTGTTCAGTGATAAAAGGGTGAAGCTGAATAGATAGAGTTAATAATCGTATCACTTCAGAATGTCAGGATCTGAACGCACTGTAGTTATCCCCCTGTCGGCATGGACTCCGCAATACACATCTGCGTCCCTGCAGAAGTGTAAGACACCACCCACCCAAATTTGCCGTGGGTGACGACCAGTAATGACTGAAGATGTAAACCTGAAATCTGAGTAATTCCTGACTCAAATCTACAAATGGTTATGTGACAGGGAACTCTTTGGTCCTTACACTGGGCAAACCGGGCGGTCGGAGAGGTCTGATCTGATCATGTCTATCACCTGTATAAATACATATTACTTTCAGTTTCAGTTATCTGCGTTTTTCTTATTGTTCATGTTTACAAGTACATTAACAATTTTTTTTCAGTGTTCGAGGATTTGCCCTATTGGTAATTATTTTTCTATTCAGAATAGCGACATTGCCGAGAGAGGTTTTCTCTGGAGATCCAATTATTTCTGAATCAGATTCAAGTTTGTTTTTTTTTTGCTTTGATTTATTGATTGATTGATTGATTGATTTTTAGTTTTCCCTTTGATTTACTTCGTTTTCTCCATTAATCTTGTACCCGACCACGGAGATCAATGACTATAAGGAATTAACCAAGGCGGTTAAACCCCTCCTGCTTGAGATGAAGATAAAGGGGTTTGGTTTGGTTTGTTTTACGGCATGTCAACCTCAATGAGTTATTTAATGCCGATAAGATTTTTATTGCTAGTAATTTTTTTTTATTATTTCTGGTAAGAGATTTGTATGAATTTCGAAGGTTATTTTTTTATAAATGAAGTAAAAACTAAGGAGATTCTAACGTCGAGATTTAGTTTACAGTGTAAGACAGAAGCGGTTCCTTGCTCTTATAACCATTAGGCTACAGTGAAATACAATTGGAAATGGCTATACAACGGATATATGTTCTAAGTCGCGACCTCGTTTGCCGCATTCAAAATTAACTGAATTTCTCTCAGAAATGGAAAATAAATTCCAAAGTTTTGAATGTAAAAACTTTTATATATAAATGCATCAACATTGCTTTATTTGGTTTGGTTTGTTTTACGACATATCAACCTCAATCAGTCATTTAATGCCGACAACTATTTTTTTCCTGGTAATTTTTTTTGTCAAAAGTCTATTGCTGTTAATATTTTTTAACTCAGAAAAAGGCGGTTAAACCCCTCCTGCTTGAGATGAGGATAAAGGGGTTTGGTTTGTTTTACGGCATGTCAACCTCAATGAGTTATTTAATGCCGACAAGATTTTTTTATTGCTGGTAATATTTATTTTAAAAATGTATTGCTGCTATTTTTTTTCAAAAATGTATTAGTGGTAATAATTTTTTTCTTCAAAAATTTATTTTGTTTTGTCTTGATTTACGCCATATAAACCTCAATTTTCTGTTTAATTTTCTGTAATCCCCAGCTACAGTTTTATTTACGTCAGACATTATTTTTCTTTGTTTAATTTATTACGTGTTATATCGTTTTTTGGTGTTCTTCGTTTTTCGTTCTTTGCCCGTTAACGAAGAAAAAGCAAAACGGAAAAAACGGACAGATAAGACGAACATTAAAAAAAGAAAAAACAGACTTGGTATTTTCAGCGGCCATATTTGATTTTGCTCATTTGTTAGTTTCGTATTTTTCTCGTTCTTTCCTTGTGTTTCTAGTGTTATTACTGTAGTATTTTATTGTTGTTTAACTTCCGTGTATTTTTATACCTTTTCGTACGTGTAACCTTTTTGTGTATAGTCCTTGTAAAAGAAAT
Organism: Acanthosepion esculentum; assembly: GCA_964036315.1. Taxonomy (NCBI): domain Eukaryota; kingdom Metazoa; phylum Mollusca; class Cephalopoda; order Sepiida; family Sepiidae; genus Acanthosepion; species Acanthosepion esculentum. The sequence goes on from OZ038480.1 coordinate 118,654,876, forward strand.
TTGTGATTGTTTCGTATATTTAATTTTTGCCCGCCTTTTTTAAAGTTCAACGCTTATTCTCGTCTGTATTTTGCGTAAGGACTTGTCCTTTGCACGTCCAACAGTCTTATTGTATTTATTTTTTGTGATATAATTAACCTCGTTTTAATTTCGCTTAAAGGCGAAAATTAATTATTTTTTTCTTTTTGCACCCCTCCCCTTCACTTTAAAAAATGGAAAATGGGTATATTTTTGAAGGATTGCCTGTTTAAGGTCACCATAACCTCAAAATCCTCGGTGGCAATCCCCGTTTTACACTTCATGGCGGTCACCTCCTCCACAGGCCCGTATTCCGCGAAGAAGGCTCCCACATAGTCTTCAGTGATGTACACGAGTACGTCATGAAGGATGATGCGTGTTTTCCGCGTACCCATGTACTCAGTCTGCAGCAAGGGTGAGATCACAGAGGGAAAAGTCTACTTGTCATTGAAGAAGGTCGGCAGAGGCAAGTCTCCGGGACTTGATGCTCTGCCCTACGAAATGTACTTGAGGCTGTCGTACATCTTTATCCCGATGATGACAGTGGTTTTCAACAACTGATTCCGGCAGGGGTCCGTCCCCGACCGGATTTCCAGGGGTGTGATCACGTTGTTGAAAAAGGGCAAGGATGGTGGGTGGGACTTAGATGATTACAGGCCCATAACTCTGCTAAACACAAAGTTAAAGATTTTAGCCAAGATCCTGCAGGAGCGTTTACAGCCAGTTGTTGCGAGCTTGTTGGGACCTGAGCAGACTTGTGCTGTGAGGGGACGAACAATTCAAAGCAACCTGCATCTGATCCGCACGATCATAGAGGGCGTAAAAGACGACAAGCAGGTCGCGCTGATCAATTTGGATCAGTCCAAGGCATTTGACAGGGTCGACCATCAGTACCTGGCTGCTGTCCTGCAGACCGCCGGATTCGAACCCGACTTCTGCAGGTGGATCAACCTCCTGTATTGCTCCCCCAGTGCTGTGGTACAGGTGAACGGAAGGCGGTTGAGCGCTTTTGTGCTGACTCGGTCGGTACGACAGGGGTGCCCACTGTCACCTCTCCTTTATGCTTTGGCGTTGGAGCCCTTCCTTCGCCGGCTGAGGGACGAGGCGTGCAGTCCGGCCCTACGCGGAATTGCCGTTTTTCCTGGTAGAGCTCGAGCCAGGGTTTCTGCGTACGCCGATGATGTATCCATCTTTGTGTCGTGCTGCAGCGACCTTGAGGTGGTGCAGTAGGCGCTTGAATGGTACGAGAAGGTTACAGGTGCCAAGATTAACCGCATCAAGTCTTCCTGCTTGCGGTTAGGTTCCTGGACGGGGGTCGCGCTTCCAGGTCCCTTCGACTGGACGGATGGACCTGTCCGCATCCTTGGGGTGTGGATCGGGCCTGGACTCCAGCCTAAGAAGAATTGGTCAGAAGTACAGGAAAAGGTCGGAGCGTCGGTCCGGACTTGGCTTCGAAGGAGGTTGTCCTTAAAGGGTAGGGCTGAGGCGTGTGCCACTTACGTCTTGCCCCTTATCCTTTACCGCTTTGCTGTACTTCCTCTTTGCAGGAAACGTATGAAGGCGATCGAGCGCTTGTTGTCCGACCTCTTGTGGGACGGTCGCAAGCATTGGGTCCGCAAAGAAGCCTGTTGTCAGCGTCCGTGTCATGGAGGGGATGGGATGGCCACACTTGGCAAGTCATCGCCATGCCTCCAGGTTGGCCTTCCTACGTCGCATTTTGACGGAGGACTCGATGTTGGCGGCGAGTGTTAGGGATGCTTTCCCTCGCCTTACCATCACTCCCCCATTGCTTGGGGTAAGCGCCGTGGCGGTCGTGGAAGGTTGTCGAGGTTCCTCAGCGAGTGTCGGTCGGCCTTGAAGGTCATTCCTCGGTCCAGTGACCTTCCTCGGCGTCGCACGCCTTCTACCATTGTCCTCAGGTGCGCCCGTTCTGGGATTATGTCGGCAAGTTGACGGCTCGTATCGCTCCCGAGCAGCTCGTGTCCATTGATCTCGCGTACGCGTGTGACAATGAGTCGCCCCCGTCCTCCGGGGTAAAACGGATGGTGTTTTTCACGTTGCTAGCCGTGGCTAGAATGGTTGTATGGATGTCGCGAAAGGAGTGAATCTTGCGAAACGCTTGTTTTTCGTATCAGGATCTGATTTTGTTCTTTAAGCATCAGCTTAAGGTGAAAATCAAATCGGATCGAAAGCGTTTGATTTCGACAGATTTCAGCGAAAGGTGGTTAACTATGGCAAGCCTGGTTCGTGTGGACGGGGCTAGCTTTGATTTTCTGTTTTGAGCCCCCTTAGTACAACGGGGCGGTGTCCTATGGACCCCCATCCTGAGGAAGTTATTCACATTAATTAGGAACACAAAATAGCGACTAAGTGTTGTTCCTGGCCTGTTCCCGGCTTTTCTTCTGTTATGATTCATGTCGAGATCCCCAATCTCCCAAGTTTGTTTTGTCCCTACCTTTTTATCGCGGCAAAGTCAGCCTTTTGATTTCCCCATTCCGTTTTTTCTTGCCATCCCCATGAGTGAGTGTGCTTCTTGATTCTGTCTATCGACAGAATACAGCGGCCATTATTATTTTGAGGGGTGGATGGGTCCTACTAACATTGTTTTGTTTTCGTTTTGTTTCGTTTGACAATTTTGTTTTCTTTTTGGTTTCATTTCCCCTCCACATCATTTTAGGATTTCATTGAATTTTTCTGTATATTATATAGACATTTGAATTTTTAATGCATGGAGTGTTTTTTGTAGGTCCCTCGTGTATATGAGGTATTATGGTGTATGTTGGAGTGGTAGGTGATAGACGAGTTCTTGTGGTGAATGTGTAATTGTAATGAATGGGTCGCGATTGTGGTTAACTAGGAATAGCATAGCTAGTGAAGGACCAACCTTTCCCCACTTCCCCTTCGGCCCTGTGCCAAATTTTTTACATTGTATGAATAAATATCCACTAGCCCACAACGATTTACCCTGTGTTTCTAGTGTTTGTTTTGGTCGAGCCGTTGGTTATCGAAACAAGTTTAAGTTAGTTACATTTTATTTATTTTTGAACTCTTTAACCTTTTTTCATTTTCAGTTTGTTTTTGCGTTTGTATATTTTTTGCCTTTTTTCCTGCTAATACCCTCCCCCTATTTCATTTGATTTCGTTTGTCTACTTTTTATTGTTTGTTTTGTTTATTTGCCTCGGATTTCGGTCTGGCTTTTCTTTGTTAAATATTATTTGTTGAGTTTTGTTTTAAAAAATCTTTTTCTAAAAGGAAAAGCAAAAATAAACTGGTTCTCCGTCGTAATAGTATATAGTACTATTATGGCGGAGTCGACGCAAACTCAAACACCGGATGCACAACTGCCGGTGACAACGGAAAAAGCTTCCCTACAAAAAACGGCCTGGACAGAAAGTCGGCCCAAAAAGGACGCAGAGTATTATGCGGGTCTAAGGAAAGAGTATGAGGAATTCATCAAGAAAAACGAAATCCTTACTACTAAGGAAGCATTTAATGCTGTGAATATAAAGACTATTTCCCTGCTGACGGCCGATATAAAAAAATCGAAATTTAATTAGCGAGAAGGACAAGGGCAATGTGTGATCTGTTGACGGCAACAGAAGAAGAGGCTAAGAAGTTGGCCGGGAGTGTGTTGACATCTAAAACTCTCAGGATGCAAACTGAGTATATGGGCACCAGAGGAACGAACGTGACGGTGCATGGGGTGCCTATAATCATTACGGAAGACCAGCTGGGGGCATTTTTTGCCCAATATGGAAATGTGGAAAAGTGTCAGCTGTAGTGAGCAAAGCCGGTATTGCCACGGGGGATGTATTGGTAGAAATTACATTGAACCAACAGAATTTCTTGGATATGCCCAATACAATTTTATGCCGGGATAGGCGCATGTTGGTGGTGGTGGAAGGGCGTAAGCCTTACTGCTGGGCATGTGGCATACTGGAGCACATTGCCAAAGTGTGTCCCGGGAGGAAGGTGACCTCGCAACCAACGGCAGTAACTGCAACAACATCTGCAGAAACAAAAACCGGAGAACCCAGCAAGGCCCCAGGTGAGTGGAATGAGGTGGTGGCTAAGGGACGAAAACAAAAAGTAGGCCCCTCTTCCCCCCAGAAGGATACCCACTGAAACAACAGCAGCAATAGCAGCCTCCCAAGAAGAAACCGGTTGAACAGTCTAAGGAGCAACAGCAACAAAAGCAGCAGCAACAAGACCAACGGACTCCAAAGAAATTGAAAATAACCTCTCCTCCCGAAAGAGATCCCCCATTAGGACCCTTGTTTAAGCTGTCCTCCATTGACGGGAAGTCGGTGGAGGACCCTAGAAATTTTCATGGAGCTCCGGGGGTTATCACCCTTATTAGGGATACAGGAAAATACATAAAAGTATGGACCCATCTCTTCGAGGCCAGAGAGGCCTTTCCAGAAATAAGAATGGCGGAGTTGGGATCCGAAGGTCTTGTAAAAATGCATTGTTTTTGTACAGGGAGTGTCCCCGTACGTCTCCATCCATCGCTATATAGGGCCCTAAAACTTACCTACCACACGGACGTCGGCGGTATTGTCTCAAATGGACAGATGACGTCAGAGCTGGACACAGGAAGCCTGGGACAATCCGTCGGGGTCCTTTCAGCTGCAGATTTCCGCCCCGTATGTGATTAGGTTTTTTGCCTTTAATTTCTTTTTATATTTGCAGGCTTAGAAGATGTCAATTAAAATAGTAAGTTTTAATGCGATGGGCTTGAGTGATCGGAGTAAAGCTGCCCGCCTGTTCTTCAGTGTGGATGTCTCCGCGATCCAAGAGACTCACTTTGTTTGCAGCGTCGATGCGTGTGTGATGGAGGACGACTTTGTCGTTTATTTAGCATATGGGGACTGGCTTGCCAAAGAAGTTTCTTTGCTAGTTAGAACTCTCGATGCAAAGGTGGACCTTGTGCATACCGATGCCGAGGGTCAGTTAATCGTGGCCGATATTGCCGTGAAAAGTGGTTCGTTTCGCGTCGTTGCGGTTTATGCGCCCAACGACCGGGAGGAGCGGGTTTCGTTTTTTCGGCGGTTGGGGCCGTTCCTAGTGGATTCAACGCGCCTAGTTTTAATGGGGGACTGGAATGTCATGCTGGACCCCAAGTAAGGGGGCGGGGTACTAGCGGAGTTGATCTGATTGACGATTATGGTCTCGTCGATAGATACAAGGTCGATCATCCCGGGGGGTGGGTATGTGGACTTTTAATTTGCCTGCTGACAAGGTAATTAGCTACCTTGACAGAATGTTAGGTAGAAGAGCCGATATAGATCTGTTAGATTGTCCCACGTTCCACTGGGTAGGCTATTCGGATCACAAACTTGTTTGTGCCCGGGTGACGTTAGACCATAGGCCTAGAATGGCTGGTTACTGGAAGTTCAATCTGTCTTTACTGAACAGGCGGGACTTCCAGGAGCAGCTAACTAGTGTAGTGCAGCGGGGGCTAGTGGAGCCGGTTATCGGGAATAAGTGGTGGAAGAGACTTAAGGATAGGATTAGGTCCTTCACAAGCAACCAACCAAGGAGCAGCTGGACAAAGAAGAGCAGAAACAGGCAATAGAGCAGCAACAAAAGCATGAGAAAAAAAGAGGAAAAAATAAGCAGCTGCAACAAGAGCAGCAGGAGATGCAGATGGAGGTAGAAGAATTACCTCCAATGATGTCCTCCTCTTTAAGCAGGAACAGAGATGAAGAGAAAAGTCCAACTAAGAAGCATACTGCGCAAAACAGGACGGGAAGGAGCCCGGCAAAATCCAGATGCATATCCACCACTGCATCTCCAGAAAAAACTATTCGATGCGCCTATACCTAGGAGAATCCCCCCTTCATCTCTCGTGTCCCACTGCCTCCCTCTACGCCCACATCCCCACAATCGCCTACCCCCATATCGTCTGACTAATCCCTATTCCCAGTCAATACCTACCCTCACGTCCACTCCCACCGGCCATGCCCATAGTGTTAAAAAGAAAAAAAAGGCTATTTAAAAGGATTGAAGACATTTGCAGAGTGGATAAGGAGGAACTGGAGAGTAACCTCTTTACAAAGAAAGAAAATACCTTTGTGTAGGCCCCGTGGTTATTGCCCTCATTAGGGATACGGGAAAGTATCTCAAGGTGTGGACCCATATGTTTGAGGCAAGAGAAGCATTCCTGGGAGTAAGAATGGCAGAGTTTGGTTCACCTGACATCATTAAAATGCATAGCTTCTGTGCAGGGAGGGTCCCGGTACGTCACCACCCCTCACTATAGAGAGTTTTAAAAGCTGTCGGATGCTTTTGTGCTGTCTAGGTCTGTTCTTCATGGTTGTCCACTGTCACCTCTCCTTTATGCTTTAACGTTGGAGCCTCTCCTTTGTCGGCCGAGGGACGAGGCATGAAGTCCGGCCCTACGCGGTGTCGCCGGTCCTGGAGGGGCTCGATCCAGGGTTTCTGAGTACGCCGATGACGTATCTGCTTTCGTGTCGTCCCGCAGCTACATGAGGCGGTACTGAAGGCACTTCATCAGTACGAGAAAGTGACATGGGCCAAGATAAACCGCGACAAATCGTCAGGCTTGCGGTTAGGTGCCTGGAAAGGGGTTGGTTGGTTGGTTGTTTGGGGTTTTATGACATATATTTAGTAAATACTGGATCTGGCATTAAATTTGATATCAAAAATGGATAGCTGGCAACATCATTGTTTCAAAAGCTGGCAACATCATTGTTTCAGTGTGCTGGAAAAGACCTGGAAGTTCACTATTTTCCCATAGATGAGACCCCAACAGGTGCTACCACCCCGGGTCAGGGTGGACCTGGGAGCACCAGCAATTAAGAGGTGGTTCCACGCTTCCTCAAAACCTCCTGATCAGAGGCCTATAGGGTGGCGTACTCACAGAACTGGGGGATGAAATAGAGGGAGAGGGGGACGGAGTACGGGTAGGGGAGACTCCTATCTTTGGGGGAAACAGTATGTCTCATTGGCGATTCAGCGAAGGAGTGCCGCCTGGTTCTATCCATGCTTCGCTCCGCCCTGCTACGGCCAGAGACATTCTTTTCTTGTTCTTCGGAATCTTCCTCCCTACTTCTTTTCAATGAGGAAGCACGAGGCGGAGGCATACTCTCCACCTCGATTGGTGCTTACGCTTCCGTCGGGTGATGTTCCTGTTGCTGCTTCCGCTGTTTGAGTTGTTCATGTTTGTGTTGAGACCGCTGTTGTTGAGGCTGCTGTTCTTGTTGCTGCAGTTGCTTCTGCTGTTGCTGGCGTTGCTGTTTCGGCTGTTCTTCAGGCCGCTTGTTTTGGCCTTCTTTAGGATGTTGTTTTGCTTCCACTTCAGACTGCCTTTTTTGATGTTGAGGAACCTCCTTCTGTGGTAGAGATGGAGCACAAAGACTTCCTTCCTCTGGTTACTTCTGTCCATTTTCCTCAGGTTTCTTTGCTGTTGTTGTTGCTGTAGTTGCTGGGCTAGGTGGGACTTGTTCTTTCTTTCTTAGCCGGGAACACCTTCGTCATGTGGCCCACGTCTCCACATATCCAACAACATGGTTTTCTCCCCTCCACCAACATTTTTCTTTTACGGCAGATCAAGGTGTTGGGGATATTTTTGAAACCGTCTCTATCCAGTGTGATCTGTATTTCCATATCCCCTGTTTCTATTCTAGATTTGCTGCTTATGGCCCTCACTTCGTTTACCTCTCCATATTTGGAGAAGAAGGCCCCCATTCGGTCTTCAGAGGGCTTTGGTGTTTAAAACACATCAAGCCAACCGCTTGGCCTGCTCTTCTGTCGGGAGGAGGATATCCCACAGGGCATTGGTCCTTCTTGCGAGTATCTTCGGACCGATGTTTAGGGCTTTCAGGGCCTACTCCATACTTTTCCTGCTCACTCCAATCAGTTTGTGTGACTTGAGATCAGAGGTAAGCAGGGAAATGGTACGCGTGTTAACAGCTTCTAAAGCTTCTTTTATGGTTAGGAATTCATTTCCATTGAAGATTTTTTCGTATTTTTCTCTTTGGTTGGCATACAAAGTGCCATCCTTTTTTGGCTCCAGGCCGTTTTTTCTGGTTGGTTGTTTGGGGTTTTATAGCATATCAACCACTATGGGTTATTTAATGCCAGATCCAGTATTTACTAAATATATCAAACACATATAGCTGGCAACATCATTGTTTAAAAAAAGTGTAGTTGGCAACATCATTGTTTCAATGTGCTGGAAAAGACCTGGAAGTTCACTATTTTCCCATACCTGGGAACCCCAACAGGTGCTACCACCCCGGGTCAGGGTGGACCTGGGAACACCAGCAATTAAGAGGTGGTTCCACGCTTCCTCAAAACCACCTGATCAGAGGCCTTGCTGTTGGATGCAGTTTAACGTCGTACCCAGGATGCGTTTTTTCTGGTGACACCGGTATTGTTACCGGTGTATATGGCGTGTCGCTGTTTTTGTCGACTATGGTGGAGACAACACCCGCCACAATCGACCCACGTTATAGTTGTTTTTCCCCTTTCTTTAAAAAAAATGTTTTGGGACACAGGCATAAAAAGAAATACAAATACACTGGAAAAGGAACGGGACAAAAAAGGTAAAAAAAAACAATGATTAATTCAATGATCAATTCAAACAAAAGACAAAATGCAAATCAAAACAGGGGGAGGATAAAAATAGAAACAAACTGAAAAAAAAGTGTAAAAACAATAATATATACTAAAAACCAAAGCTGAAAAAGAAGAAATTAGAAAAAGTAAGATTTAGAAACACAAAACAGAAACAAATTAAATCTACTTATCAATTACAGTCTGTTGCCAATAACACACAACAATACTCAGGGGGGTACCATGATGGAACTAGTGAGCCAACCCAAATGACTTGACTCACTTTATAGTTCCCCAATAGAAGGTTAACCAATCAGGCGACGTGAAATATTCCATCCGTCGTGTATAAAGGCGGCCATTTTGTTTACTCTCTCCGAATAACCAGTGCCAACCGGTTCACCGCAGTTTGTCGATTATTGTTGAATACGTTGTTATTATTGCGATTTCAGACAACTTTGAAGATCAACTCAGTGATAAGTGTTTATTTTGTTACTTTTTCAGTTTCCAACATTGTTTTTGAAGTTTCTTGGTTTTCACTTTTTCGTTTTAGTATATATTGGAATATTTTACATTTACCTTTCATTTGCCTTTTTTGTTGTATTTATTACCCTCCCCCTATTTTGATTTGCATTTGCTCTTTGGTTGAATTGTTTATTGCCTTGGTTTGTCCCGTTCTGGTTCCATTTTATTTTGTTTGAAATGATATAAAGTATTATTTATAAAAGGAGCAAGAAAAAATAACTTACGTCGACCGTGGCTGTGTTTTAGTCTACGCCATGGTCGACACAAACAATAAAAAAGTGCCTGATACACCGGTGGCAAATCCGGTGTCGCCAGCAAAATCGGCCTGGTCTCAAGATAGGCCGCTAAAGAAAGATGGGGAATTCTATGCCAGTCAGAGGAAAAAACTGGAAAGCAGTTTCAACGGCAATGAATTCCTCACGATAAAGGACGCCTTTGATGCCGTGAAAGTACGAACGATTTCTCTGCTTACTTCAGACGTGAAGAGCCATAAATTAATGGGGGTAAGCAGAGAATGCATGGAGGAGGCTTTAAAATCTTTAAATATTTGTCCAAAGATTTTGGCCAGAAGGACTAATGCTCTTTGGGATCTCCTTCTCCAGACTGAAGACCAGGCCCGAAGATTAGCGGGAAGTGTTCTAAACACAAAAAATTTACGGTTACAAACCGAGTATATGGGCACCCGCAGAACGAAAATAACTGTCCACGGAGTGCCGATAGACATATCAGAAGATCGGATGGGGGCTTTCTTCTCTAAATATGGGGAAGTGAGCGAAGTGAAGGCCATCTGCAGTAAGTCAGGAATTGACACTGGGGACATGGAAGTCCAAATTACCCTGGACAAGGAAAACTTCCAAGAAATCCCAAACATTTTGCTCTGCCGAATGCGAAGAATGCTGGTGGTGGTGGAAGGGAGGAAACCATGTTGTTGGGTGTGCGGACAGCCGGGCCATATGGCAAAGGCGTGCCCCACCAAGAAGGTGCCAGCACAAAAAGAACCGACTCCAGTAACGACAGCAGCAGCGACAGCAGCGACCGCTACCAAAACCGCCGAAACTGGAAAGACTTCGAGTGACGGCTGGAAGGAAGTGGTTGCAAAGGGACGAAAATCCCAAACAAGCCTCCCGTCCCCCCCAAAGGAGGCTTCTCCCAAAAAGCAGACTGACAAAGAGAGTCGGAAGAAAGAAGAAAACAAGAAGCAGCATCTACCAAAGCAACCCGAAGTCGAGATGGAGGTAGAAGAACTACCTGCAATGCGGTCCTCCTCTTTGAAGAGGAACAGGGAAGAGGACGACGAAGAAGTCCCCACAAAAAAGCACACAGCAGAAAAAAGAACGGGGAGGAGCCGGGAAAAATCCAAATGCGCATCCACCCCGGCGTCTCCAGAAAGGAATATTGTTTTACCTGTTCCTAGGAGTCTCCCCCCATCACTCTCACGTTTGCCACTCCCTCCTCCCACTCCCACTCCCACACAATCATCCACCCCCATGTCATCGGATGCGTCCCCTACCCAGCATACACCCACTCTCCCGTCCATTCCCTCCCCACCAGACCCAGATAGTGTTAGGAAAAAAAAGAAGAGACTCTTTAAAAGAGCCGAAGATATATGCCGGGTGGATAAGACGGAGCTGGAAAAAAACTGTTCCTCCAGGAAAAAATCCCTTCTAGGTCCACTCTTTAAACTCTCTTCCATTGACAACATGTCGGTGGAAGACCCCCAGAACTTTCCGGGGGCCCCAGGTGTGATTGCCCTCATCAGGGATGCGGGGAAGCATTTAAAAGTATGGGCCCATATGTTCGAGGCCAAAGAAGCATTCCCAAATTTAAGAATAGCGGAATTTGGGTCTCCTGACCTCACCAAGATGCACGGCTTCTGTGCAGGGAGGGTCCCGGTACGTCTCCACCCCTCACTATACAGGGCCTTAAAATTAACATACCCTACGGACGTCGGCGGGATTGTCTCGGAAGGACGGATGACGTCGGAGCTGGGCACGGGAAGCCTGGGACAAACCGTCGGGGTCTTGTCACCCGCAGATTTCCGCCCCGTATGTGCTTAGGTTGTTGCAGTAACTGTCGTTTTTTATTTTTGCAGGCCTAGGAAATGGAAATAAAGATAGCCAGTTTGAATGCGAAGGGCTTGAGAGATCGGGGTAAGGCTGCCCGCCTGCTTCGGGATCTCTTGTCCTTCGGCGTGGATGTTGCCGCGATCGAAGAGACCCACTTTGTTTGCACTTCCGATGCGTGTGTGCTGGAGGATGACTTTGTCATCTATTCAGCATATGGGGACCGATGTGCCAGAGGAGTTTCTTTGTTGGTCAGACGTACTCTCGATGCGAAGGTGGACCTTGTGCATACCGATGCCGAGGGCCGGTTAATCGTGGCCGATATTGCCGTGAAAAGTGGTTCGTTTCGGGTCGTTGCGGTTTATGCGCCCAACGACTGGGAGGAGCGGGGTTCCTTTTTTCGGCGGTTGGGGCCGTTCCTAGTTGATTCATCGCGCCTAGTTTTAATGGGGGACTGGAATGCCATCCTGAACCCCAAGTTAGACAGGGGGCGGGGCGCTAGCGGGAGTAGGGGCGATCGTAGCCTGGTCAAACTGATCGACGATTATGGTCTCGTCGATAGATACCGGGTCGATCATCCCAAGGGGAAAATGTGGACGTGGGCTCGTAGCTGGCCGTCTGTCAATGTAGTTAGCTACATTGACAGAATGTTAGTTCGTAGAGCCGACATAGACTTGTTAGATTGTCCCACGTTCCACTGGGTAGGCTACACGGATCACAAACTCGTTTGTGCCCGTGTGGCGTTAGAACATTGGCTGGCTACTGGAAGTTCAATCTGTCTTTACTGGACAGGCGGGACTTCCAGAGGCAGCTAACTAGTGTAGTGCAGCGGGAGCTAGTGGGGGCGGTTATCGGGAATAAGTGGTGGGAGCGACTTAAGGATAGAATTAGGTCTTTCACCACTGATTTCAGCAAACGGCTCGCTCTAGATAGAGCTGAAAAGGTGAAGACGCTTAAGGCTAGTTTTTCCCGGGCGGAGGCTGGGGGGGATCCCTAGCTAGGGAGGCCCTGCAGCGTTCGAATAGCGAGCGCTACATGGGTCAGGTAATTAGGCTAAGTAAGATGTCTTCTGAAGCTGTGAACCTGGGCGCAGATCTGCGTCGGGAAGAAGTCCGTCGAGGTGGTGATCGTTACATTCGTCAAGTCAAAACCCCTGAGGGGCGTACTCTGCGGTCGACTGACGACATGTGCGAGGCGTTTCGGCGGCATTTCGAGAGCCGCTTTACCAAGGAGCCTGGTCTCCGTGAGGAGGAGTTTCGCAGCTATTTGGCTGACTTTCCTCGGCTTGAGCCGACTGAAGCAGCTAGCTGCGAGGGAGAGATCACGGAGGGCAAAGTCTACGAGGCATTGAAGAAGGTCGGCAGAGGCAAGTCGCCCGGTCTGGATGGTTTGCCTTATGAATTGTACTTGAGGCTGTCGCACATCTTTGTTCCGATTTTGACTGCAGTGTTCAACAACTGGTTTCGGTCGGGGTCCATCGCCAACCGCATTTCCAGGGGTGTGATCACTCTGTTGAAAAAGGGCAAGGGTGTTGGGGGTAAACTAGACGATTACAGGCCCATAACTCTTCTAAACACAGAGTTAAAGATTATGGCCAAGATCCTGCAGGAGCGTTTGCAGTCAGTTGCCGAGTCTCTGTTGGGACCCGAGCAGACTTGTTCTGTGAGGGGCCGAACAATTCAGAGCAACCTGCATTTGATCCGCACGATCCTAGAGGGAGTAAAAGACGACGAGGAAGCCGCGCTGATCAATTTGGATCAGTCCAAGGCATTTGATAGGGTCGACCATCGCTACCTTGCTACTGTCCTGCAGGCCGCCGGATTCGCACCCGACTTCTGCCGCTGGATTAGCCTCCTGTATCGCTCCCCCAGTGCTGTGGTACAGGTGAACGGAAAGTTGTCGGGCGCTTTTGTTCTGTCGAGGTCGGTTCGTCAGGGTTGTCCGCTGTCGCCTCTCCTTTATGCTTTGGCGTTGGAGCCTCTCCTTCGCCGGCTGAAGGACGAGACGTGCAGTCCGGCCCTACGCGGGATCGCCGTTCCTGGAGGGTCTCGAGCCAGGGTTTCCGCGTACGCCGATGACGTATCTGCTTTCGTGTCGTCCCGGGGCGACATTGAAGCGGTACAGAAGGCGCTTGATCGGTACGAGAAGGTGACAGGGGCCAAGATAAACCGCGACAAGTCGTCCGGCTTGCGGTTAGGTGCCTGGAAGGGGCGTGATCTTCCAGGCCGCTTCGGTTGGACGGACGGTCCTGTCCGCATTCTTGGAGTGTGGTTTGGACCCGACCTCCAGCTGGAGAAGAATTGGTCAGAAGTACTAGCAAAGATCGGTTCTGCCGGCAAGACTTGGAACCGACGGAGGTTGTCTGTGAAGGGCAGGGCGGACGTGTGTGTTACATACATTTTCCCCCTGGTTCTTTATCGATTGTCAGTACTTCCTCTCTGTAAGGCCCACAGGAAGGCGCTCGAGCGATCGCTATCCTCCATTTTATGGAGGGGACGCGGTAACAGGGTCGACAGACGAGTCTGCACTAAACGTCCGTGTCATGGGGGGCTGGGAATGCCACACTTGCTGAGTCACATCCGTGCCTCACGGTTGGCTTTCCTACGCCGCGCATTGACTAGAGGAGATCCGATTCTGGAGGGGATTGTTAGGGACGCGTTCCCTGGCCTTACTATCAGTCCCCCCATCTCGAGGGTTGAGCGCCGTCGTAAACCCCGGGATCAATCGCTTTTCCTCCGCGAGTGTCGGTTAGCCTTGAAGGCTATTCCGCGGTCCAGTGACCTGTCACAGCCTAGGAAAGTCTTCTATAGGGGATTAGTGGAGGGGCGCGCGAAGGATTCCCTACGTGATACGCTCTGCTTTTCGGAAGAGGAGTATCGCTCCTACTGGTCTTGGGCGCCAGCGGCGGATTATCTCAGTAACCCTGAGTTTTCGCTTACCTGGCGATTGGCTCGGAATCGGCTGCCTCTCAACGACAAGGCTTTCATATGGGGCTTGGCGGATTTGCCAGACTGTGAACGGTGTGGTCTTGGTTTAGAAGAAACGGCTTCGCACGCCTTCTACCATTGCCCCCGGGTCCGCCCCTTATGGGACCATGTCGGCGAGCTGACGGCTCGTCTCGCTCCCGAAGAACTCGTGTCCATTGATCGCGCATACGCGTGTGACAATGTGTCGCCCCCGTATTCCGGGGTGAAACGAATGGTGTTTCTGACGCTGCTAGCCACGGCTCGAATGGTGATATGGACGACGCGCATGCAGGAAGTCTTGCGAGGCAATCGTCTTTCGCATCAGGATCTAATCCGATTCTTTGAGCATCAGCTCAAGATGAAGATTAGAACTGATAGGAAACGATTGCATTCGACAGTCTTCAACGAAAGGTGGGTAAAAGAGGCGAGCTTGGTTCGTTTGGACGGGGCTAGCCTTGATTTTCTTTTCTAGGTCAATCTAAAGTCACATCGGGGTGGTTTCCTGTGGAACCCTCCCCTTGGTTAGGTTAGACAAGCTTAAGTGTACCTAGTTAATGTGAGTAAGTGTTGTTCCCGGCCTGTTTCCCGGCTATCTTTTTAGTTATGATCCAAGTCGAGATTCCCAACCTCCCCAGTTTGTTTTGGCCCCACCTTTCATCTCGACGAGGTCAGCCTTTTATTTCCCCATGTCCGGGTTATTTTATCTCTTTCCCACTCCCTTAGCGAGAGTGTCTCTTGATTCTGTCCTCTGGGCAGAATACAGCGGCCTCTCTATTTTGAGGGTTGGACGGGCCCTACTAACACGAATTATGTTTAGTTTAAATATGCGTTGAGTTTTAGTTTGTTATTGGGTTCATCTCCCTCCCCACTTTCATCTTTTCATTATTAGAATTTTAATGTATGTTATTATCATCAAAATTTTTATGGTGTGGGGCGCGTTTTTGTAGGTTCCCCTGGTGTGGATGTGGTATTATGGTGGATGAAGGTTTGAATGGCGACGGATGAGTTCTTGTGGTGAATGGGTTAATTGTAATGTATGAATGGGTCGCGAATCTGATTAGCTAGGTATAGGATAGTAAGTTATGACCAGCCTTTACCCTTCCCCTTTTCGGCCTTGTACCACATTTGTTGTATTCCAACAAAAAATAAAATATCCAGTGCCAACCTTTCAGGCGAAAGAACAGAAAGAAGAACTACTGAATTACGCTCTGCTACTTTATCGGGATATCCACTGCTAACCTGAGCTACGCTTCCCTACTCTCTTCGAATATTCACTGCCAATCTCTGGATTCTATATTCAAAGACTACCGTCATCATGAACAACAGAGGGTGCCTTCTGGTAGAAGAAACTTCCCATCCCTGAGAAGTGAGTACTCGAGAAAGGAGGAGGCTCACCGTACACCCCGAGTCGAATGCTCCTTTTACCGCGAATGTCGTCGTGCTCTGAAACGCCTCTTATGGGCGTTGGATAGCCTCTCCAACGTCCAGGCGTTGTCTCGTAGGGCATTGTATCGAGTATTATTCAGGGGATTCGTTCGTGATGAGTTGATTGACAAGCTTGGCTTTACGAAGTAGGAGACTAGCTCAATATAACCTTGAGCGACTGGGATGAAATGCCTCAATAACGATGAGCCATCACTCACCTGGCTGGTGATTCGTGGGGCCCTCTGGGTTGCGAAAATACTGTTCAGCGCGCTTGGAGAAATCTCTAAACTGCCGACGCTGTAGTGGGAAGTCGAGACCTTGGTTCACGCCTTCTTTCATTTCAGAGTGGTAGCGCCGTGTGCAAGTTTGAATGCGGGGAAGCCAGTTCTGTTTGTATTAATGTGATGCATATGACGAAGGCTGAACAATGTGTTCTTTTGCTTACTAGGTGTTATGATAGTTGTGATTTGGACGACGTATCAGAAGGGATTCTATCATGATGAGTTTTCACTTCTTCCCAACTGATCTCGATCTTTAAGCATCGGCTTAAAGTCAAGATTAGGACGGAAAAGCGGCGGCTCACCTCATCAGTATTTTGCAAAAGGTGGGTGAATCTTGCGCGTTTGTGCCGAATAAAAGGGGCTGACCTGGAGTGGCATTTTGATGCCGGTTAGGCTTCAGGATATTGTTTTCCTGGGTTGAACATGGGCAACCCATCCCTGAAATTAGGGTAGTTTAGGTTATGATTTTGATTCTTTAGTTGTTTTTTTTCTAGTAAACTTAGCTAGGGTGTCGTATGTGCATTAACCCTTTTATTTCTGTTCCTATTTGTCTTTAGTTTAACTCCCCATCCCCTCCCTCGTTACGTGGACAGTGATGGCAGTTCCCTGGTGGATGCGGTCGCCTTTCGTTTCGCTTGTTATTTTGTCGTATTTGTTTTTGTGTCAAAATCGTGTCTGTGTGGGTGCTAGGGATGGATGAATATTTTTTATATTTTTATAGTCCCGCATCGATTTCGTCCACTTAACTGATATTTCTGCCACATTTAAGGTTTGTGTGGGATTTTATTACTAATATGATTTTGTTTAGTTACATGTAAATAGTTTATAAACATATTGTACATAATCATTGGGGATTTTTTTTAAAATTGTTTTTATTCTCCTCCCCTCACAGACAACGATTTGCACATGTGGGGACTATTTAAGAATTTCATCGAGACAATGAGGTATTTTGGTGGATGTAGTAAGTAAGGTAAGTATGAATATGTTTTGGTGGTATGAATATTGTTTTGTATGATTGGGTCAGTGGTTGTGTCTAGCTAAGTTTTAAAATTAAGACAGGTGACCGTCCTTTCCCCCCCAACACCCTATTTAGGCCTTGTTCCACATTTCTTGTTTTTTTTTACAGAAATAAATATTGATAAGTGGAATAAAGAGTTGGGACATGTATTCAGTTACAACCCGTTTTTATTTCTACCCGCTGGACGGTAGTGGGAAAGTTTTGTTAATACACACAGTTTCGATTATAGTAAGTGTGACTTATTTGTTTTTTGTGCCTTGTATTTGTGCTTGCTGACTGCTTATTGTTTTTCTGTGTTTTTCATGAGGGAATACAGTCCCGCCATGGCGAAGGTAACCGAGGAAAAAAAGTGACATTGGCCAGCACATCCACTGCACCATCAGCATGAGTGGCCGAAAGGCCCCGAAAAAGCCCATAATACTATAAAAACTGCGAGATGAATACAAGGAATTCATCTCAGAAGAGACTTTTGCCAATGCCTTCAGGACAATCTCCCGGTTGACATCAAGACAAGAAATTTTATGGTTGTCAGCAGAGTGACCATGGATGAAGGCTTTAAACATCGGGGCTAAAGTTTTGGCTCGAAGGTCCAATATTATGTGGGACATCCTGCTGGCAACTGAAGAAGCCGCAAACACAGTCAAGACAATAAGGATGCAAACAGAGTATATGGGCACCAGAAAAACTCAGATTACCTTACATTGGGGGCCTTCTTCAGATTATGGTCCGGCAGATGGATTATCCTCTATCAAAAGCAAGTCGGGCATTGCCACCAGTGATTTTGAGGTCCTGGTGACATTGACCAGACCAAAGTTTAATGAGGTACCTATCGTTATCTCTTGCGGCGACCGCAGAATTTTTTGTTGTCGTTGAGGGCCATCGCTCTTCCTGTTGGAGTTCTGTCCAATCAGAAAGACGACACCACAGACGAAGCCAACGACGCAACCAAGACCAGCACAGAGAGGAAGTAGCAAAGAATGCCCCCATTAGTGAATGAACTGGGGTGATGAGGAGGAGAGCAAAGGCGACAAATCCGCCTTCCCAGCAGGATGTCCCACACAAAGGTGCTGCCAAACAGCAGCTCTTATGAAGTGGGATTCCTGCTTCTGCTGCTAAGTCAGATAAGCAGCTAACGATACAGCAGCAGCGACAGAAGCTGAGAGAGCAGCAGCGAGAACAGAAGCGGCAGCCGGTTTAGCAAAATCAGCAGCAGCTGGGAAAAGAGGTCCGACCGGAACAGCAAGTTGCGATCCTCATCATTGAAGAGACGAAAAGGCGAAGAGTCGGAGGAAGAAGAGGACTTTGTGAACACCAAAAAAGAAAGGAGAGCGGGTCGGAGGAGGGCGGAGATGGCCCAATCCGCGCCTACTCCGCCAGCAAGAAGTGATATGGATCTCCTGCCACGTAAGATAGGGAGCCACCACTCCTCCCCTACTAGAGCTCCGTCTTCCCAGTCTCCCTCCCCCAAACAATTCCAAGGAAAAAAAAAGAAGCAGCAACTCCCCAGAGGGGACAAGATCTGTGTTCTGAAGCGTGAGTTCCTCGAAAGGTACCTCCCAGAGGAAGGCCTTCTGAGGCCTCTTTTCAAATGGATCCTCTGTTAATGCGTTCCGGAAGCGTCAGATGATCCAAAAAGAGACTCAGGAGCTAAAGAATCTTTCGCGATATTGCGCAGGGAGGGTCCCGGTTCTTCTCCAACGCTCTCTATATAGAGCAATTAAATTAACATTTGCCACAGACGTCGGCGGTATTATCACAGAAGGACGAATTACTTCCGATGTAGGTACTGGTAGTCTGAGACAATCCGTCGGGGTCTTGACCTACAGATTTTTGTCCAGTCTGTGTTTAAGTGACTCAAAACTTAAACGATGGCAATTAAGCTAGCTAGCATGAATGTCAACCGCTTGAGAGATCGGAGTAAGGCAACCTGCCATCTTGGTGATTTCTTGTTTGGTGTTGATGTGGCCACACTTTGGATGCTAGTGTGCTGTCTAACGTCTTTGGCCTACCGGTCCCCGTATGCTGAATCCTTGTTAGTCAAGCGTTCCCTTGATGCGAGGGTGGACCTTGTCCATGTGGACGGCCGGCCTATTGTGGCCGATATTGCCGTGAGCAGTGGTTCATTTCGGGTCGTTGCGGTTTTTATCTCGGCTGGGCCAGTCTTTGTATTTCCCATTACGTTATTTATTTTACCCTGCCCATCCCATTACTGAGTGTGCTGATTGATTCTGTCTAGTGGCAGAATACAGTGGTCTCATTTTGTGAGGTGGACGGTTCTTACTAACATTGTCTTGTTTTGGTTTTATCTTTAGTTTACATTTGTTTTCTGGATTCATCTCCCCTCCATCATTTCAGAAATCACGAATATTTAGCATATATATGTGTGAGAACATTGAAATTTTTATGTCAGTGTTTTGTATGTTCCCTGCGAATATGAACAATTTTGGTGTGTGTAGGACTGAAGAGTGATGGATAAATTGTGAATGAATAGGTCGTCAGATTAACTAGGAGAGCTAAGGAAGACCAGCCCCTCCCTTTTTCTCCCCGGCCATATGCCACAATTTCTGTACAATCAGAAATAAATATAAGTGGAATAAAGTGTTCAAATATGGCATCTAAGCACTTGTGTTTATTGGATTTATTTGCTTAAGTACGCCTGACGAGAGATTGATTTAAGAACTGTTCTCTTTTGATTTTTGTGTTCTCTTATGAAACGTTTACATATTTCAGTTTTCATTCAGTTTTGTGTACTTGTTCACCTTTGTTTTTAATTTTCTTTTCGTTACTCTTGTATTTCCCTTTTGTGTTTTACCCCCTTCCCGATTTGGTTTGGTTTGTGTTTTACGGCATATCAACCTCAATGGGTTATTTATTACTATCAATAAAAACTTTGTCGGCATTTTTTTCTTCAAAAATTTTTTTTTTTTACACAAAGTAATCCTGTTATTAAAACCTATTTTTAATCCAGTTTCGGGGTGAACTATTACTACAGGTGGTATGTGTTTTATATTGAAGTTATATTTTGGAATTTACAGTTTGATTTAAGAAAATGTCGGATATTAAATGGATTAATGTCCTGAAAGATTTTTCATGATGACCGTTTGAATGTGTTTATTGGCATATAAACCTCTATACCGAAATAGAAGTATTTAACAGTTGTATCACTTCAATTATATATATATTGAACGCAATTGTATGCCTACAACTACAAATAAAACGTATTAGCCAGTTTGCTATAAAATGTATTGGCGTCTCTTTCATATATAATGTATTGCTGGTTTTTTTATTATAACTTCGATAGTTTTGTTCGGTGGTTCACTATTTGCCCATAGTTAAGAGCCTAGCTTGATAAGGAAATAACTGCAATTAAGGAGGTGGTTCCACGCTAGTCAAAACCCCCAATCTCCCGATCAGCGGACTTGCTGCCGGAAGTATTTTATCGTCATACACAGGACAATGTTCGAATTGAAGTAAGTCACACAGATTGCGTTAAAATTATGATCTTCCTGCTTGAAATATTTGGTACAACATTTAATGAGAGAAGCACCACAGTTCTTCTCTATGACGATTTGGTTTGGTTTACAGCACAATCAACCCCAATGGGTTATTTAATGCCGACAATTTTTATTGCTGCTAATATTTTGTTTTCTCAAATCAATTTCCAGTTTGGTTGGTTTTTTTTTATAGCATATGAAGCTCAACGGGTCATTTAATGCCAAAAAAATTTTTATACTTGATTCATAGCGATAGTTTGGTTTAAAAAAAAAATAAAATAAAAATAAAATAAAATAAAATAAAAAGTGTGTGTTGTGAATATAGATTATCTCCTCTTTGATAATCCAAGCTATAAAAGCTGTACATTTCCGCTTGTCAAGTACACGAGTAGTAAGATTTTTTGTTCTCCGTCTCGTTTTTTTACCGACCGTTTACGACCGGTATTTTTCAGCTCGTGGGATTATCTGTCTACGTCAAGGACCTTTTGTTTGTGTGAACTGTTTTGTTACGTTAAGTTGTTTTTTTCTGTTTTTTTTTTCGTTTTATTGTACTGACATTCTTTGCAAAAAAGTTTTGATTTTTTTTCCATTTTTTCTTTTATCACCCCTCTTTTCACTGTATTCATTTATTTTTAAATTAGGTTTTTATTTTGTTTATTTTTCTATAACCCTCCCCTTTAAAATCCTTCTTTGTTTCCACGTATTTATTTTGTCTTTCCTTTTTAAAATATCATTTAAGTCCGTCTGTTTTATCATTTAAGCGTTCTGTGTTAAAATTTCCGTTTATTTTGGTTAATCTGTCTTTATTGTTTGTGTTTCGTTCGTCTTCTGGTCGGACTAGATTTTTCTAGCGGCCATATTGTAAATTTTTTAATTGTTTCGTATTTTTTTAAAAAGTTATCGTTAAACGTTTTCTTTTTGCCTGTATTATTGTATTAATTTTTGTTTTGCAATTGTAACCCTTCTTTTTCCGTATTAAAAGTTTTTGTGACCGTTACTTGTTTTATTATTGTTTTCATTTTACCGTTAGGCAATCCTTGTTTTTGTTAATTTCTGTATGTGACTTTAGCTGTACCTTGTGATTTCTGTATTTTTGTAATTATTTTTTTGCTTGTCTCGCTTTCCGGCGAGTTTTGTAATTTATTTTCTTTATTTTATTTTTGTCATTTTTCGCTAATAGGCGAGCTTCACTTAGTTCTACCCCACTCCAGCCTATAGGCGATCTTTGTTTCTTTCCATCCCTCCCCATCCTTTCCCATCGTACGATTTTTTTTTAAAAAATGGATAAAAAGAAAAGTAAATCCACTTCTTTTCTGATAAAAAGGAAAAAACCGGTGATAGACATTAAAAAGTCTGTCAAAAGACATTAATTTTCTATAAATAAAAAAACCGCCAGACAAAGACGATCCACTGGAGTACCCACTTTTAGAGGACACTATGGACGAACCAAATAGGCCTAGTCCTAAAACTAGTCCTAAAAATGTAGAAGCTAAAAATAGCCCAGATACAAAAGCTATGGAAACCAAAACTACGGAAGCCGAAAATGGCCAAAATCCAATGGAAGCCAATAAGGACCAAAATACAAAAATTATGGAGGCTAATAATGGACAAAATACAGAAAGAAAGAAAGGTGAAATCTTAGAAGACCCCATAGAATTAAAGAAAATTGAAAAGAGAATTGTGTCTGTTTTCGTCGTCGACAAGCGTACGCGCAAAATTTGTCGTTCGTCGAAAAACACTGTTGAAAAAACTAGAGTCCTTGGGGGTAAGCCCCTAAGAATAGTTAAGGGAGCAAAATTCTTCATGTGGGACGTACTGCTACCCACGCCTGAAGACTGCATTGCTATGTCTAGCCGTGATCTTATAACAACAGATCTTATTGTACGAACGGAGTACGAAGGCCGAAGACGAACCATTGTGGCAGTATATGAGGTCCCTCCTCAAGTTATCGGGGAACACATTGCTACATTTTTCTATCATTATGGCGAAAGTCTGGGCGCCTCCTGTGATAGCCTGAGCGGGGGGGGGAGCTTTGACATCATGTTGGACGAGAAGGCCTTCCGCTCCATAGCTTGAAGTTACCGGTTATAGTAACTGGCCGAAAACCGGTATGCTGGAAGTGTGAAGAGATTGGTCACCTCGCCTCTTCCTGCCCAGGGAAGAAGGCCCCTGGTAGTCAGGCACCAGTAGACCAAAATCCCCCTCTGACCGAGTCTTTACCTTCCGCCTCGCCTGTAGTGGGCGTGCCAGCCGCTGGGACCGGGGCGGTTAATCCTCCGGTTGGCGAAACATCAAAAACCACATTCCCCAAAGAGCCTTCGCCCGCTGCTCGTGCAGTTGTGGAGAAGGGGGAGGGGGAATGGCTGATAGCCCACTCCATCTTGCAACGCCAAGGGCGATGCCTTGACCTCTCAGCTATCATTTAAAGAACAACAAAAAAAGAATGACCCTGCTTTTGAAAAAACTGAGAAAATAAAAGAACTGAAGAAAAAATTAGCCAAAAACAGTCTCCAAACACAGATCCTATTCCATCCACGTCCTCTGCCCAGTCTGCACTCTCTCCCATGAAGAAACCTTCCCCTCCGTCAACCCTGTTCAACTCTCGTCTTCACAGTAGAGATCCTAGCCCCTACAAACATAGGTCCTACTACACTCTCCTTCAAACCCCTACTCCTTCCCCTGTTAAACCGAGATCCTCCAACACACCTCAGAAAACTCCCTGTCCTTCCACCTCTACTAAATCAGAAATGCCTCCTCCCGCTACAAAACGACAGAGAAGCCCTGCTCAGGAGAAGAAAGAAAGAAAAAAAATCAAAGAAATTTATATTCAACACCGGGGAGGATGTCTGTCGTGTTTCACCGGCTCAGGCCGAGAGAGCCCGCGATTACGGTAATCGCATCAAAGAACTCAAATATCTGCTGTCCATAAGTCAGTATGCGGACCTAGACGTAGAGGTTCCGCAGAACTTCCCACTTGCTCAAAGGGTTCGAACAGTGGTTAGAACCGGAACTGGTGCTAAACAGAAATGGGCAATGTTGGATGAGGCCATCAGCACTTACAAGATGGCCTTACCCATAGCTATTGTAGAAAATGAGCAACTTAATCATCTGAAGCAATTTTGTGCAGGTAGGGTCCCCGTTTTAGTTCACTCATCCCTGTACAGGGCTCTTAAATTGACATTTCCCTGGGATATCGGCAGAATCTCTCAAGACGGCTCTATCAAGAATGAGATGGGCCATGGGTCTATGGGAGAGGCTGTCGGTATCCTCACCCCAGCCATGTTCAAACCAGTATCACAACACTATCGGTTTTCATTATGGCTCTTTAGCTAGCAAGTTTGAATGTCCAAGGCCTGAGGTCGGAGTCTCGAAGTGTGAGGATCGTTCGCGATCTTCAGCGCCTCGGCGTGGATGTATGTTGCGTGCAGGAGACCCGTTTTTTTATCTCGCGATCATGAGGACAGTCTAAGAGGTTCGACCTCTTTTCAGCATGTTTTGATGGACGCTCGAGGGGTGTTTCCTGGCTGGTGAGCAAGTCTCTGGACGCGGTGTGTGCTCTTGTCTTCGCGGATCCGGCGGGCAGGCTTTGCGTGCTGGATATTACCATAAAAGATAAGTCTCTTCGTCTCATTGGGGTTTATGCGCCCAATGACCATGCGCAGCGGTCTGGTTTGTTTCGACAGATTGAGCCGTTTCTGACGACTTCTCGTTCGGTAGTTCTAGCGGGTGATTGGAATGCCGTCCTTGATTCCGATATAGATCGTATAGGGCAAAAACCGGGTACTAACAATCCGGATGTGAAACCGTTTCGAGGCTTTATCGACGCGTTTGATCTCGTCGATAAGTATCGAAATGAACACCCCCCGGGAGGTAGCATGGACTTGGACTAGGGCCGGCTGTTCGGTGGTTAGCGCAAGCTACATCGACCGAGTTCTAGTTAAGAGAGTCGAAGTAGGGCTCTTAGAATGTCCAAGTTTCCATTTTATAGTTTACTCGGATCATAGGCTTGTCCGGGTCCGGGTAAACTTAGATAAGCCTAGGGTTAAGATGGCTGGGTATTGGAAATTGAACTCATCATTATTTGGTGAGCAAGATTTCCGGGACCAGCTTTTAATAATGCTAAAGCGGGAATTGTCGGGGTCTGTGGTTGGGAATAGATGGTGGGACTCTAAAATCCAAACTTAGGTCTTTTGCTGCTGATTTTAGTCGACGACTCAACCTAGCAGCGCAAAAGTCTCTAGAGGCAAAAGTTGATCGGGCGGTTAAATCCCGTGATAGTGGGGACATTGTCTTGCGAGGCTACGAATATGGCCGCTTCATTGCGTTCAGAGGAACTTCGTATGGCATCTAGTCGGCATATCGCGAGCATCACATTGCCGAATAAGCGGACGGTGACTACAGACGTGGGCATTTGCGAGGCTTTTCGAGACTACTTTCAGGAGCTTTTTACCAGCGAGCCCGGTCTGAGCACTGCTCGGTTCGATACCTATTTAGCCGACTTTCCCCGCCTTGAGGCGGCTGGGTGCGAGGGTCCCATAACAGAGTCTGAGATCTGGGATGCGCTGAAGCAGGTAGGCCTGGACAAGACTCCGGGATTAGATGGTCTTCCCTATGAAATGTACTTGAGGCAGTTGCCCGTCTTTGTCCCCTTGCTGGCACTGGTTTTCAACAACTGGTTTAAGCAGGGGTCTATTCCTCAACGCTTCACCAGGGGTGTGATCAAGTTGCTTCGCAAGAAGAAAGACGGTGGGGATGGGGTAGATAATTATCGGCCTTTAACGATGTTAAATACAGAGTTGAAGATTTTAGCCAAGGTCTTAGCTGACCGTTTGCAGGTTGTCCTCTCTAGTCTGGAATTTGGCGAAAGGTACTGACTTAGAGTGGCATTTTGATGTCGGTTAGGAGGATATTGTTTTTGCTGGGTTGAACATTGGCAACCCTTCCCTTAATAGGTTAGTGTAGGTCGTTTTGTTGTTTTAGTTGTTTTTATTCTCCCGTTATTAAACTTAGCTAGGTTGTGTATGCGCATAGGGACGAAAAAAAGGGGGCCAATTTGTTTTTCTTTGAGTTTAATTCCCAATCCCTCCCATCGTTAGGTGGCTAGTGGTGTCAGTTCTCTGGTGGGTGCGGGGCGACTGTCGTTTCGGGTATGTTGTTTCGTAACCATTTTTGTGTTTGGATGAGCGTGTGTTTGAGTGAGTGGTCGGGATGCACAAATGCTTTATATTTTTCTTTCCAAGTCCCGCATTGATTTCGTCCAGGGAACTGGTGTTACTGCTACATTTAGTTGCTTTGTGGGGGTTTTATTACTAACCAAAATTTTGTTTAGTTTCTTGTATATAGTTCTTTTGCATTTGTAAATACACATTGGGGATTTTAAATTGTTTTTATTCCCACCCCACAAACATTGACCTGTAGATATGGGGACTAGTTAGGACATCATAGAGTTTCTGAGGTATTATGGTGTTTGAGGTAAGAATGGTAAGTAAGGATGAGTTGTTTTGATGAAAGGAATATTGTCACTGTGTTTGGGTCAGTGATTACGGTATCTAAGTTTAAACGCTAAGACAGAAGAAGACCAGCCTTTTCCCATCCCCCACTTCAGCCTTGTGCCATATTTGTACATAGTACAATAAATAATGACGAGTAGTAAGATTCACTTTCCTTGTTACATTTTTCAGACTGATGCTTGACAGTGTTTTGGATAATTACTCTTGTGTGTTTTTGAACCTCGTTTTTTGATTCCTACTTTGCTGCCCGTCTGTTTTTGGAATTGTTACTGAACATTTGGTTGAGTTCGTTTTTATTATTTACTGCTTTTACGACTGTTTTTGATTTTTCTTTTCATTTTTTTTTTACCCGCCTCCAATTTTTTTAAATTTTGTTTTTACCTTCTTAATTTTTTTTGCTCTTTCTCTTTTATTCTAGTTTTTCCTTTTTTGAGTTTTTCTTTCGCATTATTTTCTCTTTTAAATTTTCTATTTTAATTTATCTTCGTTCTCTGTATTGTAACTACTGTCCGTGTTTTTCGTTTGTGACTAACGATTAATATCTCGTTATTTTTTAAATTTCTGCTAATAGCCGTTAGTTTTTCTTATTTACTCTTTTCAAATATTTTTTTCGTGCCATATATTGTTCTAATCTTTGTATTATCCCTTGTTATTGTCTAAATTGTCCATTTTTTTTCCTTTGTTTATTTTGTGTAACTCGTTAAATTCTTAGCGTCAGCCATTTTTGTTTTGTAAATAGTTCCGGCTATTTTCGAAAGTTTCGGATTTTTTTTGTTTACGTTTTTTCTTTGTCTAGCGTTTTATTGTCTGTTTCGTTTTAAATATATTTATTTTTCGCCTTTAGGCGAAATTTGTCCATTATTTATTAGCCTGTAATTTTTGTCTTGCTTTTACGTAAACCTTGTTTTAATTGTTTGTCCTTTGTAAAACATTTTAGTGAATTTATTTCCTGCCTCGCTTTCGGGCGTTTTTCCCCCTATTTCCTTTTTAAGTTTTATTTTTCGCTACTAAGCGAATTTTATTTGTTTTTTGTCCCCCCCGTACACACCGTCTATAGGCGGAATTTTTTTTTTTTTCACACCTCTCCTTCTCCCTCGCCCCCTTCATCCTTCCCCCCATTCCCTCCCCTCCAATTCCCTTTATATGCCCTTTTAAAAAATGGAAAAGAAAAATAGTGGAGCGTCTTTTCTTATTAAAAAGAAAAAAAACCTGTCATACCTGACATAAAACGGTCAGTAAAAAGCATTTATTTGCTATAAAGAAAATACCGCCTGATAAAGACGACATGGATGAATATCCTGTCCTCCCGTCCACTTCCGCTACTATAGCTGTAGATATTACACCCCAAAATCCAATAAGGCCAATTCTGGTCAAGCTTCAAAAAATATGGAGGCAAATAACGGCCAAAGTGCAAAAGTTATGAAGGCCGATAATGGCCAAAAATCTAAAAGTACTAAGACCAATAATGACCAAATTTCTATAGAGGCCGAAATTGGACTATTTCCTAGAAATACGGAGGCCAATAATGGCCAAATTTATGAAACTAATAAGGCCAATAAAAGCCAACATGAAACGGAAGAAAATAGTACCACTGATAATGATAAAAGTGGGAGAAATTCTGAGGCTGGGGAATCGCCCTCTTGTTGGAAGTCCCCCCCCCGAGTTGTATAATCAATGTGGCGGAATTCTTGGAGCGGGCTAGGAGTTACGCACAACTTGTGGTAGAAGGTGGGCTCTTAGTAGACGCCCAAGAACTCAGAAAAATTGAAAAAAGAATTGTGTCATTTTTCTTCATCGACAAGCGTACGCGCAAAATTTGTCGTGTGACGAAAACACGGTGATTAAATCACTCGAGTCCTTGGGGTTCAAACCCCTTAGAGTTGTTAAGGGACATAAGTTTTCCATGTGGGACGTGTTGCTACCCACAGTGGAAGATTGCGTAGCAGCTTCGAGCCGAGACCTCATAACGAAAGAGCTGATTATACGCACGGAATATGAAGGCCGCCGAAGGACCATTGTAGCAATATATGAGGTCCCTCCTCGGGTTCTCGGGGAACATCTCGCGCTTACCTGTCCCAGTACGGCGAAATACTGGGAGCCTCCTGCGATAACCTGAACGGGGGGGATGGAGCTTTGATATTCGACTCGACGAACAGGCCTTCCGCTCCATCCCCAACTGTCTGGTGGTAGGGAATTTGAAGTTGCCGGTCATTGTGACCGGCCGTAAACCGGTATGCTGGAAGTGTGGAGAGCCTGTTCACCTCTCCTCTTCCTGCCCAGAGAAGAAGGCTTCTGGTATTCAAACTCCCGATGACCAAAATCCCCCTCTGACCGCGTCTGTACCTACCGCCACGCCTGTAATGGGCACGCCAGCATCTGGGACCGGTATGGATAATCCTTCGGTTGGCCAAAAGACCACATTCCCCAAAGAGCCTTCGCCCGCTGTTAATGCAGTTGCGAAGAAGGGAGAAGGGGAATGGCTAGTTGCAGGAAGGCCAGAGGGAAGCGCCAGACAGCGGGTCCTCAGTCCCCTGAAGCCCCAAGGACCAAAGGCACGGACAGTCCCACTCCCTCTAGCAACGTTAAGGGCGATGCCCCAGCCTCTCAAATGACATTTACAGAAAAACAAATGAAATATGATCCCGGTTTCGAGAAAACTGAAAAAATTAAAGAACTAAAAAAACTAGACTCCAAAAAACAATTAGACCCTACTCCTTCAACGTCCTCTACCCAGTCCTCCACTTCACCCAAGAAACGTCCATCTCCTCCGACATCACCATCCAAACCAATTCCCCTCAGTAGAGATCCCAGCCCGTATAAACACAGATCCTTCCATACCCCTCTCCACACTCCCAGCCCTTCTCCCGTTAAAAAAAGACCCTCACATACACCTCAGCATACACCCAGTCCTTCTCCCGTGAAGGATACTGAAATGCCTCCACCATCCACCAAACGCAACCTAAGCCCCAATAAGGAGGTTAAAGACAAAAAAAAAGTCCAAAAGACCAATTTACAATTTGGGTGAGGACATTTGCCGCATCTTTCCAGCTCAGGCGGAGAGGGCTAGAGATTACGGCAATCGGATAAAAGACCTCCGCTACTTACTGTCTATCAAACAATTCGCCGACCAAAATGTCGAGGTACCAAATAACTTCCCGCTAGCCCAAAGGGTTCTAACAGGGATCCGAACCGGACCCGGAGCTAAACAAATTTGGGTAATGTTGGACGAGGCCATCATGTCCAACAAAATGACCTTGGCCATAGGGATAGTCCAGAACCAGAAGTTAAAATTTTAAAAACAATTTTGTGCAGGGAGGGTCCCTGTTTTAGTTCACCCCTCCCTGTATAGAGCACTTAAATTGACTTTTCCCTGGGATATCGGCGGAATCTCACATGACGGTACCATCAAGACTGAGATGGGCCATGGGTCTATGGGAGAGGCTGTTGGTATCCTTACCCCGACTATGTTTAAACCAGTAATACAACCCTAATCAGTTTTCATCATGGCACTCTGGTTAGCAAGTTTAAATGTGCGGGGCCTGAGGTCCGAGTCTCGCAGGGCGAGGTTCTCTCGTGACCTTCAGCGCCTCGGGGTGGATGTTTGTTGTGTGCAAGAGACCCGGTTTTCTTCTCATGACCGTGAGGACATACTGTCTAAGGGGTTCTCCCTTTATTCAGCATGTTTTGATGGTCGTTCGAGGGGTGTCTCTTGGCTGGTGAGCAAATCTTTGAAGGCTGCATGTACTCTTGTCTTCGCAGATCCGGCGGGCAGGCTTTGCGTGCTGGATGTTACCATAAAAGATAAGGCTCTACGACTTATTGGGGTTTATGCTCCCAATAGCCATTCTGAGCGACCTGCTGTGTCTCGGCAGATCGAGCCGTACTTGACGACATCTCGTCGGGTAGTTTTAGCGGGGGATTGGAATGCCGTCCTTGACCCCGATATAGATCGTATAGGTCAAAAACAGGGTACTAACAATCCTGATGTGAAACCATTTCGGGACTTTATCGGCAGGTTTGATATTGTCGATAGGTACCGGAATGAACATCCTCGGGAGGTAGCATGGACATGGACAAATAGTGGCAACTCGGCTCCTGGGTCGCTTGCGAGCTACCTCGACCGAGTTTTAGTTAAGAGAGTCGATGTAGGGCTCTTAGGGTGTCCAAGCTTCCATTATATAGTTTATACGGATCATAGGCTTGTCCGGGTCCATGTAAACTTAGATAAGCCTAAGGTTAGGTTGGCTGGGTACTGGAAATTAAACTGCTCACTATTTGGTGAGCAGGATTTCCGGGACCAGCTGTTACTAATGATACAGAGGTAATTGACGGGGGCGGTTTTAGGGAATGCCTGGTGGGATAAATTAAAATCCAAAGTTAGAACGTTTGCTGCTGATTTTAGTCGTCGACTCAATCTAGATAGATTAGCGGCGCAAACAGCTTTAGAAGAAAAAGTTGATCGGGCAGTGAAATCCCGTGATAGTGGGGAAATAGCCTTAGCTAAGGCAGAGTTGTCGTCCTTGCTTATCAAGAAGGATCAAGCTCCGGTAGTTAGGGCTAGGTTAAAAAGAATGTCCTCTGAGGCGACGAATATGGCCGCTGAATTGCGTGCAGAGGAAACTCGTAGCGCTACTAGGCGACATATCGCGTGTGTCACATTGCCGGATAATCGGACCGTGACTACAAACGCGGGCATATGCGAGGCCTTTCGAGATGAATTTCGGGATCTTTTCACCAGGGAGCCCGGTCTGAGCCCTGCTCGGTTCGACGCCTATTTGGCCGACTTTCCCTGCCTTGAGGCAGATGAAGCGGCTGGGTGCGAGGATCTCATCACAGAGTCGGAAATCTGGGAAGCGCTGAAGCAGGTTGGCCTGGATAAGTCTCCGGGACTAGATGGTCTTCCCCTACGAAGTTTACTTGAGGCAGTCGCCCGTTTTTCTTCCTTTGCTGGAACTGATTTTCAACAACTGGATGAAGCAGAGATCTACACCCCAACGCTTCACCAAGGGTGTGATCAAGTTGCTGCGTAAGGACAAGAACGGTGGGGATGGGATAAATATCTTTCGCCCTTTGACTATGTTAAACACAGAGTTAAAGATTTTGGCGAAGATCTTAGCCAACCGTTTGCAACTTGTCCTGTCTAGTCTGATGGGCCCCAAGCAGACCTGTGCTGTGAAGGGCAGGACTATTCAGGATAACCTGCATATAGTACGCTTGATCTTAGAACAAGTCGACAGTGAAGCCGCGCTGATCAATTTAGATCAGTCCAAGGCCTTCGATAGGGTTGACCATCGTTTTCTGGAGTCTGTCCTTTCGGCGGCCGGTTTCGGAGCCGACTTTCGCTCCTGGATCCGACTTTTGTATGCGACCCCCGGTGCGCTGGTGGAGGTGAATGGAGTAAGATCGAAGCCTTTCGTATTGTCTCGCTCTATTCGTCAAGGTTGTCCGCTTTCGCCTCTGCTTTACGTTCTTGCCTTGGAACCTTTCCTTCGCAAGTTAAAAGCGAATCCGGTCCTACGCGGAATTTCCCTGCCTGGGGCTACCACCTCAGCCAGGTATTCTGCCTATGCTGACGACGTTTCGGTTCTTGTGTCGAGCAGAGCCGAGATTGACGAAGTCAGCAAAGAAATCAGTGGCTATGAGATGGTGACAGGGGCCAAGATCAACCGCGATAAGTCTGTTGGCTTGCGGTTGGGTGCGTGGAAGGGAGTTTCTCTTCCCGGACCTTTCCTCTGGACGGATGGGCCGATCAAGATACTCGGCGTCTGGTTAGGTCCTGATCTCCAGTTGGAAATGAATTGGTCGGAGGTACAAGGGAAGGCCGAGATCGCGGTTAATCTGTGGTCTCGGAGGAGGCTTTCCTTGAAGGGGAGGGCGGAAGTATGTGTTTCTCACATCTACCCGATTCTCCTTTACCGACTCTGTACTTCCACTCCCGCCTACCAAACTAATTTTATTAGTAAAGCTTCTGTTCTCTTTCTTGTGGAGAGACAAAGCTCCTATGGTATGTCGCGAGATCTGTTGCCTTCATCCCGCTGAGGGCGGTCTGGGTATGCCTAGCATTGAGATTCGTCACTATATGCTTCGCATCAACTTTCTGGATCGAATGTGTCGCGGATCGGACGAGGAGGGCGCCTTCTAGAAGGAAGACGTCCGTAAACACTTCCCATCCCTGAGAAGTGTGCATTCGTGCCGGGAGGAGGCCGGCCGTATACCCCGTGCCGAATGCTCCTTCTACCATGAATGTCGTCTTGCTCTGAAACGCCTCTCACGGGCGTCGGAAGGCCTCTCCAACGTCCAGGCGTTGTCTCGTAGGGCATTGTATCAGGTGTTAGTCAGGGGGGGGGGCCGTTCAGGATGATCTGATTGACGAGCTCGGTCTTACGAAGCAAGAGGCTCGCTCGGTATGGCCTTGGGCGCCTGGGTTGAAATGCCTCAATAATGATGAGGCATCACTCACCTGGCTGGTGATTCGTGGGGCCCTCTGGGTCGCCAAGAGAATTTGTTCAGCAGGCTTGGAGAAATATCCAAACTGCCGTCGCTGTACTGGAGAGGTTGAGACCATTGGTCACGCCTTCTTTCATTGCAGGGCGGTAGTGCAAGTTTGTTGAAGGCCTCATGGTTCGCATGCTGCAGGGAAAGTTCTTTGTCCTTGAGGCCAGTTCTGTTTGTAGCAATGTGGTGCCGCAGATGACGAAGACTGAACATTATGTGTTCTGTTGCTTACTAGGTGTTATGCGAGTCGTGATTTGGACGACGCGACAGAAAGAATTCCATGAGGGCGAGAAGTTCACTTCTTCCAAGCTGATCTTGTTCTTTAAGCATCAGCTTAAAGTCAAGATCAGGACGGAAAGGCGGCGGCTCACCTCCTCGGAATTTGGCAAAAGGTGGGTGAATCTTGCGCGTATGTGTCGAATGAAAGGTGCTGACCTAGAGTGGCATTTTGATGCCGGTTAGGCATCAGGATATTGTTTTCCTGGGTTAAACTTAGGTAACTCATCCCTTGATTTAGGCTAGATTAGGGTTTTTTGATTGTTTAGTTTTTTCTTTTCCAGTAAACTTAGCTAGGGTGTGTTTGCTCATTGGCCCCTTTTATTTCTGCCCCCCCTTTCTTTTCCTTTAGTTTAACTGCCCATCCTCTCCCTCGTTAGGTGGTCAGTGATTTCAGTTCTCTGGTAGATGCGGGGCGCTTTTCGTTTCGGGTGCGTGTTTTCGTATTTGTTGTGTCTGAATGAGTGCATGTCTGTGTGAGTGATTGGGATGGATGAATGTTTTCTCTATTCATTAAAAGCCCCGCATCGATTTCGTCTAGTTAACTGATTTTTTCTGCCACATTTAAGGTTTGTGGGGGTTTTATTACTAACACGATTTTGTTTAGTTTCTTGTATATATTTTTTATGTCATATTGTATATAATTATTGGGGTGCTTTTAAACTTGTTATTTTAATTTCCCTCCCCGCACAGACATTATTTGTACATATGGGATTAAGTAGGATTTTCATTGAGACCGTGAGGTATTTTGGTGGGTGTAGTAAGAAAGGTATGTACGAATGTGTTTTGGTGGAAGGAATATTGTTTCCGTTTGATTGGGTCAGTGGTTGTGGCTAGCTGGGTTTAAGTTTGAGACAGATGATGACCGTCCTTTTTTCCCCCACCCCCTTTTTTGGCCTAGTTCCACAACGCTTACTTAGCATTATACACAACACAACAATGGCGTCGCCGACAGGATTCTCTTTGGTCCTTGAAGACCCAGAATACGTAGATACGTGGATTCGTTGCTAATGCGAGATGTAAAAAGTTAAAAGACAACAAAAACAGAGGAGGGGAAAATGAAATCGCCGATTTGTTCATGGCTACCGCTGGTTGTGAAGCGATTATAAAGGTTGCCACAATGGTGTACCCTCGAGAACTAGAAGAAATGACTTTCGAAGAAATAAGCCAGATTATCAAGGGAAACATGAGGCCAAAGAAAAGACTGGTGATTGCAGAAAGGACCAAGTTTATGGCAATGAAGCAGGAAGTGGATGAACCGATAGTAAAATATTTACACTGGTTAAGAAGTGCGAGTAAATACTGCGAATTCGAAAAACTAGGAATAGGAGAGCAGACAACGGAAGAAGAATTAATCTAACTAAGATTAACTGAAGGTATGCATAATTCAGCACATAGATATAAGTTAATGAAACAGTTACAACTTACAAACATGCCCTTGAATATGTGTCTAGAATTTATACAACAGCAGGAATTAATACATACCTACAACCAAAATAAAAATAAAGCCTACGAAGAAATAATGGCTGAAACATATACAGTACAAACAAAAAGAAAATATTGTGCGTACTGTGGAAAAATTCATGAAATGAAAAAAGAAAAATGCCCAGCCTATGGAAAAACATGTTCAAAGTGTTTAAAAAAAATCACTTCAAAAAAGTATGTGAAACGAAAAATGTGGAAAGAATAGAGGATGAAAATAGACAGATTTTTAATGTAAAAAATGATAATATACAAAATCATGGATCCAAGACCGGAGATACAAAAATAAAAATGAAAATCAACGACTGTGTTGTTGAAATGCAAATCGACACTGGTAGTGAAGTCACGATAGTCCCAGAAATTTGTGGGAAAAAAAATGGGAAAACCGTTTTTAAAAAAAGCAACGTACAATTACGTCAGTTTGATGGCTCGATTATACCAATTATGGGTTACTTTGAAAGTTCAATAGAACTAAAAGAAAAATATGAAATAGTACCCATTATAGTTACAAATTGCCGAAAAACGCATGGACTACTGGGGAATGACGTATTAAAAATAAATTCAACGAAGTTGATTAATGAGATAGAAATTGAAAAAACAGGAAAATTAAAAAATTATGAAGCTAGCCTGAAATTAAAAGAAAGTGTTTCCCCCTCCTACTACGAAGCGAGAAAAATACCAGTGCATTTGTTACCGTTGGTAATAGCTAAATTGCGAAAGTTAATAAAGGAAGACTTAGTAGAACCGGCCCCTCCAGGAGGAAGTAAATGGGCATCACCCATTGTGGTATTGAAAAAAAAAGATGGTGACTTGAGAATTTGTGGAGATTATAAAATAGGGGTGAACCATAAAGTCTGCGCGACTCGTACCCTATTCCGAATGTGGAAGTAGCTTTACATAAACTTGCTGGAATGAAAGTTTTTTCGAAGATAGACCTAAAATCAGCTTACCACCAAATACCGATAGATGAAAATTTTAATTTGACTACCATAAACACACCTATAGGCCTGTTAAGGTGGAAAAGGATGCCGTATGGCATAAAAACGGCAAGTGCAATTTTTCAAAAAGCTATTGAAAAGTAATAGGAAATGTTGAAAATACCATCTGTTATCAAGATGATATATGTGTTGGAGATTTAAATGAAGATGATTTAAAGAAAAAAACTGAAAATATACTAAACCGGCTAAGAGACGCTTGTATGACAATAAATACAAAAGTGTGTAACCAACAGTAATGAAATATCCAACAGTAATGAAATATCATTTTTGGGTTACTCAATATCAAAGGAAGGGATCTCTCCAGATAAAGTACTAATAGAGAAAATTCTGAAAGTGGCTACACCAAAAAATAAAGAGTTGGAGTCCTTCTTAGATTTGGTAAATTTTTATAGAAAATACGTACCAAAATATGAGTTGACAGAACCATTTGCGAAGTTAAGAAAAAAATGTGGAATTCATTTGGTTAGAACACCAACAGAAAGTCTTTGAAAACTTAAAACAAATTCTGGCAAAAAAGCTAATAGTACACATGTTTGACCCTAAGAAGGATATAACTAACTACTGACGCTAGTGAGCAGTCCATATCTGGTATTTTGTCACAAGAGGGGCATCCCATAATGTACTTATCAAGGAGATTAACAACGACTGAACACAATTATTCGAATATAGAAAGGGAGGCACTAGCCATAGTGTGGACAACGGATAGAGGAAGACAGTTTTTGATAGGAAAAAATTCTTGTTGAAAAGTGATCACAGACCACTGGAATTTATTTTCAACCCAAGAAAAGAACTACCGAAAGTTACAACGTCCAGAATATTACGTTGGGCGATTAGACTGATGGCGTTCGACTGACATTGAATATGTTAAAGGGAATACGATACCGCACGTTGATGCCTTATCTAGATTGAGGTTTTATAGAGAGGAGAAGGACAAAAACGACGAGGAATTTGAAGACACATTCTTGCACCTTGTAGAAACCGATGTAATATCTGTAGATAAAATGGCTACTGAAACTACAAATGACCCAGTGTTAAATAGAATAATGTCGAGGATAAAACAGAATCGTTGGGGAAATTGTTCAATGGCTGAAAGACCATTCAAAGAAATCAGACATAAAATGACGATAGAAAACGGGGTAATATGTAATGGAGACTTGGTAGTTCCCCCAGAAACACAGAGGAGACAGGTTATAAAAAGTGTACACGATGACGTACATTGTGGAGTGGCAGCTACGCAAAGAAGATTAAAATTGGAAGCGTGGTGGCCGGGGTACTCAAGAGACGTAGAAGACTACGTAAAATGATGCAAAAAATGCACAGAACTCCGGAATTTCAAGCAAAAGAAAATATATGTGTGGCCCCAAGAAGTAGAACCATGGAGCAGAGTACACATGGACCATGCCTATGTCAATGGGATAGGATTATTATTAATATTAGTAGACGCATATTCAGGTTGGCCTGAAGTGGTGAGAGTACCTGATAAAAAAAGTACCACCGTAAAACAAATATTAAGAGTAATATTTTCGAGAAATGGGATACCGAGAACATTGGTGACTGATAACGCACCAGAATTTGCGGACGTTGATTTGCATGAATGGCTAAGAAAAATAGGATGTAGACTTTACAAGACCCCTCCCTACCACCCTCAAAGTAATGGGACAGCGGAAAGGATGGTCCAGACGGTAAAGAAGGGCATAAAAGCATGCTTGCAACAGAAGGAGGAAATCGATGCTTTCCTACCAAGACTATTATTAAGTTACAGATCAATTCCGCATGCGAGCAGGCCGGAAAGTCCATCTGCCTTAATGGGCAGACAATTAAGATCCCCTTTGACTATTTCATATGCCACAAATCAAAAGATGTGGTACAAAAGAAATAGGAATATGCAACCAGAGTCAGCCGAATTTATGATGCAGAAAGGACATAATACTGCAATATTAAATAAAGAAAATGGGAACAGTGTTCTAGTTCATGCTGACCGAATAAGATCCCAAGGAGAAGAATCAGATGAGGAAATGCCTTCAGAGATGCCCATTATTGATGTAACAGAAGAGTTAATGCAGAGTGAAACTGTGGAGGAAGACGTAGAATGGGACGAGTTAGAAGAAGAAGATCAGAGCATGCAAGAGGAACAGTTCGATCATAGACGTGATCGATCTAGATCTCCAGTGGAAAGGAGAGAGATAGGGGAAGATGTTCAGGAGGGCACAAGAAGAAGTACAAGAAGTACTCGCTGCATAAGGCCCCTCCATTATAGGGAGATGTAGTGATATGCAAATTAGCATAATTTGCATATGAGCAGGTAGCTCATATTTATAAACGGACACTATCTAGAACAAGACAAGAACGCTTACTTAGCAGACGTGTCTGGGTTTGTATTAAGTTACAAGCTGCTATTTGTGATTTCAGCACCGAAGAATTGAAAAGATAAGTTTAGTTGTTAATTTTTCAGTTTCAAACTCTTTTTGAATTTCCTTTTTTTGTTTAATTTTTTGTTTTAGTGTACATTGTAAGTTTTTACATTTTCCGTTTATCGTTTATTTCTTTTGTTTTATTTTGCTACCCTCCCCCGGTTTTATTTGCATTTTTCTCTTTTGTTTAATTATCTTTTGTCCTCGTTTGCCCCGTTTTATTTTCCAGTTTATTTGTTTTCAAATATATGTCCTTATCTTGTTCACCGTGGTAGGTGTTTTAAAACCTACCATGGTGGGCAATAACAATGAAACACCGTCTCCTGAAACGGTGTCACCGAGTAAAACGGCCTGGTCCCAAAATAGACCGATTACGAAAAATGCGGACTTCTACAAGGAACAAAGGAAGAAGTTCGAAGACTCCTTCAATGGGACTGAATTTTTGGCCATTGAGGAGGCCTTTAAGGATATCCGTTCCCGGACAATATCCCTGCTGACTTCTGAGGTTAAGACGCGGAAATTAATTGGAGTCAGCAGGGTCAACATGGAAGAAGCCTTAAAGGCTTTAAAAATAAGTCCAAAGCTTCTCGCAAGGAGAACAAACGCTTTGTGGGACATCTTGCTGGCGACGGAGCAACAGGCGAAGGAGCTGGCAGGAAGTATTTTAGTAACCAAAAGCCTGCGCCTGCAGACCGAGTATATGGGTACTCGCAGGACGAAAGTGACAGTTCACGGCGTGCCGGTGGATGTTTCAGAGGACAGGATGGGGGCCTTCTTTGCTTTATATGGCGAAGTGCATGAGGTGAAGGCCCTCACAAGCAAGATCGGGATCGCAACTGGAAATATCGAAATCCAGATTACTGTGAACCAGGAAAACTACAAAAACCTTCCGAATACCCTAATGTGCAGGCAGAGGAAGATGTTGGTAGTGGTTGAGGGCAGGCGACCCTTTTGTTGGTTTTGTGACACTTTGGGCCACATGGCCATGGAGTGCCCTGCTAAAAACAAGAAACAGACGCCTAGTCCAACAGTAGCAGCATCTGCAGTAGAAACAACAACAGCTACAGCGGCAACAACAAAAGCAGCAACAGCTACAAGAGGGGAGAAAACCTCAGAAGAGGGATCAACACCAAAGGCAGTGGAGGAACCCTGGAAGGTGGTAGTGAGGGGTAAGAAATCCCCTAATATCTGGACCCCACAGGAGAATCCTCAACCCAAGAAGAACCCAGAGAAAGAGGTGCAACCTCCAAAGAAGGGACTGGAGAAATCTCCAAAGAAGCAGCACCAGCATCAAAAACCCCAACAGCCAGAAAGGCAGCAGCAGCAGCAAAAACAGCAGAAACCCCAACAGTCAGAAAAGCAGCAACAGAGGGAAAAAGAGATGGAGGTGAAACAAATTCCTCCACCTCGGCCGACATCTCTCAAAAGATCAAGGGAGGAGAGTGATGATGAACAGTCACAAGGCCACTCTGACCGTGGTAGGGGGGAGAAAGTCATGGATAGAACCAGGGCAATCTCCGTCCCTGCTTCTTTTAAAGATGCCAAGCAACCCCTAAGAACCAGACGTCACTCTTCCTCTCCCAGCCGCATTATTTCCCCTTCCCCCATCAGCCCACTTTCCACCCCACCCACCCCACGCATCCAGGGAGAAGAAAGAAAAGATGTTTTCAGGCCCGGAGCAGGTCTGTAAAGTGGACAGGGACGAGTATAAGAAGGGCCTTGCCAAGCAGAGAAGGGCCCTGTTAGGGACTCTCTATAAGATGGACCTGGTAGACGGGAAAAACATAGAGGATCCCCGAAACTTCCGAGGCCCAGGGGTTATAACTTGCATAAGGGAAACTGGGGGCCAACTTGAAGTATGGAACCACCTATACGAGGCAAGGGCTGCGTTCTCTAATATGAGGATTTTTGAGTTGGACAATGAAAACTTAAAAAAATTAAGACAATTTTGCTCTGGGAGGGTCCCGGTATTACTCCACCCCTCCTTATATAGAGCTATAAAACTAATCTATCCCACGGACGTCGGCGGGATTGTCTCGGGCGGGAGGATGACGACGGAATTGGGAACAGGAAGCCTGGGACAATCCGTCGAGGTCCTGTCAACTGCAGATTTCCGCCCTGTATGTGCTTAGGTTTTTTACCATAATTTTTCTTTTTTGCAGGCCTAGCAAATGTCTATTAAGATAGCCAGTCTAAATGTGAAGGGCTTGAGAGATTGGAGCAAGGCTGCCCGCCTGCTTCGGGATCTCCTGTCCTTCAGCGTGGATGTCGCCGCGATCGAAGAGACCCACTTTGTTTGCACGTCCGATGCGTGTGTGCTGGAGAATGACTCATCTATTCAGCATATGGGGACTGGTCTGCCAGAGGAGTTTCTTTGTTAGTCAGACGTACTCTTGATGCGAAGGTGGACCTTGTGCATACAGATGCCGAGGGCAGGTTAATCGTGGCCGATATTGCAGTGAAAAGTGGTTCGTTTCGGGTCGTTGCGGTTTATGCGCCCAACGACCGGGAGGAGCGGGTTCCTTTTTTCGACGGTTAGGGCCGTTCCTAGTCGATTCTTCGCGACTAGTTCTAATGGGGGACAGGAATGCCATCCTGGACCCCAAGTTAGACAGGGGGCGGGGCGCTAGCGGGAGAAGGAGCAATCGTAGCCTGGTCGATCTGATTGGCGATTATGGTCTCGTCGATAGATACCGGGTCGATCATCCCAGTGTGAAAATGTGGACGTGGGCGCATAACTGGCCGTCTGACAGGGTAGTTAGCTACCTTGACAGAATGTTAGTTCGTAGAGCCGACGTAGACTTGTTATATTGTCCCACGTTCCACTGGGTAGGCTACACGGATCACAAACTCGTCTGTGCCCGGGTGGTGTTAGAACATAGATTGAACTTCCAGTAACCAGCCATTCTAGGCCTGTCTTTACTGGACAGGCGGGACTTCCAGGAGCAGCTAATTAGATTAGTGCAGCGGGAGCTAGTGGGGGCGGTTATCGGGAATAGATGGTGGAAAAAACTTAAGGATAGAATTAGGTCTTTCACCACTGATTTCAGCAAACGGCTCGCTCTAGATAAAGCTGATAAGGTGAAGACACTTAAGGCTAATTTTTCCCGGGCGGAGGCTGGGGGGGATCCCCTAGAGATAGTCCTAGCTAGGGAGGCCCTGCAGCGTTCGAATAGCGAGCGCTACATGGGTCAGGTAATTAGACATAAGTTAAGTAAAATGTCTTCTGAAGCCGTGAACCTGGGCGCAGATCTGCGTCGGGAAGAAGTCCGTCGAGGTGGTGATCGATACATTCGTCAAGTCAAAAACCCGGAGGGGTGTATTCTGCGGTCGACTGACGACATGTGCGAGGCGTTTCGGCGGCATTTCGAGAACCGCTTTACCAAGGAGCCTGGTCTCCGTGAGGGGGAGTTTTGCAGCTATTTGGCTGACTTTCCTCGGCTTGAGCCAACTGAAGCAGCTAGCTGCGAGAGAGAGATCACGGAGGGCGAAGTCTATGAGGCATTGAAGAAGGTTGGCAGAGGCAAGTCGCCCGGTCTGGATGGTTTGCCTTATGAATTGTACATGAGGCTGTCGCACATTTTTGTTCCGATTTTGACAGCAGTGTTCAACAACTGATTTCGGTCGGGGGCCATCCCCAACCGCATTGCCAGGGGGTGTGATCACTGTTGAAAAAGGGCAAGGGTGTTGGGGGGGGAAACTAGATGATTATAGGCCCATAACTCTGCTAAACACAGTTAAAGATTATGGCCAAGATCCTGCAGGTGCGTTTGCAGTCACTTGCCGAGTCTCTGTTGGGACCCGAGCAGACTTGTTCTGTGAGGGGCCGAACAATTCAGAGCAACCTGCATTTGATCCGCACGATCCTAGAGGGAGTAAAAGACGTCGAAGAAGCCGCGCTGATCAATTTGGATAAGTCCAAGGCATTTGATAGGGTCGACCATCACTACCTTGCTACTGTCCTGCAGACCGCCGGATTCGCAGCCGACTTCTGCCGCTGGATTAGCCTCCTGTATCGCTCCCCCAGTGCTGTGGTACAGGTGAACGGAAAGTTGTCGGGCGC
The DNA here is from genome assembly GCA_964036315.1 of Acanthosepion esculentum. NCBI lineage: Eukaryota > Metazoa > Mollusca > Cephalopoda > Sepiida > Sepiidae > Acanthosepion > Acanthosepion esculentum. Next base: position 118,696,482 of record OZ038480.1, read on the forward strand.
TTTTGTTCTGTCGAGGTCGGTTCGTCAGGGTTGTCCGCTGTCGGCACTCCTTTATGCTTTGGCGCCTCTCCTGCGCCGGCTGAAGGACGAGACGTGCGGGATCTCCGTTCCTGGAGGGTCTCGAGCCAGGGTTTCCGCGTACGCCGATGACGTATCTGCTTTCGTGTCGTCCCGTAGCGACATTGAGGCGGTACAGAAGGCGCTTGATCGGTACGAGAAGGTGACAGGGGCCCAAGATAAACCGCGACAAGTCGTCCGGCTTGCGGTTAGGTGCCTGGAAGGGGCGTGATCTTCCGGGCCGCTTCGGTTGGACGGACGGTCCTGTCCGCATTCTTGGAGTGTGGTTTGGACCCGACCTCCAGCTGGAGAAAAATTAGTCTAAAGTACGAGCAAAGGTCGATTCTGCCGGTAATACTTGGAATCAACGGAGGTTGTCCGTAAAGGACAGGGCGGAGGTGTGTGTTACATACATTTTCCCCCTGATTCTTTATCGAGTGTCAGTACATCCTCTCTGTGATACCCACATGAAGGCGCTCGAGCAAGCGCTATCCTCCATTTTATGGAGGGGACGCGTGAACAGGGTTGACAGACGAGTCCGCACTAAACGTCCGTGTCATGGGGGGCTGGGAATGCCACACTTGAAGAGTCACATCCGTGCTTCTCGGTTGGCTTTCCTACGCCGCGCATTGACTAGAGGAGATCCGATTCTGCAGGGGATTGTTAGGGACGCGTTCCCTAGCCTTACCATCAGTCCCATCTCGAAGGTTGAGCGCCGTTGTAAATCTCGAGATGAATCGCTTTTCCTCAGCGAGTGTCGGTCAGCCTTGAGGGCTATTCCGCGGTCCAGTGACCTTTCACGGCCTAGGAAGGTCTTCTGTCGGGGATTAGTGGAGGGTCGCCCTACGTGATACTCTCTGCTGTTCGGAGGAGGAGTATCACTCCTACTGGTCTTGGGCGCCAGCGGCGGATTATCTCAGTAACCCTGAGTTTTCGCTTACCTGGCGATTGGCTCGAAATCGGCTGCCTCTCAACGACAAGGTTTTCATATGGGGCTTGGCGGATTTGCCAGACTGTGAACGGTGTGGCCTTGGTTTAGAAGAAATGGCTTCGCACTCCTATCTTTGCCCTCGGTTCCGCCCCTTATGTGACCATGTCGGCGAGCTGACGGCTCGTCTCGCTCCCGAAGAACTCGTGTCCATTGATCGTGCATACGCGTGTGACACTGTGTCGCCCCCGTATTCCGGGGTGAAACGAATGGTGTTTCACGGCCCGAATGGTGATATGGACGACGCGCATGGAGGAAGTCTTGCGAGGCAATCAGCTTTCTTATCAGGTTCTGATCCGATTCTTTGAGCATCAGGTCAAGATGAAGATTAGAACTGATAGAAAACGATTGCATTCGACAGTCTTTAGCGAAAAGTGGGTTAAAGCGGCGAGCTTGGTTCGTTTGAACGGGGCTAGCCTTGATTTTCTTTTCTAGGTCAACCAAAGTTACATCGGGGTGGTTTCCTGTTGAACCCTCCCCTTGGTTAGGTTAGACAAGCTTAAGTGTACCTAGTTAATGTGAGTAAATGTGTTCCGAAACTGTTCCCGGTTATCTCTTATGTTATGATCCAGTCGAGATTCCCAATTATCTCGACTGGCTCAGCCTTTTATTTCCCCACGCCCGTGTTATTTTTCTCTTTCCCACTCCCTTAGCGAGAGTGCTTCTTGATTTTGCCTTATCGGCAGAATACAGCGGACTCTCTGTTTTGAGGGTTGGACGGGCCCTACTAACATAAATTATGCTTAGTTTAAATATTTGTTGAATTTTTAGTTTGTTATTGGGTTCATCTCCCTCCCCTTTTCATCTATTCCTTATTGGAATTTTAATGTAGTATATTATCATCAAATTTTTATGGTGTGGGGCGCGTTTTTTGTAGGTTCCCCTGGTGTGGATGTGGTATTATGGTGGATGAAGGTTTCAATGGCGACGGATGAGTTTTTGTGGTGAATGGAAAATTGTAATGTATGAATGGGTCGCGAATCTGATTAGCTAGGTATAGGATAGTAAGCAATGACCAGCCTTTACCCCTCCCCTTTATCGGTCTTGTGCCACAATTTTTACTTTTGTGCAAATAAATCTTCCTCGTCATTTTGTAGTTTATTTTGTAGACCGCTGACCGACTGCTCTGTTGCCCGAGTCTGTTTTGAACTGTATTTTGGTTAAGTTTGTTTATTTTATTATTTCCTTTCGACTGTTTTAAAAAAAAAAAAAATTTGATTTTTTTCTTCTCTCCATTTTTTTTTACCTCCCCTCTTTTAATTTTTGCTCTTTTTCTTTTTATTCCAGTTTTCTTTTACCCCCTTTTAATTTTTTGTTTTCCTTTTGATTTTCATTTTACCCCCGGTAATTCTTTGTTTTTCATTTTTTACCCCTTTTTAATTTTCAGGCTTTTTCTTTTATTCTAGTTTCTCGTTTTAATTTCCTTCCCCCTTTAATTTTCATTTTTCATTTCTACCCCTTTTTAATTTCCACGCTTTTTCTTTTATTTTAGCCTTCCTTATAATTTTCATTTTCCTTTAATTTCTCTTTTTAATCTATCTTCGTTCTATTTATATTGTAACCCTCGTCCATGTTTCGCGTTAATTGTTGATTAATTTTAATTGCTTGTTATTTATTTATTTGTTTCTTTTCTAACTACGTGTCTTTCGTTTTATAAATTTTTCTGTACTAAATTCGTTTTGTAATCGTTGTATTGCCTAATTTATTTGTTTATTTTCTTTTGTTTATTGGTTCGACTTGTTTTTCTTTGGGTCGGCCATTTTGAATTTTTGTAGCTAGCTTTGGCTATTGTCAAAGTTCCGTATTTTCCTTTGTTTATTGGTTTCGACTAGTGTCGGCGATATTGGAATTTTTGTTACTAGCTCCGGCGTTTGCCGAAGTTTAGTACTATCTTTTATTGAACGTTTTATTTTATTAATTTTCCTTTTCGTGTTTTCTTGTTAATTGTTTCGCCTTTAGGCGATATTTGTCTAAGTTTTACGTGCTTTTTGTTTTAAATTTGTAATTGTTGTGTTGTTTAATTTAGCTGTTTTTTTCTGTTATTTAATGGTTTGACTCGCATCTTAGAGTCGGCCATCTTTAATTTTTTTAACTAGCGTCGGCTAGAGTTTAATTTTATTAGTTTCTTATCTACCTTTTCTTTGAACGTTTTTTTATTTTATTGTCTAATTTTCCCCTTTTATTTTTTTCCCGCCTTTTGGCGTTATTTTTTCTTTTTTGCCTTTAGGCGAAATTTATTAAATATCCCTCCCCCTATTCCTCCACTTCCGACCCTCCCCTTTACATCATCATGGAGAAGAAGGAAAAAAAGCCCCTTCTTTTCTGATTACTAAGAAAAAAAACTACGCTTGCTTCCTTAAGAAAATCTGTAAGGTAGCACCTTTTTAACCCTAAAAAGGACCCCCCGATAAAGATAATACGGAGGAATATCCTGCCCTCCCAAGAACCCCTACCAATGAGGAGATGGTTGAAGTTTTGAAAAAGGCTGCCAAAGCAAGGTTAGCCAATGAAAGCCAGAAAAAGACTGATAAAGAAGACAACTCTAATGTAAATACAGAGGTCGGGGATTCGCCCTCTTGTTGGCAGTCCCCACCCAAATGTATAATCGATATCGCGGAGTTCCTAGAGCGTGCAAGGAGTTACGCTCACCTTGTGGTGAAAGACGGGCTCTTGGAAGATCCAGTGGAACTGAAGAGGATCGAAAAAAGAATAGTGTTAGTTTTTGTCGTCGACAATCGTTCGCGCAAAATTTGTCGTTCGACTAAAGACAGTGTTGAAAGCACTGGAGTCCCTGGGGTACAAACCCCTACGAATTGTCAAGGGCAAGGGTTTTTTCATGTGGGACGTACTGCTGCCCACAGCCGAAGACTGTTTAAGAGCCACCCGGAGGGAGTTGATCACGAAGGATCTCATCCTCTGATTTTAGTAAGGGTCGGTTAAGGACCACGTGGCTGTATACGAGGGTCCCTCCTCAGGTTATCGGGGAATACCTTGCGGCTTTCCTGGCCCAAGATGGGGAGATATTGGCCGCTTCCTGCGATAGCCTGACTGGGGGATGGAGCTTCGATATGATGCTCCATAGAAAGGCCTTCAGCTTCGTCCCCAACTGGATTGACGTCAGTGACCTGAAGCTGTCGGTCATTGTGACCAGCCGTAAACCAGCCTGCTGGAAGTGAGGAGTGACTGGTCATCTCTCCTCTTCCTGCCCAGAGAAGAAGGCCTCTGGGACTCAGGTTACAAACGACCAAACTCCCCCTCTGACCGAGTCTCCAAAAACCGCCGCGCCTGTAATGGGCATGCCAGCTGCCGGGACCGGAGAGGTTGTTCCCCCGGTTGGGTCTCCATCAAAGCCCCCATCCCCCGAAGAGCCCTCTTACACCGCTTCTGTGTCTAAGACGTGGGAAGAAGGGGAATGGCAGGTAGTTGGCAGTGTCAGGGGGAAGCGTCAGCCAGCGGGTCCTCAGTCCCCTGAAGCCTTGGGGACTAAAGATACATACAGCCCCACTCCCTCTAACAACAGCAAGGGCGACGCCCCGACCTCTTTAGAAGAACAAAGGAAGAAATATGACCCGGGATATGAAAAAACTGAAAACTCAAACAGTTTAAAAAACAACTGGACGATCAGCGAAAACTCAAAAAATCTCCCTCTTCGCAGTCACCTCAACCCGCTATTTCTCCAGTCAAGTCTCCCCCTAAAAAGAAGGCCACTCCTTCCACATCCTCCAACCCTATTCCTCCTACTTCATGTCCCTCATCCCCTCTCTCCAAAGTGAAGCCTTTTCCGGCCACCCCTTCCACTTCTCGTGCCCAGTACCAAATCCCTCAGTAGAGACCCCAGCCCTTTTAGACAACCCAGCACTCCTCGCCACACTCCTAGTCCTTCTCCCTCTAAGTCTTTCCAAATGCCCCCTCCAGTTACCAAAAGGCCTCGAAGCCCCACGCATGATGCTACCGACAAGAAAAAAAAAACAAACATATATTCAACCATGCAATTGATATATGCAAAATCTCCCCTCTGCAAGCTTAAAAGGCGAAAGACTATGGTAATAGAATTAGCAATCTTAAATTCCTATTATCGAGAAAGCAATTTGCAGATAAAGACATAGATAACCCTCTAAATTTTCCTAATGCCCAGAGGGTTTTAACAGTTATTGGCGTAGATACCGGAGCTAAACAAATTTGGGCCATGTTGGACGAGGCGATAACTTCGTTCAACATGACCCCTCCTATAGCCATCATACAAAGCGATAAGCTTCGCAAAATGAATTTTTTGTGCAGGGAGGGTCCCGGTTTTTGTTCACCCCTCCCTCTATAGAGCATTAAAATTAACGTTCCCGTGGGATATCGGCGGAATCTCCCAAGACGGTACCATCAATACTGAGATGGGCCATGGGTCAGGCTGTTGATATCCTTACCCCGGCCATGTTCAAAGCAGGTAAACAACCCTAATCAGTATTCACTATGGCACTCTGGTTAGCTAGTTTAAATGTCCGAGGCCTGAGGTCGGAGTCTCGCAGGGCGAGGCTCTCACGCGACCTTCAGCGCCTCGGGGTGAATATCTATTGCGTGCAGGAGACCCGGTTTTCTTCTCATGATCGTGAGGATGTGCTGTCTAATGGGTTCTCCCTTTATTCAGCATGTTTTGATGGTCGTTCGAGGGGTGTCTCTTGGCTAGTGAGCAGGTCTTTAGACGCTGTATGTACTCTAGTCTTCGCAGATCCGGCGGGCAGGCTTTGTGTGCTGGACGTTACCATAAAAGGTAAGGCTTTTCGTCTCATTGGCGTTTATGCGCCCAATATCCATGCTGAGCGACCTGGTCTGTTTCGGCAGATCGAGACGTTTTTGACGACATCTCGTCGGGTAGTTTTAGCGGGCGATTGGAATGCCGTCCTTGACCCCGATATAGATCGTATAGGGAAAAAACGGGGTACTAACAATCCTGATGTGAAACCATTTCGGGACTTTATCGACGAGTTTGATCGTGTCGATAAGTACTGGAATGAGCACCCTCGGGAGGTAGCATGGACTTGGACTAATAGTGGCAACTCGGCTCCTGGGACGCTTGCGAGCTACCTCGACCGAGTCTTAGTTAAGAGAGTCGATGTAGGGCTCTTAGGGTGTCCAAGTTTCCATTACATAGTTTATTCGGATCATAAGCTTGTCCGGGTCCGTGTAAACTTAGATAAGCCTAAGGTTAGGTTGGCTGGTTACTGGAAATTCAACTGTTCACTATTTGGTGAGCAGGGATTTCGGGACCAGCTGCGAGTAATGATACAACGGAAATTGTCGGGGGGCGGTTTTTGGGAACGCCTGGTGGGGTAAATTAAAATAAAAAATTAGAACGTTTGCTGCCGATTTTGGTCGTCGACTCAATCTAGATAGATTAGCGGCGCAAACTGCTTTAGAAGAAAAAGTTGATCGGGCTGTGAAATCCCGTGTTAGTGGGGATATAGCCTTAGCTAAGACAGAGTTGGCCTCCTTGCTTATCAAGAAGGATCAAGCTCTGGTAGTTAGGGCTAGGTTAAAAAGAATGTCCTTTGAGGCGACGAATATGTCCACTGAATTGCGTGCAGAGGAGAGTAGGAGTGCGTGTCGGCGACATATCGCGTGCGTCACATTACCGGATAATCGGACCGTGACTACAAACGCGGGCATATGTGTGGTCTTTCGGATGAGGCAGGGGTCTATACCTCAACGCTTCACCAGGCGTGTGATCAAGTTGCTGCGTAAGGACAAGAACGGTGGGGATAAGTTAGGGAACTTTCGCCCTTTAACCATGTTAAACAATGAGTTAAAGATTTTGGCGAAGATCTTAGCCAACCGTTTGCAGCTTGTCCTCTCTAGTCTGATTGGCCCCGAGCTGACCTGTGAAGGGCAGGACTATTCAGGATAACCTGCATATGGTACGCTTGATCTTAGAACAAGTCGACAGTGAAGCCGCGCTGATCAATTTAGATCAGTCCAAGGCCTTCGATAGGGTTGACCATCGTTTTCTGGAGGCTGTCCTTTCGGCGGCCGGTTTCGGAGCCGACTTTCGCTCCTGGATCCGACTTTTGTATGCGACCCCCGGTGCGCTGTTGGAGGTGAATGGAGTAAGATCGAAGCCTTTCGTATTGTCTCGCTCTATTCGTCAAGGTTGTTCGCTTTCGCCTCTGCTTTACGTTCTTGCCTTGGAACCTTTCCTTCGCAAGTTAAAAGCGAATCCGGTCCTGCGCGGAATTTCCCTGCCTGGGGCTACCACTTCAGCCAGGTCTTCTGCATATGCTGACGACGTTTCGGTTCTTGTGTCGAGCAGAGCCGAGATTGAAGAAGTCAGCAAAGAAATCAGTGGCTATGAGATGGTGACAGGGGCCAAGATCAACCGCGATAAGTGTTGGCTTGCGGTTGGGTGCGTGGAAGGGAGTTTCTCTTCCCGGACCTTTCCTGATGTTCCTGACCGCCACCAGACAGCAAATGGTAATATATAGCTACCAACAATCTATTAGGTCAGATAGATAGAAAATTTGAAAACTACTTAAATTAATTAAAAAGTTCGATTTCGAATAGAATCTTAGCGGTAAACGTAGAAATGTCTGAATGAATGCTTACTTGAAAGGAGCAACCATAAGAAATAATACGCAGATGGTTTCGTTTGTTTTACGGCATATCAGCCACAATAGGTTATTAATGACGACAGTTTTTATTACTGGTAATGCTTTTTTTCAAAAATGTATAGATGACTATTTTTTTTAAAAAAACGTATCGCTGGTAATAATTTTTACAAAAATTTGTTGATTTTTTTTCACAAAGTATTTCTGGTATTAAAACTTATTTTTACGCTTTCATAGTGCGTATTACTGGTAATCTATTTTTCCCTTCAAAATTCTATTTCTGGTAATATTTTTCTTCGAAAAGCTATTGCTTTCCAAAATGGTGTTGCTGGTAATGTGTTTCTTTTAAAAAATATTGTTGGCAATAATTCTTTCACAAATTGCTGGTAAAAAAAAAATTTCCTTCAAAACTAGTGCTGGTAATAAATCTTTCTTCAATTTTCATGGCTGTTAATAATTTTTCCTTGATAAGGTATTGCTGGCAATTTTTTTTTATCGAAAAATTTCTGATAATAATTTTTCCCTCAAAAAGGTTTGGTTTGTCTTACGGCGTATCAATGTCAATAGGTCATTTAATGGCGACATTTTTTCCTGGTAATATTTTGTTTTATCAAAAATCTATTTCTGGCAATATTTTTTCCCTAAAAAATGTATAGCGGGAATTTTTTTTACAAACTATTTCTGGTATTAAAACCTATTTTACACTTTCATAGTGTTTTGACCCCAGTTTGGGGGCTAACTATTTCCCCATAGCTGGGGCCCTAACACGTGATACCATCCTGTGTGAGGGTGGACCTGGGAAAACCAGCAATTAAGAGGTGGTTCCACACTCCTCAAAACCTCCTGATCAGAGCCTTACTGTTGGATGTAGTTTATCGTCTTGCCCAGGACGCCTCATTTAGTGGTGGTGGTGGGGGGGTCTTACCACTCTACAGAGTTGCAGTCGACGTATTCTGAAACCCTAGCCGACAGGATGCGCTGAAAAATTATGTTATCTTCATTTAATGATTTCGGCAATTTGAGTAATTTAAAATTTAGTTTTTGTTTTTTGGCATATCAACAAAAATGGGTTATTTAATGCTTACAGTTTTATTGCTAATATTTTTTCAAAAAATGTATTGCTGGTAATATTTTTCCTTCAAAAAACTTGTTATACTTTCATAGTGTTTTTACCCCATTTTTTGGGGGGTAGCTATTTGCTTACAGCTTGGACCCTAACATGCTACCACCCTGAGTCACGGTGGACATGGGAACACCAGCAATTAAGGTGGTTCTATGCTACTCAAAACCTCCTGAACAGAGGCCTTGCTGTTGAATGTAGTTTATCCTCTTATCCAAATGTGTTCGTTGTAGTTGAAAATTAGGAAAACGGTGGCTTGCGAATCAGGCTGATATGATGAAAAAATTAGGAAATTTAATTATTTTATGACGTTTGCAGAGTTTGCGATTTATTTCCGGTATTATAGTCCGGGGTGGTATATTTGGTATGGTTGTAGTATGGATTCCAGTATGGGAACATCAGTAATTAAAAGGTGGTTCCATGCTCTTAAAAACATCCTAATCAGAGGCCTTGCTGTTGGATGTAGTTTATCGTCTTACCCAGGACGGTATTTCATTATTGTTTAAGATCCATGTATAGGCTTTAAGAAATTGTTTATTATATGGATGTCTGGAATGTTATTTATTTCCTTTTTGGTTGGAGGATTTCGATTTTCCTTTTCTATCCGACATTGCAGTGCACGTTTTATTAAATTATTTTCTGCAATATATAAGTGTTGTGATGGTATAACCCAACTTCCCCATTCACGATAATGGACGGACTGTTTGCCGATTAAGTACGACCACAGCAGACAGTCAAGAGCGACTTCGTTTGTTAACACCTATTGAGGTTTAGCATACTCTCGACTCTGTCTCTGTACTACATCCGATTATAAACTTATTATTGAAAACCTACATTCGGGTTACTTTGTTTATTATATCTTGCACGAGATATAACAGCTGGCAACGAGGATTGTGGAACGAACTTCACCAAAGAAAAAAAAAATTACCAGCAAAGTTATAACTTTGCTGGCAACGTACTTGAAAAAAAAAAAAAAAGCGGAGTCACAAGGCAAAAGGAAACTTTTTGAAAAGTAAGAAAATTTTTACTGTTAAATTGTGATTTGAAAAGTATATATTGAACCGTGACTCAAATGCGAGCCGGTCTAATAATTCGTTATTCAAGTAAAAAGTACGGGTTGTAAAAATATTAAGGCTGTAAATTGTCTGTTAACAATTCTGAATAAAGTCAGGATGGAGCAATTAGTCGAAATGACTAAAATGCTGTGTACAAGCTTACAACAGCAACAACAACAGCACCAAGAGTTACAACAACAAATATTACAACAGCAAAAAAGTCTCGAAAAAATTCTGAAACAGTCGTCTGGAGAAAGAAAAAACGCTGTTTTTTCTGCCGAAGGAATAGCAAATTCATTATCCGAATTTATATATGAACCTGATTTGGGCATTACATTTCCAGCATACTTTAAACGTTTCGAAACTATATTTACCAAGAGATGTCAACATTGGTCGGATGAGGAACGAGTAACATTATTAGTCCAGAAACTAGGGACAAACGAGAACACGAAGTACTCAAACTTGATATTGCCCAGAAAACCAGAAGAAGTTTCGTTTGAAGAAACTATAAGTATTCTGTCAAAAATATTTGACGAAAGAAATAGTCTGTTTCACACGCGATACAGATGTCTAAACATCGTTAAAGCAGATAACGAGGATTTTCTGGCATACGCGGGAACAGTGAACTCTCTGGTTGAACAATTCAAGTTAGAAGAAATTTCCAAAGATGTATTCAAGTGCCTAATTTTTCTAAGGACTAACTGATCCTAAATATAAAGAAATTAGGTCGAGAATATTAATAATGGTCGAGCAAGACTCGAACATAACATTACAAAGGGTGACCGAAGAATGCCAACGTCTTATAAAAAGGGATAATACACAAATTGAGGAAAAAAGTGTTGCTAATGTTCGACACGTAAAAACTCAAAAAAACCCAAAAGCCAAAAAAAATGTGAGACGTGTGGAAAAAATAACCGTACCAAAAACACGTGTTGGTACAAAAATAAATTCTGCCAATCGTGCGGAAAAAAAGGGCATAAATATTCCGTTTGCCAGAAAAGGAAATTACAAGATGTAAACCTGGTATTATCAGAAAAAGAAATTCAGAACGGTAAAAATAGAAAATACGTAGACGTACGTATGGATAATCATACAATTACTTTTCTATTGGATTCTGGTTCAGACATAAGCATCATTGATGAACAAACATGGAAAAATATTGGAAGACCCAAATTATCTGAAACCAAAAAAACCGCTAGATGGGTTTCATGAAAAAAATTAAACTTTATTGGAGAATTAAAGTGCAATATGTCGTTATGTGGCAAGACTGCAAAAACGAAAGTGTATGTAATCCAAGGGATTAATTCCTGTCTTTTTGGAGTAGACTGGATAGTACTTTTTGATTTGAAAAATTCATGAATGAATTAAAAGAAGAATATCCCAGAGTTTTTTCTGGGGGGTTGGGTTTATGTATGTTGTGGTGGGATCCACCTAATCTGCATAGGTGACTACCAACTATATAAATAATGGTTGATACCGGAAGACGAGGAAGAAGGAATCACGAGATTTCGGTCTCTACGCGGCCCCAAGGCTAAGATCAAAGTGTAGTATCTGTTCGCGGATTGCTCACTGAATGATCGCCTATGGGGCCGGGATTCCTTCTCCGATACAGGCCGGCGGCAGGGATTCGTCCCTGCGCTGGTGGTATCGTGGCTACGTCTGACTAGCTATGACCAGCTTGGACAAGCTATGACCAGCTAAGACCAGCCAAGACCAGCTATGACTAGCTAAAGCCAAAGCACTGCGACCCGGGTGAAATCTCGGGTCCATTCCCCCTCCCTCCCCACGTTAAACTCCGACCTTGTGTCACAACCTGGCCCTGTGGGAGGTCAAGTAAATCCCAAGACCAGCTATGACTAGCTAAAGCCAAAGCACTGCGACCCGGGTGAAAACTCGGGTCCATTCCCCCTCCCTCCCCACGTTAAACTCCGACCTTGTGTCACAACCTGGCCATGTGGGAGGTCAAGTAAATCCCAAGGCTAAGATCAAAGTGTAGTATCTGTTCGCGGATTACTCGCTGAATGATCGCCTATGGGGCCGGGATTCCTTCTCCGATACAGGCCGGCGGCAGGGATTCGTCCCTGCGCTGGTAGTATCGTGGCTATGTCTGACTAGCTCTGACCAGCTTGGACAAGCTATGACCAGCTAAGACCAGCCAAGACCAGCTATGACTAGCTAAAGCCAAAGCACTGCGACCCGGGTGAAAACTCGGGTCCATTCCCCCTCCCGTCCCACGTTAAACTCCGACCTTGTGTCACAACCTGGCCCTGTGGGAGGTCAAGTGAATCTCAAGAAGGAATCACGAGATCCAACGGCCGTCTTGTTATTCCTTTTCTCTTTTTTTGTAGACCGCAGACCGACTGCTTGTTTGCCCGAAATCTGTTTGACTGCTGACAGACTGCTCGTTTGCCCGAATTCTGTGTTGCATTATATTTGGCTAAGTTTGTTTTTTATTATTTCCATTTGACTGTTTCAGGAAAAAAAAGAAAAAAAAGAAAAAAAGTCCTTTTGATTTTTGCTTCTCTCCATTTTTTTTTACCCCCCCCCTCTTTTAATTTCTGTTATTTTTTCTTTTTATTTCAGTTTTCCAATTTTCCCCCTTTAATTTTTGTTTTCCTTTTAATTTTCTTTTTACCCCCGGTAATTCTTTGTTTTTTATTTTTTACCCCTTTTTAATTTGCAGGCCTTTTTCTTTTTATTCTAGTTTCTCGTTTTAATTTCCTTCCAACCTTTAATTTTTGTTTTTCATTTCCACGCTTTTTCTTTTTAGCCTCCGTTAAAATTTTCTTTTTCCTTTAATTTCTGATTTTCGCGTTTATTAATTTTAATTTCTGTTTTCTTTCCTAACCTTACGTTTTTTCCGTGTTTTTCGTTTTATAATTTGTTTGTACTAAATTCGTTTTGTAATCCTTGTATTGTATAATTTATTTGTTAATTTTTCTTTTGTTTATCGGTTCGACTCGCTTTTCTGTGGGTCGGCCATTTTGAATTTTTGTTTCTAGCTTTGGTTGTCGTCGAAAGTTACGTATTTTTTTTTGTTTATAGTTTTCGATTTTTGTTAATAGCTCCGGCTATTTGCCGAAGGTTATTTATTGTCTTTGTTTACCTTGTTTTGAACCGTTTTCTTTGTATTATTTAATTTTCCTCCTTGTGTTTTTTATTTTCGCCTTTAGTTGATATTTGTTTAAGTTTTTTACGTGTTATTTTTGTTGAGTTTGTGATTGTTTAATTTAGCTGTTAGTCTCGCTTCTTAAAGTCGGCCATCTTTTATTTTATTTTTAACTAGCTTCGGCTAGAGTTTAAATCTTATTAGTTTTTCTTATCTATCTTTTCTTTGAACTTTTTTGTCTAAATTCCCCCCCCCTTTTTTATTTTTTTTTGCGCCTTTTGGCGTTATTCGTTCTTTTTTGTTTCGCCTTTAGGCGAAATTTAGTAAATATCCCTCCCCCTATTCCTCCACTCCCGACCCTCCCCCTTACTTCATCATGGAGAAGAAGGAAAAAAAAGCCCCTTCTTTTCTGATCACAAAGAAAAAGACTTCGACCCTGGCTACCATCAAAAAATCGGTTAGGAAGCATCTTTTTAACCCGAAAAAAGACCCCCCAGACAAAGATAATCCCAATGAATATCCTGCCCTGCCAAGAACCCCTACTAATGAGGAGATTGTGGACGTCCTGAAGAAGGCGGCCAAAGCCAGGATAGCTAATGAAATCCTGGAAAAGGAAAAAAGTCAAGAAAAGCCGAAAGTTAGTACCGAGGTCGGGGATTCGCCCTCTTGTTGGAAGTCCCCTCCGAATTGTATTATCGACATCGCGGAGTTCCTGGAGCGTGCCAAGAGTTACGCTCACCTCGTGGTGAAAGACGGGCTCTTGGAGGATCCAGTGGAACTGAAGAGAGTCGAGAAAAGAATAGTGTCTGTTTTTGTCGTCGACAAGCGTTCGCGCAAAATTTGTCGTTCGACTAAAGACAGTGTTTAAAGCACTGGAGTCCCTGGGGTTCAAACCCCTAAGAATTGTCAAGGGCAAGGGTTTCTTCATGTGGGACGTGCTGCTGCCCACTGCAGAAGACTGCGTGAGAGCCACCCGGAGGGAGTTGATCACCAAGGATCTCATCCTCCGAACAGAGTACGAGGGTCGGCGAAGGACCAGCGTGGCAGTGTACGAGGTCCCTCCTCAGGTTATCGGAGAACACCTCGCGGCTTTCCTGGCCCAATACGGGGAAATATTGGCCGCTTCCTGCGATAGCCTGACCGGGGGATGGAGCTTTGATATGATGCTCGATCGTAAGGCCTTCAGCTCCGTCCCCAACTGGATTGACGTCGGTGACCTGAAGCTGCCGGTCATCGTGACCGGTCGTAAACCAGCCTGCTGGAAGTGTGGAGTGACTGGTCATCTCTCCTCTTCCTGCCCAGAGAAGAAGGCCTCTGGAACTCAGGTCACAAAAGACCAAACTCCCCCTCTGACCGAGTCTGCAAAATCCGCCGCGCCTGTAATGGGCATGCCAGCTGCCGGGACCGGAGAGGTTGTTCCCCCGGTTGGGTCACCATCCAAGCCCCCATCCCCCGAAGAGCCCTCTTCCACCGCTCCTGTGGCTAAGAAGGGGGAAGAAGGGGAATGGCAGGTAGTTGGCAGGGTCAGAGGGAAGCGTCAGCCAGCGGGTCCTCAGTCCCCTGAAGCCTCGGGGACTAAAGACACACACAGTCCCACTCCCTCTATCAACAGCAAGGGCGACGCCCCGACCTCCACTCTTTCAATTGAAGAGCAGAGGCTAAAATACGAGCCGAGCCACGAAAAAGCGGAGAAACTAAAAAAACTCAAAAAACATCTGGACGACCAAAAAAAAACCACAAAATCTCCTCCAAAAAAAAAACATCCCCTTACAGTCACCTAAATTAATTTCCCCCATCAAATCTCCCCCGAAGAAGAAGGCCACCCTTTGTGTATCCTCCATCCCCATGCCTCCCACTTCAACCCCTCTCTCCAGAGTGAAGCCTTCTCCTGCTATGCCGTCCACCTCCCATGCCCAATCCCAAATCCCGCTCAGTAGAGATCCCAGTCCCTTTAGACAACCCTGCACTCCTTGCCACACTCCCAGTCCTTCTCCCACTAAAACCTCTCAGATGTTACCACCGGTCACCAAAAGGCCCCGAAGCCCCACTCAAGATCCCGGCGAAAAGAAAAAAAAACCAAAGGGCATTTTCAATCATGGATTGGACATTTGTAAGATCTCCCCCAGGCAGGCGGAAAAAGCTAGGGATTATGGGAACCGTATCCCTAATCTAAAGTTCCTCCTGTCCATCAAACAATTCAGCGACAAAGACATCGACAACCCGTTGAACTTTCCAGATGCCCAGCGGGTTTTAACCGTGGTGGGCGTGGACACGGGAGCAAAACAGATTTGGGCCATGTTGGACGAGGCCATATCCT
Organism: Acanthosepion esculentum; assembly: GCA_964036315.1. Taxonomy (NCBI): domain Eukaryota; kingdom Metazoa; phylum Mollusca; class Cephalopoda; order Sepiida; family Sepiidae; genus Acanthosepion; species Acanthosepion esculentum. The sequence continues at coordinate 118,711,718 of OZ038480.1, forward strand.
CGTTCAACATGAGCCCGCCCATTGCTATCATTCAGAGCGACAAGCTCCGGAAAATGAACTCATTTTGCGCAGGGAGGGTCCCAATTTTTGTTCACCCCTCCCTCTATAGGGCTCTTAAACTTACTTTCCCGTGGGATATCGGCGGGATCTCCCAGGACGGTAACATCAACACTGAGATGGGCCATGGGTCTATGGGAGATGCGGTCGGTATCCTCACCCCGGCCATGTTCAAAACAGGTAAGCAACCCTAATCAGTTTTCACTATGGCTCTCTGGTTGGCTACTTTAAATGTCCGGGGCCTGAGGTCGGAGTCTCGCAGGGCGAGGCTCTCTCGCGACCTTCAGCGCCTCGGGGTTAATATCTGTTGTGTGCAAGAGACCCGGTTTTCTTCTCATGATCGTGAGGATGTGCTGTCTAAGGGGTTCGCCCTTTATTCAGCATGTTTTGATGGTCGTTCGAGGGGTGTCTCTTGGCTAGTGAGCAGGTCTTTAGACGCTGCATGTACTCTTGTTTTCGCAGATCCGGCGGGCAGGCTTTGTGTGCTGGACGTTACCATAAAAGGTAAGGCTTTACGTCTCATCGGCGTTTATGCGCCTAATACCCATGCTGAGCGACCTGGTCTGTTTCGGCAGATCGAGCCGTTTTTGACGACATCTCGTCGGGTAGTTTTAGCGGGCGATTGGAATGCCGTCCTTGAGCCCGATATAGATCGTATAGGGAAAAAACGGGGTACTAACAATCCTGATGTGAAACCATTTCGGGACTTTATCGGCGGGTTTGATCTCGTCGATAAGTACCGGAATGAGCATCCTCGGGAGGTAGCATGGACTTGGACTAATAGTGGCAACTCGGCTCCTGGGACGCTTGCGAGCTACCTCGACCGGGTCTTAGTTAAGAGAGTCGATGTAGGGCTCTTAGGGTGTCCAAGTTTCCATTACATAGTTTATTCGGATCATAGGCTTGTCCGGGTCCGGGTAAACTTAGATAAGCCTAAGGTTAGGTTGGCTGGTTACTGGAAATTCAACTGTTCACTTTTTGGTGAGCAGGGATTTCGGGACCAGCTGGTACTAATGATACAACGGGAATTGTCGGGAGCGGTTTTTGGGAACGCCTGGTGGGGTAAACTTAAATCCAAAATTAGAACGTTTGCTGCCGATTTTAGTCGTCGACTCAATCGAGATAGATTAGCGGCGCAAACTGCTTTAGAAGAAAAAGTTGATCGGGCCGTGAAATCCCGTGTTAGTGGGGATGTAGCCTTAGCTAAGGCAGAGTTGGCCTCCTTGCTTATCAAGAAGGATCAAGCTCTGGTAGTTAGGGCTAGGTTAAAAAGAATGTCCTCTGAGGCGACGAATATGGCCGCTGAATTGCGTGCAGAGGAGAGTAGGAGTGCGTCTCGACGACATATCGCGTGCGTCACATTACCGGATAATCGGACCGTGACTACAAACGCGGGCATATGTGAGGTCTTTCGTGATTACTTTCAGGATCTTTTCACCAGGGAGCCCGGTCTGAGCTCTGCTCAGTTCGACTCCTATTTAGCCGACTTTCCCTGCCTCGAGGCAGCTGAAGCGGCTGGGTGCGAGGGTCCCATAACAGAGTCCGAGATCTGGGATGCGCTGAAGCAGGTTGGCCTGGATAAGTCTCCGGGACTCGATGGTCTTCCCTACGAAGTGTACTTGAGGCTGTCGCCCGTTTTTGTTCCTTTGCTGGAGCTGATTTTCAACCACTGGATGAAGCAGGGGTCTATACCCCAACGCTTCACCAGGGGTGTGATCAAGTTGCTGCGTAAGGACAAGAACGGTGGGGATGGGTTAGGGAACTTTCGCCCTTTAACAATGTTAAACACGGAGTTAAAGATTTTGGCGAAGATCTTAGCCAACCGTTTGCAGCTTGTCCTGTCTAGTCTGATTGGTCCCGAGCAGACTTGTGCTGTGAAGGGCAGGACTATTCAGGATAACCTGCATATGGTACGCTTGATCTTGGAACAAGTCGACGGTGAAGCCGCGCTGATCAATTTAGATCAGTCCAAGGCCTTCGATAGGGTTGACCATCGTTTTCTGGAGGCTGTCCTTTCGGCGGCCGGTTTCGGAGCCGACTTTCGCTCCTGGATCCGACTCTTGTATGCGACCCCCGGTGCGCTGGTGGAAGTGAATGGAGTAAGATCGAAGCCTTTCGTATTGTCTCGCTCTATTCGTCAGGGTTGTCCGCTCTCGCCTTTGCTGTACGTTCTTGCGTTGGAACCGTTCCTTCGCAAGTTAAAGGCGAATCCGGTCCTGCGTGGAATATCTCTGCCTGGGGCCACCACCTCAGCAAGGTATTCTGCCTATGCTGACGACGTTTCGGTTCTTGTGTCGAGCAGAGCCGAGATTGACGAAGTCAGCAAAGTGGTCAGTGGTTATGAGATGGTGACAGGGGCCAAGATCAATCGCGATAAGTCTGTGGGCTTGCGATTGGGTGCGTGGAAGGGAGTTTCTCTTCCCGGACCTTTCCTCTGGACGGATGGGCCGATCAAGATACTCGGCGTCTGGTTCGGTCCGGATCTCCAGTTGGAAATGAATTGGTCGGAGGTACGAGGGAAGGCCGAGATCGCGGTTGGTCTGTGGTCTCGGAGGAGGCTTTCCCTGAAGGGAAGGGCGGAAGTATGTGTTTCTCACATATATCCTATTCTCGTGTACCGACTCTCTGTACTTCCACTTCCGTTTACCGCACTAAGTTTATTAGTAAGGCTCTTGTTCTCTTTCTTGTGGAGAGGCAAGGCCGCTATGGTATCTCGCAAGATCTGTTGCCTTCATACCGCTGAGGGCGGCCTGGGTATGCCAAGCATTGAGATTCGTCAACATATGCTTCGCATTGCATTCCTGGACCGATTGTGTCGCGAACCGGACGAGGTGGGAGCCTTCTGGAAGGAAGATGCCCGGAAAAATTTCCCGTCCCTGAGAAGTGTGCACTCGTGCGAGGGGGAGGCCCGCCGTAGACCCCGAGCCGAAAGCTCCTTCTATCATGAATGTCGTCGCGCTCTGAAATGCCTCTTACGGGCGTCGGAAGGCCTCTCCAACGTCCAGGCGTTGTCTCGTAGGGCATTGTATCAAGTGTTAGTTCGGGGGTCCGTTCAAGATGCTCTGATTAGCGAGCTCGGTCTTACGAAGCAGCAGGCTCGCTCAATATGGCCTTGGGCGCCAGGGTTGAAATGCCTCAATAACGACGAGGCATCACTCACCTGGCAGGTGATTCGTGGAGCCCTCTGGGTCGGCAAAAGACTTTGTGCAGCGGGCTTGGAGAATTCTCCAAACTGCCGCCGCTGTGTTGGGGAAGTCGAGACCATTGGTCACGCCTTCTTTCAGTGCAGAGTGGTAGTGCCGTTGTGCAGGTTTGTTGAAGGCCTCATGGTTCGCGTCTTGCGGTGAAAGACCTTTGTCCTGGATGTCGTTTCTGTTTGCAGCAATGTGGTACCGCAGATGTCGAGGGCTGAGAATTATGTGTTCTGTTGCTTACTAGGCGTTATGAGAGTCGTGATTTGGACGACGCGTCAGAAGGAATTCTATGGTGGCGAGAAGTTTGTTTCTTCCGAACTGATCTTGTTCTTTAGGCATCTGCTTAAAGTCAAGATTAGGACGGAAAGGCGGCGACTCACATCATCTGAATTTGGCGAAAGGTGGGTGACTCTTGCGCGTTTGTGCCGTGTGAAAGGGGCTGACCTTGAGTGGCATTTTGATGCCGGTTAGGCATAGGATATTGTTTACCTGGGTTGAACTTGGGCAACCCATCCATGCTTAGGCTAGATTAGGTTTTTTTGGTGTTTTATTTTTAGTTTCTTAGGATTATGTAAACTTAGCTAAGGTATGTTTGCTCATTGGCCCCTTTTTTTTCTGTCCCCTTTTCTTTTCCTTTAGTTTAACTCCATCCCTCCCCTCTTTAGGTGCTCAGTGATTTCAGTTCTCTGGATGATGCGGGACGCCTTTCGTTTTCGTGTGTGTGATCCTTTTCGTATGTTTGTGTGTGAATCAGTGCGTGTTTGTGTGAGTGGTTGGGATGGATAAATGTGTATTTTATATTGTCAAAGTCCCGTGTCGATTTCGCCCAGTTAATTGATTTTACTGGCACATTTAGGATTTGTGGGGGGTTTTTAATTACTAACATGATTTTGTTTAGTTTCTTGTACATATTTGTATTCATACTGTATATATTCATTGGGGATTATTTTATTTAATTTTTATGCCCGCCCCCCAACAGACTTTATTGTACATATGGGGTTATTTAGGATTTTTATAGAGACAATGAGGTATTTTGGTGGTTGTAGAATGAATGGTATGTATGAATGTGGTGTTTTGGTGAAAGGAATATTGTTCTGTATGCTTGGGTCAGTGCGTGCGACTAGCTAAGTTTAATTTTAAGACAAGCGATGACCTTCCTTTCCCAACCCCCATTTTTGGCTTTGTGCCACATTTACTGTGTATTTTGTACAGTATTAAATATTATCACGAGATCCAACTAGAGACTCTGATCGACTGCGACTAGTCAACACATTCTCCAGGAACGTCTTCCCAGAAATATACAGAAATACTATATGTACTTATTGTGTACACTTTCTTGTTATAATACATTCTTTGTTCCAAGTACATTTTGTGTTGCATTATTATTCCATGCAATAGGCGAGATTCAACATTGAGTCAAGACTCAACAATGTACTAAGACGGAAGTCAAATTTGAACTCAAGGAAAATGTGAAACCAATTTTTAAACCTAAGAGGAACGTTCCTTTTTCCTCCTTAGACACAATTAATAAGGAATTGGAAAGGCTAGAAAAAATTGGAGTGATATCTAAGGTTTACCATGCTGATTGGGCCTCGCCCACAGTCTACGTTAAGAAGAAAAACGGAAAAATAAGAGTGCGCAGATTTTTCAACAGGGTTAAACGATTGCCTTAAAAATCACAGTTATCCACTACCTTCACCAGAAGATATTTTTTCAAAGTTGAATGGTGGTAAGATTTTTTCAAAAATCGACCTGTCTGACGCATACTTGCAGATTAAAGTGAGTGACGAATGCTCAAAATATTTGTGTATAAATACACATAAAAGCTAAATAGGCTTCCTTTCGGTTTAAAGGTCGCCCCAGCTTTGTTCCAACGGGTGATGGACACTATGCTGGCAGGCCTTGAGTTTGGTACCGCCTATTTAGATTACGTTCTAGTCAAAAGTAAGAATGTTCAAGAACATAAAACGCACATCAGAGCGATATTTAAAAGACTAGAAGAGTTTGGCTTTAAATTAAGCCACGAGGGGGGGGGGGGTTGTGATGTTATAACCCAACTTCGCCATTCACGATAATGGACGGACTTAAGTACGACCACAGCAGACAGTCAGGAGCGACTTCGTTTGTAACACGGACGTCGTTTGTCATTTTTCGGACGATTTTTGACCGGTAAACCTGTTTTTTTGAAGAAATTATTTGACTTTTGTTCCGTTAAGTTATTTTTTAAGTTTTGATTTTCATTTGTTTTATTTCTTTGTTTTGATTTCCCTTTTTTTTTTTTCTCTCTTGGCTTCGGCCAACATTTTTTATTTTTTAGTTCGGTAAGACAAAGTCTTAGCGGCTTTTTATTTCGTTTGTTGTGCCGGCTGAAGAAAAGAAAAAAGTAAAAGTTTCGTTTTAATTTGTCCTCCTTTTTTTTACCCTCCCCCGTTTTATTTAGCGACTTCGGTCGCAATCCTTTTAACTTTTTAAGTTTCAGCTTTTGTATTTATTTATTTCTTTAGCGACTTCGGCCGCAAACCTTTATTTTTTTACTTTGGTTTGACTAGTGTCAACCCAGACATTTTTATTTCTTTTCTTTTTCTTTGTTTTTTAATTGACAAAAAAAAGTAGGAGTTTATTTATTGTTTTTCTTATATTTTCGGCTGCCTTCGGGCGCCATTTTGAATTTTTTTTTTTAAAGTCTTACGAGACTATTTAGCTTATAGTTTTCCTTTTTGTTTTTATTTTTCTAAAGTTTATTGTAATTTTATTGTTTGACTTTTTTACTTTCTTTATTTAACTTCTAATTTTAGAAGAAACTATTTTTTTTATTTCTTCTCTTCTCTCCCTATCCCAACTCCTTGCAATTTGGCAGCTATTGGCCCAGCTTTTTCTGCTTTAAATCATAGAAATGGCCGACGAAGTGAGTCGGTCGGGGGTCAAAAAGGACCTCTTTGGGGCGGCTGCTAAAGCCGACCCCCCCCCCAGATAAAACTAAAAAACGGGGTAAGGTTTCCCCAAACAAACCAGACAAGTGAGAAGGAGGAGGCCATGCAAGTCTCCAACTCAAGTAGTGACAAGGTGCCGAAAGTGGCACAATCCAAGTCCACAGCCGAGGAATCGCCCTCTTGCTGGAAGTCACCACCGAGTTGTATCGTGAATATCGCGGAGTTCTTGGAGAAGGCAAAGGATTTTGCCCATCTGGTATATAAAGATGGCATCCTCAAAGACGTTCAAGAACTTCAGACATTCGAACAGAGAATGGTGACCGTCTTCGCGGTCGACAGGCGCACGCACAAAATCTGTCGTTCCACGAAAGACACAGTGATCAAATCATTTATGTCCCTGGGGATAAAACCCCAAAGAGTCATTAAGGGAGTAAAATTTTTCATGTGGGACGTACTGCTGCCCACGCCAGAAGATTGCCTAGATATGGCAAAGAGAGAGTTAATCACCAAAGACCTTATTCTCCGTACAGAATACATGGGTAGGTGAAGGACCAGGGTGGCAGTTTTTGAGGTTCCTCCTCAAATTTCCGGAGAGCTCCTGGCTGCATTTTTTATGCAGTACGGCCAAATTTTAGGGGCTCTCTCGGACAATTTGAACGGGGGTGGACTTTTGACATCATGATAGATGAGGCGGCCTTCAAGTCCATCCCCAACTGTCTGGATTTTGGCAACCGGAGATTGCCAGTCATTGTGACTGGCAGAAAACCAGTATGCTGGAGGTGTGGAGTGACTGGTCATCTCTCCTCCTCCTGCCTAGGGAAGAAGACCCCTGGAGCTCCGGTTGCTGGCGACCAAAATCCCCCTTTGGCCGACACTGAAAAATCCGCGGCGCCTGTAATGGGCCTATCTACTAAACGGACCGGTGAGGAAAATCCCTCGGTTGGGTCTTTGCCCCCATTGCCCCTCAAACCAACGCCTTCCACAAGTGCGGATAAGGAGAAGGATGAGGGGGAATGGCGTGTAGTAGGTAGGGCCAAAGGGAAGGTCCAGACAGCAGGACCTCTGTCCCAGCATGACTCCAGGGATAAGTTCACCTACAGCCCCATTCCCTCTACTAGCTCTGAGGGCGACGCCTCGGCTTCCTACAAAGTAAAGGCTACAGAGGCACAAAAATTAAATGAACCAAGCTGGCAAAAGATATTAGATATTAAGATGCTGAAGGAGAAATTGGAGGCAAGGAGAACAACGAAGAGCAAGTCGCTGGGGGTGCCCTGCCCCTCATCCTCTGCCCAGTCTTCCCCTCCATCTTTTGCTAAACCTCCGCCGCCCAATTCGTTATCCAATTCCCCAGCAAAACAAAAGCACAGTCATTCAAGAAAGACTTCCCCCATCGGGCATGACTCCGTCAAATACTCCATCAAGTACGCCTACGCCTACACCAACACCTACTCAGACTCCTCATAAAAAACGAAATAGAAGCCCAGACGCTCAGCTCGTGGGGGAAAAGAAGAAGTTAAGACCGCCATATCACTTAGGGGAAGACGTCTGCCGCGTATCCCGGGTTCATGCCGAAAACGTATTCAGCCTGACCAAGAACCCAAGACCACTAAAGGTATTGTGGAACTTTCAAAAGTTAAATGGCTTGGATGTTGAGGATCCGGCCAATTTTAAGAACGCCAAAAGACTTTTGACAGTTGTGCGGTCGGGCCCGGGTACGCGGGAGATTTGGGGCATGATAGAGGAGGCGAATGCGGCCCTGAAATTGGTGCCCCCAGCGGCTGTTTATGAACCCAATTTGGACCCAACAAAAATTTGTAAAGGGAGGGTCCCTGTTTTCGTTCACCCTTCCCTGTATAGAGCTATCAAACTCACATATCCTGCGGACATCGGCGGCCTGTCTCATGGTGATACCGTCGACAATGAGATGGCGTCAGGTTCAATGGGACAGGCTGTCGGTGTCCTCACCCCAGCAATGTTCTACTCTGATGGGCGACCCTAATCGATTCGATAATGGCACTCTGGTTAGCTAGTTTGAATGTCCGAGGCCTGAGGTCGGAGTCTCGAAGGGTGAGACTCGTTCGCGACCTTCAGAGCCTCGGTGTGAATATATGTTGTGTACAAGAGACCCGTTTTTCTTCTCGCGATTATGAAGGCATTCTGTCTAAGGAGTTTACTCTTTATTCAGCATGTTTTGATGGACGCTCGAAGGGTGTCTCTTGGCTGGTGAGCAAGTCTTTGAAGGCTGCGTGTGCTCTTGCCTTCGCAGATCCGGCGGGCAGGCTTTGCGTGCTGGATGCTACCATAAAGGATAAGGCTTTGCGTCTCATTGGGGTTTATGGGCCCAATATCCAGGCTGAGCGACTTGCTTTGTTTCGTCTGTTGGCTTGCGGTTGGGTGCGTGGAAGGGGGTTTCTCTTCCCGGACCATTCGGCTGGACGGATGGGCCGATCAAGATACTCGGCGTCTGGTTCGGTCCTGATATCCAGTTGGATATGAATTGGTTGGAGGTACTAGAGAAGGCCGAGAGCGCAATTAATTTGTGGTCTCGGAGGAGGCTTTCCTTGAAGGGGAGGGCGGAGGTATGTGTTTCACATATCTACCCGATTCTCCTTTACCGACTCTCGGTACTTCCACTTCCGTCTACCACAGTACTTTCATTAGTACAGCTCTTGTTCTCTTTCTTGTGGAGAGGCAGAGCTCCTAGGGTATGTCGGGAGATCTGTTGCCTTCATCCTACTGAAGGCGGTTTAGGTATGCCTAGCATTGAGATTCGTCTCGATATGCTTCGCATCGGGTTCCTGGATCGTTTGTGTCGCGATGTGGATGACGGGGGCGCCTTCTGGAAGGAAGACGCCCGTAGATCCTTCCCATCCTTGAGAAGTGTGCACTCGGGCGAGGAGGAGGCTGGCCGTTTGCCTCGTGCCGAGTGCTCCTTCTACCGTGAATGTCGTCTGGCTCTGAAACACCTCTTACGGGCGTCGGTTGGCCTCCACAACGTCCAGGCGTTGTCTCGTAGGGCATTATATCAAGTGGTAGTCAGGGGGTCCGTTCATGATGATTTGATTGACGAGCTCGGTCTTACGAAGCAGGAGGCTCGCTCAATCTGGCCTTGAGCTTCCGGGTTGAAATGTCTCAACAACGATGAGGCATCCCTCACCAGGCTGGTGATACGTGGGGCCCTCTGGGTCGGCAAAAGACTTTGCGCAGCGGGTTTGGAGAAATATTCAAACTGCCGACGTTGTGAGGGGGAAGTCGAGACCCTTGGTCACGTCTTCTTTCATTGCAAGTCGGTAGCACCATTGTGTAAGTTTGTTGAAGGTCTCATGGTTCGCATGTTGCAGGGAAAGTTTTTCGTCCTTGGGGCCGCTTCTGTTTGTAGCAATGTGGCCCCGCCGTTAACGAAGTCTGAACTTTGTGTTCCACAGCTTGCTAGGAGTTATGAGAGTCGTGATTTGGGTGACACGTCAGAAGGGATTCTATGGAGGTGAGAAGTTCACTTCTTCCCTACTAATCTTGTACTTTAAGCATCAGCTTAAAGTCAAGATTAGGACGGAAAGGCGGCGACTCCGTTCATCAGAATTCGGCAAAAGGTGGGTAAATCTTGCGCGAATGTGTAGAGTGAGAGGAGCTGACTTGAAGTGGCACTTGGACCTCGGTTAGGTGCAGGATTTCGTCCCTCATGGGTTCAACAGAGGCAACCCGTCCCGATATTAGACTAGTATAGGTTTATTTTGAATCTTTAGTTTCTCGTTTTTGGTTAACTTAGCTAGAGCATGTATGCTCATTAGCCCCTCTTTTATTTCTGTCCCTATTTTTCTTTAGTTTAATTCCCCATCCCCTCCCGCGTTAGGTGGCCAGTGACGTCGGTTCTCTGGTAGTTGCGGGATGACTTTCGTTTCGTGTGTGTGGTTTTTCGTATTTGTTATTGTGTCTGTGTGAGTGAGTTTGGAAGGATGACTGTTTTTCATACTTTTATAATCTCGCAATTTTTTCGTCCAGTTAACCGATGTTACTGCCACATTTAGGTACTGTGGGGGGGGGGTTAATACTAATCTTATTTTGTTTTGTTTTCTTGTAAATATTTCATTTATTTTGTAAATATACATTGGGGTTTTTTAAATTGTTATCCCCCCCCCACTGACTTTGAATTGTACATATGGGGCTAGTTAGAATTTCATAGAGAATTTGAGGAATTATGGTGGATGTAGTAAGAAAGGTATGGAAGAATGTGTTGTTTTGGTGCTAGGACTATTGTTGGTATGTTTGGGTCAGTGTTTGCGACTAGCTAAGTTTTAGTTTAAGACAGATGATGACCGTCCTTCCCCAACCCCCTTTTTGGCCTTGTGCCACATTTGTACTTCTGTACAATAAATATTGCGACTTCGTTTGTAACACCTATTGAGGTTAGCATACTCTCGACTCTGTACTACATCCGATTATAAACTTATTATTGAAAACCTACATTCGGGTTACTTTGTTTATTATATCTTGCACGAGATATAACAAGAAAATATTCCTAAAAGAACTATTTTTTGATAATTAAAAAAAATAAACACTAATGAAGGACAGTTAATGAGAATTTTTAAAATCAGATGCAAATAAGTTAAACCTAGAAAATGATATTACCTACGACAGAATATATAATACAGATATAGAGCTTTTAGTGTGAAAATTACTCTTTGGAGGGATTTCGAATTATTTATCATCTCAGTTGCGTCTGTCCTTGAACAGAGTGCGCTCAGGGGCTTCTATGTCAAAGGGCAGAGAGGCAACTGAGAAAATTATACTGAAGAGGTGCTCAGCCCTGGGAACAGCTCCGAGGCCGCGCCATCCCATTTCACAAGCGGGAGGGATCGGTGCTCGCACCCAGGCCAGCGCAACCGACGGTTGCTGGGGCTGTGGGCAATTTTTCTCCCCCACCCGGGTGCACACGCTCGGGTCCCCACTTTAAAATGACCTTGTGATCACATCTGATTCTCGTGGGGGAATGAGTAGACACCGTAAATTACTCTTTCTTGTGGGGGTTTTATTACTAACAATGATTTTGTTTAGTTTCTTGTAAATCATTTAATTCATATTGTATATACTCATTGGGGATCTTTTTAATTTGCTGTTTTATCCCCCCCCCTAAACATTCGACGATTTGTACATATGGGCATTATTTAGGATTGTCATCGAGACAATGAGGTATTATGGTGAATGTAGTAAGAAAGGTTAGTAAGAAAGGTTAGTAAGAATGTGTTGTTTTGGTGTTAGGAATGTTGTTTGTATGTTTGGGTCAGTGCTTGTGTCTAGCTAAGTTTAAACTTAAGACAGATGAAGACCGTCCTTTTCCCCATCCCTTTTTTTTAGGCCTTGTGCCACATTTTCTGTAATTTCACAGAAATAAATATTGTAAATTACTCTTTTTTAAGTAAGTTCATGTTTACTTATCTCTCAGTTGCGTCTGTCTTTGGGCAGAGTGCGCTCAGCGGTTTCTCTGTCAAAGGACAGAGAAGAAACTGAGGAAAATACTGAAGAGATGCTCAGTACTGGGGAACAGCTTCCCGATGTCGGGCCCTCCCATTGCATCAGAGGGAGGGATCGGTGCTCGCACCGAGGCCAGCGCAACCGATGTTTGCGGGGAATTTTTGTACCTGTCTCGGGTGTACACGCTCGGGTTCCCACCTAAAAATAGACCTTGTGTCGCATCTCGTCCTAGTGGGTGGGGACAGTAAATACCATGTGTAAATTACTTCTTGGGGTGGTTTGCTGCACGTTTATCATCTCTCCGTTGCGTCTTTCTTTGGGCAGTGTACGCTCAGGGTCTTCCTTCGTCAAGGGACAGAGTCGCAACTGAGGAAAACTATACTGAAAAGTGCCGACCCTAGCGAATAATTGTCTGAGGCCATCTCATTGCACTAGAGAGAAGGATCGGTGCACGCACCGAGGACAGCGCAACGGAGGGGTCGGGGAATTTTTGTTCCTTGACGGGTGTACGCTCTAGGGCTCCCCACATTAAACAGACTGTGTCACAACCTGACCGTGTGGTGGGGGAGTAATTACAAAAATATTTTGTGTAGTTTCTAGCACATCTATTTATCATCACTCATTTGCGTCTGTCTGGACAGAGTGTCCTTTTGACGGAGTCGCCCCCTGAATGCAGAGTCGCAACTGAGAAAAATTATACTGAGAGGTGCCCAGCCCTGGGTAACAGCTGCCCAAGGCTGCACCCTCTCATTGCACCAGAGTGCTCGCACCGAGGCCAGCGCAGCCGACGGTTGCGGGAGCTGCGGGCAATTTTTGTCCCTAGCCTGGTTGTACGCGCTCCGGTGCCTACCTTAAAAAAAAAAAAAAGACCTTTTGTCACAACTCGTCTTAGTGGAGAGACAGTAAATATCTGTGTAAATTACTATAAAGCAGTATGTAACAACCAACTTATCAACTCTCAGTTGCATCTGTCTTTTTTTGTATATCAACCTCAATGGGTTATTTAATGCCGACAATGTTTTTATTGCCGATACTTTTCCAAAAAATTAAAAAAAAAAAAAAAAAAAAAAACTGTAGCTGGTAACATCTTTTTTTCGAACATGTATTGCTGGTAATATTTGTTAACCAAGCATCTCTGCTATTAAAACCTATTTTTACACTTTCATAGTGCTTTGACCTAACTTGGTCAGGGGGTTAACTATTACCCATACCTGGGACCCTAAGAGGTGATACCACCCCGGGTCAGGGCGAACCTGGGAGCACCAGCAATTAAGAGGTGGTTCCACGCTTCTCAAAACCTCCAGATCAGAGGCCTTGCTGTTGGATGTAGTTTATCGTCATACCCAAGACTGTCGAACTTCGATTGTTATTCGTGCTGACATACTGAATTCGAACGAGGACCCCCCGTTCTGTGGGGAAACCGTTAAGGAAACGAGGATTCACCTCCCATTTAACCAGCATATCTCGGTGCATGGTGGAAAATATGTTCAAAGAAATAAACAAAAAATATTTCACTTGAGACATCAACTGAGGAATATGGCTAACTGAAATACCGACGAGAGACACTGAAAACAGGACATTTTCCTTTACAAATAGAAGATGGGGTGAAGTCATTGTAGTTGACAACAGATGGGTTGATCTGTACAACCAGTTTCTGTCAAAAACATTTGAGGTTTACATCAACGTAGAGCTTTGCAATTCAGTAAACGCAATCAAATAGGTTTGCGGGTATATCAAAGGAAGCGATCAAGCAATATTTTCAGCCCAAAATTAAGATCGACATGACGAAATTTCACCAGGGACGATATGTGTCAACTAATGAAGTGATATGGAGAATTTTCTTTCAATATTGTTCAACATGCGATTCATTTTGAGAATCGTCAACGAGTATATTTCACATCAGAAAGAGCTTCAGGTGACATCTCAGGCACCCAGAGACACGACATTGACGAGTTATTTCAAACTTTGCGATGAGGATTATTTTGATAGAACGTTACTGTATGCTGAGGTACCGACTTATTACAGGTGGGCCGATGACAAGTCGATGGTTTCATAGGAGCGACACACTGGGGCGTCTACACAGTAAATCCCCCAGTCAGTCAAGAATGCTACTATCTTCGAACACTCCTCATTCACGCCCGAGGTTCTACCTCATTTCAAAATATTGAAACCGTCAACGGAGAGGTGTGTGCAACATATCTTGAAGCGTATAATAAGCTCGGTTTTCTGGAGAATAACGAACACTGGAAGATGCTAAGGTCAGCTGAACGCCTTCTCAAATGCGAGAACTTTGCTGTTATATTAGCACTTTGTGGCAGTTCTAACCTTCTGGAGCTTTGGAATACATTTTGTGACAGCATGCAGGAAGATTTTCTAGCCATCGTTTGCAGTCAACACATTGACGCCATTATATCCGACACGGTAAAGAACCAAGCTCTTAATCAAATTGAGGATAAGTTATAGCACTTGCAAGATGCAATTTGTCAGCTTATAATTTTCCAAGACCTGTTAGAAATGATGAAGGAATGAAGAGAGATGCTGAGAGACGCTACATACAACATCGATGAATTAATACAAGGGCAGGAGCAGGAACTGATTACATATAATGCAGTTACGAGCACCGTGGAAAATTGGTTTGGTTTGTTTTACGGCATATCAACCTCAATGGGTCATTTAATGCCGACAACTTTTTTTATTTCCGGTTTTGTCAAAAATATATTTGTTAATATTTTTTCCTCAAAAATGTATAGCTGGTAATAATTTTTCAAAAACGTATTGCTTGTAATAGTTTTTTTTCTTCAAAAAATTTCTGGTAATTTTTTTTTTTTTTTTTTTTTTTTACAAAGCACTTCCGCTACCAAAACCCATTTTTACACTGCCTTTTACCTCAGTTTTTGGGTTAACTATTTGCTCATAGCTCGACCCTAACAAGTGCTATCACCCCGGGTCTGGATGGACTTGGGGACACCAGCAATTAAGAGTAGGTTCCACGCTCCTCAAACCTCCTGATCAGAGACCTTGCTGTTGGATGTAGTTTATCGTCTTACTCTGGACACGGATGTAGTTTATCGTCATACCTAAGACGCCCCACGAGAGTGGCGGTCTTACCCCTCTGCAAAGGTGCAGTCGGCGTATTCCACAGCCGACAAGTCTCTTGGTTTGTTTTGTTTTACATCATATCAACCTCAATGGGTTATTTTAGGTACCTTCATGAGCGCGTGTTTTTTTTTTTTTTGAATTTTCTTTTTTAATGGGAGCCGTTAATTTTGAAAATGGAAATTATTATAAATGTGTTTATTTTTTTTTTTTAAATCATGGTAATTTTTTTATTTTATTTATTACACCCCCCCATAAGTAATTTCATGAAAACTCATGAAATTCTAAGGTGTTCCAATTTAGCGACTAATTAGTTAAAAGCACAAGGCTTTGACCAAAGCAAATCCATTTTACTTTTTTTTTTTTTTTTATTTCGGACCCGTCTACCTTAAAATCAGCTCTGAATTGTAACATACAAAACTCAATAAAACAAAGATATTTAATTTCAAAAACTTTTAGTTGCTTTTACTTATTTGTATGACTATGGATAACATTTCCTGAAAGCAAAAAACATTTTCGATGAAAAATAAGTTTTTACAACAATTATTTGTTATTTCTTATTGTTAAATTTATGTTTATTGCTTAAAGTTGTTAAATATTTTAAAATTGATCAAAATGGTGTTGCAGTTAGTCAATGTATTATTAAGTAGATAATATCATTTACAGATTATAAAATAAACCTGGTTACAATCAGAAAGTTGCTTTTAGGTAAAAATCTAATATAACATGTTTTTTTTTGTGTCAAAAATAGCTTAAATTCAAATATACGGAAGACCGGAATCGTCATGAAAACAAAAGAAAGTCACGTGGCTTGCCTGGCTATAAATGTTGTCCTCCGCTGTCGGTCAGCCTTTACTGTGTTTGTGCTAGACACGTGTGGAGAAATGTTTGATATTTTTCTTTTCCTTTAAAGTTTAAACAATCCTTTTGGATGTTGCCATGCAGTATAGCACAGAACCACACAGGATCAGAATATCTAAGAATGAAGTATTAGAGAAGGAGATCCTGAAAAGGAGTGAAGAAAAGCAGAGACAGCATCCAAAAAAGGAAAGGCGTCAGCTACAGAAAAGATTGAAGGACCTTGAACACACCAATTCTGCCATCAAAGCAGAATTCCCGGACTTTTCCCAAGATTTTGTAGATAACATTTACAAAATCTTACGTGGTGAAATAGTTGGCCATACTATAAAACACATCTGGACAGTTGATTCTGTTGATAAGATATTTGTAGGATGGGTCATGGAATTCTCTGACCCAGATTACATTTTCTATGAAGAAGATAATGAAGACTATCAACTGGACAAATGTGAAATAGCTACCGACTATATCATGCACGACCTGCTCTTTAATGGCTAACCCCCATCCTGTGACATCTGGCAGCAAGGACTGATCATTAGGTTGGAGTTTGTGAAGAAATATTTCACGAATCTCTGGTACGAATTGCATTGCATCTCTATTCTCTAGACCTCTCTTCTTACTTGGTTATGAATAAATAAAATAAAGTGTATATGATTATGTAATTATGTGAAATAAAGTCTTTTCAATATTCGTATTACTTTGAAGAAAAATTAAAAAAAAATTGTGTAATATTTCAAATGATAAGGGTACCTAAAAGTATTATGTACCTAACCTATCTTATGAAATTTCTTATTTTTTTATTTTCTCAGTTATTTTTTTTTCTATATGAAATATCAAAATTAATAAAATGAAGGGAAATAGAAATAATACCATAAAATAAATGTATATGTTTATATTTTACACCTTAGCCTTTCATAAGAAAGGTATCTAATTAAAGTAATTAAAATAATTAAATTAATTTGTATGCACCTTATGAATTTTTTTTTCTATCAACAGTCTTAGTTTTAAAATTTTCATAAAGCATCGTACACGTAAAGATAGAAAGCTAAGAAACAATTAAAAATTAAAACGCTGAAATTTTCCCTTAATAACTGGTTACGCAAGTTGGTTCAATAAGAAGCTAAATTACTTCACTTTCGTCCATCCGTACGATGAAATTAGGTCGCGTAAGCTGTCAATACTTATTGACAGCATCAATCGACACCTCGAATGTGTCACTATTTTTCCCACACGCTGTGTTTTTTTTTTAAAGTACACTTTTCAGCGCATAAAGTAAGTAATGTTTTCTTTCCAAATATGTTAAATAAACATTTAAATTTTAAATTTTGTAAAAATAAATTTTAAAAAAAGTTTAACTATTTCTTGGCAGAATTTAAAACGGAAAAATTAAATTTTTGTTTATAAAATTTAAAAAAAATGTCTGACGATCGGGGTTTTTTTTAAAAAAATAAACATGATTTTAAACGACACTTTTGGATGTGCTCGAAATGATAAAAAAAAGTAAAAAAATAATCAAAAAATACTTTGATCTTTCCTCTTTATTATAGCATAAACAGTTAGACAAATAAAAATTATTTTCGTCAAGTTTAAGGCAATTTTTATCATGCTATGCTCATTTTCTGTCGATCTCATGAAGGTACCTAGGTTATTTAATGCCAACAAAATTTTTATTGCTGGTGATTATATGTTTCAAAAATCTATTGCTGGTACTATTTTTTTTTGCAAGAAAGTATTGCTGCTAATATTTTTTTTCTTTTACACTTTCATAGTGCTTTGACCCCAGTTTCAGGGTTAACTATTCGCCCATAACTGGGAACCTTACAGGTGCTACCACCCCGGGTCAGGGTGAACCTGGGAACACCAACAAGGATGTAGTTTGTTCTACCCAGGACGCGGATGTAGTTTATCGACATCCCCAGGACGGAAGCAGCGTGGAAAATGACCGTGGTAAGTTGTTAATGTTGGACGGTCCAAGTGACACTGGAAAAAACGTTTTCTGATGAATTCGATTCTTGCAAAGGTTAGGTCAAATTGCTTTGGCCGTTTCTGGCATCGCCGCAACTCTTAATAGGTGAACATACAGCACATTTTCAAACCTCCACTACCAACGAATTCTAGTCTACCCTACTCTCTATTGGTGATGACAAGTACCCAGCTGGTGCATAAGATCACGTCTGTCTACCTGAGACTTTCTGCAACGTTATATACAGTTCAGGTGAGGTAATAGACAAAATTTATCCAAACCTTCGATAATTATAACCAAATTTCTTGGTTACCGAGAGAGCAACACTCGCGCCGAAAAATGAGACAGTTGAACGGCGCCGAAAAATGAGACAGTTGAACGCATTAAGAAAGCTTTCTTGTAGAAAATTGAGACACTTTACTGGATGAAGGTGAGGCGACAGAGTACCTTTAGAATTCGTGAAATCTAACACCACCAGGAACTCCACTGTCCGAATTATACCTGAATGTTGGTTTGGTTTGTGACATTAACATTAATGGGTTGTTATTGGTGATAATTTTAAAAAAAAATGTATTTCTGTTATTAAAATCTATTATACTTTCATTGTGTTTGAGGGGAAATTATTTACCCATAGCTGGGTCCCTAACAGGTGCTACCACCCCAGGTCAGGGTGGACCTGAGAATATCAGCAACTAAGAGGTGGTCCCACGCTCTTCAAAATTTCCTGACCAGAGGCCTTGCTGTTGGACGTAGTTTGTCGTCTTATCCAGGACACTTCTGCATTTAGTAATAACAAGAAAAGTTTATCAAGTTGTATAACCCAAGACCTGTAGCTTATGCACAAATAAAGAGAAGACGTTAACCAGAATAAAACTGCAAGAGAAACCCCAGGTATGTTTGGGGTAACAAAATCAGAGCCCCTAGTAAGGATTGAACTCACTACCAATAGTTTACAAGATTAAGCTTTTAAGCATGCCAATTGTTATTTTCGGTTGGTTTAGTTTGATTTGTTTTACGGCATATCAACCAAAATGGGTTAATTAATGCCGACAAGAATTTTATTGCTGGTAATATTTTTATTCAAAAAATATTATTTCAGTTATTAAAACCTATTTTTACACTTTCATAGTGTTTTAACCCCAGTTTGAGTGTTAAAAATTTGCCCATAGCTGGGACCCTAAGAGTTATGGTTATTTAATACCAACAGAATTTTTACTGTTTCGTCAGAAATCTATTTCTAGTAATATTTATTTTTAGAAAGTATTTCTGGTATATTTTTACACTTTCATGTTTTACCCCAGTTTCGGAATTAACTATATGCCTATAGCTGAGACCCTAACAGGTGCTACCACCCCGGTCAAGAAAACACAGCACAAGACCCCAAAAACTTCAAGGTAGTGTCCAGGAGAGTTTGGCGTATTTCGCTCCTGTTGATGATTGGAAGCCCCTAGCATCTGATAGTGTCCAGTGGAGGGTATTGATTTTCGAGGGTGATGAACTTTAAAGCAGCCAGAGCAGACCGAGCAAAACTCGAGTGAGTGTGCAGAAAACGGAAAAGCTGTTTGTATTGCTGGTATTTTTTTAAGTATTGCTGATAATTTTTTGAAGGAAAAATTATTGCTGGTAATAATTATTTTTATTACAAAGTATTTCTGGTATTAAAACATATTTTTACGAATTTTGGTGTTTACTAATTTCCCATAGCTGGGACCCTAATACGTGCTACCACCCCGGGCCAGTGTGGACCTGGTAAGATCAGCAATTAAGGTGGTTCTTCGCTCGTCAAAACCTTTCGATCAGAGGCCTTGCTGCTGGTTTATCGTCATACCTAGGACTACTTTCGTATAATTCAAATACATTCGCTTAAGGAGTGTTTTGCCCAAATTGAGGTGAATCGAAACGAATTTGGTAAAAAAAATAAATAAAATAAATGATGTCAAATACTTAGTGATTAAATAACTTGTGGGAGTTGCTCCAGAAGGCCTGAAACAACACACCGTAAAAGGCAGAACCATTCCTATGTCAACAATCTCGCACTGCAAATAAAGGGGGGTATTTTTTTTGCCTGAATACTAATGCCAGGTCACAATAGTTAAGTTTTAAGTACTACTTTGGCCGCGACTTTTCTTCAGTTTGGGAGAATCACGGCCGTGACTCCCGATTGTATGCGTGAGAAACAATTTTACACGTCATCAGTGACCAAGTCGTCCCCAGGGAGTATTGAGGTAAATTTTCAACTTTATTCGCAACCGCATCCATGTCGCTCGTCGGTAGCTGCTTGCTATCGGTTTTTAGAAAGATTTAAACTAGCACCACGAGGAGATATCGTCAGGGTGTCTTTCTGTTCGTCACTCATAGTAAGGGAACAGTAGATACCTTTTGTACCACCTCTAGTGACAGGTCTGCTTAGATAGTCAAACCAATCAAACCTTTCGAATATTACCTCGACTGAACTGCAGAAGCAATATGTACCGGAAAGGGTTCTTTACTTATTTTTCTGTAAGACCGGTAGTGCTAATCTTGAAGTATCGGTACGTGGTAGGCGTAACTGACAAGTTTCGAGATGTACAATGACAGTAAAATATCCAGATTCGATCTATTAAAAAACAGATCCGAAGCGGCTACAGCGTTTTACCTCCAGCGACCAAGTTTTAGTTTCATACGATCCATTGCTAATGATGCTGGAAAATGATCAATTGCCTTACCGCTCCAGTAAGTACCGGACTCTTGAAATCCTCTATCTTTACAAGGGCCAAATCAGACCGAAAAATAGAGTACTGCGGGCATATATGTACAGGAGTTGCCCAGTCTTCACTTTCTAATCTCGAGAGAGGTTCAAAAGCACCTCTGCGTCATTGTAGGTGATGAACTATTTTTCACCCTACAATCTCTTTCGCCATCGACGAAAGGCCATAAAATTCTCGCTGCTTTACTCTTGTTGACATGGAAAGCGTTCAGACGAAGTACATCCTTTAGATTTAACTGTTCTAATCTTCAGGGCTAAGACCAGACATTTCAGAGTGTCACTTGGGACTTGTACAAGTTGAGCATTGTAAAAGATTCGGGTGATCTCCGATGTGCCTAAACATAAGGTTTAGAGAGAAGGGGAAAACTTAGAAAGTGAGAGTTGACTATGGGGAGGGAATATTGCAGAGATTAAGTGGTGGTGACCTTAAGCAGAATTGGAACTTTAGTTTCCAAACGATGTTCTTGCATAAGGTTCCCGGAAGAGAACTTTGCTATCGACACCGGGTTTCGTTTGTTTTAAAACATATCAACCACAATGTATTTTTCAAAAATGTGTCACTGGTAACAGTTTTCAAAAAAAAAAAAAAAGAAAAAAGGCATAACGTAATATTTTTTTTAAAAATGTATCAATGGTAATCATAGCGCTCCGACCGCACCTTGGAGGGGGAACCATTTACCCGTAGCTGGGACCCCAACACGTGCTACCACCTTGGATCAGGGTGGAACTGGGAACATCAGCAGTTAAGAGATGGTTCCACGTTCCTCAAAACCTGATCAGGTCTTTCTGTTGAACGTAGTTTAACGCCTTACCCCGGAGGGTCGACCCAGGACTGCTAAAATAAAGATGTGGTACGAGGAGTGAGGTTGTCTAGATCAGGGGTGGGCAAACTTTTTAGTACAAGGGCCGCATTCTAAAAATTTATAGTTTTACTGGGCCGTAAAGTATATATAAACCAAATTAAAATTGGCAAAATTAAGGGCTTTTAAAAGAAAAATATAGTTTTAATAAATAACATTTTAAAGCGGGCCGCACGAAATCGTTTGGCGGGTCGCATGTGGCCTGCGGGCCGTAGTTTGCCCACCCTTGGTCTATATCCTTATATCTGGTAATAAGAGATCTGCTCATTGACAGAGAACAAGACCCAATGCGACTATAAGAAGACAAAGAAGTCGATAAGTTTGTCTACCTGAAAAGCGTAGTTTGTAAAGATGGGGGGGGTGTATAAAGTGCCGAAACAAAGCCCGACCGCTTTCAACACTGCGTACAATCTGAAGATCAACAGATCTAACTTTGAAACAAGAGGAACCTGGCGCGTAACCAAGACCAACACCCTCAAACTTCAGACATTTACCAACGGATGTCTCAGGAACCTCCTCAGTATCGAGTGGCCGGAAGTTGTCTTCAACGACCAACTGTGGGACAGAAGCAGACAAGCCCCAATCGGGATTAACGTCAAGAAATGGAAATGGGGATTGATCGGCCACACACTCAGCAGGCCTGCTTCTAGTGCCACCAGGCAGGCTCTTAACTGGACTTCACAAGGGAAGCGAAAAGAGGGTCGACCAAAACAAACTTGGGGCAGAAGTGTTGACGCAGAGGTGAAGACAGTCTGTACAACACGGGCCAAGCTGAAGAGGATCATCCGGAACCGCGTTCGTTGAAGGTGTTGTTGCAGCCCTATGTTCCACAAGGAATCATGAGGCGTAATAATTGGCAGTAGCGTCCGTAGCCCGAGCAATTGTTTACCACTTTGAAACTGGCGGAAAGTTCCTTTCTCAGAAAGGTTCAATCGGGTTGGGTTAGAAAGAGGCCGATTCTATTAAAGTGTCCCTACAACCTCGAGTATGGCCTTTAGGTTTGCAATACTCAGAAACTGATTCGTATAAGATTAATTTTGTCTGAGACCATTATTGTACGAATTACTGTGAGGAAATGTTCAATCCGTGTCCACTGTACTGCACTATTATTTTTGTCGCCAGTTTGGCTTGTTTGACGGTCGCTCCCGGTCAATTGTAACTCAGGTGGAGAAAGTCTAATTTCAACGGTCTGGGTCTCCAATAGAAAGTAAAGAATACACCACGAGTACAAAGTCTTTCTAAAGGGCAACTAGTTGCTTTGGTCTAGGTTTTTTTATGGCATATCGACCTCTATAGATTATTTAAGGCAGAAAAGATTTTTATTGCTGTTATTTTTTTTTAAACGTATTACGGGTGATGTTTCTAAATAGCTAGGACCCTAACAGATGCTAACACCCCGGATCTGGGTGGACTTGTAAACACCAGCAATTCAAAGATCGTTTCACACTCCTCAAAAGCTACTGGTCAGAGGCCTTGCTGTTGGACGGTTTATCGTCTTACTCAGGACGCATGCTATGTAGGACTTCCTGATGGCAACAAATGAGGTGGCGAAGGAACTGGCAGGAAAAATTTCTACAAAAGCACTCCAGTTGCAGACGGAATGCATGGGCACTCATCTGTCTAAGATCACTGTGGATGGGTTGCCCTATGGACCAAGTAGGGGATCCTAGTAGGCAGTCGTGCCTACTGGAGACTTTGGTCTCCAGGTAACCATAAACAGGAAAAGTTTCGACATCCAACACACTGATGTGAAGAGGGCGGAAAATGTACGTAATCGTTGAGGGGGGGGAAAACTCCACTGCTGGTCGTGAAGCGCAGCCGGGCACTTGGCGAAAATGTGTTCCAGCCAGAACCCGCCTCTACAATCAAGTACATCGAAAGACGCAGTGGTGGATAGACAAGTCCTGAAAGACCCCAAATGACTACAGAGAATGAAACGAGGTGGCCAAGAAAGGACAAAAGGCCTGCTAGCAGATTACTTAGGAGGCAATGCAGAGACGAATGATCATATTATTTAAGTTCACCTCCGTAGACGTGAAGTTTACAGAGGCGAAGCCACCTGATTTGAAAAAAATAAAAATAAATTAGAAAGGATTTTGTAGAAGCAGTGCCCCGGTGTTGCGCCATACTTCACTATATAGGGCCTAACGCTAAGATTCTCTACGGCCGTCGGCAGTATTGTTCTAGATACACGAACTATGTCCGATATAGGCTCTGGCAGTCTGGAACAATCCTTCAGGGTTCTTTCCCCTGCAGATTTCCCTACAGTCTGCTTCTAAGGGGGTTGTCTTAAAAAAAATTCCTAGCCAGTTTGAATGCGAGAAGCTTGAGGGATCAGAGTGAGGCAGCCAGACTGCTTCGTGATCTCGTGTTCTTCGACGAGAATGTGGCCTAGATGCAGGAAACGCACTTTATGAAGTTGATTAGCGACTTTGTCTATTTAGCATACGGGATCAGCTGGTCAGAAGCATTTACTTGTTGGTTAAACGTACCGTGAGTGCGAAGGTAAACCTTTTCCATGTCGATTCCGGAGGGGGTTGATATTTCCGTGAACAATAGTTCGTTTCGGATCGTTGCGGTTTATGCGCCGAACGACTAGACGGAGAATTTTTTTTTTCGTTCATTAGGACTTTTCTGCTTAGTCTTAATAGGGGAACTGGAATTCCATCCTGGACCCCAAATTAGACAAGGGGCGGGAGGTCGGCCAATCGTAGCTTCGTTGATGTGATCAGTGATTTTGGTCTTGTTGATAGCTACCGGGTCGATCGCCCAAGACGCTAGATGGACATTTAAGTGGCCGTCTACTCGGGTTGCCAGGTAGCTGGATAGAATGGCTGGACATAGTAAGTTTAATCTCTTTCCTAGACAGGCGAGACTTCGGGCAATAGCCAAGTAGATTAATGAGTACGGGTATTGGGAATAAGTGGTTTGTAAGGCTTATAGTATTAGGTCTTTCACCAAATATTGCCAACGACTAGACAGATATGACTGAAAAGGTGAAAACTCTAGGATAATCTGTCGCAGGCGGAGATTATATATATATATAGTTAGCTAAGCAGGCTCTGGAGCGAGCACTACTTTGTTCAAGTAGTTAGATTAAAATTTATAACGAAGTCGTGAACAAAGGGCAGAAAATTGCTCAAAAAAGATCCGTCGAGGTTCCGACCGTTACATTCGGGAGGTCGATAAGCTAGAAGGGCGAACTGAGGTCAACCAAAGATATGGTGCGAGGCGTTTTGGCAGCATTTGAAGAGTATTTACCAAGGTGCTGGTCTGTGTGGCCAAAAGTTTCGCAGTTATTTGGCCGATTTTCCTCGGATTTGTCATTTTATAGCAATAAATAATCTTTCAGTTCAGAAAGCGAAGATCTAGTTCTACCTAAATGAAGTTCAAAAGCAGAATTTCAAAGAGAATGGTGGGAAGAGGGCAGCTGTCACAGAAACGGTTAAGTACGTGTTAAATTCTCAAAGATTTTCCTGAAATTCTAGAAATCTATGATTGGTTTGTTTCACAGCATATCAATCCCAACGGGTTATTTAATTATAAAAGTAAAATAAAAAATAAAATCTATTTCGGGCAATTTTTTTTTTTAATTTATTAGAATTATTTTCTTTTTTATTATGCACAGTATTTCTAGTATTTAACTTGCTTTTACGCTTTCATATTGCTTTTAACCCTGTTCGGGGTTAACTATTTACCCATAGCTGGTACCCTAACAGATGCTACTACCCCGGGTCAGAGTGGACCTGGAAAAACCAGCAATTAAGAGGTGGTTCCACGCTGCTCAAAACCTGATCAAAGGCCTTGCTGTTGGACGTAGTTTATCGTCTTACCTAGGACGCGGATATAGTTTATGGTCAGACCCAGGAAGAGACATCTATGAAACTGCTTATGTCAAATAAGATTACATAAACTAGCCGAAATTGCACATTTAATCTTAAACTAAAAGATTTAATTGCAGAAAATTTGAGTTATGTAAAATTTCTAAAACAAGCAAATTTGTTTCAGCCAAAAGAACAATGGAATCTTTCAAGAGTTTTGCAGATAAGACTAAGCTTTGTTTTTTATTAGAAATGGTTTTATCCTGCAAACCAATGCCTGGACAGATTTCAACCAAACTGTATAATTCATGCCAAGATTTCATCTCTTAAAGTTCCAGAAATCATGGGTAATGAAATTAACGAGGACTTGCCGATAAATTCTTGAACATACCTTAATTTGTTCTTTTTAAAGAAAGAAATTAGTCAAATATTTGCCAACAGAATTCCGCAGTTGCAGCTAAACGTCAAGATATGTTTTCCGTAATAAGGATAAACAAGCGATCTAAGATCAAAATCGTTATTCCCATGGCGAATGTTCAGGTGATCGCCATTGTTTAGTTTCAACAGTTCAGACCTTTACAGCTGGACATTCTCATTTCCTCTGTATTCCAAATGTAAAGAGAGTTCCACTGTCAGCTTCAGTAACCAAAAGAAACTGCTAGACTCGCATGGATGCTTTACTAAACCCTACAATGTTAACCTCTTCAAGTCAAGGGTTAATTGTTATCCTTATTTCTTCCAACCTCTTATACTCATCACTTCATTCACTAAGCCTCTACTTTGAGTGGCTCTCAAGCCTTGTATTGAGTTAACTTTAGTAAATGTATGAAGTAAAATATATTTGAAGTAATATTGTTTTTGTATTACGACATGGGTAATTTTTTGTCAAAAATGTATTGCTGGTAAAATTCATTGCTCGTAATAAATTTTACAAAAATGTATTATTGGTAATTTGTTTTTCTAAAATATATTGCTGGTATTAAGACATGTTTACACCTTCATAGTGTTTTTATCCCAGTTCGGGGGGGGGGGCTTAACTATTTGCCCATAGCTGGGACCCTAACTGCTGCTACCACCCTTGGTCAGGGTGGACCTGGTAACACCAACAATTAAGGTTGTTCCACGCTCCTCAAAAGCGGATCAGAGGACTTGCTGTTGGATGTAGTTTATCATACGCGGGACGGGTTTGGTTTGTTTTACGGCATATCAACCTCAATGAGTTATTTAATGCCGACAAGATTATTATTGGTAATTTTTTTTTCCAAAATGTATTCCTATTTTTTTTTTTTTTTTTTTTTTTCCCCCCTCAAAAAAAAAAAAAAAAAAAAAAAAAAAATCTATGGATGGTAATCTTTTTTCAAAAAGAAAAAAAAAGTATTGCCGATATTAAATCCTATTTTACGCTTTTATAGTGTTTTGACACCAGTTTGGTGGGAGGGGTGAAATATTTGCCCCTCGCTGAACGGTACTAAACTTAACTCGACATTGCAGCGACACTAGTAGATCAAAGAGTTCAGTTAAATATGTTTCTGGTTTGGTTTGTTTTATGGCATATCAACCTCAATGGGTCATTTAATGCTGAAAGTTTTATTTTTGGTAATATTTTTCCTTCAAGAATGTATAGATGGTAACATTTTTCAAAAACGTATAGTCGGGAACACTATTCTTTCATTATATATATATATATTATATATAGCCGGTAATATTTTTTCAAAATTGTACAGCTGGCGACATTTTTCAAATAATTATCAGAGGCTTGCTGTTGGATTTAGTTTGTGATACCCAGGACGCGGATATAGCCTGGAGTTAACTATTTGCCCATAGCTGGGACCCTAACAGGTGCTACCACCTCGGGTCAGGGTGGACCTGGGAACATCAGCAATTAAGAGCTAGTTCCACGCTCTTCAAAACCTCCTGATCAGAGGCCTTGCCGTTGGACGTAGTTTGTCGTTTTACCCTGGACGCGGATGTAGTTTATCGCCATACCCAGGTTGGGCCAGTGGTTGTGGCTCGCTAAGTTTAAGTCAGGCGAAGAAAAGGCCTCCTCATATTTGGCTTTGTGCCACATTTGTACATATTCGTACAATAAATATTCCGACTGCCTGAAGATTACACGAAAACGTATGAAACTGGCTGTCGTTGTTGGTCACTGCCGACATGAAGTGAGAGAAAAAAAAAGATTTCGCTCAAACAAGATTTAATAAATTTCTTGATCGGCCATCAGGTGTGTCATTTCAATTTCACTGTTTACAGTCGTGTGGAAAAAAAAAAAAAAAAAAAAGCGTCGGTAAGCGCGAAACGATTTGACTACAAATGGCCGAAAAGTAACATTACTTTTTACTAACGAAAAATTAAATCAGTGGAAGTATTTTGTAGAATTATAAAGTTTAATCCTTATTGTCAAACAAATTAAGGATCATTTTCTTTAATCTCATAACGGGAGTTAAAAATAGATAATTGCTACTCAAAATTAGGTATCACCACCAAGTTGTTGAAAAAACAGCACAGCAAAATTAAAAAGGTCCCAAACTTAAGAAAAGGTTACCGTCAATGTTATTAGGATTTGATTTTTATTTAAATCATTTCAGGCAAGTTCGAATTCGCCCCAAATCAGCGGTTACGTAATATTTACCATTAGTGCATTTTTCAGGTAAAAAAAAAAAAAAAAAAAAAAAAAAAAAAAAAAAAAATCACGTTTTGGAAATTCTCGCAAGAATCAAATTGTGGGAACTTTAGAAAGTCATGGTATTTGATACATCTGTTACCGTCACACCTTTTTATGAAAACCCGAAATTCAACGTCGCGACTCTTATTGATTATGTCAGTTAAAAATCAGAATCAGTTACCCAATATTCAGCTCTGGAATGTAAAATACAAAACCCAATAAAACTAAGACATTTAATTAGTAACGCTTTTAATGGCTACACGAATTAAGGACAATATTGTCTGAAGCCGAAATATTTTCCGAGAAGAAATTAATCTTTACAAGAATTTTTTTCAATTTTAAATATACAAAATGGGATAAAAAAAAAAAAATTAAGTTTCAATCAGTGTCCTTTAAGGAATGCTGTTAATTACATATATATTTACAGATCATAAATTCGAAGTCTTGTTAAAATATGCGACCTGTATTTAAAAGAAATAAACAGTTTTAGCGTCGTAAGTGACCTTTAATGTCACGTTTTAATAGTTGTTTCTCCTGACAGCAATAAACTGACCTCCAAAACTGACTTTTCGTACTGCGAATCTGAATTCTGACTGACCATTTACGTCCTATTTCAATAAATAGTTTAATTTGTTAAATACAGTTTTTCAGCGAGACATCCATTTTTTTTTTTTAGTTTCAGTTCAAAAGACGGAAATAAAAACAAAACGCTTCATAAAAATGAAGCGTACGTATAAGATGTCACGGTGTTATTTTTAACATTTATATTATTTCAGTTGGGAAACTTTCATTACAGAGATATAAAAATTAAGTGAGAATTAAAATTTCTTAAGTGATGTACGTAAAAATTAGGTAGCTCTGACATTTTATGTCAGTTAGGAAATTAAATTTAGTATTTTATATTTCCGCAAATCAAACGTAAAGCTATTTGGTTTGTTTTACGGTATATAAACCACACTGGGTAATTTATTGCCGACAATATTTGTTGGTATATTTTTCAAAAATGTATTGCTAGTAATATTTTTCCTTTTAAAAACAAAAAATCGTTTCTGGTATTATTTTTTTCAAAAATATATAGCTGGTAATATTTTTTCCCAAGAAGCATTGCTAGTACTTTTTTTTTTAAATTTTTTATTACAAAATGTTTCTGGCCTTAAGACCTTTTTTACACTTTCATATTGTTTTGACCGCACTATTTACACATAGCTGGGACCTTAACAGGTGCTACCACCCCGGGTGAGAGTGGACCTGGGAATTAAGAGGTGGTTCCACGCCCCTCAAAACATCCTGATCAGAGGCCTTACAGTTGGACGTAGTTTATCGTCATACTCAGGACGGCTAGAAAGTTGAAGTACCGAAAAAAAAAAAAAAAAAAAAAAAAATCCGTAAGATTACCGAAAGTATGTTAATTTTTTTAAATTTTGTAGATAAAATAGTTAAGATTGGAAAAAAAAAAATTAATATGTTCTTCCGTCCGATAAGTTTCCCTGTCAATAAAACGATTTAACAGTCAGTTGAAAGTCACTGCAGTTAACATTCAAAAGTTCGAATGTTATGGAGAGAATGAAAAAAAATGATAAAAACTTTGGCCTTTTCTTATACATTTAGCCAATAAAAGAAAATTCCCATCAAGTAAGGTGGTTCCACGCTCCTCAAAACCTGATCAGAGACCTTGCTGTTGGATACAGTTATCTTCTTACCTTGGACGCAGATGTAGTTTATAGTCAACCCAGGACGGACAACTCGAAGTTGGATTTAATATTCCAATCCATGCTATTGAAATCAGGTCATCTAATTTTTTGGAGTTAGCATATATTAGAATAAACAAAATATTCTGCTTATTTTCATTGTAAATACAACACCTGAAAATTTTGAAACAAACAAGTTTCATATTCAACTCGTCAGCTTGAGATTTCGGTATACCACACGTGATGAAGGTTTCTATCTCAGCTGTGAAATAGATGGCGTTATTAAAGAATCAGTTATGTAATGAATACGAGTAGTCAATGATCAACTTTAAAATAAAAGGCTACAATAAGTATAATGATAGCCAATCCTCAACGCTTTCCCATGAATCGTATTTCTGCTAGAGATTTATCTTGTATGTATGCGAAGTTTCGCTCATATAGCCGCCGATAAAATCGATTCGTTAGACTGCAGTCAACTTAAGTTATAAATTATTTTATCAACGACTAATATTGCAAATATAATTACAAGAGATTCTCAAGGGAGATCACTACTTAAGGGTTGCTTCCCTTGAATAGATACTTCTGTTGAAACTGCACGTTAAAATGCGGCAAGAATATTTTGTAAGCGTATGAATGAAGTTTGGTTACGAAGAAAAAATAACCACATGATCAAGAACAAGGTTCCGTGGATGTCATCGCTACAATATGTTAGGCAGAAAAAAGTGGAAGTTTCCAGTTTTACAGGTGCTTGACAGCGGCACCTAATGATTTGTTGAAATTGGTGGTTTGGTTTGTTTTATAGTAGATCAACCTCAATGGGTTATATAATGCCGACAAGATTTTTATTGTTGGTAAATTTTCAAGAGAAAAAAAAAAAAAAAAAAAAAACAAACAAACAACTTTTGCTGGTATTTTTTTTTTCTGTACAAAGTATTTCTGGTATTAAAACCTATTTTTACACTTTCATAACGTTTTGATTACCGTTTGGGTGTTGACTATTTTCTCATAGCTGGGATCCTAACAGGTGCTACCACCCTGGGTCAAGTAAACACCAGTAATTAAGGTGGTCCAACGCTCCTCACAACCTCCCGATCAGAGTCCTTGCTGTTGGCTACAGTTTATCGTCTTAGTACGGCTGTGATTTGGTTTGTTTTACGGCATATCAGCCTCAATGGGTTATTTAATGCCGACAAGATTTTTATACAGTGTTTTGAAACCCCCTTTTTTGGGGCGGTAACTATTTGCCCATATCTGGCACCCCCTAACAGGTGCTACCACTCCGGGTCAGGATGGACCTGGAACACCCGCAATTATGAGGTGGTTTCACGCTCAAAACCTGATGTCGGATGTAGTTTATCGTCTTACCCAGGACGAAGTGAAACTGAAGATAACCCGCAAGCTTAAGTTTAAATGTGCTGAGATATATATATATATTCCAGGCATTACAAGATATTCTACTGACAAGCACATTTAATATTAATTTGGAAAATTGTTTATTACGAATTTTTAAAGAAATTTTTGCTTAGAAAGGCATAGAAAATCGGTAAGGATTGAAATGCGGGCTTAGGTTTACCGATTTAACGGAAATAATGAACTAAGCTATTTGAATACGAGGTTTCGATCATCGACTTCAAAGTAACGAAAAACCTAAAATTTGCGAATAAATGTCAGAATTTATTCCATAGAGACAAAAACTAGTCAGTTTAAAGTATTAACTTTTATGTACTGAAGACTAAGAGTCATTGAAGGTAAAAATCGTCAAGAATTATTCAGTATTACCTCCCTTAATTATTTCACCTCAATTGCCTCCCTTTATTGCTTAAACATACAGAAAATTTATGCTGGGATAAAATGAGAATTTATCTTGACACGTTACCATAGATAAAGAGGGAGTAAAATGCGAGCAATGTGTAGATCTGTCTATAAGAGTTGTGTAAATTTTGCAGGTTCGCCTCTAACTGGTAGAGCCCTTTTCAAAGTTATGCTAGAAGAGATTTGTAAACTATTGTAAAGCCTTCTCAGCTGCATTCGATTTTAATCGATTTATAGTCGGCTTGATGGTTGAAATGTTTCTTTAGTAAGCAGACAAAAAAAAAAAAAAAAAAAAAAAAAAAAAAAAGGAGGGGCAAAAAATAAGTGGCAGGATAAACAGTTTATGGCAAAGCTATTTCGTGTGTAGGGATTTTTAGTGTGCCTACGTCTATCGAATTTTGAGATTTAAAACGAGTTTACCGACAATACTGAGAAATTTGCTCCAGTTCCCTCGGTACTTACCCTTGTTGAGGATGCATCAGGCTCTGGGTAATGAATATATACGCATCCCGAAGGTGAGGTACTGCTGGGGGGGGGGGCTTGACCTAATATTTACCTTCCGACAGAAGCAAACTTCTGGGCCAGGTAAAAACTACTCCGTATGTAATTTTTAGTCATTTGGACAGCCCCTAATTAAGATGACAGTAGAAGGTACTACTCACATGGAGATTTAGCAGCTTTTTCTACCGGCTTTTAAAAAAAAAAAAAAAAAAAGTTGACCTTCGTTTCGTTTACAGCATATCAACACCTCAGTGGGTTGTTTAATGCCAACAATTGTTTCGTTAAAAAAAAAAAAAAAAAAGTATTGCTGATATTTTTTTTTATAAAGCCTTTTGGTATTAAAACCTATTTCTACACATACACAGTGCTTTGACCCCAGTTTAAGTCGGTTGGTTGGTTTTATGGCATAATCTCAGTGGGTCATTTAATGCAAACAAGGTTTTTTAAATGGATTTAAAGCGACAGTCTGGTATATATATATATATTTATATATATATATATAAAGTGCGTATGTATACATATATATTTGAACCATTTTTCAATTACATTTGAGTAAAATCCAACTTAAGAAATTTGGCATCTAGGTTTTATTTTCGTAATTTTTTTTTTTATTTAATACTCACTCTGTAATATTTTGTTCGCACTAGATCAAAATCTACACACTAACAGTATTAGAAAAGTATTTCTGGTATTAGAACCTATTTTTACACAAGTTTGGGTGTTAACCATTTGCCCATAGCTGGGACCCTAACAGGTGCTACCACCCCGGGTCATGGTGGACCTGGGAACACCACTATTTAAGAGGAGGTTTCACGTTCTTCAAACCTCCCGATCAGAGGCCTTGCTGTTGGACGTAGTTTATCGTCATACCCAGGACGGTCCAGTTGAGGGGGGGGCTAACTATTTAGTGCTACCACCCCGGGTCAGGGTGGACCTGAAAACACCAGCAATTAAGAGGCGGTTCCACGCTCCTCCAGATCTTTGCTGTTGAGTGTAGTTTATCGTTTTACCCAGGTCGCGGTGTTGACCTTGTTTAAGGTGAGATTGAACGTTTCGTTAGCATTAACTTCGCTATTAAGTTTCTTAAATATGTGCTATATATATTAATTTTTCATTCAATTTAATCACTAGAAATTCAGTGGTAATTTGGTTGAATACAACAGTTTGGAAATTGGCATCATAAGATTTAACAATTTGTTTTGGAATTGTGCAATTTTTAATAGGACACCCTGTAGTTGTAAAGGAAAAAGTCAACTTATAGTTGACAAACGTCGGCAATAGATTTGTCTCGACCGCAACACTTGTAGCCAAATCCCAGTTCAAATGATGTCCGTAATAATCCAACAGGCAACGTAGAAACGACAAAACGGGGTTCACACATCGAACCTTCACTTCTCACCAGCAAAAACACGTGTTCGTCCACCATGCTCAGAAAATCCAAATCGCCCACATAAGCGAAAAACGGCGTTTGTTCACCGAGAGATCTGATTGGTCACGCCATTCAGGGGAGGGAAGAACACTAGATTCTGGTCCTTGAAGTAGATTTTTTGCTAACTACTTTTTGGTAATTTTTCTTCGGCAGATCACACACAATACGAACTCTTTCGAGGTAATGATTATCTTAAAAATATTACCATTTACACTAAGTCATAAAAAACAACACGAGCAGAAAAAGCTTTTGCTTCATGGCTATGCCTACATTGTTGATAGAAAGTATTATACACTCGATGTGAACGCAAAGTAAGATCGAGGGCAATGAAAGACAAAAGACGACGTTGTCCAAGGTGAGGATAGTAATCACTCACATACGCTTGATAACGCACGCAATTTGTAATTAAAGGGAGTGAATAAAATTAAAGAAAGCCAAGCATGGAGGAAATAACGTTGACGATTATACAAAACTGATAACTCACTTAATGCTGCATGTACTTTTCGTAAAAAAGGAAACTTTGGAAAAAAAAAAAAAAAAAAAAAAAAAAAAGTGCTTATTCAACAACTAAGGGGTGTTGACATTTTACCTGACGTCTTGTTTCAAAACTAAGCATAAAACAAACGGAGTTAACTATGGAGATGGTGAATTCAGGGGCTGCATTGCTACCATCAAAAGTAGTATCAGATATTAAAGTCTCATTGAAAAATGACGAGTATGAAAGATTCCGAGAGCAATTGCGCACAATCTTTAAATACTTTCGAACAAGAACGTTAATCTTGTTTTTTAAATTTTGCTTTCTTCTGCAATAAAGTTTTTAATCAAACTAAACCTTACTTCAATAGCCAAGAAAGTGCGTTTTCTATGGACAATTGCTCACAATATATTCATAGAACACAAGTGTACAATTAGTCCTATTTCACCTTATAAAACTGCTAATTAATTTACTATTTTCACTTGTACTTTTTCGGTGAAATGTCCGGCCAAAAGTCCGGCCACGATATAGAATCAATACTGGTCGGTCAGGGTGTACTTGGAAAATGGAAAGCAATAGTCCTAGTATATTAAGATATTAACCTTTAAGTAGAGGGTCAATCGTTACCTGCCAAAAAGGATGCGGGACGCCTTTCGTTTCGAGGGTGTGTGCTTTTCGTATTGTCGAGTCTGAATCAGTGCGTGTTTGTGTGAATGTTTGGGATGGATAAATGTTTTTTCTATATTTTCAAAGTCCCGTGTCGATTTCGCCCAGTTAATTGATTTTACAGTCACATTTAGGATTTGTGTTTTTTTTGTTTTTTTTTATTACTAACATGATTGTTTAGTTTTATGTAAATATTTTTCTTCATATTGTATATATTCATTGGGGATTTTGTTAAATTTTTACTAAGACTGTGTACATATGGGGTTATTTAGGACTTTCATTGAGACAATGAGGTATTTTGGTGGATGTAGCAAGAAAGGTAAGTAAAAATGGTGTTTTGGTGGAAGGAATATTGTTTTGTATGCTTGGGTCAGTGCTTGTGACTAGCTAAGTTTAAATTTAAGACAAATGATGACCTCCCTTTCCCAACCCCCATTTTTGGCCTTGTGCCACATTTACTGTAAACTTACAGTAATATTGTTACCTGCCAAAAATACCTCAGTCTCTTCAATAGTTCTTGGGCCTTTTATTGTTAAAGAGCAAAGTAAAATTTTAAATGCCACTTGGAGTTACCATTTTAGCTGTGAAGATGGCGATTAGTGTTTTTGCTTTGAGATTATAGAGGGAAAGAAACCAGAAACATCGTTGTGAAAAAGGCACGGGAAATCGGTTGAATCAGTAAATACAACTTGCGAAATTAATCCAGACTCAACTTAGCAATTCTGACAAAAAAAAAAAAAAAAAAAACTCGCTACAGCCAAAGACACTGCAGATTTTAGTTCCTGGACAGATTTGACTGCTACGTTTAACAATTTCACACAAGTCGATGGAGCTTTCAAAGCTACATTCATTACGAAAATGAAGAGACCACATTAACTGGTATAAGTTGCCTGCTGGGCAGAAGTTTCTCTTAAGCATACAATGCCAAGTAGTAAAAATCTGAACTTCCACGCAGCCAGTTGTCCAGAGTCAGATTGACACAAAGTCGGTTTTTAACGTGGGGAAGTAAGTGTTTCTACTCGGGTCGCTGGTCTAAGCTTGTGAAATATTGCCTAAGCTAGTCATAGTCGGTCATACAACAGTTACCGAATAGATATATTACGCAACGGTGGGCGGGGGGGTGACGCAATAATGAGAGAAGGTGCCCCGGCACAGAACTGATATATCTGCAGCACCAATCTCGACGTGGAGAAAAAAAAAACCCTTCTCTGCCAATCTGACAGAACCCGGAAGGAGAGCGCTAAATGATTTTCTAAGCAAAGCTTGGAATTAGGACATGGCCGGAAGTATGGGGCACTCAGTAATGATCGAATTCACTGTCATTTTTAAAAAAAAAAAAAAAAAAAAATACATGACGAGAGGCAGGAAAAATATGTGCTAGCTAACCCTTACACACCTCTGCAATGTCGCTACCTAATGTTACGCAGCTAGGTTTAACTTTTAAGCGTAGTTTAGATGTTGTCGAACCAATCAACTGCGCTAGCTAGACATGCTTATGAACAAGTAACCAATCAGGAGATAGTATTAATAGGAATTCTAATACTACTTATAGCAACCTTAAGACTCGTTTTTTTTTTTCAATTTAATAATCTGACTCTTTCACGTCCAATGCGTTATCATCAGGGATATTTCAATACCGACTATCGAAATGAGGATCTATGGAATTTAATTAAATACAAATTTTGTGTGGGACTAAATTTTTTTAAACACGCCCCTCAATGGCTTACAGACTAGCAAGTACAGAAATTGTTTTGCTGCTATTGAGGATACCTTCATCTGTTTTTGCCCATTTACCATGAGGACATTTTCTTTCCACACCACAATAGGCTAATAGATTCAAGCGTGTCTCTCGAATGATGTGAGTAAATATTATTTATTACATTAATCTAATATTGCTTTGTTTACTAACATTTTTTTATCTTTGGGTTAAATCTTTCCCCTTAAATACTAATCGCGTTATTCAAAATGCCTAATAGTTAAACGATTTTTGATTTCTCCAAAAAAAAAAATAAAATAAAATAAAAAAACACTAAATTATCCCGTAATAGTTAAACTAAATTTTATTTAACTAGTAATACGTCAATGTTGGTTTATGTCCTAACAACCATTTTATGTTTTGCTGGAACAAATTTTATAAAATTGTCTTAAAGCGGATTATCGAGAGGTAAGTGAAATTACACCTTTTCTTTTCTATTGTTTTTTCGCAAATGTCGGATTTAAATGATTTCAACTTTGAGTAGGAATTTAAGAACGATTAAGGAAAACTAAATGACAGATCAAATTCAAAGATGAATTTGACGGCCTAACAGCGTTAAAAGTAATTTTGGTATAACTTTGCTTAAATGTCAATTAAACGTAACAATGTCTCTCGAATTTCAGTTTTCACTGAAGTTTACGTTTTATATTTTTGATTTCAGGGAAAACTTCTTACAAAAAGTAACTTCTCACGAAGTTCTTAAAACATTTGTAACATTTTTTAATGTAAACTTTAAAGTGAAAATATTCTTGAACAACTTTACATTTAAACTGCTTTTGTACCGCTCAAACGAGTAATATTTTCAAGTTTACTTTCTCCTTTACTGGAATGTAAATGTAATGATTCCTCCATATTGCAAACTATTTAACATTTTAAGACGTTTCCAAATACGAAGAATTCCTTTCCTTTATTCCTTTGATATAGAACAATGTACATTCTGAAATGCTCACTTACACTGGGATTGGGTATTATAGTCATTTTTTTTTTTTTTTAACCAACGATGGTTCTTCTAAATTTAGTACGAGGAAAGAATAACTTAAAATTCGCTCCACATAATTCTGAAAAATAGCAAGTACAAATAACTAATCATCGCTTTGGCGATACTGGTTATGCGTAAAACTTTTTTTTTTTTCAAGCACAAAACATATCTCCGGAGATAAATAACTTTATGGTCAACTTTTTTTCTTTTTTTGAATACTAAACTAATTCTTGATAACAAAAGTAGACTCCATCCTAAACACCCCCTCTACTGTTACAAAGACTAATTGTTAATGTAAAAGTCGTTGTTCATTATGTAGGCATACAATGTGTGCACTACAAAGTTCTCTGGCGAATACTTTCCAATTGTAAATTTTATCAGCTACCTTTATTTTATTTCATACAAAGTCTGTCCGGAAACGGCCTAACGATTTCAGAAGTAGGCGCCGTAGTCCACTTCCAAGTAATCTTTGTGGTCGCACCCATTCAAATATTTTTTAAAGTATGCAAAGTCCATCTGAGAATATCTTGTCAACTTACTCTCGTCCAGGGTTAGTTTTGGAAAAATGTTTTTAAGAATAACCTTGCACGATACTAAGAATGGATAAGATACTTAAATTGCCGGGATACTTTCTGGACAGACCGCGTATACCAGAACATTCTGCTCTGCACTACAAGATATCTTGGCATGAAAGCAACTTTAATTGTTTAATATCAATGTATTCATCATTCGACGTAGTCCTCTGCGGAATCTGGCTAGTGAACTTTTTACAACTTCTAAAAAAAAACATCTTAAGGCCAGTTGATCGGGCTTTGTATTCTTAGATACTTAATCCAACGCAGTACTCGGGATAGAATTCTCGAGGTCCGGCACTCGGATGATTTCGAATCCCCACACCCCCGGGTCGGAAAAGGAGATGCTTGTATAAACTCTATTTAGCGTGTCTTGCGAGACTTTTTTTCTTTTTTTTTTTTTTTAAGAGCCTGTCTTATTTGGCAACCCTTGCGATCGAATGTGATTTGGCACGAGTATTAAAATTTGAGAAACTCCTCGCAGTTTGCTTCAAGGACAGTTCGAAAAATACACGTTTTAAGCAGCTTTGTTACTGTTTTTAGTATTTATTTTTAATAAAATACTGTTTCGTAATTTTGCGTTTTACTTTTTTGTAAAAAGTATTTTCTTGAAGCCCCTCTGGTTTCGAGGCCCGGCACACTTGTGCCGGCTGTCTCTACTCACGCCGCCAATAATCCAACGACAAATACTAATCTTAAAAGGAAAGTTACATTTATTCCAGACAGATATGTACGAATAACCAGACCAAATTTTTAAAGCTTCAGATTTAAAACTGCCTTTGTTTCTGAACTCAGAATCTGTTGGGAAATATTTAACATTGTCTGCAAGACTATTTTGATAACAATTAAGATATCCAGTTTTCCTCACAGAAACTTAATACCGGAGTAAAAGCTAAGAAATATAAAACTTTTTATCAGTTTCCTTCTAATCCAAAGAATGGAAAGTTCATATTTATATATTAAATAGAATACATTTTTGCGTTTAAATGTTTACATTGTGTAAACACTGTCGCCAGAAAAATACCATTGAAATTTTCTTAACGAGGACATTTCAAATCTTAAAATTCATCTAATTATTGGATTTTATTAATATTTACGTGACTCTTGAAACATTTTTTTCTTCAGACCTTTAGAGAAAATCCTTTTCATTCGATTGCTACTTCAACCAAATGTCAATCTGATTTTGAATTGTGTATCGAAGCATTTCACATAACTGTTTACATTTGTAGAAGTCCTTCAAAAATAACTACTGAGAAAAAATTAGCAATTTTAAAGGAAAGTCAATATCAGTTTTAAATTTGAGTTTTTTTATTTTCTATATGGACTTAGATTTTTCGAAACCTGTACCATTTTAGAATTTTAATAAATCCAAATACACTAGTAAAACCTTCTCTCCTATTTAAGTAATTTTGAAATGTGTACTCGGTTGGTGATTGGATATTAACTCGTAATCGTTTCGGCTTTTCAGTTGTCATTTTAGCACTAGCTACCTTTTTTGTAGCTAAAAAAAACCAGGAAAGATATTTCAGATTTTCCCTCAGAATTTACACTTAAAAAAATAAATTCCTGGTAGTATTGTACGTACGGACATTAATTGAATTTCTGTAATTGCAATATGCAGTTTAAGGAATAAATTTTATTTTTATTATTTTAGATTAAACTAACGGGTCACTCGCATCAATTTTGCGATTACAAATTGCTCCAATATTTCACTTGCGTCACCTATATTTTTCTATTTTGAAGAAAAAATTATCTAAACATTTGTAGTGAAAACTTTCTTTAAATATTTTTTCGCACCAGAAATTAAAGGTATGACTTTCTTGCTCTTTATAATCATTTCATTTGACAGAATGTATTCCAGAATTAAATTTCAGAAAGTAATGACCGTTCTATTTAAAAATGGAATAATCATTACTTTATAAAATCTCTACTTTGATTTTTTTTTTTTTTTTTTTTTTAAAGCAATGTAATTCTCTGTATTAAAATCTTCCAAAAGTAAGTCTTTTCTGAAACCTTAAGGAATATTATCTGATTTATATTATAAGTAATATAATAAATATTTACTTTAAGTTTAAAATAACACAATGTATTAAAAGGAAAGTTTGTGGGGAGGGTCACCAACATCAGCGTATTTTACGTAATTTACCAGGTGTTGACGTAATGATTATTCTCCGGAGAATTTATCTGTAAAACATAATTTAAGAAAATGACATGAGCGCCTTTTTAAAATTAAGTATTCAGTAATGTTAACGTTAGAAAATATTTTCCGTAATCTAATTTTAGGAATATTGACTTTAAATTTACTATAGTCATCGCTCTTATTTTCTGATTGTCGACCATACTTTAAAAATGGTCACTTTGCGTAATATTTTATATACATAAAAAAAATGTTTAATCTTAAATCTTTGTGCAAAATGATTTGTAATTAAGCTTTTCAATTTTTGATTATTAAGTGAAAACTATTTACTAAAGAACCGGATGAAAGTGATATAGAATTTTAAGATCTATATATTGAAATTAAAATTTAAAAAATTCATTCATCGAAAAAGTTTTAAGACAGTATTGTCCTTAAATCTTATAAAAACAATTGAAAGTTTTTCTAATTAAATGTCAGTTTTAATGCATTTTTTATTTTACAATTAGAAGATTTTCGGGAAAAGAAATGGATTTACATTCTCCAAGGAGTCCAGCTTTTAACTAATAAAAATAAAAAATTTAAAAAATGGAAGAAACTTTAATTTTTCTTGATTTCATGGAATTGTGTGTGTGGTGGGGGGTAACATGTATGAAAAAAAAAATACCAAGACTTATTCACAAATTAAATTATTTTTTAATTTTATTTTTATAAAGTCCTGCAACTTTCATTAAAATCTGACAATTATTTGAATTTTTGCTAGAATTCGCAAATGTTTTTCACCTGTAAATAGGTGCTAAAGCACTAATCGTAAATATTTAAATCAACACAAAAAAATTTTAACAAATTTCTGACGTGCTAGAAAGGATTAAAAAAAATATAATTATTTCTTAAAAACAGTTTTATCGTCAAAATGTTTAAGTTTGGGGCCGTTTTTTTTGGCCCTTTCGTTTCAGCGAAGTCGAGGTAGCTAGATAACTGTTCGTTTTCCGATTCGAGGAAATTGAATTCATTACGGTCTAATTCACCCTTCAGTTTTTTATTTATTTACTTTATTTTATTTTATATTTTATTTT
The DNA here is from genome assembly GCA_964036315.1 of Acanthosepion esculentum. Taxonomy (NCBI): domain Eukaryota; kingdom Metazoa; phylum Mollusca; class Cephalopoda; order Sepiida; family Sepiidae; genus Acanthosepion; species Acanthosepion esculentum. Next base: position 118,752,465 of record OZ038480.1, read on the forward strand.
TATTTTTTTTGCAAGGAAATATTTACGCACTTGTATGTCGTAAAAGTAAAATGAATGGTAGACTTTTTTTTCCTTGGAAATGAATAGTGTCGCGCACGTTTTTAAAACTGAATAAACGAAGTTATCTCCCCTGCATCAATTGTTTGATAACTTGGAAAGCAGACCGAGGACAGTGAAATATTCGTATAGTTACGAGGAATCACTTTGCTCAAGAAGAGACTGAGGACTTGGTCCCTGACAATCAAGTAACGAGAAACAAACGAGGTTGACCTAGCCCTCTACTGTTTCATTGGTTATTAAAAAAGAAAACTAGGGTTTAACTATTTCGGGAAGGGGAAATCCGTAATTTTTCCTGATACATTAGATTTTATTTTTGAAATGCATTTTAAACCTTTTCTTGAAGCTTATTTTAATTCAAAGCTAATAGGTTAAATTTAATATTTCCAGGAAGAAAAATACTAGAGTTCAAACTGAACTTAATTTGATTACAAGTATTTTTTTAATCGCTAAAATCGGCCATATTGATAAAGTTGTCAGTACATAATTAACAGAAAAATACTTTTGAAATCTTATTTGAAGAGTAACTGATTTAAACTTGAATTTTAGTTTAAAACATCAAGTAATTTCGTTTCCTACGGTAGTGGGTGTTTTTATGAGTCTGAGAAATTTAGCGGTAGTTCAGCTTTTTTTAAAATATCACATATTTATAAAAATTACTTGAGTACGTAAACAACTTTTAGTATTTTCCTAAATGTTTAAGATCAGTTTTTTTTTATAAGTGATCTAATATTTTAAAATTTTAGTTACGTTGGTTTTATACGCTAACGAAGACGCTTGTTGAGGACATGTTAAATTACCAATAATTTTAGATTTAAAAATTGCAATATGAGCTCTGGTAAAAATGGTTGCTTAAGACATTAGGTTTATAATACCCAGAAATTCAGATACAGATGTACTCATGGACACATGGCACAGTGGATAATGGCGTTGGCTAGAGTGATTTCAATACCCGGTTAAGGCAGTGGAGAACTTTCAGAGGGAAAAATTAACAGGAGATAACTGACAACTGACATCCATTAAACATGGCACGTGGAACTAGAACCGTCTACCCCAGTGAGCGAAAGAAAGGGTTCAGTTCGACATTCCAACCACCTGAAGAAGGCCGGAGCGTACAACGGCCGAAACGTTGTAATAAACATGGCGACAAAGATGAGGACAATAGTCCGAATAATGTAAATAACATTTCGGAAGTTCTAAAAATGATTAAATATTTTAAGATTCCTTTATATATATATATATATATATATATATATATATATATTATTATATATATATATATATATATTATTATATATATATATATATATATATATATTATATATATTATTATATATATATATATATATATATATATTATATATATTTATTATGTATGTATATTTATTATATATATATATATATATATATTTATTATGTATGTATATTTATTATATATATATATATATATATTTATTATGTATGTATATTTATTATATATATATATATATATATTTATTATGTATGTATATTTATTATATATATATATATATATATATTTATTATGTATGTATATTTATTATATATATATATATATATATATATATTTATTATGTATGTATATTTATTATATATATATATATATATATATATATATTTATTATGTATGTATATTTATTATATATATATATATATATATTTATTATGTATGTATATTTATTATATATATATATATATATATATATATATTTATTATGTATGTATATTTATTATATATATATATATATATATATTTATTATGTATGTATATTTATTATATATATATATATATATTTATTATGTATGTATATTTATTATGTATGTATATTTATTATATATATATATATATATATATTTATTATGTATGTATATTTATTATATATATATATATATATATATTTATTATGTATGTATATTTATTATATATATATATATATATATATTTATTATGTATGTATATTTATTATATATATATATATATATTTATTATGTATGTATATTTATTATATATATATATATATATATATTTATTATGTATGTATATTTATTATATATATATATATATTTATTATGTATGTATATTTATTATATATATATATATATATTTATTATGTATGTATATTTATTATATATATATATATATATTTATTATGTATGTATATTTATTATATATATATATATATATATATATATTATGTATGTATATTTATTATATATATATATATATATATATATATTATGTATGTATATTTATTATGTATGTATATTTATTATATATATATATATATATATTTATTATGTATGTATATTTATTATATATATATATATATATATTTATTATGTATGTATATTTATTATATATATATATATATATATTTATGTGTATGTATATTTATTATATATATATATATATATATTTATGTATGTATATTTATTATATATATATATATATTTGTGTATGTATATTTATTATATATATATATATATTTGTGTATGTATATTTATTATATATATATATATATTTATGTGTATGTATATTTATTATATATATATATATTTATGTGTATGTATATTTATTATATATATATATATATATTTATGTGTATGTATATTTATTATATATATATATATATATTTATGTGTATGTATATTTATTATATATATATATATATATATTTATGTGTATGTATATTTATTATATATATATATATATATATTTATGTGTATGTATATTTATTATATATATATATATATATATTTATGTGTATGTATATTTATTATATATATATATATATATATTTATGTGTATGTATATTTATTATATATATATATATATATATTTATGTGTATGTATATTTATTATATATATATATATATATTTATGTGTATGTATATTTATTATATATATATATATATATATTTATTATGTATGTATATTTATTATATATATATATATATATATTTATTATGTATATTTATTATATATATATATATATATTTATTATGTATATTTATTATATATATATATATATATTTATTATGTATATTTATTATATATATATATATATATATTTATTATGTATATTTATTATATATATATATATATATTTATTATGTATATTTATTATATATATATATATATATTTATTATGTATATTTATTATATATATATATATATTTATTATGTATATGTATATTTATTATATATATATATATATATATTTATTATGTATATGTATATTTATTATATATATATATATATATATATTTATTATGTATATGTATATTTATTATATATATATATATATATATATTTATTATGTATATGTATATTTATTATATATATATATATATATATATTTATTATGTATATGTATATTTATTATATATATATATATATATATATTTATTATGTATATGTATATTTATTATATATATATATATATATATATTTATTATGTATATGTATATTTATTATATATATATATATATATATATTTATTATGTATATGTATATTTATTATATATATATATATATATATTTATTATGTATATGTATATTTATTATATATATATATATATATATTTATTATGTATATGTATATTTATTATATATATATATATATATATTTATTATGTATATGTATATTTATTATATATATATATATATATATTTATTATGTATATGTATATTTATTATATATATATATATATATATTTATTATGTATATGTATATTTATTATATATATATATATATATATTTATTATGTATATGTATATTTATTATATATATATATATATATATTTATTATGTATATGTATATTTATTATATATATATATATATATATTATGTATATGTATATTTATTATATATATATATATATATTTATTATGTATATGTATATTTATTATATATATATATATATATATTTATTATGTATATGTATATTTATTATATATATATATATTTATTATGTATATGTATATTTATTATATATATATATATATATATATTTATTATGTATATGTTTATTTATATATATATATATATATATTTATTATGTATATGTATATTTATTATATATATATATATATATATTTATTATGTATATGTATATTTATTATATATATATATATATATTTATTATGTATATGTATATTTATTATATATATATATATATATATATTTATTATGTATATGTATATTTATTATATATATATATATATATATATTTATTATGTATATGTATATTTATTATATATATATATATATATATATATTTATTATGTATATGTATATTTATTATATATATATATATATATATATATATTTATTATGTATATGTATATTTATTATATATATATATATATATATATATATTATTATGTATATGTATATTTATTATATATATATATATATATATATATATTTATTATGTATATGTATATTTATTATATATATATATATATATATATTTATTATGTATATGTATATTTATTATATATATATATATATATATATTTATTATGTATATGTATATTTATTATATATATATATATATATATATATTATGTATATGTATATTTATTATATATATATATATATATATATATTTATTATGTATATGTATATTTATTATATATATATATATATATATATATTTATTATGTATATGTATATTTATTATAAATATATATATATATGTATATTTATTATAAATATATATATATATATATATTTATTATGTATATTTATTATATATATATATATATATATATATTTATTATGTATATTATATATATATATATATATATATTTATTATGTATATTATATATATATATATATATATATTTATTATGTATATTATATATATATATATATATATATTTATTATGTATATTTATTATATATATATATATATATATATTTATTATGTATATTTATTATATATATATATATATATATTTATTATGTATATTTATTATATATATATATATGTATATTTATTATATATATATATATATATATATATTTATTATGTATATTTATTATATATATATATATATATATATTTATTATGTATATTTATTATATATATATATATATATATATTTATTATGTATATTTATTATATATATATATATATATATATATATTTATTATGTATATTTATTATATATATATATATATATATTTATTATGTATATTTATTATATATATATATATATATATATTTATTATGTATATTTATTATATATATATATATATATATATTTATTATGTATATTTATTATATATATATATATATATATATTTATTATGTATATTTATTATATATATATATATATATATATATTATGTATATTTATTATATATATATATATATATATATATTATGTATATTTATTATATATATATATATATATATATATTTATTATGTATATTTATTATATATATATATATATATATTTATTATGTATATTTATTATATATATATATATATATATATTTATTATGTATATTTATTATATATATATATATATATATATTTATTATGTATATTTATTATATATATATATATATATATATATATTTATTATGTATATGTATATTTATTATATATATATATATATATATATATTTATTATGTATATGTATATTTATTATATATATATATATATATATATATTTATTATGTATATGTATATTTATTATATATATATATATATATATTTATTATGTATATGTATATTTATTATATATATATATATATATATATATTTATTATGTATATGTATATTTATTATATATATATATATATATATATATTTATTATGTATATGTATATTTATTATATATATATATATATATATTTATTATAGGTATGTCCAATATTTCGCTAAAAAGTGGTATACCTTGACGACAAAAGGTCCCCAAATTGATAAAACAATTTTTAAGGTTTAAATATTTATGTTATTAAAGAGGAAAGACCAAAGTATTTTCTGAATATTTTTTCAGATTTTTTAATCCTTCCTATAAATGTTAAAAATTTTATTAAAAATCTTGTTTTTTTTTTTTTTTTCGAGTCAAAAAATTTCGTAAAATCGAACTTATCGACATTTCTGTCGGAAAGATCATAGTTTGTTAGTTAAAAAATCATGAAAAATAAATTACACCTTTTTCTTTTGTTATCTTAGGAAATTTAGAATGATTAAAGTATACTTAATGTAATTTGAAAGAAACATTACTTACATTTATAGCAGAAAATTTTTTAAGAGAGATATTTCCCACCAGGGTAGTCTATTTTCACAGGCGTTGATTGATGTACGTCAATATATTCACAACTTACGGTACTGAAATTTATTGTACGGTACCGCCAAAGTGATATAATTCGTTCTAATTTTAAGTGAATCTGGTTAGTAGATTTTTTTTTTAAAAATTCACTTTCAAATTTTTTTTTTTTTTTTTTACCTTACGTTTGAGGAAGAATTCTGCACTGAAAATAACATTTAAATTATGAAAGAAAATCAAATTTTACAAGTAAAAATAAAACAGTAAAAAAAATACATTTTTTTAAATTGAGGTTTATTATTTCAGTCATGAAATATTTTTCTGAGAATATAAAAATTACATGAAACACCATTAATTGAAACGGGTTAACTTAATTTCTTTTTTATTAAGGCAGATTTTTTTCTATTTATTAATAATTATATGGCAGTAATATGAGTTTTATTTTATTTATTAATAAAATTAACATGCTAATAGCAGCTATGTTGGTTTTGTTTTGACTCGACAAGTATTTTTTAGTTTGAGTAGTAGCGAGCTAACTCCAGAAAATTTAAACTCCAAAAATCGTTTTAATTGATAATTTGTCGTGTGGATAATAATTCCAAAGTAATGTACAATGAATTTATGCATTCGATTTCAAACTTGAAAATTTGGGTGGACTTCCAAGGGCGTTTTTTTTTTGTAATTGTAAATAGTCGATATTTTCTTTTATCCCACTATTCGATTATATTTGAATAGAAAAAGAAAAAAATTGAAAATACGACGATATTCAGAAAACTTGACAAGCGTTGTTTTCTTGTTACAAAGCCATTTCTGAAGTAAAAAAAAACTTGCTTCTATCAAAGGAAACTACTCATGTGACATTATTTCAACAATGTGCATCCGTACTTTCGTTGTAGACGATTTTAAATACAATTTTGGAATATTAAAAATTATTTTTAAAATAATTATGGTTGTCAGATTTTAATAAGCTTTCAAATTTATGATCTTTAAAAAGTAGAGAACATAATATATCATTTCCATAAGGTTGCAGAAAGAACTTAATGTATAAATATATAACAACCTTTTGTCATATTGTGTATTTAAAATTGAAAAAAAAAAAATTAATGTAAAAATTTATTGTTCATCAAAAAATTTTTTTTCTTTCAGATAATAATTACCTTCGTATATATTATTCAGAAAAGCCATTAAAAACTTTCTTAATTAAATATTGTCTTAGTTTTATTGGGTTTTGTATTTTTACAATTGAGGTAAAAGTTTGGACAATTTCGGACATTTTTTTAACAAAAAAATCAATGATTTAGATTTTTCAGAGTTTTGTGCATTTAATTAAAAAAAAAAATTGAGGTTGCAAATAAATTTTTTTTTGTGTTTTCATAAAATTAAGTTCGAGGGGGGTAACAGATATAAAAAAAAAATATTTATACCATGACTTTCAAAGAGACAAACATTTCTAAATTAAGTTCATTCATTTCTGAATAAGTTCTGAAGTTTTCATTAAAATCCAACAAGTAGTTAATTTTTACAAGAATTTCGAAATTAATGTGTCTTTCAACTGACAAAAAAACAACTAAAAAAAAACGCTAAAAAGGTCAAAATTGGACATACCTAATTTATTATATATATTACAAACTTTTAATTCACTGTGTGTGCCGGAATGAAAGGTGATTGATGAGTTGTCGAATGTGTAATGAATGAATGGGTCATGATTGTGGTTAACTAGGAATAGGATAGCTAATGAAAGACCAGCCTCCCCCCCCCCACTCTCTCTTCGGCCTTGTGCTATAATTTTTTTCATCGGCCGCAAGAACGTCAACTGTTACTTTCTGATTTTAAATATTAGTTTCTTTTGTATGTATTTTCTCAAACTTAGATACTCACATGTTCGTCCCCCGGTAACCTCAGCATCCTTGTGTAAAATCACATATCTGTTGCTTCAAGTCTCCTCTTCATCTCTGAGGAGATCGTCCGGCTTCCGCTACCATACAAGACAGATATCACGTAGCAGATAAGCACTTTACCTTGTTTTGAGCGAACCATTCCTATTTCTTCGTCCTCTGCTTAGCTTTAGGAATGCTTCTTTGGCTCTCCACCTCCAGATTCCAATCTTGGGTTTTCTTATTCTGATAATGAATTGTATTCTGGGCAATTTGGCCGACGATGGTAAACGCAGAAAAGCTGATCGTGTAATCTTGCCAGTTTCCTTATTTTAGCGGCTTAGTGGATAAAGACGTTGCTTTATGCATTTGTTGACATAGATGCGAGTTCAATCCCTGGGTCGGACAACGTGTAGAAAATTTAGAACCCAACCTATTTTTCGATGAAAAATGAATTTTTAATACAATTGTTATTTAATTATAATAGATTTTTACATTTATGTTAAAATATAAAATTAGTTAGAAGCCGCATTGGGTTTTTGCAAGTGTCCTGATGAGATAGATCTTTTAGTGCGTTGTAAATTGTATCGTTTTGAATAATCAGAAGACCCGCAGTAATTAAATGTAATTTTGTGTTTATAATCGGGCTCTAATTATGAAGTACGGAAGACCAACCAGAATACAATTATTCTGAGTTATTTGAGTTAGGCATTGTTCTCCGCTGTTAAGGCCTTTAATTTTGCGAAACACGAAGTTTATTTTATTTTTCAATTTCAACTGAGAGGGTACCTAAAAGTATCAGTATCATATGAAATTTATAGGATCTTATTTTTATATTAATCTCAGTTATGGCATTTTTTCCATAAATGAAATATCAAAATTAATAAAATGAATAGAAATACAGATAACACCGTAAAATGTAGTAAATGTACCAACCAGAATACAATTAAGCTGAGTTATTATTTTATGTACACTTCTGATAAAATTTCATGAGAAAGGTACCTATAAATTAATTAGATACCTTATGAAATTTAATCTCATTCGTAACATTGTTTTAATTTCTTTATAATATATTTTCCATAAAGCATCATAAACGTAAAGGTGAAAGCTAAGTACAAAAAAATTAGAGCGCTGAAAGTTTTCCTTAAAAATAACGAGGTAAATAATTTGTTCACTTAAATGTAAAATATTTCACTTTTCTCCTTCCGTAGAACAAATTATCCTCACGGAATCAAGGTCATTCAACACCTGTCAAGTGACGCGGAAGTTTGACCTGCTTTGCTTTATTTTCAAATTACCTCTTTTCGGCGCAGAAGCTAAGTTAAGCTTGGTTCAAAATAATTTAAATAAACAATTTCTGATTTTCTTAAAGTTTTGAAAAAATGATGATTGATATATAAAGAATTTCAAACAGATTTTCATTGATTCTATAAAATGGGGGAAAAATGGTCAATTTTGCTGACTCAAAAAAAAAGATTTTTAACGATTTTCGGACGTGTTAGGAACGATTAAAGAATGTAAAAAAAAATACCACAAAAATACTTTGATCTTTCCTCTTTATATAAACAAACATTTAGACGATAAATTTTGTTTTCGTCAAGTTTGGCGTCTTTTTCATCATGCTCTTTTTTAGCGATCTCGTGGAGGTACCTATGCTATGGTCATATCGTCCATGTATGACCTTATTGGAGGTTGCCGTTGACCAGATCTTGTTAAAGGACCTCTGCATTCTATTTCTCAAGCTTTTATGAGCATATTCATGGCTAAGGAAAAGATGGTAGCTGAGATGGTGCAGCCTGTTTATAATGCTTCTTTCCAATCTATGCCATGCAGCTGTTGTGCTTTCTGCTGCTGTTCTCATTTTGAAATTATGGTACACTATGGTGTCTATAATTTGGGCGGGAACATGATGGCGTTTTAAAGATTCTTCTACCAACTTATGTGGGATTGAGCCATAGGTGTTCTTAAGGTCCAAAACCTTAATTGTGGGTGTGTGTGTGATGTGTGGGGCAACTCAAGGCGGTGTCGCCAAAACAGTTACGGCTAAATCGTGAGTTCTATCCTCACTGGTTGCCTCATACATCTGGCTTTGTGCCACATCTAAAGTGCGCTTAGAAATTCATTTCAAGGTACCTCAAGGCGGTGTAATGGTTAGCAAGCTTGTCTCGCGAGAACAACCGAGGAGGGAGTTCGATCCTCACTAGGTGCCCCCTGCTTTCGGCCTTTGTACAGCTAAGCTATGCTTGGAAAATCAATATAAATGTGTGTGTGTGTATGTATGTATATATATATATATATATATATATTCGACGTATTGTGTTCAAGCAATGCAATTCCTGGTATCGAACTGCCCAGATACCAGCACATGTTTTGATTATTGTTGTGAACGCTTTGTGCAGAACCAACTGCGCTTTTTGAAAGAACGAATATAGTCCTTTTGCACTGTGTGTCACAAGTTCCCCAAAGAACCCTCGGCTCGTTTTCACTTCAGTGATGTCCTTCTAGACCAGTCCATATATATATATATATACGTTTCCTTTTATATTCACGCATAAGCTTTTTTGTGTGATTATTGAAGGTCGGTAAGCTTGTCCATGTTGAATTCATATTTTATTTATTATTAGTACTTTCCTCATCCAGCATCTCACCGGAATACCATTACCTGGAATTTTAAATGTAGACAAGGTAACAAGGCAAATTTTATTGCTCAATACTCGCGCATACTATAATATATAACTAAACCTAATCAACCGGAACGAATCCCATACAAACTTGGAAAAATTATCAATACACTAGACACTCAACACCGCCTAAAAGCAAAGAATTGCTTATCCTGGAACCCAGCTGTCACATATACCTAAGAATTATTCGTCTCATTAAAAGTGAAAAAAATTAAAACGCTATAGCAAAACATCGAAAAACTCAAAGACGAACAACTAATCAGAATCATACCAGAACTGTAGGACATACTCACGGGTGAGACGGTTAAAGATAAACATGACATTGGTATAATTTTCAATTTTCGCAAAACAACTCCAAATTGCCGCTAAGGAACAGTCTTAGTATTTATTGTACCAAAGTACAAATGTGGCACAAGGCCGAAAAGGGGGATTGGGAAAGGACGGTCATCTTCTGTCTTAACTTTTAACTTAGCTAGGCGCAAACACTGACCCGAACATACAACAATATTCCTTTCACCAAAACAACACATCCATTACATACCATTCTTACTACATCCACCATAATACCTCAGACTCTATGAAGTCCTAACTAGTCCCCATATTTACAATACATTGTCTGTGGGGGGAGGGGTATAAATAACAATCTAAAATCCCCAATGAATATTTACAATGAGTATAACTATATACAAGAAACTAAACAAAAGATTTCGTTAGTAGACCCCCCCCCCAGCTCTAAATATGGCAGAAATGTCAGTTAACTGGACGAAATCAATGCGGGGCTGAAAAGAAATTTTAAAACATTCGTGCAATCCAAACATTCACTACAAACACGCACTCATTCAAACACAACAAATACGAAAGACACTCACGAAACGAAAGGCGCCCCGCACCCACCAGAGAACCGACATCAGTAACCACCTAACGATGGGAGGGATGGGGAATTAAACAAAAGAAATAAAATTGGGCCAGAAATAAAAGGGACCAATGAACATACACACCCTAGCTAAGTTAATCTGAAAAAGGATAAGAACATTAACTAAAGCAAAACTGACCGAAGCTAACCTATACAGTGGAAGGGTTGCCAATGTTCAACCCAGCAATCCCAAAATCCTTAATGCCTAACCGGCATCAAAATGCCACTCCAAGTCAGCACCTTTCACTCTGCAGAGACGCGCAAGACTCACCCACCTTTCGCCAAATTCCAATGGATGGAGTGGTATTTATTGTACCAAAGTACAAATGTGGCACAAGGCCGAAAAGGGGGTTGGGAAAGGACGGTCATCTTCTGTCTTAACTTTTAACTTAGCTAGGCGCAAACACTGACCCGAACATACAAACAATATTCCTTTCACCAAAACAACACTTTCATTACATACCATTCTTACTACATCCACCATAATACCTCAGAGACTCTATGAAGTCCTAACTAGTCCCCATATTTACAATACATTGTCTGTGGGGGGAGGGGTAAAAATAACAATCTAAAATCCCCAATGAATATTTACAATGAGTATAACTATATACAAGAAACTAAACAAAAGATTTTGTTAGTAGAAACCCCCCCCCACAGCTCTAAATATGGCAGAAATGTCAGTTAACTGGACGAAATCAATGCGGGGCTGAAAAAAAATATAAAACATTCGTACAATCCAACCATTCACTACAAACACGCACACATTCAAACACAATAACAAATACGAAAGACACTCTCGAAACGAAAGGCGCCCCGCACCCACCAGAGAACTGACATCACTAACCACCTAACGATGGGAGGGATGGGGAATTAAACAAAAAGAAAATAAAAATAGGGCCAGAAATAAAAGGGGCCAATGAGCATACACACCCTAGCTAAGTTAATCTGAAAAAGGATAAGAAAATTAACTAAAGCAAAACTCACCTAAGCTAACCTATACAGTGGAAGGGTTGCTAATGTTCAACCCAGCAATCCCAAAATCCTTAATGCCTAACCGGCATCAAAATGCCACTCCAAGTCAGCACCTTTCACTCTGCAGAGACGCGCAAGAATCACCCACCTTTCGCCAAATTCCAATGGATGGAGTCGCCTCCTTTCCGTCCTGATCTTGACTTTAAGCAGATGCTTAAAGTACAAGATCAGTTGGGAAGAGGAAAACTTCTCGTCCCCATGAAATTCCTTCTGTCGCGTCGTCCATATCACGACTCGCATAAGCCCCAGTAAGCAAAAGAACACATAGTGCTCAGCCTTAGTCATCGGCGGTACTATATTGCTACAAACGGAACTGGCCTCGAGGACAAAAAACTTTCCGCGCAGCATGCGAACCATGATGCCTTCAACCAACTTGCACAGCGGAACTACGACACTACAATGAAAGAAGGCGTGACCTAGGGTCTCCACCTTCCCACTGCAGCGAACGCAGTTTGGCGACTTAGCCAATCCCGCTGCGCGAAGTCTTTTGGCGACCCAGAGGGCCCTTCGAATCACCAGCCAGGTGAGTGATGCCTCAGGGTTAGGGAGACATTTCAACCCGGGCGCCCAAGGCCATATGCAGCGAGCCTCGCGCTTCGTCAGACCGAGCTCGCCTATCAAACTATCTTGAACGTTCCCCCTAACTAACACCTGATATAATGCCTTACGGGACAACGGCTGGACGTCAGAGAGGCCATCCTTCGCCCGTAAGAGTCGTTTGAGGGCAATCCGACATTCACGATAGAAAGAGCCCTCGCCACGAGGAGTACGACCGGCCTCCTCCTCACACGAGCGCACATTTCTCAAGGATGGAAAATGTTTATGGACGTCTTCCTTCCAGAATTCGCCGTTCTCATCCAGTTGCATACACATCCGGTCTAGGTATGAAATGCGAAGCGTATGTTGACGAGTCTCAACGCAAGGCATCCCCAGACCGCCATCAGACGGATGGAGGTAACAGATCTCGCGACTAACCATGGCAGCCTTGCCTCTCCACAAGAAAGAGAACAAGAGCCTTACAAACGCCAGTAAAGTGCTAGACGGGAGTGGAAGCACGGAGAGTCGGTAAAGGAGAATCGGGTAGATGTGCGAAGCACATACTTCCGCCCTCCCCTTCAAGGAAAGATTCCTCCGAGTCCACAAACGTACTGTGAGCTCGGCCTTCTCTTGCACCTCCGACCAATTCATTTCCAGCAGGAGGTCGGGACCGAACCAGACGCCGAGTATCTTGACCGGCCCGTCCGTCCAGTGGAAAGGCCCGGGAAGAGAAACTCCCCTCCACGAACCCAACCGCAAGCCAACAGACTTATCGCGGTTGATCTTGGCCCCTGTCACCATCTCATAACCGTTGATTTCTCTGCTGACTTCGTTAATTTCGGCCCTACTCGACACCAGAACCGAAACGTCGTCAGCGTAGGCGGAGTACCTGGCCGAGGTGGTAGCACCAGGTAGGGAAATTCCGCGAAGGACCGGATTCGTCTTCAACTTACGCAGGAAAGGTTTCAGCGCAAGAACGTACAGCAATGGAGACAGCGGACAACCTTGACGAATGGAGCGAGACAAAATGAAAGGCTTCGATCTTACCCCATTCACTTCTACCAGCGCACCGGGAGTCGCATACAGCAGTCGGATCCAAGTGCGAAAGTGCGGCCCGAAACCGGCGGCCGAAAGAACAGCCTCCAGAAACCGATGGTCAACCCTATCGAAAGCCTTGGACTGATCCAAATTGATCAGCGCGGCATCACTGTCGACTTTCTCAATGATCAAGCGAACCAAATGCAGGTTGTCCTGAATAGTCCTGCCCTTCACAGCACAAGACTGCTCGGGACCAATCAGACTAGACAGGACAAGCTGCAAACGGTCAGCTAAGACCTTGGCTAAAATCTTCAACTCTGTATTTAACATCGTCAAAGGCCGATAATTATCTACCCCATCCCCACCGTCTTTCTTCTTGCGAAGCAACTTGATTACACCCCTGGTGAAGCGTTGAGGAATAGACCCCTGCTTCAACCAGTTGTTGAAAATCAGTGCCAGCAAGGGGACAAAGACGGGCGACTGCCTCAAGTACATTTCGTAGGGAAGACCATCCAATCCCGGAGTCTTGTCCAGGCTAACCTGCTTCAGCACATCCCAGATCTCAGACTCTGTTATGGGACCCTCGCACCCAGCCGCTTCAGCCGCCTCGAGGCGGGGAAAGTCGGCTAAATAGGCGTCGAACTAAGCAGTGCTCAGACCGGGCTCCCTGGTAAAAAGATCCTGAAAGTAGTCCCGAAAAGCCTCGCAAATACCCGCGTCTGTAGTCACAGTCCGCTTATCCGGCAATGTGATGTTCGCGATATGCCGACTAGATGCCCTACGAACTTCCTCTGAACGCAATGAAGCGGCCATATTCGTCGCCTCGCAAGACATTCTTTTTATCCTAGCCCTAACTACTAGAGCTTGATCCTTCTTGATAAGCAAGGAGGCCAGCTCCGCCTGCCCTACGGCTATGTCCCCACTAACACGGGATTTCACTGCCCGATCAACTTTGTCCTCTAGAGACTTTTGCGCTGCTAGCCCTGCTATATTGAGTCGTCTACTATAATCAGCAGCAAAAGACCTAAGTTTGGATTTTAAAGTGTCCCACCACCTATTCCCAACCACAGCTCCCAACAATTCCCGCTGTAGCATTAGTAAAAGCTGATCACGGAAATCTTGCTCACCAAATAATGATGAGTTCAATTTCCAATAACCAGCCATCTTAACCCTAGGCTTTTCTAAGTTTACCCGGACCCGGACAAGCCTATGATCCGAGTAAACTATAAAATGGAAACTTGGACATTCTAAGAGCCCTACTTCGACTCTCTTAACTAGAACTCGGTCGATGTAGCTTGCGCTAACCACCGAGCTGCCGGCCCTAGTCCAAGTCCATGCTACCTCCCGGGGGTGTTCATTTCGATACTTATCGACGAGATCGAACCCGTCGATAAAGTCCCGAAACGGTTTCACATCCGGATAAGGAACAGTCTGAGTTAGCTTCTCCTTAATTCTCTAATTATACACTAGGGGTCGCTTTCCCTACACTATAAATACTGTGCGACTTCTCGCCTCGTTCTTTTTCATTTCTTTTCAGCGAACACTTCTACAATGTAAGCTCTCGCAAAAGATAGCGTTTCTCATTTGTGGGAGACGCCATGAACATTATACACACATACACGTACGTACGAACATTCACCAAAGAACACACACAAATGTTCACACAGAGTTATTGTCTATGTCCATTGTAAGATTGTGTTGTTTAATACATATATTTGTTGGCATATATATTTCAGTCTTGTTTGTCTTCATTACATCTTCGGTTGGACTCAACTTGAGTCAGGCATCGTTCTTGTAGTTGGACTTCCTCCTAGCGGGAAATAAACAGCACGTCTTTCTAATTTAACAACTCGCAAACCCACGCGGTGCTCTACAGAATCGAGCAATCACTCTGACATAATAGTAACAAAAACTGACTAAACCGACATCTTTGTCTTAAACAAATCTGACTACAATGCAAATCTCGTGTAAATACTCAACGAGCACACAAAATTAAAAAAGTTAAAAATCAACAAACTAATCACTGCTAATGTCGAACAGGACCGTTCATATCAAGAACAAGCTATATTTATGTATTTAACGTTACACAGGCATAATAGATGTCAATTCCTTTAGAATGGAATGTCCATTCCCTTCGAATGGAATTACTCTTTACTCGGAAAATATTTTTTCTGAGCTCATAGAAATTTGAATGAATTTGCCGCTCAAAATGTTCACCGTGAGAGTGTTGAAAGAATTCTATAAAACTGAGAATGTTGATTAAACTTTTAGCTTCAAAAAAGTTGGAGTGAATTTTCCGTAATGTTTGCAATTAAGGTTCTGTTGATAGTAACGTTCTGTAGATTCAGTCAAGATTCGACAGTTTTCAGTTATAAATGAATCTAGAAGTTGGTGAGTGAGTGGTTGTTAAACGTTTTACCTTGAATTACAATAAAGATATTTCGTGTTTAATAAAAAAAATAAAATAAAATAAAATAAAATTCTAACTTTGTACTTCACTGATACAAGCGTCGTGGAATAACTAACAAATGCTAGTCGTTCGTAAATTATCACTGGCGAATTTCACTCGTACATTCAATTAAATTTTTTTTTGTCACGTGACAGGCTCCGAAAAGTATTTGTCATGTCTGAACTAAGTCGCTGTTATTCGGACGTAGTTGAGAACATGATTTAAATATTAAGTGACCAATGGAAAGTGAGAAAAATATCAAAGCTCTGTGATCCACTTTTTGCACAGATTTGCACAAAAACTGACATTGAAAGAAAAGTTGTAGCAGGATGCTAAAAGTTTAAATCTTCCTAAAATTGTCCGTGATTATAGGTCCGGCTACGTATAAGGCACTCTCAAAACACAAACAAAACTATTCTCTCCGCCCTATTATATTACAAGTTCCCATTCCTGTTTGTCAAATTCTAAAAAATGAAAAACCTAACGAAATTGACTGTCAAAAACTAACATCCTTTTTACCAAACTATCGACATTATTATAAAAACATATACAATAATCCTTTTATACTTCCACTTAAAATTCTTAATATTAAAGTTCTAATATAAATTCATTTCTACGATCGCAAAAATATACATAACAACGCGATGGCGTCTCCATAGGTTCAGCTCTTGGTCCGACTTTTAGCCATTTCTACATGCCTAACCTTGAATAACATCTTTAACAACTTTTTAAAAAATCCATCTACCCAAGATACGTTGACGATATCCTTTTATTAGTCAAGAATACCGACGAGATAAAAAAACAAACTCTAAAAACAATTCCAGGACAGCTCCGTTCTTAAGTTGACATACGAATTTAATAGCAACAAAATTCCCTTACTCGAGATACTGATAAACACTAATAACAAATTCATTATCTCCCCGTATAGAAAGTCTACCAGCATAAATTCCTGTATCCTTAACTATAAGTGCGAATGTCCAAATTACTACGAAATAGCAATTAAAATAACCGTACAAAAATTAATTATTCCACATAAGATTGTGAATTATTAATCAAATCACCTTTTATATATATATATATATATATATATATATATATATATATATATCAATCAATCAATCAAATGTGTGTGTGTGATACAGTAATTGAGCCTAGAATAATCCTCTACAGAATGCAGAAAGCACTGGACAGAGATTATTCGAGACTCGACGAATTACTATATATCTAAATCCCCAAAATTTCTTCTCTCACTCTCTCTCTCACACACACACAATATATATATATATTAGCTCCTGAAAAATTAATTTCGGTTGAGCCCTCTGGTTTGAGGTGTGAATTTGTAAACAGTGACTATTTAAGCTAATACTGCACGACTCTTCGACAGAATTGAGTCACTGTCAGTCACTGTGTGTTTATCTAAATCTAAAAATAAACACGCTAAAATTCACCCTCATCCCGTAATGTACGCTGACGGGTTAGTGGGAGAAGTTCGGACTAACGCAAATTCAGTCGGGTTTCGATCCTAGCTAGAGGCAACCAGACGCCTAGCCACACTGATGAGCTGCGAAACAGTCTGTCTATGGATGACAAAAATATATATATGTCGGCGCTATGTCGAGTTTAATTCGTTACCCCTTCGTCACCGGGGCCCGTGGTATAGTTCGTATGAAGTTTGCTTAATAACGTAACTGTCCGGGTTTCAATTCCTGGTAGTGGATGTGGATTGCTGATGAGTCCAAGATATAGGACGAAACAGCCGTCCAGTTCTTTCTGCATTCTGTTGAGGTTTCTTCTAAAACTCGATGAATTACTTAATTATGAAATATATATTATGAGGGATTTTATGTAATACTTAATATTAATTTGTTTTACTATTAAATATATTTGTATTTATTGTATATTATCTTTTAAAGTGAATGAAGTGCATTTAGAATACATTTTATTTTCTAATTTTAAGTAGTTTTTACGTTTATTTAATCTTCCGCTTGAGTGGTTTATATTTTATATATAAAATGATAAACATTAACTGTTTTTCCTTGTAGAAGGTCATTGTTTAATTTAAAATATGTTGATTTAAATGTAGATGTTAGATGAGATACTTCATCCTAATAAAAATCTTTTCAATATATTAATTTAAATTTTTTTTAAATTATTTCTGATATATTGTTTATTTTAATATATCCTTAATTGAGAATTCTCTTAAGTTTTTTTTATGTCTTATTGAATATAATATTAATTTTAATAGATTTAAGGTTTTCTTTAAGTCTGAACTACCTCCTGATTGCTACTGTGTCTAAAATAAATAGGTCATTTCTCTCCTTTTTCTTTTTCCCCTCTGACCACCCCTGATATCCAGACTTGCACTACTTAGTATTTTTTATTTTCCCTACCTTTCTTGTCTCTTCCATATCGTCCCTCTTTTGCCATTTTTCTTTCTTTGCTCTCTGGCTATTTTTATTTCAATAATTTATCATCCTTGCTAGTTTGAAAAGCCTTGTAAATTATCTCAATTTACAAGGTGATAATGATCATCACCTATATGTAATCTTAATTCGAATATGGTGAAATCTTTTGGCTCAATTGATTTTTGAGTTTGAAATATTGCTACTAAATTAAAACTTCTGAAATCTCGCAATAGAAGAATTGGTGAGGTTGTAAATCCAGCAGCTGCAAATGCTACAAACAAAACGAATGTTTGATATATATACACACGCACACACGTGTATTTTTCAATTTAATATATCTAGGTTATTTCTCCACATGAAAAGACTCATTTACTTGAAATGTTTCGTATCTCAAAACAAATTACATATGTGAATACGTATAATGGATATGCTCGCCTTTTAGGCAGGTCGTTCACATTTTTTTTTATGAATAATTAAGGTGTGTGGTAATTCTTGAATTACCATTTGTGTTCTATAACGTCATTAACTTTACGAAGAGATCCACGATCATACCCTACATTTCTTAAGCTATATCTCCGTGAAATGAATTGGTGCGATAGAAAGATATAAAGACGCTATTTTCATTCGGCTACAGGGTGACACACAAGACGGGAAATGTTTACTTGCATAAAGTCAATTATAACCAAAATAGTAGAGCTGCGAGAAAGTTACGCTGAATCAGACATTGACGTACACAGCAGGCATTAATGGTTAACACACTGCTTCTGACTTGGATCTGAACGAGAGAGAGAAAAAATAGATTAAAATTTAAGATTAATTTATGAAATATGTCCGAAAAAGAACAATTGAGAAAGATTCAAAGTGGTGAGAAAACTTTCGAACCATACCTTTTAGGTAAATTATAATTCAGTTTAAAATGACCGAAGTAATTCACTTAAATAAAATTGTAGTGCGGAAATTGACTAAATTATAATAATCGTACTAAAATATAGTCATATATACTTTAATGAAGTGTTAAATCAGGCATTTTGAATTTGAGTAACTTATTTTTAAATGGATACTCATTTGAGTAGATGTTCTGTTTTTATATATTTTATATCTACCGATCAGAAAATACGAGGAAATTGTTAGAAAAAAATCATTCAAACTCTGAAGGAATATTTTTCTAACGAGATTCCTCAAATGAGGATAACTGTAGATATTGATAAATAGTAAAAGAACATCTACTCGAATATGAGTAGCCATTAAAAATAACGTTGAAAGAAATGTATACAAGTGAAAGGAAAACAACCGATTTCGATCCCGCTCTTTGTGTTTTGGGGTTTTTTAGGCGTTTTTTTTTTTTTTTTTTTTTGTGGTGGTGGGGGGGGGTAACGAGAGTATAAAAAGGTAAAATACAAGAAATTTAACTTTGCGAATGATTGAGGGAGAAAAAAGTGGAGTACTAGAGACCAATTATAGCAAGCTCTAGCAAACAACCACGCTCTTTACAGAGAGAAGGTATGCGAGACTTGATATACATTGACTCCAGTACATTTAAGTGAAATAAAGTGTAACTGGGACAAAAAAGTAAACCAGTCAACACTAAATTCAGCTGCACACCTGTTCTTTTGTAAGGTGCTCACAAATTGAAAATCCATAGGTGTTTTGGATCAAGGTGTGATTCCTGATCTTACTTGGCACGTGTTCTAGCATCTAGAGATTAGGTTGTCCTTCCGTAACCACAATTGTACTTGTATATAACAATACAATTGTACTTTCCTGGACAGTAAAATCTATTTTGTCACGCGTACTCTATTTAATAATGGGTATATGCCTAATATTAATTCTGTCAATCGTGACACGATCGCTCATTTCAGAAAAATTAAGCCTACTAAGGTGGAAAGATGCCCTGTTTATTTGCGACTTCCTTGGATTGGAGCTGAATGTAAAACCCATCCACGCAAATTTCTTCTAGTGTCCGTGAGTGTTAATTTTCCGCTGAGGTTCGTGTCGTATTCAATACAAGACTGATCCTCTCATCTATTCGACAGGACGTTCTCCCTCCTCATCAAATGAATTCTTTTATATATAAATACAATTGTATTTCACCTTTTTGTACTCCCGACTAAATACTGGGAGAGGGAGCGAAAGCTGTTGTCTTCCTCTTACATAAGGGAGGGCATATCGAGGTGGTGCAAAGTTTAGCAAGCTTTTTACACTAGAACAATTACGACTGAATAGTGAGTTTCATCTTAACTGGGTGCTCCCTATTTTCGACCTTGTGCCACATGTAATCTACGCTTGGAAAATCACAATATATAAAATAAGGGCATCCACTGAAACTTTCGTAGATACTGATATTTGAGTACTTACAGAATGTGCACACGGCATATATATATATATATATATATATATATATATATATATATATATATATATATACACACACACTTTATTATAGGATATTACATTCAAGCATATCAAATAACGCTACATAAATGCAATCATGTTTTGATATGTATCGACACATCTCATCAGGCGTTATTATGTTAGATTAACCTTGTTGAACCATATAATTTGGTCAGTTAGATCATATAATTCTAACATTGCTGGTAATATTTAGTCTAGAGGTGTATGCGTTTGGCTGATATTTTGACATTTTCCGTTAGGTGGTTTTATTAACACCCTATATAGGACCCTTTTAGTTCATTCTATTTTGTACAATCTATATAATTTTAATTTAATTTCATATCTATATGCTTAGATTTATTTAGTCCATTTATTTAAATATTTGTTTTGATCTATAGCATTTTGTAACTTTGTATATTTTGTTTGCTTTTTATTTTTTAGACATTTATCGACTATAAAAATCTAAAAATTAAGTCCAAGATATGAATGACTGTTTCTTTCTCATAGGAAATGTCATCTGTCCTAGCTTAACCCTGTAGCAACCGTAGACGTTATATTTAAAACAAATCTAAGTTGCCTACCATTTTAAGTCTGTTTCGTGTCCTCTTCGCATTAGTGATTTTGATTGGCGGAACGTATTAGGTGCGTAACGAGTTCTGCTATCAATACTGATTTGCTACTCTTTCTTTTCTCTCGAAAAGATTACATCGTATCTTGCTCTTTCTTTTTCTCTCCGTGAAAAGATGTACGTTGTTGAAACCAGAATAAGTTGTACTAACCAGTCAATTAGTAATGCCGGATGATGTGATGATACACATTGAAACTTGATTGCATTTTTGTAGCGTTATTTTACATAGTTGAATGTAATATCCTATTGCGGTTAATTTTAAATTAATGTTACGAACGTCGGAATTTATATTCGTTCTCATTTCATATATATATATATATATATATATATATATGTGTGTGTGTGGAAACAATCGAGATTTGCTGTGACATGCTATATCGCAGTCACCTGTCTCCTCCAGATATTCCTGAAAATATCTTCATTGAGTTGATGCAATTTGCGACTGTCTGTGGAGTTTAGTTTTAATAACTTCATGTACAGACAGGTTGACGGGGTTGCGATGGGCTCCCCTTTAGGTCCTTCGTTGGCCAACATTTTTGTGGGTTTTTATGAGGCTTCACTCCTCACCCACGACAATGCTCCGCCCATGTACCATCGGTATGTTGATGATACGTTTTGTCTCTTCAACAGTGAATCAGAAGCCGATTCCTTCCTATTGGTAATGAATCAACTCCATCCGTCCTTGGCGTTCACTATTGAGAAGGAGTCTAATTCTTGCATCGCTTTCTTAGATGTTCTTGTGCATCGGACTCCCTCTCATTTTCTTACTTCTGTGTATCGTAAGCCAACCTTTTCCGGTTTGTACACTCGTTGGGACTCATTTTGTCCCAAAAAATGTAAGATTAATCTTATCAGGACCCTAAGTCACAGGACCCTGATGATTTGTAGCGAGCAGTATCTCGATGACGAATTAAATTTTATCCGCTGTACCCTCTTAAAAATGGTTATCCTAGCGATACCTTACATACTGTCATGCGTGATAAAATTTATTAAATTTTGGAAGGAAAAACAAGACGAAGTACAAAAGTGTCCCGTCTATTTACGACTTCCATTTATTGGTTCACGTGGTGAGCTCTTGGCCAAGCGAATCCTGTCTGCAGTCCAAAATTGCTATTTCTCGGCTCAATTGAGTTCATTTTGTGACTCGTACTGCCTTCCCGTCTATGCGCAAGGATCTTCTTCCTCCCCATCATGTCTCCTCTGTTATTTACACATATAAATGTCGCTGCGGTAGCAGCTACATAGGAAGAACAACCCAGCGTTTGGATTGTAGGATCAGGCAGCATGTCCCTTTACGTGTCCTCAATCCGGAAGCTAGTAGTAGCCAATTGGTGAATACTTCCGGTTCAGCCATCACCGAGCACCTGATAAATAGCAGAGTGTGCGCAACCAATTTTACTTCGAACTTGTTCGCGGTGCTAGCGTGTTCGCACTCTCTATTTCATCTAAGAGCGCTTGAATCATTGTATATACGAGCAAGGGGACCGTCTCTTTGCAAGCAAAGAGACTGCCTCCTTGGTCTCCATATAATTACGCTCTAGTGTTCTCTATTCTTATTCCCCACTTTTTCCATCTCTATTTTCTGCTATATATTATTTTTTTTTATTTTGTTTTTTTTGTTTGTTTGTTTTTTTTTTTTGGCGGAAAATTGTAATATTCGGGTTAAGAAAATATATTTCCTTCGTACAGATAATTCATTTTCAATTTTAATGTTTCAATTGTATGAATATTGCTTGTCATAATTAAGTTATTTATTATAAAATAAATGTTCCCCGTAGACCTTGATAAGCTAGGGAACGAAACCGGTTGGTCTGTTGAGTGATTGTCCCATTTCTTATTTTTTACTTTCATCTCACATTATGTCTATTAGAAATAAATTCTGTCTTTCTAGCTATTTGCCAGTTTTGTACCTCCCACAATTTATTCATATATATATATATATATATATATTATATTATATTATATTATATATATATTATATTATATTATATATATATTATATTATATTATATTATATATATATTATATTTATATATATTATATTTATATATATATATATTATATTTATATATATATATATTATATTTATATATATATATATTATATTTATATATATATATATTATATTTATATATATATTATATTTATATATATATTATATTATATATATATTATATTATATATATATATATTATATTATATATATATATTATATTATATATATATATTATATTATATATATATATTATATTATATATATATATTATATTATATATATATATTATATTATATATATATATTATATATATATATTATATTATATTATATATATATATATTATATTATATTATATATATATATATTATATTATATATATATATATTATATTATATATATATATATTATATTATATATATATATATTATATTATATATATATATATATTATATTATATATATATATATATTATATTATATATATATATTATATTATATATATATTATATTATATATATATATTATATTATATATATATATATTATATTATATATATATATATTATATTATATATATATATATTATATTATATATATATATATTATATTATATATATATTATATTATATATATATTATATATATTATATATTTATATATATATATATTTATATATATATATTTATATATATATATATTTATATATATATATTTATATATATATATTTATTTATATATATAATATATATATAGTTGTATATTTAGGCAGCAATCCTTCTTCTATGAAAGTTTCATTAAAAACGACAGACAAGGTACTACGGTTAAGTTTTTTTTTATTTATTTTTTTTCTTGTGTACGAACAAGAACTTTCTTTGCTGGACAAAGGGTGTGTAAGAACTGTCCAAATGTTTTATTTTTCCGAGCGCTTTCGGCTATATCATTAGCCATTATCAAGGATGATTTGATTTTTCAGACTTAGTTGAGTGTGTGCATTATGTATATGTCTTAGTGTGTAGTAGTGGTGTTTTAATTTCCGAATGCGGTTAGCACGCTGTGGCTTTGTTCATAGTTAATATTAAGGGTAGGCTTTTTCTTTTTTATTATTAAAGCCTCCATTATTTTTAACCTTTTTTTTACAGGTGGAAGCAATTAATATATTTGTGTTTTCTACTAGTATATTTCTAATGGAGTCAGGTAAATTTTTGTGTGTTTTTAAATGGGTTCTAATAGAGCTGTGATCGGATGGGTGTAACGTAAGACGTCTGGATAAGCATGTGGTTGTGTGACCGATGTAATTATTTGAGTCCGGTTTCGTTAGGAATGCAGTTCCTTAAGGGGTATTTGAACTCGTAAATGTTCGTTCTTTGCAGTTTTGACTTATGAGGCGTGTTGTTATTTTTGAGGATGAGGTTAACTGTCTTGAATTTTTTATAATAGATAATTAATGATTTTTTTATTTGGGTCGATTGGTGTATTTCTTTATAATGTGTCTTAGTGAGCATTCATCTTGTTTTTAATTCGTATGCATTTGGTTTTTGTAATAAATGTGTATGTGATTTTTGACTGTTCACTTTCATTATTACTTACTTTAGGGAGAAATAGTCTTATTTGTTGGTTTATAAGATGGTTATAATATATATATATATATATATATATATAGTGAACATAGAAGTCAACACTTAGAGGCGACAGTGTTTCATGCTAGTGCAATGATCAGGCAGTAAACAAATTTTTACTACGTTAATAAAAAACACCGATCAAAATAAAATAAAAAAAATAAATATATGATAAAAAATAAAAATTAAATTAAATAAAACAAGCAAAATAATTTTACATAAATAAACAAATAAACGACTTCCGGTAAAAGTAACCGCCAAAATAGACTACCCACAATGCACCACTAACCCTTATATATAAATAGCCGAGAAAAATAACAGCACTAGCTGCCTGACGATGGCACTAGCATGAAACACTGTCGCCTCTAAGTGTTGAATTCTATGTTCACTTTTATATTTACACACGCTCTCTCTGATATTGAGCACTTTATCCCATAAATATATCACACTTTAAGACTATATTTCTTTATATATATATATATATATATATATATATATATATATATATATACGCACACTAGTGTGCATATATTAAAATAGTAACATTTATAATCCAGTGTTCTTAGCAATTATTGTTATCTAAAAATCAGTGCTCGACACATAGTAGAGCATATTATAATGATCCCATTCAGATTAAAATCAGACCACTTCGACGTGACAGTGGGCTCATTTAAATCTGCAGAATCTTCTGACCTTGTTGGTCTTTTTGTATTATATAATCTTACAGCATATCGTGTAATTAGTATAAATGACATTGGGTTGTAAGGAATTCTACGAAATTTAACATTGATAAAATTCGAAAACCATTACACAGAATTTATATGCCTAAACCTGAACATTACTGTAAATACTCAATTGAAAATGTTAACTTCCTTGATATCACATCAGATTTAATGAATAATGTATACCTACCTTTATATAAAGCCGAATACTCATCCCATCCTGGGTATGACGACAAACTACATCCGCGTCCTGCGTAAGAAGATAAACTACGTCCAACAGCAAGGCGTCTGATCAGGAGGTTTTTTAGGAGCGTGAAACCACCTCTTAATTGCTGGTGTTCCCAGGTCCACCCTGACCCGGGATGGTAGCACCTGTTAGGTTCCCAGCTATGGGCAAATAGTTAAAACCCAGACTAATAAACTACGTCGAACAGCAGCCCAAATCCAGATCTCGTCTTGAGTATGACTATAAACTACATCCAACAGCAGGCCTCTGTTAATGTTTTTTGAAAAAATGTTGCCAGATATGTTTTTTGACGAAAAAAAAAAGTATAACCAGCTATACATTTTTGACGAAAAAAAAAAGTATAACCAGCTATACATTTTTGACGAAAAAAAAAAAGAAAGTATAACCAGCTATACATTTTTGACGAAAAAAAAAAAGAAAGTATAACCAGCTATACATTTTTGACGAAAAAAAAAAAGAAAGTATAACCAGCTATACATTTTTGACGAAAAATAAAAAGAAAGTATAACCAGCTATACATTTTTGACGAAAAAAAGAAAGTATAACCAGCTATACATTTTTGACGAAAAAAAAAAAGAAAGTATAACCAGCTATACATTTTTGACGAAAAAAAAAAAGAAAGTATAACCAGCTATACATTTTTGACGAAAAAAAAAAAGAAAGTATAACCAGCTATACATTTTTGACGAAAAAAAAGTATAACCAGGAAAGGTTGTCGGCATTAAATGACCCATTGAGGTTGATATGCCGTAAAACAAAACAAACCAATACTAATCCTTTGCATATACACCCTAAGTATAATAATAGTCCAACTCTAGGAATATACATTCATTTATCGAAAAAAGAATAAGTACAAATTCAGCAAATGAGAAAATTTTATGAACTTAGTAATTTTTATAATAAAGCTTTAAAGACCAGTGACTATAAATGCCCAAAACTCCATTTTATATAAAATGAAAATGGACACCGTAGAAAAATTGAAATAGAAAAATCATTTGATATATATACCCCCCCTACAACCAAATGGTAAGAAATGTTAGAAACAAATCCCTTGCATTAATTAATAAACATTTTCCTACAAGTAGTAAAATCAGTACAATTTCCAATAAAAAAAAAACAGCTTAAAATTGTTTCAGTTGTACTGTAAACTTAGAAATGATTAAAAAAAATATAATGCTAATATCGTAAACTCTTGTATCAAAATATATATCCTAAAATAAAAAAAAATGAAGATAAAGAAAAAATTCTGTAACTGTAGAAATCCTCAAAACTGTCCTCTTAATAATATGAATTAAGCATATAAATGAAAAAGCCAAAACTTTTTGTCATTGAAAACTCGGGCGACACGTTGAATAATGGATGTTTGTGAGCAGGCACCCTCACACAACCTAAATTTAACCTGACTTTGTAACTAACATATTTGATACACAAGGTCTCTGGGAAATTAAAACCCAACCACCCCTAAATAAAAATGAATTGAACTTTCTTTAAACTTAACTCAATATTGTCTGCACTTATAAATTATGTAAATTCCTCAAGTTATTCCTAGCATCGTTTGACAATGGAAGTAGAATATTTTTTTAAGTTTAATTTTTATAGTTAAATTTACAATTTTAGTTTCAGATTTGGAACAGAAATTTGTGTCGCGAGGGAATCATATTTAAAAATATATGCACATTTGCGTGTGATTTATATATATATATATATATATATATATACACACACACACACACTCGTGTGAGATATATATATATATATACACACACACACACACACACTCGTGTGAGATATATATATATATATACACACACACACACACACACTCGTGTGAGATATATATATATATATATATATATATATATATAAGCATGCTTCTATCGCTTCGCAATGTAAGATATATTCACTACTTGAAATCTTTGAAGCAAAAATATCAAATGCCAATTTCATGCATAAATTGGTTTGTTATAGTAAAGGAAAGATTTTTCTGCGCTATATAAGACGATATTCCCAAACCGAATACTTTTTATGAGGATCAAAACAATGCTCGAATAAAATAGTAACGAAGGACAGTTAATGTAGGTACCTCCACGAAATCGCTTAAAAATGGCATAGGATGATGAAAAAGACGCCAAACTTGACTAAAACAAAATTTTATCGTCTAAATGCTTATGTTATCATGAAGAGGAAAGACCAAAGTTTTTTTCATTTAAAAAATATTGTTTATCTTTGTATCACCGTCACTAGTAAAATAACACATACAATTTTTAGCACGTTTTTTTTGTATGACACCCATTATTTTTGGAAATCTTGCAAAAAAAAATGTCGGATGTTAATGAAACTTTCAGAAAGTATGCACAGATGATGGAAATTATTATAAATGTTTTGTTTATTAAAGTCATGGCAGAAATATTTTTTATTATATTTATTACCCCACCCCTAACTAATTTTATGAAAACTCTAGAAATTCGCTCGCGTCGGGTTTAGTGATTACAATAGTTAAAAGCACAAGGCTTTGAAGAATGCAAATCATGTTTGTTTTTTTTTAATTGGACCCATTGTACCGGAAAATCAGCTCTGAATTGTAACATACAAAACTCAATAAAACAAATATATTATTTAATATCAAATGCTTTTATTTGCTTTTAGTTGTTTTTATGAATATGGACAATATTTTCTGAAAGGAAAAAAAAATTTCGATGAAAAATAATTTTTTAATACAGTTAATGTTATTTATTTAATTATAATAGATTTTTACATTAATTTGTTAAAATATTGTAAAATTAGTTAAAAGCCGCATCGGGTTTCCTAAGTGTCCTTATCTGAGAGATCTTTTTTTAGCGCTTTGTAAATTGTATCGTTTTGTCTAATCAGAAGATAGGAAGTAATTGAGAATGTAATTTTGTGTTTATAATCGGGCTCTAATTATAAAGTACGGAAGACCAACCAGACTACAATTGAGTTGCGTTATTTAAGTTAAGCATTGTTCTCCGCTGTTAAGGCCTTTAATTTTGCGAAACACGTGTGGAGAAGTTTATTTGATTTTTCAATTTCAACTGAGAAGGGTAACTAAAAGTATCGGTATCATATGAAATTTATATGATCTTATTTTTATATTAATCTCAGTTATGGCATTTTTTCCATAAATGAAATATCAAAATTAATAAAATGAATGGAAATACAGATAACACAGTAAAATGTAGAAAATGTACATAAAATTATAGTATTTTATGTACACTTCTGATAAAATTTCATGAGAAAGGTACCTATAAATTAATTAGATACCTTTCTTATGAATTTTAATCTCATTCGTAAGTCTTTTTTAATTTCTTTATAATATATTTTCCATAAAGCATCATAAACGTGAAGGTAAGTACAAAAATAAATTAGAGCGCTGAAAGTTTTCCTTAAAAATAACGAGGTAAATAATTTGACGTAAATGTAAAATATTTCACTTTTCTCCTTCCGTAGAACAAATTATCCTCACGGAATCCATCAATGTCATTCAACACCTGTCAAGTGACGCGAAAGTTTGACCTGCTTTGATTTATTTTCAAATTACATCTTTTCGGCGCAAAAGCTAAGTTAAGCTTGGTTCAAAATATTTTAAATAAACATAATTTCTGATTTTCTTAAAATAAGTTTTTTCAAAAATGATAATTGATATTTAAAAAAAATGTCAAACTGAGATTTTCATTGATTCTATGAAATGGAAAAAATGGTCAATTTTGCTGACTCAAAAAAAAAAACAAGATTTTTAACGAAATTTTCGGACGTGTTAGGAACGATTAAAAATTGTACAGAAATACCACAAAAATACTTTGATCTTTCCTCTTAATAATAACAAACATTTAGACGATAAAAGTTTGTTTTCGTCAAGTTTGGCGTCTTTTTCATCAAGCTATGCTCTTTTTTTTTACATTTCGTGGAGTTACCTAAGTTAATGAAATAAACTTCAAAATCAGTATGCAAAATAATTAAACCGGATGATATTGCCTAGAAGTAGATAATACATAATACAGATATTGAGCTTTTTAGTCGTGTCTAAATTACTATAAAGTATTTTGTAACACGTTTATCTTCTCAGTTGCGTCTCTGTCTTTGGGCAGAGTGCGAAAGACAGTCGCAACTGAGAAAAACTTTACTGAGTGGTGCCGGCTCTGGGAAACATCTGCCCGAGGCCGCGACCTCTCATTGCACTAGATAGATGTTTCGTACGCGCTCGGGCTCCCTACATTAAACCGATCTTGTGTCACACAGCGACGCGTGGGTGAATTAAGCTTCAGTTTCGTATTTATTCATAAATATCCGATAATATAGGATCTACTTAATTTTTATCTTGTAAATTATTCGCACTTCTGTCATCTATGAAATAAAAATAATTGTTTGTGCGGAAAGTAAGGGTTCAATTGCATCAAATCGTCTTTAAATTAAGTGGCAACAGAAGAATTATCATTGAACTTTTTAAAAAGCTAAGCTTAAACTTTAATTCAATACTTAAATGCAGCGATCAATTTTTAGTTTTTCTGTAGTTTATTGATACTTATCTCATCTACTCTTCCGTAGCTATTGTAATGATGGCCAAACGAAGAGTCCTCTACAGGAGCTATCTTAAATGCTGCCAATAGCTACCTGAACTTTTGGATATGGCTAGTACGATATATATATTTTAACCTCGCTTAATCTGGCAACCTGAGCTCAACAAAAATCGTTCCCTGCGCCTAACTTTTCTATGGCTTTTGAATGGGCGATGAATCATTGAAATCGACCCAGTGGGAGCGGACGAGATGCTTGGATACGCACACACACACTATATATATATATATATATATATATATATATATATAGTTGCGTGGCCGGGTGGCTAGAACATTTGAAGTTAATGTTACGAATTTAATATTCTAAGTTCGCAAAACCAGCCAAATATGATAAAGAGAAACTGACATCTCACGGGAAATTTTCATTGAATATGGTGTCTACCTTGAATGGACTTGATAGCTGGAATAGGTTGGTGGGGATTTCTTTGCAATAGTCATGTATCTTGGGTAAGAAGATAATAGGAACTGGGTGTAATGCTTG
This sequence comes from Acanthosepion esculentum, assembly GCA_964036315.1. Taxonomy (NCBI): domain Eukaryota; kingdom Metazoa; phylum Mollusca; class Cephalopoda; order Sepiida; family Sepiidae; genus Acanthosepion; species Acanthosepion esculentum. The sequence continues at coordinate 118,784,440 of OZ038480.1, forward strand.
TGACTTGTACTGTAGGCAGTAAGATGTTCCACTTGTTAAACTCTGACTATAATTTTCTTGGTCATAATTTGTTGGACAAGACCTTTTTTGAGCGAAATAATTTACAATCTTAAAGGCCTTAATAGTTTATTCATGCAATAAAATGTTCTCTTACATTGTAAATCAAATTGAATCCCACTCTGTCTAAAAATTCTTCAGACATCAACATAATAGACTTGCCTCAAGCCTCTTCAGACATTCACGCAGTAGAAGACTTGTAGGCCATCGGTAAGTGATGTAAATGAGAAACAAAAATATTCGAAGAAAGATCATTAGGAAAGAATAAAAAAAAAACTGCAAGTATTGTTCAGCTTGAGTAAAAGTTAAAATATTGATGAGTGAAGGTCATTGAATGTCGTGAAGTGAATATTATTCGTAAAAAATTATTTAGCAGGGTATTGGTAATTTTTTTTTCACTCATGACTTGTCGATTTATTAATATAGCCTGTAAATTTGAACACAGTTCATACCGATTTTGTTGTAAAATACATTAACTTGCATAATCAAATCTGATATGATGTTGATTTTTAGCTGTGAACTCTCTTGGAGTAACGTAATATCAATTTATGCATAAGGCACACAAGGATGGTTGAACAAACCAGCCTCGCTAAGTATTACACTAGGTACTTAACGAAAAGTCTAAACATTCATTCTCTCTCTCTGTTGGTCTTGGTCTCTCTCTCTCTCTCTGTTGGTCTTGGTCTCTCTCTCTCTCTCTCTCTGTTGGCCTTGGTCTCTCTCTCTGTTGGCCTTGGTCTCTCTCTCTGTTGGCCTTGGTCTCTCTCTCTGTTGGCCTTGGTCTCTCTCTCTCTCTCTCTGTTGGCCTTGGTCTCTCTCTCTCTCTCTGTTGGCCTTGGTCTCTCTCTCTCTCTCTGTTGGCCTTGGTCTCTCTCTCTCTCTCTGTTGGCCTTGGTCTCTCTCTCTCTCTCTCTGTTGGCCTTGGTCTCTCTCTCTCTCTCTGTTGGCCTTGGTCTCTCTCTCTCTCTGTTGGCCTTGGTCTCTCTCTCTCTCTCTGTTGGCCTTGGTCTCTCTCTCTCTCTCTGTTGGCCTTGGTCTCTCTCTCTCTCTCTGTTGGCCTTGGTCTCTCTCTCTCTCTCTCTGTTGGCCTTGGTCTCTCTCTCTCTCTCTGTTGGCCTTGGTCTCTCTCTCTCTCTCTGTTGGCCTTGGTCTCTCTCTCTCTCTCTCTGTTGGTCTCGGTCTCTCTCTCTCTCTCTCTGTTGGTCTCGGTCTCTCTCTCTCTCTCTCTGTTGGTCTCGGTCTCTCTCTCTCTCTCTCTGTTGGTCTCGGTCTCTCTCTCTCTCTGTTGGTCTCGGTCTCTCTCTCTCTCTGTCGGTCTCGGTCTCTCTCTCTCTCTGTCGGTCTCGGTCTCTCTCTCTCTCTGTCGGTCTCGGTCTCTCTCTCTCTCTGTCGGTCTCGGTCTCTCTCTCTCTCTGTCGGTCTCGGTCTCTCTCTCTCTCTGTCGGTCTCGGTCTCTCTCTCTCTCTGTCGGTCTCGGTCTCTCTCTCTCTCTGTCGGTCTCGGTCTCTCTCTCTCTCTGTCGGTCTCGGTCTCTCTCTCTCTCTGTCGGTCTCGGTCTCTCTCTCTCTCTGTCGGTCTCGGTCTCTCTCTCTCTCTGTCGGTCTCGGTCTCTCTCTCTCTCTGTCGGTCTCGGTCTCTCTCTCTCTCTGTCGGTCTCGGTCTCTCTCTCTCTCTGTCGGTCTCGGTCTCTCTCTCTCTCTGTCGGTCTCGGTCTCTCTCTCTCTCTGTCGGTCTCGGTCTCTCTCTCTCTCTGTTGGTCTCGGTCTCTCTCTCTCTCTCTCTCTGTTGGTCTCGGTCTCTCTCTCTCTCTCTCTCTGTTGGTCTCGGTCTCTCTCTCTCTCTCTCTCTGTTGGTCTCGGTCTCTCTCTCTCTCTCTCTCTGTTGGTCTCGGTCTCTCTCTCTCTCTCTCTCTGTTGGTCTCGGTCTCTCTCTCTCTCTCTCTCTGTTGGTCTCGGTCTCTCTCTCTCTCTCTCTCTCTCGGTCTCTCTCTCTCTCTCTCTCTGTTGGTCTCGGTCTCTCTCTCTCTCTCTCGGTCTCGGTCTCTCTCTCTCTCTCTCGGTCTCGGTCTCTCTCTCTCTCTCTCGGTCTCGGTCTCTCTCTCTCTCTCTCGGTCTCGGTCTCGGTCTCTCTCTCTCTCGGTCTCGGTCTCGGTCTCTCTCTCTCTCGGTCTCGGTCTCTCTCTCTCTCTCTCGGTCTCTCTCTCTCTCGGTCTCGGTCTCTCTCTCTCTCGGTCTCGGTCTCTCTCTCTCTCGGTCTCGGTCTCTCTCTCTCTCGGTCTCGGTCTCTCTCTCTCTCGGTCTCGGTCTCTCTCTCTCTCGGTCTCGGTCTCTCTCTCTCTCGGTCTCGGTCTCTCTCTCTCTCGGTCTCGGTCTCTCTCTCGGTCTCTCTCTCTCTCTCTCGGTCTCTCTCTCTCTCTCTCGGTCTCTCTCTCTCTCGGTCTCGGTCTCTCTCTCTCTCGGTCTCTCTCTCTCTCTCTCGGTCTCTCTCTCTCTCTCTCTCTTTGTCTCTCTCGGTCTCTCTCGGTCTCTCTCTCTCTCTCTCTTTGTCTCTGTCTCTGTCTCTGTCTCTGTCTTTGTCTCTGTCTCTCTCTCTGTCTCTCTCTGTCTCTGTCTCTCTGTCTCTGTCTCTCTCTGTCTCTGTCTCTCTCTGTCTCTGTCTCTCTCTGTCTCTGTCTCTCTCTGTCTCTGTCTCTCTCTGTCTCTGTCTCTCTGTCTCTCTCTCTGTCTATGTCTCTCTCTCTGTCTATGTCTCTCTCTCTGTCAACGTGCCAATATAGCTGTATATTTACTTTTATTGTCTACCCATATTTCAGTAGACGCACTGTTTATTTCTTTTAAACAGTATTTTATTTTTGTCTACCGGCATGAACATTCAAGAAATGTATTAAAAACAAATGCGCGTTCCGGCAGGGTTCGTCCGGTCGTTCGATCCGGCGTGCTTTTAACCGCATCTGCCACGAAATTGCTGTCCTTATCGTTTAGTGTCCCGAAACTTTATAACTGCTCAGTTTCATATCCGAAACGTAAAGATTTTTTTTAAGGAAATCCACTACAAATAAGATCAGCTGATAAAACTTGACAGTAATTACGATTTCTTTTAATTGACCTGTTGTCTGGTGCTTTCTCAAATTGCTTCATCTGTGATGCCGTCTACATAGATATCTGTCTTGATTGATAATGCCTGCGTCTTCGCTGGAATACTGTTGTTAATGTCGAAGATTGACAGGCAGACAAAAAGCACTGATAAAGCCAAATATCGCAACGAACTTTTGCCACATTTTACACGCGTAGTTACTTTTGGACACAGTCACCGTCCTTGTCAATATATATAATTCAGTAGTTAATCATCGTTTTCAGCTCAAATTTCGGCTAATTGCGTGTTAGGCTAAAGGATATTGATTCATTCACGTGATCAGGACCGGATCAAGGTACTGGCAACTCGTCATGTGTTTGACATCTTCCAAAAGTAAAAGCTTATAAAAATCATACTTATAATTGTTCATGACTAAAGACAAATTAAATTATTTGGCTATGTTGCCAATAGAAAATGATCTTGTAAAGATAGGTGTAGAAAATGCAATGAAAAGGTTTGCAGATCTAAAGACGAGAAATGTTTTTGGTAGGAAAATGTTTTCTCTCTGAAAGTTCTCCACTGCCTTAACCGGGTATTGAACGCATGCTCTTTGGGTCCTGTCACTGGATCTAACCTACGCCTTTATCCACTGTGCCATGTGTCCTTGAGGACATCATCTGTGTATGAATTTCTGGGTATTATAAACCCAAAATCTTCAACCATTTTTACCAGTGCTCATATTGCAATTTTTGCTGTTATCATTTCATGTTTTTACCAGAGCTCATATTGCAACTTTATCACTTTTCTCTGGCACTCCTTATTACTGGTTCCCATATAGTATCTATTTCTATGCTTGGTCGGCTCACATTTTTGTAGTCTAGTATATGTGCTGATTCCTTAAGTTTACGAATTTTCCAATGGTGATCCTTGTCTATGATCTCAACCTTCTCCCACAGGTTGCTAAAACTCTGAAAAATTTCAGTAAGTTGGTGTCTCTGTATCCTGAGAAGATTTGGAATAGATTTGCTTAGATACTACTCAGAAATGCAAATAAAAAACACCGAAAGCTTTGTTTTTCTTTTCAGTTAGGCAAAGGTATACGCACGTAGCTATATATACTTGGTACCTTCACAGAAAACGTGCTGACTAAGAATTAAAATCAATTTTTAAAGATGAAAAATCTTGAAACTTTTTAGCTTTACATCGCAACGTAATTCTCTTTATTAAAAATTCTTTAAACAAATTTACTTTGATTTTAATATATCGCCGAAATGCATACTCAATGGTAGTGGTTTAAGTTGTTTGAAAATTTGGTGAGATTGATGTTTATCTAATGTCTCTCTTCTGTCTGATCGCTTTGGGGTTTTTAACCGTAAAAAGTTGAATATAACGTGAGCGCCTTTTTTTATAATTTTTAAATACTCAGTAATGTTAAAAAATGAAAATATTCTATAATCTAATGTTTTATTGAATTTTAGAAATGTTGGCTTTAAATTTACTATAGTTATCGCTCTTATTTTTTGATAATGTTGTATATGGTCAATAGTACCCACAAAAATCGGCACCTTTATGCGCATAATTTCAATTCTTCTAAAATTATTGATTATGACTTGTATTAAGCTTTTTAATTTATGATTAATATAGTATTTACGTAATATCATCTTAATATAAAATTTTTACAAAGAAGTCCGGTTCATTACACACCTTCGCTCCCTCACTCAGATGATCAGACTACAAACCCAAATGATCAAATGCTCGCTAGAACCATGCGAGGAGCTGTGCATGGCAGCCGATATCAGTTTTAACTTTTTAGATAACCAGCTTGATACAGAAGATAAGGAAATCTTTCGACCTCTCGTAATGTTGAAATTTAATGGATAAAAGTGCGGCCATTAAAAATGTGCCTACTTTGAAAGAGATAACGTTTCGTGTTCCAGCCTCTGAAAAGATCTTGAATAAAACAATTTCAGCTATCATACTTCCCACAAAACTAAGGTTGTGTAACTTATGAGGCTGGCAATATTTTATTAGTCTTAAATAATATTTCGTCACCAGTCCCATGAAACGGTGTGGTTATACGGTCTTTGCTGTAGAGGTATTCATTTTCATATAGCATGTCTTGAAGAGCTCTTCCCTCTTCGGGTCCAACCATAGGCAATGACATTCACTGGCTGTATACATTATGTTGCCCAGTCCATCCCGTTTTGCTAGATGACCGTTGACCATACAAGATTCATTTGCTCTTTTTCCGGTCTCGTCTTCAATCAGGCTGGGTGTCTCACCACCTTCCTTACGAGAAAGACCTGTTGGAGATCCGGTTTAGTCGCCAATATCCCAACAATGCATCAGATGCACGTGGATTATATGATACCTGTAGTACTCGTAGCGCGTATATAAGATCCACAATGCTTTTATACAGCTTTTTTTTATACAGTCGGTCAACTGCAATATGTAGTTTCCAAACCACAGGAAAGATTCTGAAACCAGATAAAACTTTCCCCAATATAATTATGGAAAATGGTTAACAAATTAAAAACTCGTTGCTAATTTATTTTGATTGTAAAATAATCGATGTATAAAAGGGTTTATAATTACTAATGTGAAAGTTAAAAATATAATTAACTACAAATAACACTGATTCCTTTAAATAATTGTTACCCATGAGACCTCAAAATCCCTATGTAAAACAATATTTATAAATTCTTATATCCTTATTCTGATACGATGAGCGATCTTGCAACATGTTAGAAGCAGTCGAAAAATAATTGAACAAAAACATGAAATTTGCATAGTATAGACAAAATTCTGATTTTAATGAAGGTACCTCCACAAAATCGTTAAAAAATGGCATAGCATGATGAAAAAGACGCCAAACTTGACTAAAACAAAATTTTATTGTCTAAATGATTATCATGAAGAGGAAAGACCAAAGTTTTTTTCATTATTTTTTTAAATTCCTTTTTAGAACATTCTAAATTTTGATTAAAAATCATTGTTTATCTTTGTATCACCGGCACTACTAAAATAACATATATACAATTTTTAGCACGTTTTTTTTTTTTTTGTATGACACCCATTATTTTGGGAAATCTTGCAAAAATAAAAATAATTGTCGGATGTTAATGAAACTTTCAGAAAGTATTCACAGATGATCGAAATTATTGTTTTTTTTATTAAAGTCATGGCAGAAATTTTTTTTATATTTATTCCCCTCCCCTAACTAATTTTATGAAAACTCTAGAAATTCGCTCGCGTCGGGTTTAGTGATTACAATAGTTAAAAGCACAAGGCTTTGAAGAATGCAAATCGTGTTCTTTTGTTTTTTTAATTGGACCGCCCGTACCTGAAAATCAGCTTTGAATTGTAACATACAAAACTCAAACAAATATATTTAATTTCAAATGCTTTTATTTGCTTTTATTTGCTTTTAGTTGTTTTTATGAATATGGACAATATTTTCTGAAAGCAAAAATCTTTTTCGATGAAAAATGAATTTTTAATACAGTTATTTGTTATTTATTTAATTATAATACATTTTTACATTTAAGTTGTTAAAATATTGTAAAATTAGTTAAGATGCGTCGGGTTTCCTAAGTGTCCTTATGAGAGAGATCTTTTTTAGCGCTTTGTAAATTGTATCGTTTTGACTTATCAGAAAACGGGAAGTAATTAAGAATGTAATTTTGTTTATAATCGGGCTCCAATTATAAAGTACGGAAGACCAACCAGAATACAATTAAGATGAGTTAAGCATTGTTCTCCGCTGTTAAGGCCTTTAATTTTGCGAAGCACGTGTGGAGAAGTTTATTTGATTTTTCAATTTCAACTGAGAAGGGTAACTAAAAGTATCATATGAAATTTATATGATCTTATTTTTATATTAATCTGTTATGGATTTTTTTCCATAAATGAAATATCCAAATTAATAATAAAATGAATGGAAATACAGATAACACAGATGTAGTAAATGTACATAAAATTATAGTATTTTATGTACACTTCTGATGAAATTTCATGAGAAAGGTATCTATAAATTAATTAGATACCTTT